>CM068839.1:36330505-37530505 GCA_028554795.2 Sinohyriopsis cumingii
GATTTGAGATCTGCAAAGCAAAATAAGATACAATAAATCAGATTTTTTTTTAAGAAAATTTACTGTTTTCAATAAGCATTCAACACAGCAACTGTGATGAAAAACTGTACAATATGGCAAAATCTGTACATATATACTTGCATATAAGTTGTATTCAACTGCAAACTTCCTTGACCTAAATCTTCCATCCTATAATCTACCAGCAGTTTGTAAGGAGTAATCATTACAACAAACAACACTGACCCTGATCTGCCAGAGCATTATGTTGCGACAGATGTTGGATCCCTCCAAACTTCACAAGTTTGGTGTTTTTGAAAATAATCACTTCCATCTTAAGGCATTATGAGATTGTAAACTAGATGCAAGATATACTTATCTCAGAAACTAAAACACTCGACAGCATGATAAATATTGTATACACCTCTGACAGGTGCTCCAATGATGATTGGCAATTTTACATTTTGCACACACATGTTAACATACATTTATGAAAGATTTATTTAGTTCAAATTACAATACTCTTAGCATAATTGTGTCCACCAATCTAATAGGGATAATATCCAAAACCGTATACTAAATTAAATGTAGGGATAATATCCAAAACCGTATTCTAAATTAAATGTAGGGATAATATCCAAAACAGTATACTAATTAAATGTACGGATAATATCCAAAACCGTATACTAAATTAAATGTAGGGATAATATCCAAAACAGTATACTAAATTAAATGTTGGGATAATATCCAAAACAGTATACTAATTAAATGTATGGATAATATCCAAAACAGTATGCTAAATTAAATGTAGGGATAATATCCAAAACAGTATACTAAATTAAATGTACGGATAATATCCAAAACAGTATACTAAATTAAATGTAGGGATGATATCCAAAACAGTATACTAAATTAAATGTTGGGATAATATCCAAAACAGTATACTAATTAAATGTATGGATAATATCCAAAACAGTATACTAAATTAAATGTAGGGATAATATCCAAAACAGTATACTAAATTAAATGTTGGGATAATACCCAAAACAGTATACTAATTAAATGTATGGATAATATCCAAAACAGTATGCTAAATTAAATGTAGGGATAATATCCAAAACAGTATACTAAATTAAATGTAGGGATAATATCCAAAACAGTAAGCTAAATTGCCACACATCAAAGGCACTAACTTAACAGTGATGTTCTAGAGTAGGAGACTTTCATCGGCCAAAACTTAATAACTAGTCTGCTAGTTGATGCTGGAACATTGGATGACTGAAAGAACCAAGAGTAATTATATCACAATAAAAAGTGTGTCATGGAACAGCACTGCAGCAACTACCAGAATTTAATTCGACATAGCAATTACAATGCCTTCTTACAAAACTTGAACCATTCAGACAATATTGCCAATTCTGGGGTCTATGACTTTAATATGCTCTCCCTATCCTTTAAATATTCAAGCTAGCACACATGGTTTTTTCCTCTACTACTCTCTATGGGCTATGTGGGTGAGTGAGAAAGCTGCCAGTAGCTTCCCATGAGATGATGGTTCTTACCATGCTACCCCGACACCCCACTGCATTCTACCTCCACAATATATAGCCTATCTTGATTGAAGAAATGATGTTAAACCCAAAACAACAACATTCAAGCCATCACACTGCTTAGATAACTAAAATGGTTCTTTTTCTCTATTCTCCTACAAACAATATGCATTAAATCTAACATACAGCCTATGTAACTATTATGGTTCTCTGTCTCTACTCCTACAAACATTATGCATTAAATCTGATGTACAGCCTGTGTAACTACTATGGTTCTCTGTCTCTAATCCAAACAAACAATATGCAATAAATATAGCATACAGCTTATGTAAGTATTATGGTTCTCTGTCTCTATTCCTACAAACAATATGCATTAAATCTGATGTACAGCCTGTGTAACTACTATGGTTCTCTGTCTCTACTCCTACAAACAACCTGTCCCTGATCCATCTAATACAGGACATGACCCTCAGTTTCTGCTACCAGCAGTTTTTCACAAAATGGTGGCATCCACAAGCTATATTTCATGTATGGAGGTGATAAGGACATCTCATACTTGCCATAATCAAACCTATATTAGGTAAAGCTCAAAGACCGAGTTTATAGATTGCTACTGGAATCCATGCCTTTCAACCTATTGACAAGTGGGATTTGTAGCAAGATTTACAACTTTATTAATTTCATAAACAAAAATGTGCCTCCTTCAAAATGACTTACACAAGGGCATACGTCCACGTTTGATATTAGCATTAATATTTGCCAGTCAAGTGTTAATATCAATAATGTATACTGGCACAGCCTAGCACCTGAACTTTCACCAGTTTTATTAGTCATTGACTCTAAATAAGATACAGCTGTATAAAAAGATGAAAACAAATACAATTGTGGTGAGAAAGTTTAATGAAATAATCCACCATACCCAATATATTTGCTAGATAATGCATGATATTTCTACGACCAATTTAAATTTTCTTGCTGTTATCAACCACTCATATTTGCAGTACTAGCCTACAAAATATGATTTTTTTCTCACTTGCTCAAGAACAAAATAAATTTGCCCAGCAACAAATTCTCTCCAGCATAATGTCTTTTATTTTCCATACAATTAAAATGCAATTATCCCTATACTGCTTCCTTCTATAATATGCCTACTTGAAATATGAGAATACCTTAATACAATTTTTTTAAATCATGGTTTGAGTTTGAGACAACAACTTGACATGATTTAAATTCTGGATGACAAAAAAACCAATGCATTATTTCAATGCAATAAACCTGATGCCTACACATATTGCTGTCCTTAATAGTACAAATACATGAAATAAAGAGTGCAAGCCGCAGAATTTGGTCCAATTGTTGTGGTGATTTTCAGTTATTATTATTATTATTATTATTATTATTATTATGACTGCAGTTATTCCATCGACTTGTTGCACTTTAAAAACAAAATTGTTTGTGTTCATCAACAACACAACAAACAAAAAGGCACTAGGAGAGAGATTACTTCGATAAACATGAGGACAGTCATTTCAATAACAGCAGAAAAACTCAGTGAAAGCTGACCTTTAATTAAATGTCTTACTTATCTTCATTTTCTTATATACATTTTACAAAATTTTTTACATTTTTACATTTCACAGGATATCTTGTTCCACTTCAAGTTTACATTTATTTGGAAAGGTTTATCTTCCAAAATTTTTGTGCAATCATTTTTCCATTTCCAAACTTTAGCTGGCACCATATAGGTATGTACTGTTATGTGAGGTGCCATACTACTATGTATTACAGATCAGCTTTGATCATTCAGGCAGTCTTATCATTCATTCATGGATTCAATGACAACCATGGTAGTTCAGTTGGGAGACCATCAGATTCATCATCTGAGGGTTGTGGGTTCAACAACAACCTAGGCAAGTTCAGGTGAGCTGCCTTAGTCAGTCCTTGGGAAAGGCCCTTAGCTTCCATTTACTTGGTATGATATCGCCAATAATGTATTAAAAACAGTTAAAACCAATAAAAATAAATCGCTGCTAATAGATGTTTACTTTGTGACAGTAATAATGTACTAAATATTGCTCAACTGATCAACCAATCCTATTTCAGGCCATCCATTACCAAAATCCTATTTCAGGCCATCCATTACCAAAATTGGTATCAACCAATCCTATTTCAGGCCATCCATTGGTATCAACCAATCCTATTTCAGGCCATCCATTACCAAATTTGGTATCAACCAAACCATTCAAAGATTCATATCAAAGTGTTGTTGCTGTTGCTGTTTATGGGTTTAGCCTTTCCTTGCAATATAGGCTATACATGCCAGCCAGTACAACTGGCAATAGAGGCGAGACATGCCAGCCAGTACAATTGGCAATATAGGCTATACATGCCAGCCAGTACAACTGGCAATATAGGCTATACATGCCAGCCAGTACAACTGGCAATATAGGCTATACATGCCAGCCAGTACAACTGGCAATATAGGCTATACATGCCAGCCAGTACAACTGGAGAACGACATGACTGAAATGAATTTTCTATCAAATAAAAGACTGATTTATCAGATATTCTACTTATCAATGTCTTCCTATAATACATGATGTATTCGCTCAGTAGTTGTGTGCCAAAATTACCATCAAAATTATGAAGTGTCAAATTTTGAATTGCAGTGAACTATAAAGTTGAATGCACTGAGCATTAAAATCTTATTGCATTTAAGCCAGAAAAGTCTTTGTGAAGGGTCACTTCGACCTTTCTTCATTCATCTCCCCCCCAAGTCAGTGTAAACTTCAATGGAACAGAATTCCAACTCAGTGAAATTGACCAGGGTAGCTGAACACAGTCCTTAGAAAGTAAACATTTGAGCTACCAAACCTAACCACTTGGTAGGAACCTATGTTCACTTATCCTTTTTTTCAAAGGAAAACTGTCAGGCACTGTCATTCACAGATTCTGAGCTGTCTAAATCTAATAAAAGGAATAATTCTTTGGGAAAAATTAGGGACCGCTGCCTACGATTGGGCAGAATAAATTAGGGCATGCACATTAGAGTAATCAGACTTTAAAGTGATGACCTTAGTCAAAATTCTTTAGTCTGAAAATTTTCTAGAAGAAGAAACTTAGACTCGTGAAAGAAGAAAGGGACCAGGTGGTCATCTTGTAAAAAGAAAGACAAGTTTAGTGCGAGGACGTACAAGTTCTGAATGAGAACTGCAATAAGGTACGCAATTTTAGCTTCATGTAATATTCTATTATTAGATTGTCTGTTTATGCAAATGTGTTTGCTATGACTAGGTTTCCATATGAATGTAAAATAATACAGTAATATTTGGTAATATTTGGTGGACGTTTACATAGTAATTTAAGACTTGCCGCTGGAAGCGAGGTCAATGTCCTACCATACTAAGTCAGAATTTACGCAGTGTGTGGATAGCAACATGCTCTGAGTAACTTAAGTAAATTGTATGTACCTCTAGAGAGTGGGGTATACAGAATTATGGGGTAATTTTGTCCTTTAAAGTACAGCTTTCTGAGAGAAAGACAGGACAGTCTGGAGTCAGAAGTACAGGGAAAGAAAGAAGGACTAGGTCAGAATAAAAGGACCAGGAAGTCCATAAAGGGGCAAAGCATAGAGCTTAGGAAGGATGAACTAGGAGATGTAGATATACGGTCAAAGGGAAGGAAGGTGATGCATGCAATCAATCGTGGACATTGCGCTCTTTTCACCTCTCATTATGATGAAATAAATTCAAATTAGATACACCTGTTAAATTCTATTGATATAACCTAACTTGAATTGAAATTGCTGTTATTAATTTGTTCTGATTAAATTTGTTATTTTATTGTCAAAAGAGGGCTTGTATTGCTTTATTTCTCCATAGTATTCTCCCAGAGTTCTCTGTTGAATTCCATTCTTCTTTCACTCCTGCTGGGCTATAATATCGAGGGAGGTCATCCTCTAGATAACACCAGCCAAATCCAATTGACCACCCCTCTTACTAAGAGGGTGATGTTACAAAAATGAAGCAACTTCAAATCCTACTCTCAGATCAGCTCAAGTCATGGTGTGCCCATGGGCAAGGCTCTTTGGTCCAACTTCACTAAAAGCCTGCTTGTACCAAGGTACCATACTACACCAAACCACACTATATAGCCTGCTTGTACCATGGTACCATACTACACCAAACCACACTATATAGCCTGCTTGTACCATGGTACCATACAACACCAAACCACACTACATAATGAAACCAGATCCATGGCCATAAAAGTAAAAGTACCTGTGTTACAAAGAAGTGGCTTACAATAAGTGTGTAATGTACTAATCTGTAATTATGCCTGCTATTTTAACCAAATACAGGTAAAACTAATTAAACACATAACACATGACTCACTCATCTATAATTAATAACTAACTGTCAAACATACTACTTCATTCTAAAAATCATAGCATTCTTTTTGAAAATCATAGCATTCATTCCTTTGCAAACAAGCATGATAATCCAAGTGCAACTCAAGATCTGCACAGACACTTACACAAGTAAGCTCTTAAAAAAATTAAGAATTAAAACAACCAATTTTTCAACCTGGTAGTGTCTACCTAATACTGATGGAAAAAAGTGTTCATTTTAAAAGAAGTGACTTTTATGGGGCTATGATGAATCAGTCATTTTATCCACCAACAATAACTTTTTTCAGTTACAAATAGCTCTCAAATGATTCCTTTTATTAAAATTTTACTTTTCATTATCAACTAATCATGATTCTCCAAAACTCTATTTCCTGTTTGCCCATTTCTAGGCTGGTTCCCATTTTTCCATATTTTAGTTCTGAAATGTGTTTTCAATTCTGCACCTACATGACTCCTTGAGGACAATTCTGTAATTCAAGGATACTGGGTGGATGGTGTACACGATACAGGTATACATGGCTGCTCATGTCACTGAAGGTCAAAATCTTCCTCATCAAGGTGTTCAGTACTTTTCCTTATGATCAGTACAGAGTCCTCCAGGACACTTCCAGTCCTTGAAGGACACTGGATATTTGGGTGCATAGATTACTGATCAACATATCCACTCAAGTCACCAGAGGTCACTGTCAGTCACAGCAAGGTGTTCAGTGGACAAATAGCAAACTGCAGATAGATCCAGATCTGCCATTGTATAATACGCCAGAAGATTAAAATCTATGTTGTTTGCAGTTAAACCCAAACAACAGGTGAGTATATACAGTACCCCCATATCAATTTCAAAGACAAATAACTTTAATCTCTTAACAAATACCCTGAACAAATATTAGCTTTACACTCTTCTGGAACCTAAGATATTGCTAGGAAATGTGGAATGAATGATATTTTCTACTATCAAGCAAACGTACCAAGAATTAAATTCACAAAGCAAACTATGCAAAACTTTGATTGCTATATAAAGTGGAGCTCTGGTACGAATGACCCCCATTTTTCAACTTTCAAACATTTCTGCAAATAAATTGAGCAACATTACATTGTGTTGTATTTGTTTTTGCATTTAGTCAAGAGGCACGTCTAGAGAAATGCTCTGCAACTTGGCAAATGTGAACAGCAAAGCTACTCCAATCAATCAGGACAGTAATATAACTTCTTTTCTCTTTTAATATCACTATAACAAGGGCAATACCACCTCACCTCTCATCTTCAAAATTAATCTCTCTGAACAGGAAATGTGTAATAGAAATGGAACTTAAGTGCAGATGGAAAGTTCTGCCAAAGAAGTAATGTCACCCTTTCTATTTTAAAAATGGATATATTAGGCAAAATCCTTTCTTTTAATGAGATATAAATTAAATATACTTGCTTTTAAGTCAAACAACAAAGATGCTATTATGACACTGCTTAATGTGCCTGCAAATCAGGGTCCATATTGTTTGCTCTATTGATTATTCCTAACAAATCAGGGTCCATGTTGTTTGTTCTATTGATTATTCCAAGCAAATCAGGGTCCATGTTGTTTGTTCTATTGATTATTCCTAACAAATCAGGGTCCATGTTGTTTATTCTATTGATTATTCCTAACAAATCAGGGTCCATGTTGTTTGTTATATTGATTATTCCTAACAAATCAGGGTCCATGTTGTTTGCTCAATTGATTATTACTAACAATTCAGGGTCGATGTTGTTTGTTATATTGTTTATTCCAAACAAATCAGGGTCCATGTTGTTTGTTATATTGTTCATTCCAAATAAATCAGGGTCCATGTTGTTTGTTCTATTGATTATTCCTAACAAATCAGGTTCCCTGTTGTTTGTTATACTGTTTATTCCTAACAAATCAGGGTCCATGTTGGGGCCCCGAGTGGCCAAGTGGTCTAAAGTGCTCTCCATCATGGATCACTGCCATCTCACCTCTGTCTTCGTGGGTTCGAGTCTCGGGCTCGGCAAACGTGGATATGTGAGAAAGCTTGCCGGTAGCTTCTCGTGGGTCGGTGGTTCTTTCCGGGTTTTTCCCGGTTCTTCCTCCACCATTAATACTGGCCTCCATGTATAGCCTATCTTGTGCTGAAAAATGGCGTTAAACCCTATAACAACAACAACAACAACAGGGTCCATGTTGTTTGTTCTATTGATTATTCCTAACAAATCAGGTTCTCTGTTGTTTGTTATATTGTTTATTCCTAACAAATCAGGGTTCGATGTTGTTTGTTCTATTGATTATTTCTAATAAATCAGGGTCCATGTTGTTTGTTCTATTGATTATTTCTAACAAATCAGGGTCCATGTTGTTTGTTCTATTGATTATTTCTAACAAACTGAACAGACATTTATCTATCACATTTTGGGACTACATATTTGGGTCTGTGCAGTTTGCAGTTGGGCTCAACTTATATATGAGTATAGATGGTATTTGATGCATTTTGATGCATAATTGGAATTCATTTGTAAATTTAAAAATTAATTTAACAATTGTGCAAGTGTTCACAGAACCTGGTACATCATCTGTGTCTATATGTTAACATATCATACCTTTATTACAAACTCATTTAATCTTACATGCTTCACTATATTCAATACATTTCCACATTTCCATATTATACCTCCATATTGGAACCACTTATGTGTCTTCTTTAATATTCACACACCAATATTTTTGATGCAGTGAAATGAACTTTTATAAATCACAATTTCTGCTGAACTTCATTCATACAGTCAAGTTAAAAATATTTCAAAAGAGGAGGTCTGAATAAAAACAAAACCACATTCATATTTTTTATCTTGAGTCAGGGGGTAAGAACTAGTTTAATATGGCTAATGAATATTATACATCTCAGCATGGCAGCCTCAATGTATATTCATGCCATATCAAACCTTTCCTTCGACTGACTCGGAACAAAATGTGGATGTAGTTTTCTGAATGAATCTGACTTGCAAAAACCTTCAACAAAAATCATCAACAGTTCTTCTACCTATACTGCAACAAAATTTCAACACAAACTGTTAACATGCCTATACAGATAAACAAATCATGAACACTGTCTATACTGCTATACAAATCATGAACACTGTCTATACTGCTACACAAATCACAACACTGTCTATACCGCACCACAAATCATTAACCCTATCTATACTACTATAGAAAATCGTTAACCCTGTCTATACTGCTATACAAATCATTAACCCTGTCTATACTGCTATACAAATCATGAACACTGCTACACAAATCATGAACACTGTCTATACTGCTATACAAATCATTAACCCTGTCTATACTGCTATACAAATCATTAACCCTGTCTATACTGCTATACAAATCATGAACACTGCTACACAAATCATGAACACTGTCTATACTGCTATACAAATCATTAACCCTGTCTATACTGCTATACAAATCATTAACCCTGTCTATACTGCTATACAAATCATGAACACTGTCTATACTGCTACACAAATCATTAACACTGTCTATACTGCTACACAAATCATGAACACTGTACTGCTACACAAATCATAACACTGTCTGTACCGCACCACAAATCATTAACCCTATCTATGCTACTACACAAATCATTAACCCTGTCTATACTGCTATACAAATCATTAACCCTGTCTATACTGCTACACAAAACATGAACACTGTCTACAGTCTACACTGTTACAAAAATCATTACCTCTGTCTGAGTGGGTTCGAGTCCAAGTCTCGGCTAGCTTGGGTATGTGGAAAAGCCTGCCAGTAGCTTCTCGTGGGTCGGTGGTTCTTCCCTGGGTTTTCCAGGGTTCTTCCTCCACCAGTTATACTGGCCGCCATGTATAGCCTATCTTGTGCTGAAAAATGGCGTTAAACCCTAGAACAACAACAAAAATCATTAACTGTCTATATGCAACACAAATCATTAACACTGTCTATACTGCTACACAAATCATTAAAACTGTCTATACTGCTATACAAATCATAACACTGTCTATACCGCACCACAAATCATTAACCCTATCTATACTGCTACACAAATCATTAAAACTTTCTATACTGCTATACAAATCATAAACACAGTCTATACTGCTACGCAAATCATTAAAACTCCCATACAGCTACACAAATCATTAAAACTCTATATACAGCTATACAAATCATTAGCACTGTCTACACAGCTACAGAAATTATTAACACTGTCTACACAGGTACAAAAATCATCAATACCATCTATATTACTACACAAATCGGGGCCCTGAGTGGCTGAGTGGTCTAAAGCACTCTCCGTCACAGATCACTGCCATCTCACCTCTGCCTGTGTGGGTTCAAGTCTTGGATTCGGCTAATGTGGGTATGTGAAAAAGCTCGCCAGTAGCTTCTCATGGCTCGGCGGTTCTTTCTGGGGTTTTCCCGGGTTCTTCCTCCACCATTAATACTGGTCGCCATGTATAGCCTATCGTGTGATGAAAAATGGCATTAAACCCTACAACAACAACAACAACTACACAAATTATTTGCATTGTCTATACTGTTAAAGAATTCTTTAACATTTTCTTTACTGCTTATTCTGCTGGAAAAGTAATGCCTCTGGCTCAGCATGGCGAGGCAAAAATTATATTGGGCTTTTACACAATACTTCTAAACATAGACTTCAAACGGTCTTAACTTTTTCTGGAAGCAGATACAAGTACTCTCACCAAAATTACTGAATTCATACTGGTTTAGAAATGAATTTTCTGGATTCAGTCTATTTTAGTACTGAATTTATTTTTAAATTCATAATGTTTTAATATTGAATTTGCTGAATTCATAATATTTTGGTACTTAATCTTCTGAATTCATTTTACTTTAGCACTGAATTTTTTTATATTAAGAGCCACAGTGGTTCAATGATTACTGTAGCATGCTGAACAGAATGAAAGGGTATGGGTTCAAATCCAACACTGGATAAGTCCAGGTTAGATACCTATCCATCGTGTGTGTGTGTGTATAACAGTGTGAAATTTTAAGATATCATTGTGACACATAGCAATATTAATCTGATGTATGTGGTTTTGCATGGAATTAAATTCATGGCATGTTTGAGGATGACTGTATTTTAATACATCTGTTAGGGGCTTGACAGAATCTAATGAGGTTTCATTTGATAACTGTGTCAGGTGAAACTGGACTAGGGTTCAGAATGGTTTTGTTTATCCAACTGCCATGGGTTGAAGTGTTGCAGAAACAGTGTTTCTACTTGTAGAAACATTTGTCATAAGTTGAAACTTTGCAGATATTGGTATATTAATGAAGCAGGAGAAAAAATCTGACATTTTCCAAACCTTATGAAGGGCATGTATTAATACTGCTTGATAAACCTGAATTCTGATTGGATAAGTTAACTGTCTAGGGTGGGTTTCCCAGGCGAAGTCTCATGTTTAATAAATGTCATAAACCACAAAACTAGTCAGTTTATATTTTTGCATGAGGCAAAGTTCTTGGCTCTGAGGGTAGTAAGGATAAGCCCTCATAATAGTTGTACAGAGGATTGGTAGCAGAAGTCTAGAGAGACACATAACCAAGAATGTAGAGGAGACAACACTGCTAAAGGGAAAAATAACAGCAGATCTCAAAGCATGGTACAGTGTCTTAATTTCATACATAATTTTTCTTTGATATGAGTTTAAAAGTAATTGTTTGAATTGATTTGTCTTAAATGAAATATGACTCAGTACGCTAAGAATTGAACATTATTAGGTTTGCAGGATATTTATGTCAATGAATTGACAGTTAGGAAATAATGTAGTTAAGACAAAAAGTGAATTTTGCTTGATCTATTTGTATAACTATGATGTGAATTGCTTTAACCTATGAATCGGCTGTATTAACACTGAAGCAGCAAAGGGATACATAATTATTTATTGACAGCCATGTGTGTGCATGTATCCAACATTAGTCAGGACAGCTAGTAATAGTTCACACTGCATGGGCTTAAGTGTCATTAAGCAAAAGCAGGCTTTTCTATTGGTCAATTAATAATGGTAACTAGTTCTAATGGAGAAATATAGTAATTTTCACATACTGTGTTAATTGTCTATGGAATTGAGAGTAATCCAGTTTATACAGCACAGATGTGTTGAATGCAAGGTTATGTATTAGCAGTGAAATGTCTGCTGTGAAATATGAAACATGCTAATTCTGAGTCAATTTAGACCGCATATATTTTGTTTTAAAGGATATAGCTTCCAAGGCTAAAAATAAGAGAGACAACTGGAATAAGAGTGGGCAACCAGTAAGAGGCTGGACACAGAGGCCACTAAAGGCAGCAACATATGAGGAAGCCAAAGGGAACAAATGAACACCAACAGACTAGCTGTGTTGAATCTGGAGAGTGACATGCAACCATCAGGTTATGTAGACATGCAGGACAATTAAAATTCTAAACACTCACTCAATTTCTGATGAAATCTGCCGCATCAAAGTAGACAGAACTGCTAACTGAACTTGAGAACTTTTAATTAATTTGTTTCTGATAGAGATGAAGACTACAATTGGTCTTGCACAACTTTTATTTTCTTTATCTAATTAATTAAATGTTATATTCTGTATAAAGGGTGGCTTGTGTTACCCGATTCTATATCTCTGCTCAGATCCCAATTTATAATATCCATTAATTTCATACTCTAATATTTGTTCAATCCAGGCTATAACACTAGGGTCAATCATCACTTAAACACTGATCATGACCATCAAGAAAATTAATAACACGCCACCATGGTGTGCCTTGTTCAAGGTACTTTACTCCAACTGCCTTGGTACTAAATAACCTACAGTACTTGCATTGCTGTACCATAAAAAAACCACACCAAACCAATCATACTGTTTAAATGTGACATGCATTACTGAAATATTAAAGTATAATTTGTTCTACAAATGAAAAGTCTACATCAGTTGCTGAACACCAAACAAGCTACTACATTGTCACTGAACACAAAAAAGTTGTTACATGATGACTGAACACCAACAAGCTATCCCATGATCAGTGAACACCAAACAAGCTATCTCATGATCACTGAACACCAAACAAGCTATTTCTTGATCACTGAACACCAAACAATCTATCCCATGATCACTGAACACCAAACAAGCTATCCCTTGATCACTGGACACCAAACAAGTTATCCCTTGATCATTGAACAACAAACAAGCTATCCATTGATCACTGAACACCAGACAAGCTATTCCTTGAACACTGAACACCTAACAAGCTATCTCTTGATCATTGAATGACAAACAAGCTATCCCTTGATCGCTGAATACCAAACAAGCTATCCCTTCATCACTGAACAACAAACAAGCTATCCATTGATCACTGAATACCAAACAACCTATCCCATGATCACTGAACATGAACACCAAACAAGCTATCCCTTGATCATTGAACAAAAAACAAGCTATCCCTTGATCACTGGACACCAAACAAGCTATCCTTTGATCACTGAACACCAAACAAGCTATCCATTGATCACTGAACACCAAACAAGCTATCCCTTTAGCATTGAACACCATTCAAGCTACCTCATGATCATTACTTGTCTCTGACTCTGTACTATATATACAGAACTAGCTGGTGAAAAAATTAACACATAACCAGTGTTGTTTCTCTTTTCAAACAGTATTTTTCCTGATTAAATTTTATACTGTGCACTTTTCATTCAGGAAATTTTTGTCATTAATTTATTACACTAGCAGCTGTCGGTGACTTCACATTTTAAAATGACAGAGTACAACAAGCCTTGAGTTTTTACTGCCAAAATTGATTTAGAATGGAAATTAATTGTTACCTGAAAGTTTGATTTTAATGACTTCTGCCCACTGATTGTTCCAACATATATGTAGATGTTGATAAACATGCAATACAGTAAACTAGGCTGATATTTTCATTTTTCCCTAATGATAAAGCATGCACAGGGGTTGTAAAGGAGTCAAGACCAACATCTAAGGAGATAGAACACAAATTTGTGGGAAACCCATGTTGCCATACTAAAGGTCCAACACTTGTGCAACGTGAAGTAACCTTTGCATCTGCGACTCACTATAAAATGTGAGACAACGTTTGGTCTGCAACTAACTTACTGTACAATATTAGGCAACATTTGTGTCTGCAACTCAATGTACAATGTGAGATAACTTTTGTCTCTGCAACTCACTGTACAATGTGAGATAACTTTTGTCTCTGCAACTCACTGTACAATGTGAGGCAAATTTTACATATGCAACTCTATGTACAATGTGAGATAACTTTTGTGACTGCAACTCACTGTACAATGTGAGGTAACTTTTACATATGCAACTCATGAACAACGTGAGATAACTGTTGTGTCTGCAACTCACTGTACAATGACCTCTGAATAAATTACTTATAGAATTTAGTTGGATGAAGTGTTTTATGACTAGAATTCTGCAAATTTACTATTTAACTAGTAATGTATTTGTCATCTTTGATAGTCAAGGCTCCAAAAAGTCAGCCTATCTACACTTTGGTGGATTGATCCAATATGTCAGTACATGTATTATGCACTAGTGACATCTACTGGATTTCACAAGTTGCCCCCTTGATATGTAATGCCAACTAATCTATAGAATAACATGTAACAAAGGTGCATCGTACATTGGCAGCTGACAGGTTCCCATGTTCTTGACAGTGACCATCATAAATGTAAGAGTGATTTTGATCGGATGCAATAGCTTGCCACTGAATCCAATGAAACTCACATACCCACATCACTGAAATAATGGATCAGTCTGCCAAGCTACATATAGGTTTACATATCGGAAATTTGACTAGTGAGGTTTTTTGTGTCAAATCAAACATGTTCCACTTTTCATTCATTAAATTTGATTATAATGAAATACATTTATATTTGTACTTTCTCTTATTTCCTTTTGTGATTCTGTTCTAAATTAATTGCATCAAATATTAAAAAAAAAATTTCAAACAGTTCTTAATTTGGTGTTGGAGTAGAAAGATGGTTAGCTGAAAGTGTTCTTAAATTGGGAGTGCTGGCTTGTTTTCAAGCATGAAACAGTTGACTGAGATATAATGGGGCCATAGTGTTTGAAACTGTATGCATATGTTTAGCCTTTCTCTAGAATATATATATATATATATATATATATATATATATATATATATATATATATATATACACTCACACACACACCTACACCTTGTTTTACACTAAAAAACTAACCTAGTCTTTAACTTGTCACTAAATTTTATATAAACATATATTAACTCAAGGAGGTGTTATTGTAAAAAGAAAGACACAGATGTAGTAAAACACAAGGTATGAAGTTTGTTTGATCTGGTTCTCTGGTGAAGCTACCTATCAGAATTAGAGTAAGTAACAGGCTTTGACACCCATTTTGCTGACAATAATGTGAATAAAATTTTTGTCATTTTTTGGGGTCTTGCTAATTCACTAATATTTTATACCCTGGCGCCTGTTGAGTGTTCCAAGGTTGACCTAAGCAATATTTTTACATGCAAGAAATAAAACTTTGTATGGTTTCCAGGCAGCAAGAGAGTGACCATCTCTAAAAGTGTGATCTGCCGAGTGGTGAATCATGCCCTTCACCATGTCCCATTGGTATAGCCATCATTAGGGTCAATGACTGCTGTGTAGAATCCCCAGAAAGTGTCAAACTTGAGGAATTTATCACATGTTTGTATAGCCTGGGATCTTGCTTAGATTATGAGGAGTTGAGAAAACATTACTAATAGCTACCACGCCAAGACTTACCATAGTAAATTTCAAGATAAGTGTGTTGCCTTGTGAAAGATTAATTCAAGTAAGGAATGCATACCAAGTGATGGAAAGAAGAATGTTCATGTTTCTTTGTGACACAAGATATTTCTAATGAAGGTATGATACCCAAAGGTTTGAATCCAAATTATCCTTTATGAGTCGTTGTTTTTAAATAGTTAAGTTTGCAAAGCAACAAGTCTGTGACTAATTTAAATTTGCCTTCAATTAAAGGATGCCACATCAAATGCCTCACACGAATAACTGCCACTCAAGCTGCTACTGACTCCGAAGTCACCCTGTGGCTTGATCATTTGTGAAAAAGCCCAAGAATATTCAAATTAGTTGTTGCCAGCCTCATAACTAAGAAACAGTCATTGCTCCTCGACACAATGATGTTACAATGCACATCATATCAACACCGTGAATGCTTTGTTCGCAATTACAATTTACTATAAATATTCATGCAGAATTTTTGGAAATGCATAAGATATTGAGACATGCTCCAGCAGTCTGGTTACATTTCATGATACACAATAGTCATCAACAAGTAAACTTAACAGGTAGAAATGAGAAACCCTGAGACTGCTGAGGAGAGTAGAAACACTTGCCAGGCAGTGTGGCAGGTAGAAAAGAGAAACCCTGAGACTGCTGAGAGTAGAAACAATTGCCAGGCAGTGTGGCTGCTGGCAGGTAGAAATGGGAAACCCTGAGACTACTGAGGAGAGTAGAAACACTTGCCAGGCAGTATGGCAGGTAGAAATGAGAAACCCTGAGACTGCTGAGGAGAGTAGAAACACTTGCCAGGCAGGGTGGCAGGTAGAAATGCGAAACCCTGAGACTGCTGAGGAGAGTAGAAACACTTGCCAGGCAGTATGGCAGATAGAAATGAGAAACCCTGAGACTGCTGAGGAGAGTAGAAACACTTGCCAGGCAGTGTGGCATGTAGAAATAAGAAACCCTCAGACTGCTGAGTAGAGTAGAAACACTTGCCAGGCAGTGTGGCAGGTAGAAATAATATCAATCAAGCTCACATTATCAAGACTCCATCTTGTACAATAATTCCAATCAAGCTCACATTATCAAGACTCCCTCTTGTACAATAATTCCAATCAAGCTCACATCATCTATACTCCTTTTTGTACAAAAATTCCAATTAAACTCACATTATCAAGACTCCATCTTGTACAATAATACCAATAAAGCTCACATTATCAAGTCTACATTTTGCATAATAACTCCAGTCAAACATAGGAACAAACAAGAAACTTGCAATTTGTGGCTCACTAACAAAAAAACTATTACATATGGGTAAGGCATAATGCATTTTGTTCTGCTCAAATCAAGAAGTACCAAATGAGCAACAATTCAAAATATAATGACCATTCAATTCACAAAAGGCATTAAATATTTAAGCCTGAATATGTATAACTTACTCTGTGGTGAATATATAGTCAACATTACTATATACTTAACAAGTATGTGCCAGGTTAAATTTACTATACAGACAAAACAATGTTGATCACTGAAAACTAGAACAACATTATGTTTTGTTTAATGCAATGTAATTTTGCTTATTCTGTTCTTTGTGGTATGTTAGAACTGGTAAAAATATTTAAAAATGAAGAACTCCAAAAGCACAAAACAAACTAAGATTTATAAATAACCTTCACCCCAAATTAAGCATCAGACAGTATGTTCTTCAAAGTGTGGCTAGAAGCAAAAGGAAAGAGTGAAATGACTGAATTTTGCTTATACAATGTTCTAAGAGAAATGTCCATCTTATATCAACCAAACCTTTGTGAAAATTGTTGATAACCACCATTCACTAAAGGAGGTAAATTTAATTTTGGTATACCATATGTGTGTGTGTGTGATTAGCATTTTTTAACGTAGCTATAACAATTTTTCAGTTATATCACTACAATGTCTGCAGTGTGGCAGTTTATAGTGATGTCTAGCTATGGGGCATAATGCTGCAGACATGTTGCATGATGTCCACCCAGTCACATTATCCTGACACTAGGCCAACCAGCCCTAACACTAATCTCTTAATGCTGAGCACCTAGTGAGACAGCTGTCAGCAGCATTTTTCTAAGTCTTTGGTATGACTCAGATGGGGTTTGAACCCATGACCTCTCGCTTCCAAGGCAGATGCTCTAACCACTAGGCCACCGGAGCAGTGTTGGTAAACCAAGTGTTAGCAGAGTAGTTTCAACAACTTTCTTTACAACACCATAAATGATGAGGACATATTGACCCATTTTATCAGGGACATTTCCAATACAGACCACTTCCAACTAGGAGTTAAGTCTTACCTTCTAATCCAATCTAAACAAGAGATTAGTGTTTGATGTTTTATTAGTTTCAATTGGTTTCAATTTATGTTTAACTGAGATAAGTGTTTGATGTTTTATTAGTTTCAATTGGTTTCAATTTATGTTTAATTGTGAAATTCCATTTTAAGTCGGGATACCTAACAGCAGCTTCTCAGATTTGTCTAAAACATTATTTTGCATGCGCTATGTACCTTACCCCGAAATCTGTACTCCTCACAACCACATTAAAATAAGTTTTTGCAAAATTGTACAGGTCATCCTTGGTGGAGTTACATATTTTTTTACTCTAGTCTTATAAATGGATACATGGTATTATGTTGTTGTATTGCTGGTGTGGGTGACACATGGTGTTATGTTGTTGTATTGCTGGTGTGGGTGACACATGGTGTTATGTTGTTGTATTGCTGGTGTGGATGAGTGCTGTAGTATTTATGTAATGTATGGGTTTAGTTTTACTAGTTTTATGTCTGACTGCATTATAGTTACTTATATGCATGTTGTGTCACATGATATGTTTAGTTAGATTCTTCAGATTTGCTGAATAATGTTGGTGCTATATGCTTGTCCCACATATATAAAACATTTAAAAAATACAATTCTGAACAGGCTTCATTTAAATGTACAATAAGCTATATACATCCCAATGAGGTTTGCTTGATGGTTATGGGATTATATGGGTGTGTATCATTGAAAAGTTGTATAGAGGTTTGCTTGATAGTTATGGGATTATATGGGTGTGTATCATTGAAAAGTTGTGTAGAGGTTTGCTTGATGGTTATGGGATCATATGGGTGTGTATCATTGAAAAGTTGTGTAGACGTTTGCTTGATGGTTATGGGATTATATGCGTGTGTATCATTGAAAAGTTGTGTAGAGGTTTGCTTGATGGTTATGAGATTGTATGGGTGTGTATCATTGAAAAGTTGTGTAGAGGTTTGCTTGATGGTTATGGGATTGTATGGGTGTGTATCATTGACAAGTTGTGTAGAGGTTTGCTTGATGGTTATGGGATTATATGGGTGTGTCATTGAAAAGTTGTGTAGAGGTTTGCTTGATGGTTATGGGATTGTATGGGTGTGTATCATTGAAAAGTTGTGTAGAGGTTTGCTTGATGGTTATGGGATTGTATGGGTGTGTATCATTGAAAAGTTGTGTAGAGGTTTGCTTGATGGTTATGGGATTATATGGGTGTGTATCATTGAAAAGTTGTGTAGAGGTTTGCTTGATGGTTATGGGATTGTATGGGTGTGTATCATTGAAAAGTTGTGTAGAGGTTTGCTTGATGGTTATGGGATTATATGGGTGTGTATCATTGAAAAATTGTGTAGAGGTTTGCTTGATGGTTATGGGATTATATGGGTGTGTATCATTGACAAGTTGTGTAGAAGTTTGCTTGATGGTTATGGGATTATATGGGTGTGTATCATTGAAAAGTTGTGTAGAGGTTTGCTTGATGGTTATGGGATTATATGGGTGTGTATCATTGACAAGTTGTGTAGAGGTTTGCTTGATGGTTATGGGATTATATGGGTGTGTATCATTGACAAGTTGTATAGAGGTTTGCTTGATGGTTATGGGATTATATGGGTGTGTATCATTGAAAAGTTGTGTAGAGGTTTGCTTGATGGTTAGGGGATTATATGGGTGTGTATCATTGACAAGTTGTATAGAGGTTTGCTTGATGGTTATGGGATTATATGGGTGTGTATCATTGAAAAGTTGTGTAGAGGTTTGCTTGATGGTTATGGGATTGTATGGGTGTGTATCATTGAAAAGTTGTGTAGAGGTTTGCTTGATGGTTATGGGATTATATGGGTGTGTATCATTGACAAGTTGTGTAGAGGTTTGCTTGATGGTTATGGGATCATATGTGTGTGTATCATTGACAAGTTGTGTAGAGGTTTGCTTGATGGTTATGGGATCATATGGGTGTGTATCATTGACAAGTTGTGTAGAGGTTTGCTTGATGGTTATGGGATCATATGGGTGTGTATCATTGAAAAGTTGTGTAGAGGTTTGCTTGATGGTTATGGGATTGTATGGGTGTGTATCATTGACAAGTTGTGTAGAGGTTTGCTTGATGGTTATGGGATTGTATGGGTGTGTATCATTGACAAGTTGTGTAGAGGTCTGCTTGATGGTTATGGGATTGTATGGGTGTGTATCATTGAAAAGTTGTGTAGAGGTTTGCTTGATGGTTATGGGATTATATGGGTGTGTATCATTGAAAAGTTGTCTAGAGGTTTGCTTAATGGTTATGGGATTGTATGGGTGTGTATCATTGAAAAGTTGTGTAGAGGTTTGCTTGATTGTTATGGGATTGTATGGGTGTGTATCATTGAAAAGTTGTGTAGAGGTTTGCTTGATGGTTATGAGATTGTATGGGTGTGTATCATTGAAAAGTTGTGTAGAGGTTTGCTTGATGGTTATGGGATTGTATGGGTGTGTATCATTGAAAAGTTGTGTAGAGGTTTGCTTGATGGTTATGGGATTGTATGGGTGTGTATCATTGAAAAGATGTGTAGAGGTTTGCTTGATGGTTATGGGATTATATGTGTGTGTATCATTGAAAAGTTGTCTAGAGGTTTCCTTGACGGTTCATTACTTCTCTCAAGTTGAAGCCATTCAGTCCTGATAAAGGAGAAAGTTAACACTGCTTCATGAATGCAAAACCATGAACCTTTCACAGACAGTTCTTTCATTGCCAACAGAAATGCATATAATATTATTGAAAACTGTATATAAAAGGTGGGTAAAGTTTAGTGAATTGAATTCTAAATAGATTTCAAAGCAAAATATTTTCAACTTAGAACTAAAAATACATTTGATTATCACCATCATAGTGTTTGAGACAGAATGATTCACTTTTCAGACTTTGTTATCTTATTAGTAAGAAATACTGAATGTCAGTGTGATTGAACGTGAATTTTCACCTGATAAACAGTCAAATGTATTTTATTCAATCACATAAAGCCAGGGGGAAAAGCAAACAATAATCAAAAATGTTTAAAAAGAACAGCAGCTATTTCTAGGTGTATTTTTAACTGATATTTTGTTTTCTTCTGGTTCAGTCCAAACAATCCAGAATGGACTATATACATATTTTAAAATGTGACATTTTATTTTGTACAGTCTGGAAAGTTTATAATAAGGCAGGGTCTAATACAGAATACATTACTGTGGCAGAAGTGCAAATTTAAAACAGTTTTGCCAGAACAATGAACAGATACATAAAAAGCATGCATACTTTCAAGCTCTGAATTTTTTCTTTATTAAATCCTCCCATATTCAGTAAATTTCCCCCTTTGTTAGAAATGGGGAGAGAATAAAACCCCACCCCTTTTTTTAACTTTTAGAACAGACTGATAAAGGTACAGTACATGTATTCAGAGAGATTATTTTCCATGCAAACATTTTTAAAATATAAATGTGAATATAAAATCAACATATAAAGTCCAACATGCATATGTGTGTTCCTTAAGCTAGATGCAAAAGTTGACAAAGGTGTGGCACATAAAGAAAATAAACCAGACAGACGTATAAGAGTGAGCAGAAATCGATGCCATTATTGTCAATGATAAGTCCTCCATACGTATATTGTCATTGATAAGTCCTCCATACCATTATTGTCAATGATAAGTCCTCCATACCATTATTGTCACTGATAAGTCCTCCATACCATTATTGTCACTGATAAGTCCTCTATACCATTATTGTCACTGTTAAGTCCTCTATACCATTATTGTCACTGTTAAGTCCTCCATACCATTACTGTCAATGATAAGTCCTCCATACCATTATTGTCACAGATAAGTCCTCCATACCATTATTGTCAATGATGAGTCCTCCATACCATTATTGTCACTGATAAGTCCTCCATACCATTATTATCAATAATAAGTCATCCATACCATTATTGTCAGTCCTCCATACCATTATTGTCACTGATAAGTCCTCCATACCATTATTGTCAATGATAAGTCCTCCATACCATTATTGTCACTGATAAGTCCATCATACCATTATTGTCACTGGTAAGTCCTCCATACCATTATTGTCACTGATAAGTCCTCCATACCATTATTGTCAATGATAAGTCCTCCATACCATTATTGTCAGTCCTCCATACCATTATTGTCACTGATAAGTCCTCCATACCATTATTGTCAATGATGAGTCCTCCATACCATTATTGTCATTGATAAGTCCTCCATACCATTATTGTCAATGATAAGTCATCCATACCATTACTGTCAGTCCTCCATACCATTACTGTCACTGATAAGTCCTCCATACCATTCTTGTCAATGATAAGTCCTCCATACCATTATTGGCATTGATAAGTCCTCCATACCATTATTGTCAATGATGAGTCCTCCATACCATTATTGTCACTTATAAGTCCTCAACACCATTATTGTCATTGATAAGTCCTCCATACCATTATTGTCATTGATAAGTCCATCACTCACTTGTACAGAATTTAAGCCGAGTTTCATATAAGAAAGTCTTTCCAATAATAAGACAAACAACTTTTAAAACTTAACATGGCTTATCATGAGAGAGCCAATATAGAAAGCATGGCTTGCATGGACACTCACAAAGTGAGCTCTTAAAATAATACGTACATCAATAGTTTCCATCGTCTATGATTTCCTCATGTGGAATATTTGTAACGGAATGAGAACAGAACCAGTGTTGGAACAAGATCTCCAAACTGATATCTACTCTTTTGTAAAGCAATATTGTGTTACATCTAACAAAGCAGTCAGATGCTTTGGAATAAGCAACCCAAACATTTTACACACAAAAATGAACAATACTTTTTTTAGAAACTCAAGGCATATACTGTGCAATCAGAACTGTTCTTAGCACAAGGCGAACAAAGCAGTTGCTTTGGGCCCAACACCTTCAAGGACCTGCACTCCAGTTGACAAAAAATTAGGCATACCACAGTAATTCCATCGCAGGGCTCTGCTGCCCATGTGCTACCTTGGTCCTTGCAAACTTTAAGGTCGGGCCTGTGTGAAATGTGGTCTAGTTTCTTTTTCAGCAAAGAATACACTTGATGCATTGTGATATATTTCCATAGTGGCAGATGTTAAGTCAGTCAGTAAAGCCATGAGAAGTTTGTCAGCTGCACTGGTCTTGACTTTGTCTAACTCACATTACATGTACATGTATAAAAATAGATGATATACTAATATTAGCTTCAGAAACATGACATTCACAGCACTGGGCTTTTTGCTACCTGTGGGATAAATGATTCAAACTACAAAGCTTTTGCTAACTGTGAATTAATGATTCACACTACAAGGTTTTTCCTACCTGTGGACTAAATGATTCACACTACAAGGTTTTTCCTACCTGTGGACTAAATGATTCACACTACAAGGTTTTTCCTACCTGTGGGATATATGATTCACACTACAAGGTTTTTGCTACCTGTGGGATATATGATTCACACTACAAGGTTTTTGCTACCTGTGGACTAAATGATTCACACTACAAGGTTTTTGCTACCTGTGGACTAAATGATTCACACTACAAGGTTTTTCCTACCTGTGGGATAAATGATTCACACTACAAGGTTTTTCCTACCTGTGGGATAAATGATTCACACTACAAGGTTTTTCCTACCTGTGGGATAAATGATTCACACTACAAGGTTTTTGCTAACTGTGGGATAAATGATTCACACTACAAGGTTTTTGCTAACTGTGGGATAAATGATTCACACTACAAGGTTTTTCCTACCTGTGGACTAAATGATTCACACTACAAGGTTTTTCCTACCTGTGGACTAAATGATTCACACTACAAGGTTTTTCCTACCTGTGGGATATATGATTCACACTACAAGGTTTTTCCTACCTGTGGGATATATGATTCACACTACAAGGTTTTTGCTACCTGTGGACTAAATGATTCACACTACAAGGTTTTTGCTACCTGTGGACTAAATGATTCACACTACAAGGTTTTTCCTACCTGTGGGATATATGATTCACACTACAAGGTTTTTCCTACCTGTGGGATAAATTATTCACACTACAAGGTTTTTCCTACCTGTGGGATAAATGATTCACACTACAAGGTTTTTGCTAACTGTGGGATAAATGATTCACACTACAAGGTTTTTGCTAACTGTGGGATAAATGATTCACACTACAAGGTTTTTCCTACCTGTGGACTAAATGATAGGAATGTTGACTATTTGCTGTTTTACTATTAAAGGGTTCTTAATCACTTGTTTATCTTTGATGACTGGCCATGCTACCTAAAATGTTTGCATAACATGTGGCAATATTATACTTCAGTTGTATTTGGAAGTTTGCCCAAGTTTGGCAAGCTCTATCTTAAACAATTTTTCTTTTTATGTGTGTACACTGTTACCAATTAATACTTTTTTCGTATTTTTGATACAACTTTGTTACACATCCTTGTTCTATGAAAATAACCATTTCAATGCTAACAAGGAAAGTGTTTAGATTAGAGATAGAACAGAATCCCTCTTGAGACACCAGCCCTTCTGAGAACAAAACGTGGTCTCTCATGGCAGGTTACAAATCAGAACATCTCATTAATTAGTTCACTGAGAATTTGGTCTTTCACAACAATTGGTCATACAAAACAGGCCTAAGTTTACAATCAAACTTGCCAGTGACCAACAATTGGTCATACAAAACAGGCCTAAGTTTACGATCAAACTTGCCAGTGACCAACAATTGGTCATACAAAACAGGCCTAAGTTTACAATCAACTTGCCAGTGACCAACAACTGGTCATACAAAACAGGCCTAAGTTTACAATCAAACTTGCCAGTGACCAACAATTGGTCATATAAAACAGGCCTAAGTTTACAATCAAACTTGCCAGTGACCACTTGTGTCTGGTGAGCACCAGTGTAGAAGAGTTAAGAGCTATAAGCAATGTATACACATTAAAAGTGGAGTCCAACTGCTGAATGCAATGAACAATATCTTCTGCAGCATAATGTGCAGGCAGATAAGGTCAACGAAGTTTGTTTGGAGTGATTAGAACAAATAACAGAGATCCTGATCTACTGGCATATCATTATAAGGCTGATCAGGGCATACACTGTCTCCAGTTTGACTCAACTTATAAGAAAGAAAATCTGGTTTATAAGTCTCTGTAATTTCTAAATCCAATATATATTTACCTGTATATAATTTTTAAAAATCTGATTACAGTGACTATGTAAACACTATGTTGATATGACATTGAAATAATGAATAGTGATAACAAGAATTTCAAGATGGCTGCAATGGTGGCCATATTGGGTCTCATATCAGCACAATTTTCATTTAGGACCAATTATATGTCTTGACATCTCTTAGTGAAAATCCCATGCTGACATGACCATTTCTTCTGAAGCAGTAGCAACTAATATGTTGAAAATGGCTGAAATGGTAGCCATATTGACTATCTGAACTGCATCATTTGCATATAAGACCAACTAGACATAATACAAAGTTTTGCAATGAAAACCCAATGTCAATATGTATTTCTGTTTAGAAGAAGCAATAACAAGATTTTCAAGCTGGCCACTTAGGGCAGCCATCTTGGGTGTCTGAGCAGTCCAATTTTCATTTTGGATCATGTAGACTTTATACCAGCTCTTGTGGTGAAAACTCCACGTCAATATGATATTCCATTCAAATGGAGTAACATCCATGTCAATATGATATTCCATTCAAATGGAGTAGAATCCATGTCAATATGATATTCCATTCAAATGGAGTAGCATCCATGTCAATATGATATTCCATTCAAATGGAGTAGCATCCATGTCAATATGATATTCCATTCAAATGGAGTAGCATCCATGTCAATATGATATTCCATTCAAACGGAGTAGCATCCATGTCAATATGATATTCCATTCAAATGGAGTAACATCCATGTCAATATGATATTCCATTCAAATGGAGTAGAATCCATGTCAATATGATATTCCATTCAAATGGAGTAGCATCCATGTCAATATGATATTCCATTCAAATGGAGTAGCATCCATGTCAATATGATATTCCATTCAAATGGAGTAACATCCACGTCAATATGATATTCCATTCAAATGGAGTAGCATCCATGTCAATATGATATTCCATTCAAATGTAGTAGCATCCATGTCAATATGATATTGCATTCAAATGGAGTAGCATCCATGTCAATATGATATTGCATTCAAATGGAGTTGCATCCATGTCAATATGATATTCCATTCAAATGGAGTAACATCCATGTCAATATGATATTCCATTCAAATGGAGTAGCATCCATGTCAATATGATATTCCATTCAAATGGAGTAACATCCACGTCAATATGATATTCCATTCAAATGGAGTAGCATCCATGTCAATATGATATTCCATTCAAATGTAGTAGCATCCATGTCAATATGATATTGCATTCAAATGGAGTAGCATCCATGTCAATATGATATTCCATTCAAATGGAGTAACATCCATGCAATATGATATTCCATTCAAATGGAGTAACATCCATGTCAATATGATATTCCATTAAAAAAATGGATTAGCAATAAAAGGATTTTCATGATGATCCAGGTGATCGCCATATCTGATGTCCACATGGCACCATTTTTATTTAGGACCAACTAGTCAGAATAAAAAGTCTTGTGGTGGAAAACCTCATGTCATCATGACTTTCTGTTCAGAAGTAGCATTAAGATTTCCCCCAGTGGCTACCATGGTAGCCGTGCTGTACACCTGAGTGGCACCATTTTCATTTAAAACCAACAATACATATAATACAAAGTCTTGCAGTGAAAACCTGATGTCATTTGAGAAGTAGTGATATAATTATTTCATACCAAATAATGTATTTATCCAAGTCACTTTCTTAAGAAACAAAGTCCTTCATGTCCTTAACACAGCCACAGTAATGACTTTCAAGGCCAATACGAACAAATGACGTGCCTTGAAAATTTTCAACTGCAAAAAATGTTGTTTTAATCAAGGTAAGTAATTGCCTGAAATGCCTTAACCTGATAGCACCCACATCAATATGAAAGTAGTTGCAAATAAATATCATATCCTTTTGTTATTAAATCAAACATATATGAAAAGGGGCAAAATAATGACCTTGTTGGGGATGAATTACTGCATGGGTCCTTGCATCCATAAGAATCACTGAAAAAAAGCCATCTTTTGATGAGAAGGGGGGAGGGGTGCAATTAGTATATCACTGTCTACATCTGTTAGTGAACAAAAATGAAAAAGGTTAACATTTTCATTCAATCACTTTACAATTTTTACCTAGGGAACTATGAAAACCCAACGTTTAAAGAGTAACAAGAAACTAGGTATCGAGACCTAAATGCAGAAGAAACTTAATGTAAATATGGACAGCCAGATTGGGCTAAAACTTCATGTCCAGTTCAAATTCATGGCAGGCTATAAAGTCTGTCTTACCTTCATCAATATTCTTTATGCTTCCTTTAAACTTTTTGGTAATGGCTGTCTCGCTGTCACTGAAAGACTCGGAGGAATTATCAGCTGTTTTCCTTCTATCGGCATCCCTCTGACTGGCTATTAAATCCAAAATTCTCTGTCTACTTTCTTTTGGCATCGCTGAAATAGCATTATGTGCAGTTTCATTGGTGGCATATCGTGTGGAAGTCGTTGTGGTCTTGGTAGATCCAGGGACAGTTACACTGACATGAGTTAATCTTGGGCCAACATTATGCTGCCAGCGAACATCCGAATCTTGCGGTGGATGAGTCAGATTATTGTTCAAAAACCTGATATCTGTCTCTCGAATATCTCTGGAGTCTGTGAGCGTTGAGTGAGCAAATGATGGTGAGGCAGATCTATTATGAGCACCACCTACCCCACCTACTGCTCCTAACTGCAAGTCAATATTATTACCATTATGAATATCTCTCTGGTTTGAAGGTTCTACCCGTTTTGTACTAGAATTTGTACTGCTACCATTAACAATCCCTGCATTGGTATTGGAATCCATGTTTTTATCTCTCATGGCAATATCATTTTGTTTTGCTGGTCTTGTGATGCCATCTGATTTACGAAAATCATAACTTTTGGGACCACGATTTTGGTTACTTCCTCCGTCTTCGGCTATGTACTTGTCATCTGAAACAATAAAACAATATTTTCAAATTGACTCAGTGTTCCAAGCTGCAAGTATTCTGACCCCATTTGCCACAAAAATTTGATACTGGCACTTGAAAGTTGTCAGCTGGTCACCATATGATGACCTTAATCATTATACTGCAAGAAAAAGAAAATGAAATTAACACTATATGGTTACAAATATACAATATTTTACACTGAAGCAACACATGCAATTGAATCATTACTGCAGCATAATCGCTTTTTAACTGTTAAAATGCCAGTTCATCATGTCAGTCCACATGTTATTATCATATTTAGGTATGACTAGTCTGGCCCACAGGCTTAAAGTGACTAGTCTGGCCCACATCCTATAAGTGACTAGTCTGGCCCACAGTCTAAAAGTAATTAGTCTGGCCCAAAGCCTATAAGTAATTAGTCGGGTCCACATCCTATAAGTGACTAGTCTAGCCCACATCTTACAACTGACTAGTTTGGTCCACTGCCTACAAGTGACTAGTCTGGCCCACAGACTAAAAGTGACTAGTCTGGTTCACAGCCTATAAGTAATTAGTCTGGCCCACATCCTATAAGTGACTAGTCTGGCCCACATCTTACAAGTGACTAGCATGGTCCACAGCCTACAAGTGACAAGTCTGGCTCACAGCCTGAAAGTGACTAGTCTGGCCCACATCTTACAAGTGACTAGTCTGGCCCACAGCCTACAAGTGACTAGTCTGGCCCACAGCCTAAAAGTGACTAGTCTGGCTCACAGCCTATAAGTAATTAGTCTGGCCCACATCTTACAAGTGACTAGTATTGTCCACAGCCTACAAGTGACTAGTCTGGCACACAGCATAAAAGTGACTAGTCTGGCTCACAGCCTGTAAGTAACTAGTCTGGCCCACAGAATATAAGTATCTAGTCTGGCTCACTGTGAGCTGTAAATGACTAGTCTGGCCCACAGCCTATAAGTAACTAGTCTGGCCCACATCCTATAAGTAACTAGTCTGGCCCACATCCAATAAGTGAATAGTCTAATGCATGACCTGTTCAATCAACAGAACTGATCATACTATTCCAGAAAAATATAAGTATGGAAGCAAATATGAAATAAGAGGCACAAAAGAGCCTGATATCACTCATCTGACTAACTTAAAATGCAATCAAAGCTCAATCTCAAGAGTTCTACCAAGCTCAGCCAATCTGATATAAGACAACAACATGTATATTTTGCTCATAATAATAATAATGAGGACTTTGTATGTGCCTAATCTTTAGAAGTTCTAAGCACTTTACAACATTAGACAACACCTATGAGATAAGAAAACATATAATGATAGATTACAAAAACAAACACCATGAAACTAGAAAACATATAAAAAAAACATGCTGACAATATTTAAGGTAGGAAACATTATTAGGTCTTTAAGTTTGTTCTTGCAGTCAAAATAAGTGAGTTTTGAGAGCACTCTTGAATGTGATCACTGTGTCTTTGTGTCTAAGTTCAGTGGACAATTCATTCCATATTGCTGGGCCCTGATATGCAAAAGAACGCTGTCCATATGACTTTGTTTTCATAGTGGGAATAATGAGTATACGATTGTCAGAAGAGGAGCATAAGTATCTTGCTGGTGTGTACACATGGGTGAGGTCAGATAGGTATGTTGGACTAGAGTCCGACGGTGAAACATAGCACAGAGAACAAATTTTGTATTTGATTCTGGATCGAATGGATAGCCAGTGTAGGGTACAGAGCAGCGGGGAGGTGTGCTCTGATCGTGGTACTCTAAGTATGATCCGAGCAGCTGTGTTTTGAACTTTTTGAAGTTTCTGGAGCAGATATTGAGATGAACCAGTCAGAATTGAGTTACAATAGGCCAGTCTTGAAAGTACTAATGAACACAAGTGTTGTAGTGGCATCAACTGAAAGATATATGCGAATGGAGCTGATGCGTCTCAGCTCAAGATATGCAACCTTGCATAAGTTCATGACATGTTGGTGCAATGTGAGAGTACTGTCCAGAGTGACACCTAGGTTTCGTACTGACTGTGTGAATTTAATGGTGTTGCTGATATTTATTGTTTGAGGTAAAGGATGTGAATGAGAAAATCTTTGTGTTGCAATCAGAATGGCCTCAGTTTTATCTTCATTCATCTGCAGCTTGTTACATGTCATCCATGATTTCATATCAGAAATGCACCTCTCTACACCCTGGATGGTAGCATCTACTTCAGTTGGGTGGCTAGATTTGTATATTTGGGTGTCATCAGTGTACAATTGGTGAGACACTAGATGATGATCTCATAATGATATAAATATGTATAGATCTTGTTCAAAATCATGTAAACATGTGTATATATTGCTCATGTAACTATGTAAATGTGTAGATCTTGCTAATAACCAAATAAATGTGTAGATCTTGGTTATAACCAAATAAATGTGTAGATCTTGCTCATAACCAAATAAATGTAGATCCTGCTCATAACAACAAAAATGTGTAGATCTTGCTCATAACCAAATAAACGTAGATCCTGCTCATAACCACAAAAATGTGTAGATCTTGCTCATAACCAAATAAATGTGTAGATCTTGCTAATAACCAAATAAATGTGTAGATCTTGGTTATAACCAAATAAATGTGTAGATCTTGCTCATAACCACAAAAATGTGTAGATCTTGCTCATAACCAAATAAATGTGTGGATCTTGCTCATAACCACAAAAATGTGTAAATCTTGCTCATAACCACAAAAATGTGTAGATCTTGCTCATAACCAAATAAATGTGTAGATCTGACCAGTAATATATGTATAAATATTGCTCATAACCATATAAATGGGTATATCTTACTCATAACCATATAAATGCAGTGTTTCCCTTTACTCTCATTTGCACTTCAGAGACCCCCAAATTTTGAATTTGACCCCCAGTTTTGATACCAAAGTTTGTTTTTTACTCAGTCTGACCCCCAGTTTTGACACCAAGGAGATTTTTGACTCTAAGTCTTGCACCCCTAGGGGATACACTGTAAATGTGTATATCTTGTCCATAACCACATCAATGTGTAGATCTTGCCAATAACCACATAAATGTGTAGATCCTGCTCATAACCAAATAAATGTATAATAATATCTGGCTCTTAAATAAACTCATCCAATGTCTTGATGAATATATTAAGACTGCTTTAATTTAAAAAAAATTGATCAGAAAGAAAGTTTCTGTATTGCTGACAAGCTCATACAATCATATGCAAGATTCCATAGTTAACACATTAACCCCTGGTGACAAGTTTAAGTGGCAGGAGGTAGTAGCCTACTGCCAAGCTCTGTGGCGTCAAGATAATGTAAGATACACTAAAGTGGGTGGTATTATAGTAAGGTAGACAGATGTAGCTCTACAATGACGCCAAATAATCTGGAATTTCTATTTGCACTACAAAAAAATACAGAGGGAAAACCTCATTTTTTGGACCTGACTTTTTTTCTACCCAAAATCCACCATTGGTCAGAATCCAATTTTGTGTCTGGATTTTAGACTTATTAGTCTCAGATCTAAGGCAAACTGATCTGAACTGCAAACAGATGAACCTTTGCAAAAACTAGGATAAGATGGGCATTTGGAATAAAGAGTGGTCTTGATACAAAAATAATGGGTCCATTAAGCAAAAAGAAATATATATAAAAAATAACTCCAACTTTTTTTTACCCTTCTGCTCATGCGCGAGCCAAATAGCCAATGAAAAACTATGTTCTAACATAACTAGGCAGTATGTTATTGGAAGATCACCTGGAAGTTGGTGTTTTGGATGCATTCTGAAATAGCTTCCAAAATGTGTTTCCTATTCAAATTTCAGATGAAAGCGACAAAAACCTCCAGGGGTTAATGTGTTAATATGTCTGAATCTTGATTATAACTACACTCAACCTAGATCCTTCTGATATATGCCTGTTTACCAAGGCTGATAAAATAATCTTGTCAAAAATATACTTCCAATGTCATAAAAACTAAGCCAATTAGCTGCACAATCATGACATAAGATTTATGGGTCTTTTGTAAAAACAAAATAGGCCATCCAAATGAACCGCTGTACGGTAATAGCCTATTTATCATATTTAATAAAAGTGACTCGAAAATACTGCTTCTTACCAATCACTGCCATCGCACCTCTGTCTGAGTTTGAGTCCCAGGCTTGACCAACATGGGTGTGAGAAAGCTTGCCAATAGCTTACCTGGCATTTCCCAGGTTCTTCTGCCACTAGTTATATTGGTACACATGTATAGCCTATCACATTCTGAAAAAAATGGCATTAAACCCAAAACAACAGCAGCATATTCACAAGAAAGTTGTCATTCTTTGTTTTGGTCTTTGACCTTGGAAACAATATCATAAATGGAAAATTACCAAACATGTTTCAGTATCAAGATGTACCTACAGGCTTCATTTAGTTAAATCAATCATGAATATTTTGGGTGAGAAAATACTTGAGTCTGTCAAATGGCATCATTCAAGGTATTCATCAGATATATCCACAAACTGGGTTTGATCCAAATCCATTCATATTTGTTTTTGTTATCATGATCTCAAAACAGTACAAGTCAAAACCTTTGTGTCAAGACCTTTCACCTAAAAATTAATGTAAGAGTGTTGAATGTCAACTTATCAGAATACAACTAAATACAAAGTCTTGTCAAAATTCATTTTACATACATGCATGCGCAAGTCAATGTATTCCTAAACTCCAAGAAGTACCAATATGTAAACGATGGCCATTGACTTGCTCCACACAAATCCTTCGCAACAGTTTGGACATGTTGGTTGTCCGATATGCATCATTTCATTCACAACCAAGTGCTTTAGTGAAACCCATGTAAATTCCACTTTGTACAAAGGAGGAGTAGTGATAACAAGGATTATGAGAGGGCCACTACAGTGCCATTTCTAAGATCTGATTAGTACCATTATCAATCCAAGGCAAATGTTGGTATATATTGCTAACAGTGTTCAGTAAAAAACCCGATACAACCACCTGTTCTGGAGAAGTAGCAATATGAAGATTTCCAAAAATGTCTGTCAAGGCAGCCATTTTTAAGGTCTGATCAGCATCCAACCTGACTGCAACTATGGTCTACGATGTAATGGTGCTCTGACAGACACCAATATGGTGTGCAACATAATGGAGCTCTGACAGACACCAATATGAGGTTATATTCTGATAACCTTCTAATCAATCAAATCTAATAAAAGTGTTAAAAATGCCATTTTAATAACAGTTATCACTAACTTAAAATGCAACACTTTATCTGATCAGTTACAAACGGTGAAACAAACATGACATTTTTATTGGCCTTCTCAGATCTACTTATTTAAAGCATCTCTGTTTTAATGAAATTTAATCACCATCACATTTATACAGGAACAACTAACTATACATTGCTGTATAACTATCCATTTAGGTGAAGCTGCTGTAGCATTAATTCAGTTTGAATTTATATCTACTGATGGATGCTGTAGCATTAATTTAATTTGTATTTATATCTACTGATGGCAGCTGTAGCATTTATTTAATTCATGTTTTATCTACTGATGGATGCTGTAGCATTAATTGGTGTTGTCTACTGATGGCAGCAGTAGCATTTATTTAATTCATGTTTTATCTACTAATAGATGCTGTAGCATTAATTGGTGTTGTCTACTGATGGGAGCTGTAGCATTTATTCAACTGGTATTATATCTCCTGATGTATGCTGTAGCATTAGTTTAATTGGTGTTGTCTACTGATGGCTGCTGTAACATTTTTTAACTGGTGTTATATCTACTGATGGATCATGTAGCATTTATTTAGCTGGTGTTGTCTACTGATGGATGCTGTAGCATTATTTTAATTGGTGCTGTCTACTGATGGCAGCTGTAGCATTTATTAAACTGGTGTTATGTATACTGATTGATGCTGAAGCAATAATTTCATTGGTGTTATATCTAGTGATGGCAACTGTATCATTAATTTAATTGATGCTGCATCTACTGATGGCAGCTGTAGCATTAATTTAATTGGTGTTTATCTCTACTGATATCAGCTTTAGCATAAATTTCATTGGTATTTATGTCTAATGATGGCAGCTGAAGCATTAATTTAACTGGTATTATGTCTACTGTTGCATTTATATAATTGGTGTTATATCTACTGATGACAGCTGTAGCATTAATTTAATTGGTGTCATATCTAATGATGGCAGCTGAAGCAATAATTTAACTGGTGCTATGTCTACTGCTGGATGCTGTAGCATTTATATAACTGATGTTATATCTACTGATGACAGCTGTAGCATTAATTTAATTGGTGTTATATCTACTGATGTCAGCTGTGGCATTAATTTAATTGGTGTCATATCTAATGATGGCAGCTGAAGCATTAATTTAATTGGTGCTATGTCTAGTGTTGGATGCTGCAGCATTTATATAATTGGTATTATATCTACTGATGACAGCTGTAGCATTTATTAATTGGTGTTATATCTACTGATGTCAGCTGTAGCATTAATTTAATTGGTGTCATATCTAATGATGGCAGCTGAAGCATCAATTTAATTGGTGTTATGTCTACTGTTGGATGCTGTAGCATTTATATAATTGGTGTTATATCTACTGAATACAGCTGTAGCATTTATATATTTGGTGTTAAATCTACTGGTGACCGCTGTAGCATTTATTTAATTAGTCTTATATCTACTGATGACAGCTGTAGCATTTATTTAATTAGTGTTTGTTTCTAATTACAGCAGCTGTAACATTAATTTAATCAGTCTTATATCTAATAATGGCAGCTGACAATTCTATTTTTCATCTGTTTATATTTTGTGCTTCTGTTAAGACCATAAAAAGTAGGATGTGTGTGAAGAAAGATCATTTACATCTTTAGATGACACAATATATTGTATTAAACTACTGCATGTACATTTCTGGATGACACAATATTTTTTATTAAACTCCTACAAGGTAACATGGACATCTCTTCGTAAAATCAATTTTGTTACAAAACTGCTTTGGCCAATATTGGTATGTGAGATAGCTTGCCAGTAGCTTCTCGTGGGTCGGTGATTCTTTCTGTGGTTTTCCAGGGTTCTTCCTCCACCATTAATACTGGCTGCCATGTATAGTCTATCATGTGCTGAAAAATGGCACTAAACCCTACAACAACAACTACAAAACTGCAGTACCTGTAGAGATGGTCACTTTCTGTTTGTCTATCTTTCAAGATTGTAGCGCTTCATACATTTGTGTAAATGGCTTCAATGTTTCATTAATCTACTTGTGTACAGGCCGTACCAGATGTCTTGCAAGACAAACATGTGTATATTCCCTTTTAAACATTATCAGCTGGAAAGTTGTCATGACCAAAAATGTAAAGTTCAACTGACACTTTTCTGCACTTGATTAAATGAATAAAGATCTTTTGACACTTATTTTGTCACTTGATTAAATGAATAAAGATCTTTTGACACTTATTTTGTCACTTGATTAAATGAATAATGATCTTTTGACACTTATTTTGTCACTTGATTAAATGAATAAAGATCTTTTGACACTTATTTTGTCACTTGATTAAATGCATAAATGTTTTATCTTTTCAGCTGTAAGAAATTATATTTACAAGAGACAGTTATTTAAAGTCAATAAAAGGGGTAGAGTAAAACATCAACTGGCAATTCCTGTGTAAACTATATGCCTCCTACCCATCGAAAATCAACTGGCCTTCTTGTTGTCTGAGTAATTAGTCATACTATAAATAAACCATCTTCTGATCAAAATGTGGCACACAAAAGCTAGTTTCAATGAATAAAACCACAAAAATGTTCATAGTATGTGAACATAGGAATCATACATGGTTTGTTGTAAATAAACATTTGTGAGAGTACCTGGGAAGACTTTGAACTCGGACTGTAGCCTAAGGATTTAAGGTCACTACTGAGAGTTCTGTCAATCATCTGCAGACAGCTAACAGTGTATGATCGGCATTCTTACATGATCTGTAACCCTAACTAGTCATTGACAACAGCAACTACCAAAATAACACTGCAATAGGGAGTTAGCCTGGACTGATGCTGTTAGTATGAAGTCACTAAATTATTAAATATCTGCTAATCAGTGCAAGTTAGGATACATGCATAATTTGACCATGTGATGCAGTAGCTTTTGATATATGCATAACCTCACCTTGTGCTACTGCAGTAATTTATGATACATACACAGCTTGACCTTGTGACACTTCAGTAAATTAGGATACATGCACAACTTGACCTTGTGACACTGCAGTAACTTATGATACATGTGCAACCTCACCTTTTGACACTGCAGTAACTTAGGATACATGCAGAACTTGACCTTGTGACACTGCAGTAACTTATGATACATGTGCAACCTCACCTTTTGACACTGCAGTAACTTAATATACATGCACAACTTAACCATTTGATAGTGCAGTAACTTAGGATACATGCACATCTTGACCTTGTTACATTGCAGTAACCTAGGATACATACACAACCTGACCTTTTGACACTGCAGTAGCTTAATATACATGCACAACTTGACCATTTGACAGTGCAGTAACTTAGGATACATGCACATCTTGACCTTGTTACATTGCAGTAACCTAGGATACATACACAACCTGACCTTTTGACACTGCAGTAGCTTAATATACATGCACAACTTGACCATTTGACAGTGCAGTAACTTAGGATACATGCACATCTTGACCTTGTAACATTGCATAACTTAGGATAAATGCACTACCTGACCTTATGACATCCTTATGTACACTTTAATTTATTGCTCATTTTGGGTATAACCATACAGTGGATATATATTATACACTTTAATTTATTGCTAATTTTGGGTATAACCATACAGTGGATATATATTATACACTTTAATTTATTGCTAATTTTGGGTATAACCATACAGTGGATATATATTATACACTTTAATTTATTGCTAATTTTGGATATAACCATACAGTGGATATATATTATACACTTTAATTTATTATTAACTTTGATGTCAAGATAGGCATCTTACCCTTTATGTTTATGCTCAAATATTAATCTTGTATGTCTGACAGCTAATTTACAAAAATAGCTTAAGGCTGACACTCCACATTCTATAAAGTAAGTAATCAATCCTGATTAATTTTAAAAACAAATAAATGATAAGCTGGTATTAGGTCAATTTAAGAAATAACATTTAAGAATGTACGAATCAAACTCTGCATGCATTCAATTTTCATGTATTGAGATATTAAAGTGCACCTTGTACTTGACAAAAAGCTTTTCTTTCTCTATATCCAACCCTCACATCCGTCTGGAAGCATACGGGTACTTTATCAACTGAGATCTCAATATATGCTATCACAACAGTCATCATTGTAGTCAAATATGAAATTTCAGACATCAGTGCCCCACTAAAACTTGATAACCCATCATGGTAATCCTGTAAGTATAGCTAGACATTTTTACACATAACTAAATTGGCCAAACAATGTGGCAATTTTACACTAAAATTGACAAAAAAATCAAAGTCTATTAACATGATTAAAATATCAATGCTTTTGAACCAGCCCATATCTAAAAAAATACAAAGAACTTAATGACACGTGAATCACTCGGGTGATACTAATAATGTCAATGCTTTGGTCTTATCATGAAAACAAAAATGGTTCTCTTTCAAATTTATAAAAACTCTTGCAGACAATGAAGTTGCTGTGCAAACAGTAAAAACTAGATCAATGACAATGTCTGACATACATGCATATTTGATATACTGGTACATAAGTTTACAGCTCTGTCCCCAGGGAATGCATTCTGAATCGGAAACCTTCACTGTTATCCACTCATCATACCAAAACACGACCACACTCCTCTCTCTCTCAGTGTAATTTTTATGTAACAAAGAAAGTCATATGATGTTCAGATGAATGGACATGTAGACTGATGGACATAACTGACCACAAAATATCCGTGATGTTGAGAAGAATGGATACACAACTGGACATAACTGACCACAATATATCCACTAAAATTCTGAATTGCAAACAGTAGGGAGAAAATATAGATGATTAAATCATATGAAAAATTATTGCTAGTTCTATACTGGCAGAATTTTGCTTAATATGGATTATAAACAAAATGGTTCCATGGATACATATTTCATTTTGTAACTGCTGATATATTTTTGAACACTCAAGTAAACAAAAACAAAAAAAATCAACAAAACCTATACAGATCCATTGTACAGAAATTTTACACACAAGAAAACAGTCAATGGAGATATTGCTGGATTGCAAATAATAAATACTGTAAATTCAGTTGTATTAATTTGCGCACCATATATAGTCATTTATAAGTCAAGTCCTATTGCAAGCAAAACACAGAACCTAATCAGCCTTTTCATAATGCACTAGCAAATCATGGTTTATGGTAATTCTGTTCTACTAATTATTCCTAACATACTGCATAAGCCCAGATCTGCCAGTGCATTATTCAATAGTAGATCTAGGTCTATGCACCTTACAGTGGGATACGACTTGTACATGAGTACTTATAGTACCATTCTTTGTAGCTTTTTAGAACCACAAACTGACACATTTAAATTCAAGCTAATGTGACTCAGCATGCAACATAGTACAAGAAAACGATGTAAATGCAAACCCTAATTAAATGAAACTGAGATCAATTCAAATGTAAGCACAAAGCAGCGAACATTGATACATATCTAACAGTGATCTAGTTTTTCTAATAGCAGCAGTACTCACCATACCATTACATACCATGTCATGTCGCTCCACTGGCAACAGTGCTTGAAAAAATGAGCTAAATACAAAAAGCTAACGAATCAATGGACCATGCAATATAGACCAGTAACCTGATTTTCAATTAAAGGTGTAGTATTCCGTATGACATACCTGAGCAACAGCTTCTGTAACTCTACATGATACATCTGAACACCAGCTTCTATAACTCTATGATACATCTAAACACCAGCTTCTGTAACTTTATATGATACATCTGAACACCAACTTGTGCAACTCTACATGACACATCAGAACAACACCAACCTGTGAACTACATAACAATTTTGTACACCAACTTGTGTAACTTACATGACACATATCAACAACTTTTGTAATTTACAGGACAATCATGTGAACATCAGCTTGTGTTATTTACATGACAAATGAACATCAGCTTGTGTAACCTACATGACATATACATCCACTTGTGTAACTTACATGACAAATGAACATCAGCTTGTGTAACCTACATGACATATGAATATCAGCTTGTGTATCCTACATGACATATGGACATCTGCTTGTGTAACTTACATGACAAATGAACATCAGTTTGTGTAACTTACATGACACATCTCAACATCAGCTTGTGTAACCTACATAACATATGAACATCAGCTTGTGTAACCTACATGACAAATGAACATCAGCTTGTGTAACCTACATGACATATGAACATCAGCTTCTGTAACTTACATGACACATCTCAACATCAGCTTGTGTAACCTACATGACATGAACATCAGCTGTGTAACCTACATCACACATCTCAACATCAGCTTGTGTAGCTTACATGACACATTTCAACATCAGCTTGTGTAACTTACATGACACATCTCAACATCAGCTTGTGTAACTTACATGAAACATCTCAACATCAACTTGTGTAACTTACATGACACATCTCAACATCAGCATGTGTAGCTTACAAGACACATTTCAACATCAGTTTGTGTAACTTACATGACACATCTCAACATCAGCTTGTGTAGCTTACATGACACATCTCAACATTAGCTTGTGTAACTTACATGACACATTTCAACATCAGCTTGTGTAACTTACATGACACATCTCAACATTAGCTTGTGTAACTTACATGACACATTTCAACATCAGCTTGTGTAACTTACATGACACATCTCAACACCAGCTTGTGCAACTTACATGACACATCTCGTCATCAGCTTGTGTAACTTACATGACATATATGAACCTCAACTTTTATAAGCTACATGACATATGAACTTAGCTTGTGTAACTAACTCTACATACAACGGAGATTGACAAAATGACTTAAACACAAACCCTAACCATGTGACACTAAACTCAGCATAAAAGTCAAGTTTGTGAACCATGAAATGTAAGTCACAGTGATTAGCTTTTTTGACTCATGACCCTAGAACTCCTCATGATACATTTGCATACCAAGTCATGTGACTCACCTAGCAAAGTGAGAGAAAATGACATTAAGTGCAGTGATAATGCTAGACAAATGGAAGGATGGATCAGCAATCCATAAGCAAGAATGGCTTTGCAATCAGCCAAAAATGACCTGAAATTTTCTCTCTAATCCTCTAATGGCCAGCTCCTTGCTCACATACATTTTAATCTTAAAGATCGTACTTTCACAAAATCCAAAGGATTCACATAACTTATTTATGGACAAATGGCAACCTGTCTAGAAATGGCTGAACATAAACAAGATAAAAAAGGATTTGGAGGGCCATGATCAGCTAATAATGAAAAGAAAAGTTCCAGTAAAAGGAATCATTTGAGAGCATATCCTTTCTGTAACTGAACAAAATAGAGACAATTACTTCATTTTTATCTTCTGAGTATTAAAAAAACCCACCTCTGATCTTCCTGAGCAATAAAAAGTTTTTCAAGATGACCACAAGGTGTCTGCATTAGATGCAAGATAAGTATCAGTTTGATCTAGGACCAAGTAGACCTCAGAATAAGGCTTTGGGTAAAAGCTATATCAATTGTCCCATCCATTCAGATGGAGTAACAATTACAAAATTTCAAGAATGCCATCATATTAGCCAAACTGTTTGTAATATCAGCACAATTTTTATTTAGGGGTCACTAGATATCATAAGAAGTCTTTTGGTTCAAACCCCATGTAGATAAGCTAATCCATCCAGGATGAGTAGCAATAACAACATTTACAAGATGGCCACCACGGAGGCCATGCTGGATGTCAATTTGCCATCATTTTTCATTTAGGCTCAACCAGATGCCATAAGAAGTCCTCTTGCAAAAAACAACTTATTGATATGACCATCGATTTCAGCAAAAGTGGCAAATAAACAAAATTCAAGATGGATGCCACGTAGGCCATAATGGATGCAAGATTTGCACCATTTTCATTTAAGGATCAAATAGACATTATAAGATGAAGAAGTTGTTAAGTGAAAATTCCATGCTGAAATGACCATCACTTCAAGAGTATCCATACCAAGATTTCAGATTTCAAGATGGCCACTAGACATCATATCATAATCATTTTCATTTGGGACCAACCAGATGCAAAAAGATGTATTTAATCAAAAACATAATACTGATATGAGAATCTATTTAGAAGGAGTGACAATAACAAGATATTCTAGATGACTGCCACAGTGATGACAAACAAATCTTTTCTGGTGAAATTACACCAATCTAAACACCTTGCCCAATTATTCCTAGACCCTTTGATCATTTTTTTGTCAGCAGTTATTTTTAATATTTAAGAAAATCAATTATGGAGTCTACTTATAACCAACAGATAAATCAGAAAACATTTTCTTTCTGACAGCACTAAATTGAAGACTGCAATAACAAATTAATTAAGAAATATCTATTTTCACAAATTATTACAGATCTTAAAAATATAATTCATGATAATTAGCTATAGGTACAGGTATGACAATTGCTTTACCATTCACTTTATATGTCTTGACAGGTAATCGTTGGGGTGAAATTAAATCAATGACATAAAATAAGTTAACAACAAAATTCCAATAATGCATTTCAAGCCATGTACATACACCATTTTGTTTCCCAAAATGTATCAAAGTCCTTAATGTCCATGAGAGCTATGTGTAACTTTGAAAAAAAGGAAATCTACTGAATATCTACCAATGTAGGCTTGGTTTGGAGTTGTATGGCACAGCAACACAACTAGGTTATTTATGCTGAAGCAATTGAAGTAAAGTGCTTTCCCCAAGGATATACCATGGTAGTTAGTCCAGCACGTTAGTCACTGCACCACAACAGTTCCTGTCTCTCTTACTCACATCTTACAACATGGAGGAGGCTGGATCTGCCATATTTTACATCCCCGAGCCTGCAGAAGGGTCCACAATGTATACATGAGTATCATGAAAACAAAGCATTAGAGCTAATGCAAATCTGTCTGATCATCCTGTGAATTCAATTATTTCATGGGATACAAGTTTACACTGATTTCATAGCTGCAGAGCTGCCAACCCTCCAGACTCGCAACTAGTGAAAAGAGGGATAAAAATTAGTGAATTTTGAACACAATTAGTGAAAACTTGTACCATGATGCTAGCTACATCCACTTTAATGGTCAGTACTGCATTATATGAAAATCCCAAATTAAATTTATAACATATTATTTACACTAATTACATGTACAAATTTATTTGCAGCCAAATTTACTGATATACACAAACATCATGCTATTTGTCATGATATGATGCTGTGGCAGACTTGAACTTCCTCAATTGGGCCATGGTAAATTTGTTTTCAAAACAGTTCAAGCTTCTTGTCTGCTGTTTAATCATGGTGACTAAAATTGTTGCAAATTTTAAGGGCACTAAAGTTTGTCTTATTTTTTTGAACAATAGGAATATTCTTTCACATTCACTGTTGCTGATCTTCAACTGAACAAGGCAGGTTATGTTCAACAAGAAAACTCACAAACAATGCTGCATAATTGGTAGCTTGGAGGATTTGAGTAGGTGACTTAAAGAACTGCAGAGCTGAATGCTGTGGATTCTCTTAATTTTCCCAATATCTATATGCTTTTTGCTAGCAGTATGCTTTTTTACTTTGTTCCACCACATGCCCAAATGGGCTGATATCGTTGCTTAAAAGTTATTTGTCATATATGTACTATATAATTTTATTATACATGTATGATATGTAAATTGTAAACAACAATATGCGCCCCAATGCAATACTAAAATTCGCAGCACACTACTGTGTGAAAAACAAAATGTACATTGATGTTTGATGGCAGAATGCAAGTTCAATTTTTAGTGTACTCTTATCTACACTTCCCTTTTTGGGAATACATATCTTTTTCCTCAGAGGTGAAAACATTTTAAGTGTAGTGTAGTTTAATTATGAAATGGTATTGATCCAGAAGATGAAACATCGAACAATTAATGAACAATTAATGATTAGAGATGTGCAGAAAAAAAATGAACTCAAGCAAATTGTGATACATGCTAATCTTTCAATATCTCATCAACTCCTACACTTACCTGTCTTTCTTTAGTGTTAAAAAAAATTACAGTTGCTATGAGTATGTACATAAGCCCCCCCCCCCTCCTCGCCAGCTGGGCCCCAGTTTCTTCATGAGTATCTGTAAAATTTCTGTTTCTAAATATAGATTATGTACTTTACAATGCTTGCTACAAGGCAAACTCTAACAATTGTATATAGTTCTACTAACATCGCAACTAGCAATACAGGACTGTTATGGCTATCAGTGCCACTGCTGCTATTTAGACTAACATTTAACGGGATAAAATTAAGCCGATTAAGAATTGGGGAATTCGTGATTTTTTGCATGTTGCATGAATCTGTGAATCACTATACAGATTTGTGAAATTCATGTCCAAATCGTGAGGGCTGGCAGGTCTGTAGCCTCTACAAACCACATATTTCAAGACCCAATGCATTTTTTTCACACCTTTCCAAGGAAAAGCATGGCAAAGTTTATGGGGTCTTCTGCACCCTCAGGGAACCCTGCCTATTATTAATTTACTTATTACTAGCTTATTACATGACCACAATTATGAACATTTACAAGAAGTTCCTCTTAATTACTGGTGTAAATACATAGTAGTTCTATTTGATGCTAAATCAATGTTCCATTATTATCACATGTTCTTATTATAAGAATTTTTACAGTACAGATAGATTAGAACAGAAATAAGAGTGCCTACTGTAACTCCATCATACATGTGTCTCTTTAAAATTACACAACAACTGTTAAGAAAATGAAAGTTTATTTTTCACTGCAGTCATTTTAAAGCCATTCCATTTAGTCTAGATATAAGTAGTTTGATTATTCCATTTTCTTTTATGCTAGTACATGAATTAGTGGATTTTTCAAGATAAATAATTTGATTTATTACTTGCTTGGTCTAGTATTAAGCATGGAACACCTGTCACAAAGAAATAACCAGTTTAAATCCCACAATGTGCTTACTTTTTTCTTCATTGTTTTTTTATTTATTTGTGTTTTTATCCAGAAGTAGGATGAGAAATATTGGATGCCATGCAGCTTCCCTCTTGGAAGGGTGTAACTTGCCACCCTAAGACAAGCAGCTTTGAACACGAGAGGTACTCAGCTTCTCATCCCTCTTGGAGGAAGGCAATCTACTCATCGAACTTTCTTTGGGGACTCAGGGGACTCTGCTGTCACCAACCTGAAGAACTAGCCTTATTAAATAAAGTAGGTTTCTTCTTGAGGCTCTTGAGAAAATTTTCTCTGCCTTTTAGACCTCTCTGGAGGCCTAGTGGTTAAAGCATCTACCTCAGTAGTGGGAGGTTGTGGGTTCAAAACCTGGCAGAGTCATACCAGACACTTTAAAAAATAGTACTAACAGTTAGTGTTAGGACTGGTCGACCTGATATCAGGATAATGTGACTGGGTGGGACATCATGCTACATATCTGCAGCATAATGCCCCAATGCTAGACATCACTGTAAACTGTTACACTGCAGATATTGTAGCGATATGACTGACAAATTGTTAAAGCTGCGTTAAAAATCCAAATCACACACACACACTCCTCTGCCTTTTATGCATAAATCTGAAATTGGGTAGACTCCAGACTTCATCAGTCCATCTTGTGCAAAAAATACAATAATTTTTATATGTGCACTTCGATCATGTGTGCCAAATAAGGTGAGTGTATCAAGGGCCCTTCTTGTGGCCACACTTTCCCACGGACCATCCCAACATTGTTCTCTGAAATTAAAGTTATATGAATGAGAACATTAAAAAAAATATTGTATTGTTTTCACACATGAAAGTCATGTGATTTTATGTACTGGTTGCTATATACACCCATGTATTTATACAAGGTAAACAGCGATTCAATCAAGAGAAAGTTCCGTCTTCTCACTCTCCTGTTCTTATAATAACGAAGATGTTGAGTCATTAACCTCTACTGTTCTTAAGAGCAACGCAGAATACACACAGTAAGAAAGTGAAGTGCCATGCTTTGTATTAAAATATACAATGGTGACCTAGAAAGAACTGATATTTAATTATTTATCTAAGGGAATTTTATGAATTTCTATCAAATGCAGTAGGGCCTAAAGCTTAACACCCATGAAACAATTGTATTTTGAAATAAGAGGGTTTCCCCACTTCCATAAAAGGTGGAATATGTGGTAACCCACAATGATCTTTCAGAATGTATTACTTCAAATGGGCAGGGGTTAATGGCATAAGAAAAAAGACAAGATGAATGAGTGCAACACTAGATGAAATACTCATGAAATTAGAACTGAATGTGTTTTAAACTTGCAGTAAGCAAATTTTCTCTGGTCACATTATGAATGACACAATTTTAAAATGGCATACTTGAAAATGATTTACTGTTCTGTGTAGGCACAAGTGAGGTGCACAATTACACCGAGTCTTAATAGTAATTCTCCCCTCTGTGGGAGGATGTACTCACACTGAACGGACAATAATTTTTTTTACACAAAACGGTTAAGCTATGCAATAGTGACAGGTACATTATTGCTACTAATAAAACTTAATATTTCACGCAATCAATAAAAAATATCCATTATTCACTAATATCCTATATTTACTGTTGGACAAATATCCATTATTCACTTGATACAAGCAAATATCCTCTATTTCTTGTACCATCTTTGTGATTGATCTATGACTCCCAGTACGAGTAACAGATGCTAGCATTTCTGTTGAAGGTGATGCCCATGAAAATAACTGACTTACAGTAACAATTTATTTATGCCTGTTTTACATATTTGTATTTTTTATCAAGATTTAAGTTCTACCTAAATTTCAAGCAAAATAAATTGCCAAATTATTTCTTTTGAATGATAACTGGTTTTCAATATCATCGTTTTGATGGGCTGACATTGTTTGACATTTTGGTGGACTGACACTGACATTTTGGTGGATTGACACTGTTTGATATTTTGGTAGACTGACACTGTTTTTAACATTTGGTGGACTGACACTGTTCGACATTTTTGTTAGATTTATGTTGTTTCACACTCTCTAAAAGAATGAAAATAATCATTCTGACCTAGAGCTCCACTTACTAGCACAAACTTCCATAGAAAGTACCATGTATATGCTCATATAAAGGCAGAATCAAACTGCAAACTGCACAGACCCAGATCAGCCATCACATAATGTGTCAACAGATTTGGGTCTATTCAGTTTGTTAAGATCAATCATAGAGCAAACTGCATAGACTCTGATCTACTACTGCATTAGGCTATGACAGATCATGAAACTTTATTAACATATTAACCCCTGGAGGTTTTCGTCATTTTTGCCTGAAATTTGAGTAGGAAACACATTTTGAAAGCTCTTTCTGAATACATCCTAAGACATCAACTTCCACGTGAGTTTCCAATAACCTAATGCCTAGTTGTGTTAGAAACATCGTTTTTCACAAGCTATTTGGCTTGTGCATCAGCAGAAGAGTAAAAGTTATTTTCATATCGAGACCACTCTTTATTCCAATTGCCCATCTTATCCTACTTTTTCCAAAGGTTCATCTGTCTGTTTGCAGTTCATACTGGTCTGCCTTAGATCTGAGACCAAAAAGTCAAAAATCTGGATACAAAATTGGATTCCGACCATGGCCGAATTTTGGGTGAAAAAAAATCGGGTTTTTCCCTCTGTATTTTGTAATTTTGTAGTGCAACTAGAACTTCCAGATTATTTGGTATCATTGTAGAGCTGCATCTGTCTACCTTTCTATAATACCACCCACTTTAGTGTACCTTACATGACCTTGACGCTACAGAGCTCGGCGGTAGGGTACTACCTCCTGCCACATTAACTCGTCACCAGGGGTTAATGTGTTAAGAAAGTATGATTCACAATTCTAAGAATCACTGTCAAACATTTTTTCTCTTTTTCAGTCTTAATTAATCCCCATGTTTTATGGTTGGACATTAGAGCTGTGGAAATTTACAATGACAACCCACTGAACTTGCTCTATTTCATGACAATTTTACAGCAAACTCTGACAACATGCAAAACTCTCTCTCTCTCTCTCTCGGTCTCTCTGTCTGTCTGTCTCTCTCTCTCTCTCTCTTTCTTGTGGTCTTTGAGAAGAGACAACCCTACAAAAACTGGTGAAAAACACAAAATTTAGCATAATAATTCTTAACCCCAAAATTTACATGGAACTGCAGAGGTGCAAAGTAAGCCTAGCATTGCACAGTGATCCTGCCTCAATGAATTATGAAATCTGGATGATAAATTTGGAATTAAACATCAGAAACATGTTTAAACACCTGCAAACAGCTTCCTACCAAGTATGCAATACTGACAGTCTGTTGTCTTTCAAAACAACTTTTAAACTTGACCTCTTCAACACGTAAGTGTCTGTCTCGAACAGCACAAACCACAACCTACTTTATACAAGTTTACATAGTGACACAACAAAATCACAATACAATATTTGGAACTTGACACAACAAAATCACAATATAATATTTGGTACTTGATACAACAAAATCACAATACAATATTTGGGACTTGACACAACAAAATCACAATACAATATTTGGGATTTAAGATTCACTACTGTGCGGAAGAAGGAAAAAAATGTTCCAAAAGAACTGTTTTCACTTTCAAGCACCCTGGATCATAAATTATAATTCATTACTCAATTTCACTGAGTACGGTTGATAGAGCTGATAATGCGGTTTGTAATACAAGGACTTTATTTCTTCCCTGACCCTAAAATACATTTCCATTGACAAAACATGGGTGTTTACATTAATGTTGTTTTACCTGTATGCAAACTTAACGACATCAAAGCCAGCTTTCATTTTCCAATAAAATACCCTTACATAACAGCAAGCATGACTGAATAGAATTATCAAGGGGATCCCTTTGCCAAAGTAGAATACTTCCCATGTACAATGCCTATTGAACCGTGAGATTTGCCGGCATGTTGTCTGCTAATCTGGGGTGGGTTCACAATATTATTTTGGAGGGGAGGGGGTTGTTTTTGACAAGGGGTTGTTCATTTGGCTTAAAGTGGAGATTTTGTTGGGGGGTTGTCTTCAAATAAATGTGCACTACTTTGTAATATGGAGCTGAAATGAATCTTCTCTGGGTATAATGTTGTGATCAGAGTTGTTCAATCTTTATAAGCTAACAATTAGACCCTGGTCTGTGGATCAACATGCAAAAGTAGATCTGGATCAACATGCAAAAGATGATCTGGATCAACATGCAAAAGTAGATCTGAATCAACATGCAAAAGTAGATCTGAATCAACATGCAAATGTAGATCTGGATCAACATGCAAAAGTAGATCAACATGCAAAAGTAGATCTGGATCAACATGCAAAGGTAGATCTGGATCAACATGCAAAAGTAGATCTGGATCAACATGCAAAGGTAGATCTGGATCAACATGCAAAAGTAGATCTGGATCAACATGCACAAGTAGATCTGGATCAACATGCAAAAGTAGATCTGGATTAACATGCAAAAGTAGATCTGGATCAACATCATTCATAGATGGGTGCAGGAAGTCTATATGTACCATAACCTCTACAAGAATAGTACGAGTTAACACTTTAGTACACCATAAATGTAAATTTATTAAATTTCATTTCAATTACAGCTATTTAATTAATAATCAGCTTCATCCATTTAAAATAAAATAACTAACAATTTGCTCTGGAATAATACAGTCAGGCTTTTTTCTGAATTCAAGGAACACTGATGCCAGTTAAAAAATAAAAAGTATTTGGAAATGAGATAATTATGAACAAGGTCTATATTATCATAACCAATGTATGCTTTATTTCTTAAAAATTTTTTACTAATGTTTGTTTTTATTCTTTAAAAAAAGTGTATGTAATGAATGACACTGGGAGCTACCATACAAAATTTATCTTCCATGACTTTGATTTGTGGACTTGATCTGAGCACAATGTAAGAATTTGAAGGACTAACCCACAGACACACGTTTGGAAAAAGCAATATGCCCTCCTGGCTTGAACTAGAGTTTTTACAAACTCAAAAGTTCTCCCAACCACCCACCACTTCTATGGCATGTGTCAGTAGAACACCATTTTATTTTAGCCATGTTGAGTAAGTCCTGGAAAGTTGGTATCACTAATCCAGTTTTTGGTATATCAGATAAATTCAATACAAGATGTACAAACTGCAACTTAAATGGCAAGGAGGAAAGGGTACTGAAATCATAACCAGAACATAATTTTATGCACTTCAGAAGAAACCTGGAAAGTAGGTCAATGTCAGCCAACTTTCAGTACACCTCAAATGTCTTAAGATGTACCTACAGCGCAACTCTGGTTGCAATAGGTCAAAAGCAATTAAAGTTACAACAGGTCAAAAGGAATTTTGGTCACAAAAGGGTAAAAATGAATTTTGATTATTGGCTGGACACAATTATATCATGTTTAACAAATGATGCATAAACCATTGAAAGTAGGTTACATCCATTTAATGTTAGCAGACACAATTTATATATCCCAAGATATGCCCACACTCAAAGTTTGTCATTAACTGGCTCACTAATATAAGTTTTACAACATCAATCTGGAAGATGATGGCTCCAACTCTGTGTGTGTGTATCCGTTTGTGTGTTTAATGGATTAACTGGTCCTTTCTATCTATCTACTTACCTAATCTTCTAACTTTACCAGATCCCCTTCCCTGAGTTTTCGATCTCATATAAGCTGACCGTCCATAGTTATCTACCACAGCCTGCAAAATACAACAGAACCATATATATTACTATCACAAGAACTGAATAGGTACACTGGCTTGGAAAGCCTAATGAGGCCTTGAGATCAATGTGAATGCTGGACTGGAAAGCCTATCAGGCCTTGAGATAAATGTAAATGCTGGACTGGAAAACCTATCAGGCCTTAAGGTGAATGTGAATGCTGGACTGGAAAGCCTATCAGGCCTTGAGATCAATGTGAATGCTGGACTGGAAAGCCTATCAGGCCTTGAGGTGAATGTGAATGCTGGACTGGAAAACCTGATCAGGCCTTGAGATCAATGTGAATGCTGGACTGGAAAACCTGATCAGGCCTTGAGGTGAATGTGAATGCTGGAACCTGATCAGGCCTTGAGATAAATGTAAATCTGGACTGGAAAACCTGATCAAACCTTGAGATCAATAAGAACAATGTCTTTGATATCCTGATCAGGCCCTGATATCACAAAACTCAATCTAAAGTTCACACGTACCATCAGCCAGTCAGGATCATGCTCTCAAAAGTAATGTAATTTGTGACTGACAATGATCAAACTAACTCTCAACTTCAAACTGAAGCTCAAGAGTTAGGACTGGTGGTATGGTGCTCAGCTAGACGCAGTAAGTCCCTTGTTTGAGCCCCCATCTAATCAGGCATCTCTAAAAAAAAGCAGGAGAAACATGCTGCAGTAATCAGACAAAGATCTATTATAGTGTTACTTTCAGAGTACCCCACTAGCATTTAGGAAATCAAGGGTTCAAGGACAGGTCCAGTGACCATAGTTCCCTCCTTTATTTGATATGGCAGACTCTATAGTGATATTTATGTACTTCTGCCAGTCAATCCTTTAAAATAAGCCTGTTACAAAGATTTGGATACATTGCTGTTTTACGATTATAAGGTAATGCATCATTTCTCAGCTATTCAAACAGAATACTGAACTCTGTCAGGTTATTAATATTATTGTAACATCGGTTGTTTGTCATCTGAATTTTGTTGCAGTTTGTCAATTGAGATTCCTGATCACCAATGGAGAAATATAAATCATATTACCCAAAGAGTCAGCAAACATGCCATGCTGCAAGTAGACTGGTTACAAAAAGATCAATAATTTATAGATCTCAAACACTCTATTGATTAATGAAACAAGTCAATGTCTCAATCAACTGTACCCTCTTTTATAATACTGTTTATGGGAGCCATGAAACAAAATACTGGCACTTATATACTTGCTTACAAGTCGAGTCAAACTGCACACAACAAAGATCCTGATCTGCCTTAGCATAATGCACCTGCAGATCAAGGTCTGCCTCGTTTGTTTACTGATTACTCCTAACAAACTGCATGAACCCAGATCTACCAGTGCATTATGAGCCAGCAGATCTTGGTCTGTGCAGTTTTCAGTTGGCCTCACCTTATAAATTATTATACACAGTAAATAGAAGCAATAAAACAAAATTATACCAATTTAATGGGATTCACACCCATACAACATACATACTTGCATAAAAGTCAATTACACTGCAAAACTGCATAGATCCAGATCTGTCACCACATAATGTGCCAGCAGATCTGGGTCTATGTTGCTTGCAGATGAACCATTATTATTAGCAAGTATATAGTGACAACATTGCTAATGGACTGACAGTAATCGGAATGATTTTATAGTGTGGGTTCTTAGAGTATGTGTACACATATTTACATTTTGAATTTTAAATGTCTAACCACTGAGGCTGCCTGGTCAGTGATGTTTAACAGACCCAATGTAATCTCCAATATGTCATAAAAGGTAACTAATGTACACAAGAACCTTGGTGCTCATTGGTCAGCATGCAGGATTTACAACCAAAAGGATGCTGGTTCAAATCCTATCATCAACTCAGTCATAAATGTATAACATCATGATCAGCTTCATTCCCATGAATCTGACTGATAAAAATTGTGACAAATAGGGATTACAATATATACTTGCTTGTACGTCATCTAGTCCAACTGTATGTAAACTGCATGGAGACAGATCTGATGTCACATAATGCACTGACAGATCTGGGTCCATGCAGTTTGTTAGGGGTAATCAGTATAACAAACAACATAAACTCTGATCTACCAGCTTATTATGTGACAACAGATCACAGTCTCTGCTGTCTACAATTGGTCTTGACCCAAATGCAAGTATATACAACACATTGGGAAACTGCTATAATACAGATCTATCATAACCTTTAGAAAAGAAATGCCTGGACTCCCATTGAAACAGAAATGTTGATCCCTATTAGATGAAGATTATTGAACTGGTGTATCCAATAAAGTTCTCTATCTTTCTGATTAATATCTGTAATGGATCAGATTGGATGATTTCTATTATCTGATACTAAACACTACTTATGTTTTGGTCAGGTTTGTTCAAGTTAATAGACACCTGGATCTCCTTCTTATCCTGGATATCCTAACAGACCAGGGTTGACTACACCACCCATGCAGAAGAGAGGGATTGTCTCCACACTCCTACAAGTCAGTACCTCTACCATGATCTACAGTCTGTGGAAAATTCAAATTGGATATTTACAAACTTCAGGACCTTTACAAATGCCAGCTAATTAAGACACAAGTCATTTCTGTATTTAAAGCTGTTTGCCAAATCTGAGAGAAATGCATCATAGAAAGAAATAGTCACCATGCAGCCATCCATTTACCTGTAACACGATTCAGCAATCATATGATCTGAAAATTAGACAGATAAAGGCAGAAATGCACAAATGTAATGCATGATCATGTAATCAGATAATTTGAAAATTACAGGAAAGTTTAAGGTGACCAATTAAGTATTATTTATTCTCTATGCACATCATAATGTGCAAGAGATACTCAGATATAACACATAAAAACTTTTTTTAAATGTGTCTCTGGATTAGTATTCAAATAACACAAAGGTAATACACGACAAATTCATCAAAATATATCATGCTGTCTCTACGCTGAATAATTTGCATTCAAATTCATATCACTGTCTTTGAACATTATCAAAGGACCTGCAACCAAGAGGCCCAAGTCAATGAGGTATTGCTCACAAGCAAGTGTATTAAATGAATGTCAGACTGCTAAGGTCAAATACTAACCAAAGTAAAATGTATCATGATGTACCTATATGTCCCCAATCAAATCTGGTCAAAATTTGTCAAATGTTTTTCAGAAATTATTGCAAATTTTCCTTTTATCTTTATCCATTTATTTCTTTTACTTTTTATAGCATTAGCTATATTTGATTGTAAATTAGCATCATTTGTGGCAATTTAAAGCTTTTATATAAATATACTCTGTGAAATTTTGGTATAATTTTACAAAGCCATTTATGAGATGCGGTTATTTAAATTTTGTTCTAATTTGAGTCAAAGGTTTTTCTGATGCTCTCACAGGTCTGCAATCCTTTGGATCTGAATTGAAAATGGATAAATGTTAATTATTGTTTAATATTGTCTTCTATTCTTTCTGTTTGTTCTTTGACATGTAACTTTATATAGACTGGTATTTCATGTATATTTATACAGGATGGTATTTCATGTACATTTATACAGGATGGTATTTCATGTACATTGATACAGGATGGTATTTCATGTACATTGATACAGGATGGTATTTCATGTACATTTATACAGGATGGTATTTCATGTACATTGATACAGGATGGTATTTCATGTACATTTCATATAGGATGGTATTTCATGTACATTGATACAGGATGGTATTTCATGTACATTTTATACAGGATGGTATTTCATGTACATTGATACAGGATGGTATTTCATGTACATTTTATACAGGATGGTATTTCATGTACATTGATACAGGACGGTATTTCATGTACATTGATACAGGATGGTATTTCATGTACATTTATACAGGATGGTATTTCATGTACATTGATACAGGATGGTATTTCATGTACATTTTATATAGGATGGTATTTCATGTACATTGATACAGGATGGTATTTCATGTACATTTTATACAGGATGGTATTTCATGTACATTGATACAGGATGGTATTTCATGTACATTTTATACAGGATGGTATTTCATGTACATTGATGCAGGATGGTATTTCATGTACATTGATACAGGATGGTATTTCATGTACATTTATACAGGATGGTATTTCATGTACATTTATACAGGATGGTATTTCATGTACACTGATACAGGATGGTATTTCATGTACATTTTATACAGGATGGTATTTCATGTACATTGATACAGGATGGTATTTCATGTACATTTTATACAGGATGGTATTTCATGTACATTGATACAGGATGGTATTTCATGTACATTTTATACAGGATGGTATTCATGTACATTGATACAGGATGGTATTCATGTACATTGATACTAGTACACATTGGTATTGCATGCACATTTTATACAGGATGGTATTTCATGTACATTTATACAGGATGGTATTCATGTACATTGATACAGGATGTTATTTCATGAACATTTTATACAGGATGGTATTTCATGTACATTTTATACAGGATGGTATTTCATGTACATTGATACAGGATGGTATTTCATGTACATTTATACAGGATGGTATTTCAAGTACATTGATACAGGATGGTATTTCATGTACATTTTATACAGGATGGTATTCATGTACATTGATACAGGATGGTATTTCATGTACATTTATACAGGATGGTATTCATGTACATTTTATACAGGATGGTATTTCATGTACATTTATACAGGATGGTATTTCATGTACATTTTATACAGGATGGTATTTCATGTACATTTTATACAGGATGGTATTTCATGTACATTGATACAGGATGGTATTTCATGTACATTGATACAGGATGGTATTTCATGTACATTTATACAGGATGGTATTTCATGTACATTTATACAGGATGGCATTTCATGTACATTGATACAGGATGGTATTTCATGTACATTTTATACAGGATGGTATTCATGTACATTGATACTAGTACACATTGATATTTCATGTACATTTATACAGGATGGTATTCATGTACATTTTATACAGGATGGTATTTCATGTACATTTTATACAGGATGGCATTTCATGTACATTTTATACAGGTTGGTATTTCATGTACATTTATACAGGATGGTATTTCATGTACATTGATACAGGATGGTATTTCATGTACATTTATACAGGATGGTATTTCATGTACATTTATTCCAGATGGTATTTCATGTACATTGATACTAGTACACATTGGTATTTCATGTATATTTATACAGGATGGTATTTCATGTACATTTATACAGGATGGTATTTCATGTACATTTTATACAGGATGGTATTTCATGTACATTTATACAGGATGGTATTTCATGTACATTTATACAGGATGGTATTTCACATACACTGATACTAATACACATTGGTATTTCATGTACATTTATACAAGATGGTATTTCATGTACATTTATACAGGATGGTATTTCATGTACATTGATACTAGTACACATTAGTATTTCATGTACATTTATGCCGGCACAAATTGGTATTTCATGTACATTTATACTGGTACAAATTGGTATTTCATGTACATTTTACCAGTTCAAACTGGTATTTCATGTACATTTATACCGGTCAAAATGGTATTTCATGATGGAGTTAGTAAAATAGTATGTTACTCTAATTCTCTGTACATATTACCTTTCCTAAGTTTATCAGAGGGCATCAGCTCTTAACTTAATTGTGTAAAGTTCCTTAAATAATGGATTATTATTATTATTATTATTATTATTATTATTATTAAATAAAGCCTGTTTAATGCACCATACACCTTAATGTACTCTGTACCTATAACTGAAATTTTTCCTGAAATCCTTTTTTGAACCCATCTGCTAAAGAAAGCATTCACAATTTAGCCTCCATCTACAAAATTTGGAAGGACTTGTAATTCACTCCCTATGGCCATGCTACTGATCATTCTTATTTGCTAATGACAATGCAGCATAATAAATCAACTTAACACAACACGTTAGCTACATATTAACAATATCGATCCCTTGAGTACAATTCAGTCCATGTGCTCCACCCACTAAAAATCAAATTATTTACATCCATAAGCTGAAAACTGGTTTTAGAGCATCCTATCAATGACAATTTGTATTCTACATTTTTAATTCAATTTTATATATCTCTGTATGAGGCTTTATACCTACAGTGGAAGTCTAATGGGAATATTGGCAGGAATACATTTTTGGTGCTGCTTACCCTTCCAGAAAATGTGCAGGTCTCTATACAGAATTAATGGTGGAATGATAAATCAAAATAATCAATATTTATGAAACTAAGCTTTCAATTATGTCTTGTTTGTTTTTTGTTGCTTTTAATGATGCTTTCAAATATTAATGTCTCTATCATACGTATGACATGGAACCTAAGTGCCTTTTCCAAGAATACACAAAATCAGCTGACCTGAGCTCGCTGAAACTAATGACCATAGTTTACGAGTCCAAAACTCACTGAACTCGGCTCCTCTATTCAGTTATAATTTGTTATAATCAAATATACAAAACTGTTCTTGCAGTATAAAATGGGGAGTTACAAGACTGTTCTTGCAGCATAAATAGGGGTTTTAAGTCTGTTCTTGCAGCATAAATAGGGGAGTTATAAGACTGTTCTTGAAGCATAAATAGGGGAGCTTTAGCTTGCAGTATAAATTAGGGAGTTTTAAGTCTGTTCTTGCAGTATAAATATGGGTTTCGAGTCTGTTCTTGCAGTATAAATGGGGGTTTCGAGTCTGTTCTTGCAGCATAAATAGGAGAGTTTTAAGTCTGTTTTTGCAGCATAAATAGGAAAGTTTTAAGAACACTCATAAATAAGATCACATTGTCCTTGTGTCTGAGTTCAAGGGGCAATTCATTCCAGGTAGCTGGTCCCTGGTATGCAATAGAATGTTGTCCCATCTGTAGAACTTGATTTTGATAGTTGGAATAATGAGGGTATAAGGGTTGGAAGAGGAATATTATGTATCTAGAATGAGTGTACACATGGGTGAGGTCAGATAGGTTGTTTGGATTATAGGCAGTCAATAACATGTAGCACAGAGAACAGACTTTGTGTTTGATTCTGAAGTAAGCTCACGGGCAGTGAAGGGTACAGAACGGGGGGGGGGGGGGCATGTGGGGGGGGGGGGGGCATGTGTGGTTCTTGGTACTGTACTCAGGATGATCAGAGCAGCTATTTTTATCTTTTCAAAAGTTTCTGAGATAGATACTCAGATGAACCAGAGAGAAGACAATTCCAATAGTCAATTCTAGAAAGTACTAAGAAAACACAACTAATTTAGAGACATGAACTGAAAGTAAATTGTGAATGGAACTGATGCAACATAGCTCCAGATATGTAGCCTTGCATGTGTTCATGACATTTTGGTATAATGACGTTTCTGTTGAGAGTGATATCTAGGTTTTGTACTGACTGTATGAACTAGATGTTGGTGTTGCTGATACTTACTATCTGGTGTAAAAGACAGGAAAGAGAAAGTCTTGTGGTCATCAAAATGTGGTGATTACAGTGCAAACATATGATAGAACCAGGACATAAAAGCTGTAGATTTACAAATATTCACCAGCAGACTGGCTTCCAATCCAGCAGATTTTATCAACATAAATTTTGTTTTTTTAAGGGGACTGAAAGAAAAAAAGTGGATTCATTTACAAAATATGTATTCTCTTCATTATAAAAAACCCATCAACTTTTGAACATGAATCAGATTATAATGGAATATGTTACAATAATAATGAAATAAATACCTCTCAGTGTATCGTCATTTAAATGAAAACAGAAAATTTGTATATCTCATAGTTCACTGCAAGGATTATTTTTTGCAAACCCACATGCATTTTAAGTTTTGTTCACATGATCAATGACGGGTGATAACTAATGACATTTCACACTAAACATGCTCTCAATAATACTCGGGTCCAGATTTCCCTTGAATCATTTTGTATTTTAAAGCAACTGGAAAATGTACCCCATGTTTCAGCTTTAAAAATGGCAATGACAAAACAACAATGTTCATCCTGCAAAGAAGTTCAGTTTTGCGGTTATGTTTTAAGATTACTGATTGCTCTCCAATACTTTTCCAAGCTAAGATTACCCAGAGGAGGAAATTTCTGAGTTGGACTTTAGATGTATTCCCAAGTCTAATATGTCTTGGGCAGTGTTTTCTATTTTAGCATTGGGAGAAAGTGCATGCTTCAACATTCTGATATGAATGGAAATAAAAATATACACAAGCAGCCCTTAAATCTTCCTCTAAATACATCTTGGACAAGGCAATAACAAATAAACAATAGAAAATATCATAATACTAGCTCAAGTGTTTCTGCCAAAATCATATTTTGATCAGTCTCTATTTATCTCAATTCTGCCAATGGTCTAATGATTTGTATTCAAAGACTTGAAACCCATCATGGACCAACCTCGATCCCTTTATTACATATAACACCTCATAATACATTTTGTATTTGGCCTTGAACTCTCTTGATTACAGCAAAAGGTAATCAGTTAACAGCTTCTTCTGTAAACATTTTGTTTTTATAAGCCAATTACTCAGCCACGCATTACTGCATGGGTATAACATTTCCAGTCCCAAGCAGACTGGTTCCCACTAGCTCCTGCAATATGGAGACTGAAACAGTAAAAATTCCAGTTATTTAAAGAAATCGTTCATAAAATCAATTATTTTTCAAAAGCAGTAGATTTCAACATAAAAGTATACTGTGGTAGACAGCCTTCAAAACTGCATTTGTGTACTGCCACTGGTAGAATCATATGTATGAAAATGGCTTCAATTCGAAAATGGCTTCAGTTTTATCTTCATTCATTTGCAGCTTGTTATGGTGGCACTCTACAGTTTCATATTTTGCATAGGGTTAGGATTTTAAAGAAAAAGAATTTCCCCAGCTTTCCTCATTGGTTATACTGGCCATTTAAAAAAGACCTTGAATATCTTAGGTATAATTCAAAGAACCTTTAATTCTCTTTATTTTGGTGTATGATTGATGGGTGTACTATGGGTTATAGAGTATACAGCTTGGCCTTACTTCAGATGTGCACCTTTCAAAAAAGTGCTAGCTCTACTTGGTCATTTTCACTTCCTGAACTTCAGAGGTAAATTGTATAAAAGAGAGCCGATAATTTTTTTTTACATTTTATATATTTGGTAATTCATTCATTGCACTTTCAGAAGCTGGTATTGTCTAGTCTGGCAAAAATCATTTTCCCTATTTTAATAGCTGCTATGTATAGTGTACTTTAGACTAATTCAGGCTGATTTTTTTAACACAACTGAGCAGTAATTTTAGTTAGCAGTGTGCTTAAATCATGTAAAATTTCCAAAAGTACAATATTCAAAGAAATATCATCCACATTACATTTATATAGCATAGAGGTATGCCACCATTCTCTCCATTGTGCATGTTTTAAATGCAAACTACTTCACCTAACATACCTCACTCTCTCAAAAGTACATATTAAATGGTGAGCGCCCCCTATGTCATCCACAGCTTCACATGAGAGATGCATTTCTATCTGCCCTGGTTGGTAGCATCAGCTTCTGCTGGATAGATTCGGATATTTGGGTGTCATCAGCATACGTTTGGTGACACACTGGGAAAGGACTGGGTATAAAGTATAAAGAGAACAGGTCCAAGAAAAGAACCTTGTGGAACACCAAAACAGAAATGAAATGGGCTGGAATGTTTTCCATTAAGAGACACAATTTGTGTCCTGTCAATTAAGTATGATTTAAACCATAGTACGCCTCAATCACAAATGCCAAATACATGCTAATAAATGCTAACAACATGGCTCATGAAAATTTTTGCCATTTTATTCATTCAACTTTCCAAGATAAAAGCAACTTTACCCAATACATGTGTGCAAAAAATGATACTGTCTATTAAATATATCGAGAAAACTTTTTAAACTTTTTTCTTGTATAAGGCCACTGACCAAAGTTTAAAATTATACAATGAGCAAATGAATGAATATATATATATATATATATATATATATATATATATATATATATATATACACACACACACACAATATATACACTGTACTATTTTTTAATCACTTTACTTATTACAATAAATGTGTGTATATGTGATTTGGGACTTTAACAATATTTCAGTATTATCGATATGATGTCTGCAATGTGGCAGTTTACAGCGATGTATATCACTGGGGCATCACACAGATATGTCACATGATCCTGACATTCTCCTAATCTAAAGAAAGTGTAACCTTCTTACTTCATTATTTCCAACAACATTATACTCATTTTTCACATTCAATAAGACTTATAATTCCTAAATTTCTTTAAAGACCAAACAACACCAACATCCAGTGATATTCAGACAAACAAAACCAAATATTTACAAAGTAAATGTATATTACAAGTTGCTATCTATGATAAATTGCTGTCTATGAGAAGATGCTGTCTAGTATAAGTTAATGCCCAAGTTATTCTCTCATTATCATCAAGTGCCATCAACAATGGGCAACATTTCCTAGGATATCGATAACCTGTCATATGCTACAATTTACACCAATATTAATAATTAATATACAGCACTGTCTCACTCAAAGCCCAAATTTGAATATTCATTCAGTTGAAATTGAGAAGTCTACAGAGGATTTAGAATCTGAATATTTATTTTTTAAAACAGCCAGCCTCCTACCATGCACACCATTTGCAATAATGCATACCAGTCTCTCTCTCTCTCTCTCTCTCTCTCTCCATTGAATCAAATGTCTTTTTAAAATCAACATGAAAGAAACAGAATTATCCTTGTTTTATCCAAAAATACTTCCGTATTAAAGTCTGCAATATAAAATCATTATCTACTGTCCAAAAACAATCCATGGCCGTTCTTTGGTATCTCATCATGACAAGATGCCCAAGTATTAAGTCTTGCAAATAAAACTGTAGTAAATCATTTGCCACAAGTATCTAATAAAATTAATCATGTGATTGTCTACACCAACCCTTGCTCCATCTATCAGGAAAGGTACCACTGTTGAATATAATATTAAAGATAGGTACTAAATAACCTATTATGATCTTTTTTTGTAGACTTGAAAAATTTATCCTGGAAACCCATCTGCACCTGGTGATTTGGTACTTTAAAGCATATTTAATAGTTTTATTACTTCATTCTCCAATATTTCTGAGTTAAAACTTTGACGTACGTCATTGCATATATACAATATATACTCGCTTATAAGTTGACTCAAATTGCAATCAACTAAGACCCAGACCTGCCATTACATAATTCTCTCGAGTCTCGGATTTGGCCAATGTGGGTATGTGAGAAAGCTTGCCAGTAGCTTCTCGTGGGTCGGTGATTCTTTCCGGGGTTTTCCTGGTTCTTCCTCCACCATTATTACTGGCCGCCATGTATAGCCTATCGTGTGCTGAAAAATGGCATTAAACCACACAACACCAACACCAACACATAATTCTCAGTGTATACTGTTTGTTCTATTCATTACTATTAACTGAACAAACCCAGATCTGCTAGCGCATTATCTGTCAACAGATCTGGGTCTGTGAAGTTTGCAGCTGGACTCATTAGCAATTATATATGGCAAAATACATTACTGTCATGTTTTTCCATTATATTTTGAATAAGTAAAACAAAATTAGAGTCTAATTTGCTTCTAGATGGATTCAGTACACTTGTGAAAAATACAACCATCTGAAACTTTTTTTGCAATTTTAAATGCATTAGTCTTAGATAATGGATTTACAAGATCCCAAAAATATTTTCCTTGATCACATGGATTCTCTTATTTGTTATACAGAGCACTGATCCAACATTTTTTTCTTCATTTCAACAAGTTTTTTTATATGCTTTCCAATTTCAAATCACATTACACCTGTTATCCTAAACTGATTTGAGAGTGTATTTCCTCCTTTTCAAATCCATGTGTTCCAAGTCGTGCCAGTATAATTTAGGAATATACACCCTACAATCTACATTATTATATTAAAGGGCCTGTCAAGAGTCTATCCTATATCCTTTGTGACAGTGTTTAAATAATCATTAAAAAATTACTGTAAGTAGCAATCCTTAATTAGTCACAAATGAATTCAATGCATTCGCATTCGTCTTAATGTGAAAATAGGGTTTTGTAAATATATTTATATTATCAAAAGCAGTATTTTTTGCTTATAAAACTTTCACTGAAATAATCAGTAAATGATCCAATTTAGTTCTTATTTGAACAGTAAGCTGTTCAACACATGTAAATAAATCTGACAATGTTATTATGTAATCTACTAGGCTCCCACCCCCACCTGAAATATCAGACCCCTACCCCCATTTTCAATACATGTCAAATTTCCCTGTTCATTACTATCCTCATTACTGTTTAGAAGATCAATACCAAATGAACAGCATAACTGAATCAAACTTTAACCTAGTTGTACTGCTGTGTGTTGGCACCAACACCACACCAATCAAAGCAATCAACAGACTGTAAATTAAAGCACAAACCACACAAACAATTTAGAATTTTGAATACAGTAGAACCGATCTTGAAAGACCACCCCTTATGCCAAAAAAATAATGGTCTTTCAAGACAGGTGGTCTATCATGACAGGTCATAACACTATATAACCAATAAATCTGTTCAAGGAGAACATGGTCTCTCAAGACAGGTGGTCTTTCATAGCAGTGGTCCTACTAAAGTTCCCAAGCTACCCCCACATATCATGATTTGTGAGATTCTAAATAGGAAAAGACGGAAGATTTTCATGCATGGCCCTCTGTGACCCCGAAGAGATGTCAAGGAAACAAAGAGATTCTCATCTACTTATTCAATGATTAAGCAAATTAAGCCACACTAGGACATTTTATCGTGCAGAAGTGATCTAAATCAGCCCAACCTTACTCCTAAATGCCCCTTAATATAAATGATTACACATCAAAACACAAATTGCATTCTTTGAAACATGCATTAGCTTGATGCAAAATTTCTGTCATTCAGATAAATGCATTTCCTCCTTTTCAGTGCCAACCCGGCTGTACTTTTTCCATCGTATACTCTGGAAAAGGATGGAATACGATGGAAAAACATGGAAAACCCTGGAAAATGATGGAAAAATGAAATATTCTGCAGAATTTAGCATGGAAACCCTGGACATTGTGCATGGAAAATGCTGGACATGCCTGGAAAATGCTGGACATTTTGGACTTTGAAATTTTTCAGCATGGAAAACCCTGGAAAACGATGGACATTTTGGACTTTGATTTTTTTCAGCATGGAAAACCCTGGAAAATGATGGACATTTTGGACTCTGAATTTTTTTCAGCATGGAAAACCCTGGAAAAGCATGGACAGTTTAGACTTAGAAATTTTTGGATAAATTTCAGCATGGAAAACCCTGGAAAAGGATGGACAGTTTGGACTTAGAATTTTTGGGATAAATTTCAGCATGGAAAACCCTGGAAAAGAACTTAGTCAATTTTCAAGATTGGTACAAAGAATTATTTTGAATTACCTAAAGAAAGAGCAATCATGACTAAACTGCGCTGTAACACAGATTTTTGAACTTGAAACTAAACTATTATTTCAAACCTATGATAAATATATACTGAGAAATAGAGGACACAAGTCAAATAAACAAACTAAACCATACACACACACACACTTGACCCCTGCTTTAAAAAAAACAAACTACAAGTGTTGAAGTAGTACATCATTTATTGTATGTACCACATATGTAATTAAATGTTCATTATCAAAAGAACATCACTATACAAAAATGTTGGTGTAACACAAACTATACATGTATGAAAAGATATCCTGAAAAATTAGTTAAATCCTGACCAGAAAATATCTGGTGCATATAAAATCATAAATATGTCCAAATCTGTTCACCACTTGTGCTTGACACTACAGTGTATAAATATGAAATTCTGCTGTGCAATGGTGAGAGCCATTTTAGTCCTTTTCATGATGATTGGGGAGAACAGTACCATAAATGGCATTTCCAATTTCAACAACAATAATAGGTTCTCGAAGACACTTGATCCTATTTTTGATGATGAAAGGAAGTCTTCTTTCTTGTCAGAGCCAACTTCATTCCAAAGAGATGTTTGCTCATAATTATTAGTTATGTACACCTGTACAGCCCCCAGTTTCACACATTTCTTCTTTATCGGAGTACAATTTTTTGCAGATCCCACAATAAAAATTGTATTTGAGATACTCCTTACTGAATTCACATTTTTCCTTCAAATCTTTGACAATTGTCAATCCTGTGTTTGCTGAAGGAAGATGCAACTGAATTAAGTCCAAAAAGTCACATATTTAGCATCTGACAAATTATGTCTTGTTGGCAAAGCCCCAAGGACAATAACATGTTCAGACTTTGTGATTTCACTACAATATATATCTTGTTATGGGGCTATGACATAAAGTGGGGGATCTGTGACATGAGATGGGTAAGACTGAGTTGCTTCATTCACCTGATGATACTGTTCATTGTCTGAACTTGATTAAAACTCTATACTTTCTTCTGAGTCAGATGAAAAACTCATGTCACTGTCACCATATCTAGTTGGTTCATCTGTTGATATTCTCATTATATTTGAAGATTAGTATTACGTACAGTCACCAATTTCATAATATCCAAGACCAACAGAACTGGATTCACCTAGATCAACAACACTGTAATGAGAAATACAAATTTTAGTGAACATGTATAATTCATATTAAAATCTTAACATTCAAACATTATTGCTTTGTTGTGGGAATTGAATATGTACAGTTAATGTTACAATGTTACAGTAATTTAGTTTGACAAATCCAATGTTAAGGCATGCATCATTTAAACATGGGTAATGCAAACATGATACACAATGAATGCATGTAAATGACAAGTAATTGATACACAATAATATACTCAATCATACAAAGTACATGTGATACAACATACACTTCATAAATGTATGTGATGTTTTCAGAAAAACAACTCAAGTTTCATAACATTTTAGGGCATTATAAGAAAAATGAAAGTAAAAATTATATTTAACATTTTAAATAATTAAAAACTTAAGTATGACAATGCATAACAATAAATTATTATATCTTGTTCTGCAAGAATCAATACTGATCAGATATTTCCTGGAATTTCTATAATTGGCTGATTTGGTTAAATATGGTGTACATTGTGCATATATTGTGTATGGTGTGTTGGATAACCCATACAGAGTGAATGTTCTGTTCAAACACGTACACTGAATATTCTGTCTGTAAATACTGAATGATTTCACCATATACTCAGAATTTGTTGAACTCTGAAAATTCCACTTAGTGTTGTATAGTGAAATTTGTTTATTCCTTAAATTATTGATATGATAATGAAACTGTGTTTAAGATATGAGCCATGTTAAGCTGTGTATGTACTAGGTAAGAACAAATGTATAAAGAATAATGCTTATCTTCACACAAATAAACATTGTTGTGGGAGACAGCTGCAGACATTATTTAAAATGTAAAAAAAACTCTCTATTACTCCTGGAATTACCATTGTTTTCTCTTCCTCCAGTACATGGTGCTTTTAGGAATGGACTTTGTGGAATTAACTTCAAACTGCTTATATATTTTGTCCTGAACACCAGTACCTGTAATACACAAACAGCATTAAAACATTTACAGACTGTACAGTCAGACTGATTAAAACATTAACATATCGTTCAAAAATCATCTTCATGGTAAAACTTGTGTACATTTTAATCTTGCTAAGATTAATGTGAAATTTTTCAAAATTTCTTTTTCCAGGACTTAAGTTACTTAAGTTATGATTTTACTTATATATGTAGCAGTCTGAAAATTTAGCAGTAACCTAAAGACCTTTTTGGACTAGATCTACAAATACTCAAGAAATTCACAACTTTATCATAATACCAGAGCAGTCCCTGTTTGGGCTTACATGTATCACTGGAGTTAACATTTCCAAGACTGACAATTACAAGGTTATGGCTGTTAAAATAAAATTCCACAAATTAGGTTGCTTTGAAAGTTATATATACATATATATTGAAAAACAAAAATACCTACTCTAATTTTAATACTGGTGCAAAAGGAAACTTGTTTTTGACCTTGTATATCTTTTCACATTTATTGAAATACTTGCTTACAATTTAATTACCAGTCATACATATAATGTGTTGGGCGGTTAGTCATATAGTCAGTTTATACTTGGGCAAACGAGATAAAGTCGAGACTCCGTTTATCTCATACTCACCTATAATATTTGGGTGTCCAATTTGTGTTGTCTTTCCATTTGTGTTCCACACCTCGACACGATATTGCCTCTTGGTCGTAAACTTTGTCTTCTAAAACCACTTTACTGTAAACCAATCATTCCCCAACATATCCAAATCACGGCGTTGGTATCCGATGTATAGATATTAACTCTTTAGATAAATCATAAATCAAAAGAGAACAAAATGTCTGATTTTTCTGTCAAGTATTCGCCTTCGCGTATCGGAGTCACGTTTTTGTCACGCAGAAATAGCCGAGGTTGTTCCGTATGATGATGGCTGATGAAGCTGACTATGATGGGATATAAAATTAAGAACTTATTTTTTTTTAACCAATTGCTACATTGAAAAAGCCGGCATATTTTGATTTCATGCATTAGAACCAAATTTTCTGTAAAAAGAAAAAAACAAAAACAAAAAAAAAACAGTTTCTGTAAATTTTGGTTCCAAATTTGGCACCGAAAAACGGTTTGGATAACCAGTCTAGAATTTGGCGCAATTTTCGATTGGAGTGTCATTGAAATTGTAAAATATAAAATATCCCAGGATTTTAAGATGACCACTGAACCAGAAATATCACTGGTTATATGGGTGAATGATCGTCCCATTCAGGGAGGCATAATCTGTATGGCTGATGTACGCTCGCCACGAAAAGAAATGAAGGAATATCGCACGGGAGAGAAAGTGATGGCGGTTTGTCGTGGATTCAAGGGATACCATGCGTGTATTATTGCGAAAATAGCAGGTAAGTCATTACTCAGTCCAATTGTAGCAAAAATATTTGCACGGCCGCCAAGTACCTTAGCTGTGAAAGACTTCGCGTGACGTAAATTTACGGAAAGCTATTACGAAATATATCCTATGGAACAATTTCTTTTTTTCATGCTGTTTGAAGACTGATAAATTAAACGTCAAACTTGTAAGGATATTGAAAGGTATGTGTTATGTTTTAAGCTTTGTTTACATAATTGGCAACATTTTTTACTTATCCTAATGCACAATGACCAGTCATCTCGTGTCTGTCGTTCAAAAAAGTTGGTACGTGCCGGCCTTGCGAATATACATTTCCAAATTGTAAATTTCACTTTAAATTTTATTGACCCTTGATATTATTAATGATCTGACTGGTATTTGTATTTTTTACATTTTCGTTATTATTTTCCAGACAGTGTGCTATTTGTAGCAATAAGTTATATTTGTTTTAATTAATTTTAGACTGTGACTCGGAAATATACCGGTAGATCTCTTTTCCAATTAATCTTCAATTCAGATTATGGCTTGTTTCTGTCTGTCCAATTTATATTCAGCCATTTCAGTAATATTTAATAGTAACTTATTGTATAATTAATAAGAATGTACAGTTGTAAACTGTTGGAAATGATTATCATTTTTCCTCACCAAAAATACTTGTTTAGTTTGTGTCCTTTAATTTCAGAAAAAAAGTGGCAAGGCACAGTTATGTAAACAACTTGATGGCGACAGCTTCATTGAAATTCTTCGATCTTTTAATTTGAATTAAGCATGCGAGAGGTAATACCACATTTGTTTCAAATTCAAATGTCTAGAACATTAGCTGTAACCTGGAGTTGTGTATGTAGATAAGTAAATATATCAGAAACTTAGTGCATATGAATCATCATGGTGAAAATTTGGATTAAATTTTTTTTCACACCCAGCATGAGGCAGAAATATGTCAAATTTTGGATTTTAACAAAGCTGCTAAATAAATATTCAGAATGCTGTACAGCTCTGGTGAATATATTGGGAAGACACTAACTGGGGCAAGAGCCAATAATAAGTACACACAAGGCCACCTCTCCAAGAACAGTCCAGAATTCAAATAATTTATGATATATTTTAAATTATTAACCATGCGTTTTAAACTTTGTTAACCTATGACAAAATATATGCCAAATTGTAACAAAATTTTTTTATGAACTAAGGCTGGAACATTATGAAATTTAAACGTATACACAACTACTACTTGAAACATTATAGTGTAGACAGGCAATATTCAAATGGACAATGTAAATCTACTTTCAGTTTAAATGGTATAATCACAACTGCATGTATATGGTAGCCAGTTTGTGTGTGCGTGATTCAGATGTTTAGGAACGTAGCTTTAACAAATGTTTAGTCACATCGCTACGATGTCTGCAGTGTGGCAATTTATAGTGATGTCTAGCACTGGGATATCATGCCACAGACATGTAGCATAATGTCTCCCACCCATTCACATTATCTTGACACCAGGTTGACCAGTCCTAACACTAACCTCTTAACCATTTACCTTATAGAGCATAATTACAAAGTGCAGCATGCTATAAATAGAGCACCTGTTACCTATTCGACTCCATACGCATAGGCCTGCCTGTTAACTGTTAAGCAATGTAGTGTATTTTATGTTAAACAGCAATTGTAACCATTTTACATTTTTGGTACACATCTATTATGTGTCGAAAAATTTAAGATTAAAAGTCTGATTGTTATAGCTGCGTAATTATTTTTCACTGAAGAATTTTTTACGTGCTTTAAAATCTTGAGAGGACTCATTCACCGTCATGTCAGGGAGGCCGCGTGACCAATCGTAGCTGCCATTTCTCATACTTCAAATTTATAATTTGTCGTCTGCATCTACATCACTAAGTCATCTGAATTTGATAATTTATGAAAACTAATTGCTGCCTGCATCAATATCAGAGCCTTTACCTAAGTTATTGAATCTTTCGTAGTTCTGATTCTAATCGTGGAAACTTCGTAAGTACTGAATGAAATCCGCGACCTCCATTTTGGAGAGTGGAGATTATGACCCAGTTACTTTAAATAGCAGATATCGACCAGGGCATAAACAGTGACCACGTGATCTGATGTAATTGTCATTCACAGAAATGAATGTAGTATCTAAATGGGGGTTTCCCCGAAGGTGGCGCTATGAAAACCGGCTTAAAATGGCTGATGTTTACAGTAGGCGTCAAAAGGCGCTTCCATGTGAATGGAGTAGAGGCGTCAAAAGATGCTTGCATGAGGTAAAGGGTTAATGCTGAGAACTAGGTGAGGCAGCTAATAGTACCATTTTTTTAATAAGTCTTTGGTATGACTCGGTTAAGGGTTCAAACCTGTGACCTCTCACACCCATAGCAGGCGCTCTAACCACTTAGACTTAGGCCACAGGAGCAGTTAGCTAGCCAGTTTAATTTGTGATGGAAACCACAGGTTTTTAAGCCTATCAAGTTAGTCATCAAGCCAAGTGCCTCATTACAATTACCAACCTCAGGGATTGTAAAAGTACTGTAATTACATGAAATGTTTCAGGCATAACTCTCATTCTCTCACTCCCCTCTCTCTCTCTCTCTCTCTGTGCCTCTGTCTCTGTCTCTCTCTCTCTCTCTCTCTCTCTCTCTATATATATATATATTTTTTTGGGATTGAAATAAATTTGAAATCTTGCTTGATTCGATTCATTAATATACAATGATTTGTATTTCAGAAATCATGAAGGAGAAGTATAACATTGGGGAGGTGATGGTGAGACAGAAGCTTTGCGATTTGGTTAAACCATCAAGAGTACCATCACTTCCACAGACTCCAGTGGTGACAACAGAAAAATAAGAAATGTGGTGAATGAACTATGAAACAACACGTGTAAAAAGAAATATTTTAAATTTTTTTAATTAAAATTGAGATAGAAATTAACGTGAATTTCTGTTATTTTGTTGTTAAGATTGCTTCAGAATAAATTCATAACTATAACTAGAGTAAGAGAACATATTTTTAGAAACTCGGATGATGTTAAGGAGCCAGTAATCTGGATTTTATGACACCAGTAGAAGTGTAGCGACATTTATGACAACTTAAGCCATGTTGTCTACTGAATACTAGTGCACAACCTATTAAGCTACCAGTGACAAGTATAGTTTTTAATTTTTGTTTCCTTGTTTAAAAGTTACTAAACATCACAGTCAATACAGTGAGTTGGTTGGGGTAATTTGGATCATGTTCTTCTTGAAATTATCATCAAATAAAAGTTGCATCACTGTTAAAAATCTCGTTTTCATAAAATATTTCAACAATTTTCAGCTAAATTTTAGTGTTGTCCAGGGTTTTCCAGCCTACCCTGGATAAAGACTGGAATATTAGTCCAAATGCTCCAGCATTTTCCATGCTAGAATTGTCCAGGGTTTTCCATCGTTTTCCATGCTAGAATTGTCCAGGGTTTTCCAGCCTACCCTGGACAAAGGCTGGAATATTAGTCCAAATACTCCAGCGTTTTCCATGCTAGAATTTTCCAGCGTTTTCCATGCTAGAATTGTCCAGGGTTTTCCAGCCTACCCTGGACATAGGCTGGAATATTAGTCCAAATACTCCAGCGTTTTCCATGCTAGAATTTTCCAGTGTTTTCCATGCTAGAATTGTCCAGGGTTTTCCAGCCTACCCTGGACAGAGGCTGGAATATTAGTCCAAATACTCCAGCGTTTTCCATGCTAGAATTTTCCAGCATTTTCCATGCTAGAATTGTCCAGGGTTTTCCAGCCTACCCTGGACATAGCCTGGAATAATAGTCCAAATACTCCAGCGTTTTCCATGCTAGAATTGTCCAGCATTTTCCATGCAAGAATTGTTCAGGGTTTTCCAGCCTACCCTGGACAGAGGCTGGAATATTAGTCCAAATACTCCAGCGTTTTCCATGCTAGAATTTTCCAGCATTTTCCATCGTTTTTCATGGAATATGATGGACATTCTACAGCCGGGAAAAGGGAGGGATAAATATCTGATGTTCTGTAAGTTTAACCAGTCAAATGTGAAGGATGACAAGTGATCTAATAGTAATATAGTGAATTCAGATGTTTTGGGAAGACTCTGGTGAAATTTCATTCAAAGGTCATTCAAGTCTTAGGCAAAATTTCATTCTAATTAAGGTCTCCAGCAGATTTCTTTTCAAAGGTTCCCGCAAGGAAACAAAATATTTGTTGTCTTTTCCTTGGTTTGAATTTTACAAATCATGACACAAACTAAAACTTTACGGCCAACTTGTTCTGACTCCCTATAACAGATTCTTAAGGCTTAGTGTTCGGTTAGTCTCTTAGGAGTGAGTTTCTTGCTATTGATATACTCAGTCCTGGACTTAGGACTTTATGGGTACCAGTGTCCTTCCACACTTCTCAAATCACAAACTTTGTCACAGTTTCAAATAAATGGACTCTCTCTCTCTCTCTCTCTCTCTCTCTCTCTCTCTCTCTCTCTCTCTATATATATATATATATATATATATATATATATATATATATTTTGCAGTTTGTAATGTATATTCATTGGTTTAAAAGAGTTTTGACCCCTCCATAGGTCTCATCAGATGGTAGCAGCAAGCCATCAATTTATCCCTATGATTTGCTATGTATTTCTGCACAAGATTTTTTCTTTTCAGCAGTACTCCTGTCAGAAATCATAATGTTGCCACATTTCTATTATGGCAAATCCACTCACTTAGGGTTGATCAGTTTAGCAAAAATATTCTCTTTGTTTGTTGTTATAGATCAATTACCCTTTCCTTTCTTGTCTGCTGTCAATGGATTAGTCTTTTGTATCAACACCAACAAGATTTATTGTCATCAGTTTATCAGTCTGTACCAGAGCTTTGACAAGAGTGTCAACACTAAGCCTTACCACAGCTTGATCAAGAGTGTCAACACCAAGCCTGTACTGCAACAGCTTTGTCAAAAGTGTCAACACTCAGCCAGTACTAAAGCTTAGTCAAAAGTGTACACTCAGCATGTATGACAGCATTGTCAAGGGTGCCACAATCAGCCTGCACCACAGCTTTATCAAGACTGTCAACAGTCTTTACTACAGCTTTGTCAAAAGTGTCAACACAAAGAACATGCTACAACTTTATTAAGAGTGTCAACACTCAGAATGTACAACAGCTTTGTCAAGGGTGTCAACACTCAGCCTGTACTAGTTTTATCAAGAGTTCCAACACTCTGAATGTATTATAGTTTTAATAAGAGTGTCAACACTCAGATTGTACTACAGCTTTATCAAGAGTGTCAACACTCAGAATGTACTACAGCTTTGTCAAGGGTGTCAACACTCAGCCTGTACTAGTTTTATCAAGAGTTTCAACACTGAATATATATTATAGTTTTATCAAGAGTATCAACACTCAGGCTGTACTACAGCTTTATCAAGAGTGTCAACACTTAGAATTTACTACAACTCAAAAGTGTCAACACTCAGAATGTACTACAGTTTTGTCAAGTTTCAATACTCAGAATGTGCTACAGCTTTAGCAAGCATGTCAACACAAAATATACTACAGCTTTGTCAAGGGTGTCAATGCTCAGAATGTGCTACAGCTTTATCAAGAGTGTCAACATTCAGAATGTACTACAGCTTTATCAAGAGTGTCAACACTCTAAATATACTACATCTTTGTCAAGAGTGTCAATACTCAGAATATACTATAGCTTTGTCAAGAGTGTCAACATTCAGACTGTACTACAGCTTACTTTTGATAAATTCAGGTGAAAAATATGCAATTACACCTCATGCTTGACACAAAAAAATGCACTAGAAGTATGGTATAGCTCAGTCAGCAGTGTCTGGCTCCTTGCTGGTGGGTTCCAAGTTCAAACCTCAGTGGTGACATGCTATTGTAAGTACCCATGAGCAAAGTACTTTGCCTCACCTAAGACTGTTTGAACTGTTGTCTGAGACAAAATTAGCTAATAACTGATTACTTGCTAAATTATGTTACAAAAACATTTCGTTATGATAAGTGTAGGTGGAGGGCAGTGAAGTGCCATTATGAAGATGAAAGTACCATATGTACACACTTATAAGTCAAGTGCAACTGCAGACTGTTAGGAGTAATCTGTAGAACAAACAACACAGACCTTAATCTGCCACTGCATTATGCAATGGCATATCAGGGTCAATGTTGTCTGCTGTTGGACTCAACTTATAGGAAAGTATATATGACATACGGATTATGTGAAAGGCTAAATAACTATGAGGTCAAGGATATTTGCTGCTATCTGCAGGCAAGTAGCACATTCAGCTGCCATCAGTTTAAAACCCAGCATAATGTGCTGTCAGATCAGGGTCAAGGATGTGCTTGCTGTTATTGCCATGTTTAACAGCCAAAAGTGTAAACCCAACTCTGCTGGTACAATGCATTATATGATGGTAGATCAGGGTCAATGATATTTTGCAGTTGGTAGGCATCAAATACAGACAAACTATCTTCAGATAAACCATGATAATTCATCACTGCCTGCTTGATAGCAATCTACTGATTTTGAAAGATATCAACACGAAAATTCTCAGGAATACCTTTTTAAATATAGTGCTGATATTACAACTGAGTATTTATTGATCAAACCTTGGTTGAATATAACAGTAGGAAACAATAATTTCAGGACTATATGAGCAATAAATCTAATTTATGAAGATGAAAAATCTTTACATGGATCAAGACACCAATCAATACACAATACACCAATCAGGTAATTAGACCGTTATCATACATTTTCTATTGCAAATTCTCAGTACTGACCATGTGAGAGTTCAGCTGTCATTGGATATCTGTACTACACACTCAAGCCTTGATCATACATGTTATCTCCATTGACTTGCCATACATGTAAAAGGCTTTCTGTCCAATATTGAGAAAAGGTTGCTCTGTTTGGTTTTTTTTATTTTTATGGCATAGCAATACGATTAGGTTAATTTGTAATGCTGAGGATCATATCACTCGCCTGGCTTACATAACAGTTGACCATTTCATATATCTTCCTATCATGCTGGGAGGCATTGTGGCTCAGTGGTTAGCATGCTGGACTTGCATCCAATCAGCCTGAGTCAGATATCATGGTGTGTCCTTGACTTGTAATAAAAAATCATCTTGATGATAATAAACCCAACAGATCAAAAATAGTTCTTCAAGAGTGATAACAAGGTCGACCAACCAGATACAACATCAGCCAAAATCTTGATGATAAAAGACGAATTCAAATTTTCATCAAAACTGAAAATTATGTCTTACAGAGTGGTAATAAACTCAATCAATCAATCATATGCCAGATCACCTCATAAATAAACATGGAGCTTACTCATTATTGACAGTTTAAGATCGTGACAATATAAGCACGAATTCCAAGTGTGATCAAAATCAGACCACATATATGGCTTCCCCACTGGTAACAAATTCAGTTTATCACATCCAATAAAAAAAATCATTGACCTATATAGACCTCGTAATTTTTACTGAACCCACCCAAGACCTTGATTATACAACTCCATATTTAAAGTATGATCAAAACTGGATCAGAAATATGGTTTTCAAACTAACAACAAAGTCAGCCAATCAGATGCAAGATCAATTCATACTGCTCATTATTGAGCTTGTACAAGGCTTGATGACATAAACATACATACCAAGTTTAATCAAAATTATATCAGAAATATGGTCTCCAAAATGATAACAAGCTCAGCAAATCAAATACAAGATCACCCATTAATGTGCATGGCTGTTTTGTTTAAATCTTTCTACATAAAATATAAATAAATAAAATGCAGTGGTTAAATCCATCTTGAGCTGTAACCTGTAGTTATTGACATTCATCCACTAAAACTAGAAGTTATTGTGCAGATATAAAGTGTAAAGGTAAAATCTAGCTTTAGTAACAAATGATCTGGACCTAAAAAAAAGTGCTAATATCTAAATTAACAGGAACCTCACCATTCCTGAAATTAAGACATCTACTGAATTTTGTTAAAATCGGAAGAATAAAATTTAGGTTACTGCTTAGAAATGAAATGAAAAGGCAACCTCTATTTAAGTGACCTTGACCTGAAAGCTAGTGACCCTCAAACTGGTTCTGATCTATCCACCAGAATTTGAGTTGGTATTATCCAGAAAACCAATGAATGCCTGCCTGCCAGCCTGCCCTGGCATGAAAGTTCATAACCAGCCCAAGACAGTCCTGCCTCTGAATGTCCTTGAAAAGGGCATTTAGCTGGATTCCTCCCAATGATTCAGCCAATAAAATCAACAAACGCCAGCCTGCCCAACAGCCAAGACAAGCAACAATAAATCACAACAACCAGCAACTTTCAATGGCAGTGTGTAATATGTAAATCAAAATGTTTTGAATTCAACCAAAGATACAAGTGATTCCTATCTATTGATAAAGTTATTTGAAAATATATACAACTATATTACAGGCTGGAAACAATATTAATATGTGGTCCATGGTAAATGATAAAATAATTGGGTGTACTTTCCAACAGAAATGCTGAAAACAGTATTCTATATACCTGTGACACAAGAAACAGTTTAATTTATCTGAGAACAGATTTCATCAACAACACTATCTGTCTTATAACTTATAATTAAGCTATTAAATTCAGCTCTATTTTTCAAACACACCCTAGGCATTCAGTAATTACACCAGATTAAACCTTAATAGGACAATTTTTTCATGCTGAAGAAAAGATTTGTTATTGTGAATAAGAAAATTGAAAATTTCTATTAAAAGATCTATCTAAATCTGTCAAACCGTAATCTTAAATGTCAAATTAATACAAGTAATTACACATCAAAACACATATTGCATTCTTTAAAACATGCATTAGCTTGATGCAAAATTTCTGTCATTCAGATAAATGTATTTTCCTCCTTTTCAGTGCCAAAAGGGAGGGATAAACATCTAATGCACTATGTTTAACCATTCAGTTGTGTAAGATGACACTTGTCTAATGGTGAGATAATGAATTCATGTATTTGGTTGGCTCTGGTGCAATGATTACCATATATACTCACTTATGTGTCCAACTGCAAACTGTACTGACCCAGACCTGCCATCGCATAATGTGCCTGCACATCTTGGTCTGTGCAGTTTGTTATGAGTAATCAGTAGAACAAAACAGCATAGACTCTGATGCATTATGCTATAGCAGAACAGGATTTATAATGTTTGTAGTTTGACTTGACTTATAAGCAAGTATATATGGTATGTATATAACCAATGGAAGCTACATGTACCTAGCCCAGGCATGCCAGATCTCAATCACATGAATGCTTATTTACGTAACCAATGGAAGCTACATGTACCTAGACCAGGCATGACAGACCTCAATCACATGAATGCTTATTTATGTAACCAATGGAAGTTACATGTACCTAGACCAGGCATGCCAGATCTCAATCACATGAATGCTTATTTATGTAACCAATGGAAGCTACATGTACCTAGACCAGGCATGCCAAATCTCAATCACATGAATGCTTATTTATGTAACCAATGGAAGCTACATGTACTTAGACCAGGCATGCCAGATCACACATCAAATGAATGCTAATTTATACAACTAATGGAAGCTACATGTGCCTTAGGTGGCATCGTCCAGTTTCGTAATTGGCCCCATGGCAAATTTCTTAATTTAAGGCTATGGTGTGACTTGTCAGCTATTATTGTTTACTATTTAAAGATGTGATATATTTGTGAACTAGGTGTTTCGGGCTTGTATTGTTGATAGTGAACTACCAGTAGTTGGCTAAGAAAAAGAGCTAGCCTCCCACAGCAGCAAACACATGGGTTTGGGGCAAGTAGAATACCTCAAAAACGGCTTGATGACAACATTTTCAATTGCATCAGCCTGTTTAGTACATACTGTTTTGCAGAACTGTCATCTAGGAAAAAGGCTTGTGTTTGCACTCTGAGCATCACATGGTGTCAAAAATGACCTTCGGACATGAAAAGTGCAGGTATAAATTTGGGGTTTGGGTGCATAAACTTCTTCTGCTATGAACTACCATTGACTGCTCTGGTCAAGTGGATAATATTCTTATGCTTTGTTTTAATTTAGGTATTCAAAAATCTGGAACTTTTTTACCTCACTTGTGTATTTGATTTTTTATGATTTTTTTTTATACTAGGTCGCTGATTGTGGCATTAAATTTGTAAATAAAAACTGGCCCCTGCCCCCCTAGGCCAGGCATGCCAGATATCAATCACATGAATGCTTATGTATGTAATCAATGGAAGTTACTAGTATATAGGTTAGACATGCCAGATCACACATCACATGAATGCTTATGGAATCTACAGGTATCTAGGCCAGGCCTTCTCGTGGGTCGGTGGTTCTTCCCTGGGTTTTCCAGGGTTCTTCCTCCACCAGTTATACTGGCCGCCATGTATAGCCTATCTAGTGCTGAAAAATGGCGTTAAACCCTACAACAACAACAACAACAACAACCTAGGCCAGGCATGCCAGATCTCAATCACATGAATGCTTATGTATGTAACCAATGGAAGCTACATGTAACTAGACTAGGCATGCCAGATCACACATCACATGAATGCAAATATGTAACTGTGTGCTTGTGTGTGTGTGTGTGTGTGTGTTTTGGATTTTTCACATAGCTACATAGCTTTAACAATTTTAATCATATCACTATGATGGCTGCAGTGTGGCAGTTTATAGTGATGTCTAGCACTGGGGCATCATGCCACAGACATGTAGCATCATGTCCCACCCAGTCACATTATCCTGACACCAGGCCGACCAGTCCTAACACTAACCTCTTAATGCTGAAAACCAAGCGAGGAAACTGCTAGTACCATTTTTATAAGTCTTTGGTATGACTTGGCCAGGGTTCAAATCCATAACCTCCCACATCCAAGGTAGACACTCTAACCACCTAGGCTAAATGAAGCAGTCTATAACACTGATAAGAGTACTGCAAACAGCACATGATCCACCCATGTTGTGACCTTCTGTCTACTAATGACCTTAACCTTTGCAGCTAGTAACTTGATTACTGTATCAGTCTGAATACAGAATGAGGCCACTGATATCCTTTGTTTTCATGTGATGTCATCTTCCATGTCTGCCATTCTGATTCCCTAGCCATGCAAACCCGTAAATAATAACAGTGTTCTCTCTCCAGAAAATTATGAAGGTAAATCTCACTTTGTGCAGAAGAATATCCTAATACATCCCAGTCTGTTAGGCATGTCAACCGCACGTAACAGAATTTGTGACTATTCGGCTTTATTCAATATATAAACAACACTGAAATTTCAAGTCTTTGCAATGTCATAAACAAAAAGACCCATCAATAAACTAATGAATAAACAAATGGATACACAAACAAGTTGAAACATGTAATGATTTTCAATTTTCGTCAGCTAAAATCAATCATTTGGTTATCATTCAAGTAAAAAATATAATTTGATAATATAAAATTTCATATTTCTAAAAGCATTTCAAGAATAACCAGTTTTAACATTCCACTCTAAGTCATGTTCCATTAGGCACGCATTTCATTTTAATGCAATGAAGATAAAACAAAATCTTTGAACAGTTCTCGCTTACGTACAATAACATCCTGTCATTCATCATCTGTACCACAAATACAATATTTTGACTGTACTAATTAGAACTCGTTTGTCAACTGTCTTTGGCACAAGTACTTACTTTCATGAAAAGTATTTGTGCATAAAAGTTCTGGCATAATATACATTTTATGAAATTTTAATTCCGTAACTGATATTGTATTCCAAAACTCATTGATGGGAAAGAGTCTTTCAAGATAAGACAAAATACAAAATAATTTTTTTTTTCAAATCACAATATTGTCTGCCTCTCAGAAATAACTGCATTTTTATTTCATAATAATATGCAGTTTTGCTTCACTATTAAATTTTCTGATATAATCTGGTTTACACCAAATCACATTTCCTGTCTGACCATATCTAAAAATGAGGACATACTATAACATTGATTTTATTGTATGTACTTTGAGGGTGTGTGAATAATTATTTTCCAAGGTTTATTGATTGATAAGGAGTGAAATGAAGCAAACAATCACCATTTAAAGATATCTGTAATCAAATTCTCAAAAATGACACCTACAGCTGAAATAGTCGATACCAAATGCCTACACAGCCTAAATGTCTTTTGCTTTAGTTATGATATATACTTGGGAAAAATTTCATTAAAACATCTGAAGTGGTTCAAAATTTATATTCCAGATAAGTATACTGTACTCAAGAAAAGTCACAAAATTACATTTTCTCAGTAATTAGTTGGTAGAGTGTCACTTTTGTAAACCTTGGGTCAGAGATTCAATACTTGTACAAAACAGCACACTGTGCAGCCTTGGTGTGTCCTTGGGAAAGGCACAAAGCTTACATTTCCTTGATATGATGTAGCCAATAAGGCGTTGAAAGTTCCCTAAAAAACCATTACTAAGTAGGACTTAATCCAAGCCATTACTAATTATGACTTAATGGCCATTACTAATTATGACTTAATGGCCATTACTAATTAAACATTATTCATTTTATACAATCTCACCCATAAAAGGTATGAATGAAGGACTTTTACTATGGAAACAGCTGCCAAATGTTTACCTTAACCTATTTTCAAAGTTCCTATTTAAAACAAGAGCTCTTTTACTAGTGTGGTCAAGCAAAATTAAAGTTTTATTACTTATCAGTAATGTATTATCTGCAGTAATAATCATAAACTGTAACATAATGCATCAATGAAGGCAAAGAAAGAAAAAATAGCAGACACCCTGATCTGCCATCATAAAATTCTACACTGAAATCGGTCCTGTTTTTTGTAGGTTTTTTTTATTTGGTTTGGATGTTTTTTCCAGCTGGGAATATAATACAGATGATCTGATTTGATATACAGAGAATATAAGAATGGTATCAGCAAATACGAAGTTTAATCCATGGCTATATAAAGTTGAGATAGCAAGACCTGCCAAGGTGTCATTGTCTTCAATCCAAAATATTGTTGCATTTGAACACATTACTCATATATTCTATTGATCCTGGATCCCTATGAATAACAAAAACACCCAAACTGCAACACTCAAACAAAAACACCCAAACAGGAACACCCAAAAAAGAACCATTTCCGTTTCATTTCCAGTCAGCTTATATCCAGTTTTAACTTGACAGCATTACAGCATGAGAATCAGAATATGCAGCATCACCATAACTGTCATCCAATTCAATATATTACAGCTGTAACCTCACCATAACTGTCATCCTATTCAATATACTACAGCTGTAACCTCACCATAACTGTCATCCAATTCAATATAATACAGCTGTAACCTTACCATAACTGCCATCGAATTCAATATACTACAGCCGTAACCTCACCATAGATATCATCCAATTCAATATACTACAGCTGTAACCTCACCATAACTGTCATCCAATTCAATATACAACAGCTGTAACCTCACCATAACTGTCATCCAATTCAATATACTACAGCTGTAACCTCACCATAACTGTCATGCAATTCAACATAATACAGCTGTAACCTCACCATAACTCATCCAATTCAATATACAACAGATGTAACCTCACCATAACTGTCAATCAATTCAATATACTACAGCTGTAATCTCACCATAAATGCCATTAAATTCAATATACTACAACTGTAACCTCACCATAACTGTCATCCAATTCAATATACTACAGCTGTAACCTCACTATAACTGTCATCCAATTCAATATAATACATCTGTAACCTCACCATAACTGTCAACCAATTCAACATAATACAGCTGTAACCTCACCATAACTCATGCAATTCAATATACAACAGCTGTAACCTCACCATAACTGTCATCCAATTCAATATACTACAGCTGTAATCTCAACATCAATGCCATTAAATTCAATATACTACAACTGTAACTTCACCATAACTGTCATCCAATTCAATATGCTACAGCTGTAACCTCACCATAACTGTCATCCAATTCAATATACTACATGAATGCAACTCACAGCAATGTACCAAAATCTGTTAATCAATGAATCACCTGCAATCACAATTAAAACCTGTCACAATAAATAGAATCATTATTTTATAAAATAGAAGTGGCATTGAAGAAAATCCACAAGCTCCATAACCAAAGCTTTCAGTAGGCTCTGGACACTGGGAGGCCATGACCATCACTCTCCTGAAACTGAGGGTCCTGGTTGAAAATAGGGTGTCTAGGTGAGAACAACTCTGCTACTTAGCATAAAATTACTACATTGAAAAAAAATCTTTTCAATAAACTTTATCATAGCAAATCTGAGTGACTACATGAACAATCTTTGAACATCCTGTTCACTGTTTGAAATATAAGAATTTTTTCTATTCCTGTTCTTCTAATCTTTCCTGACAATTAAAGTCTTTTTTTTTCTTCTTACAACCCACTTGGGAAAATGTATATGAACATATTGGTTGCCACATTTGAAAAGGTTTTCTGCTTTTTCTCAGTACATGGTAAACAGGTACCCTACAGAGAATAGAAGTGAACACTGGACAAGGCATTATGGATGTATACATTATACAGTATTCATACAGAGAATAGAAGCAAACACTGGACAAGGCATTATGGATGTATACATTATACAGTATTCATACAGAGAATTAAAGTGAACACTGGACAAGGCATTACGGATGTGTACATTATACAGTATTCATACAGAGAACAGAATGTTAGAAGCATTACATGTGAGTACAAGGGTTTTAAAGAACAGAACACAACATCCAGACCTGCCAACCCTGACAAGTCCATCTCAGTAAGACAGTTGATTTTTTTCCATAAGATTGACCAGTTTTCAACAATAACTGCTATTGTAAAGCTGGAAAACGTAATTAAAAGTTCAACGCATCGACAATAAACATTATGTTCAACTGAAAAGTTTGTAAAGTACGCATAGACTTTATTTACCACAAGTACAGTTGCACAAACACTAGTTCCAAACCATATGCAGCTCAATGGCTTCTTGCTATCCACTTCACATGATGACGACAATCATATCTCCTGCCACGAGACATACTCAAATTAGTACATGATGGCTAATAAACTTAACTGTGTCCTTTCCAGCTTTTTTCACAAGAATCTGAATACTCCTTTTTATTCTTCTGTGTTGATTATTAACACTTTTCTAGAAGCTTATTTTCCCTTTTGTTTAACATGCTTCTCTTTTTTATTATATAATCAACAGTGTGATCATGCAGACATTTTGCATGAACAAATAGATGCAGTTTAAAGCACCTGGAGTGCTGCTGTAAAGTTAGTATGGTTACCTGACTAATTTCACTAATTCTAAGATGAAACCCCGATCCAAATAAAACATGGATGAACCAATTATCCTGATTTTTTGGGCAACAATCATTTTTCCATAGTTTTTGCTACTATGCCCTAAGTCTGCATTTTAATGGTAATTTTTGTAAGACTTATGGCAAAATCGTAAGAGCTGGCAGGTCTGCAAAATCATATAAATCATTGTTTCTGAAGAAGCCAACATAAACTGTTAGATGAGTCAGCTGATCATATATTGAATGGAACAGAATTCATCTTCTAGTCCCAGGAAAAGCAAAACCATAAAACTCAAAATTTATGTTGAGATGGATCATAATTCATACAAATATAAATCCTATAATAATTTATATGACTTTGAAAGATTAACAGGTTTTGCATGTAAAACCCTTTGTACCTAAGTTGCCCGCAGAAATTAAAGTTACCCAATGGTATCAGCATGAAGGAAAACCAGAAGAAAAAGAATACCATTAGCCACTCTCTTTTGAAATTTCAATAGTCTGTCTGAATGGTCTGCATCACTGTTACTCCAATACATTACTTTTGTCTCCTTGTTTTAATAGCATTCAAGATATCACCTGTAAACCAGATGGGATGATTTGGTCACGTAACTCTCTTGAACTTAATAGTAGCATGGCTGTCATTCAGTATATCAATAAACATATCTGTCAATGTGTCAAGTGCATCTGATGGATCATTCAGCATATCAATAAACATAACTGTCAATGTGTCAAGTGCATCTGATGGATCATTCAGGATATCAATAAACATATCTGTCAATGTGTCAAGTACATCTGATGGATCATTCAGGATATCAATAAACATATCTGTCAATGTGTCAAGTACACCTGATGGATCATTCTAAGATTCAAACATAGACCAACGGATATCTTTCATTTCTTGAAGGAATCATTATGCATTGAATTTTTGCATTTCTTTTATGTACAGCATAAAGCACAGTGATCACTTACAGCATACAGGGTAAATGCTACTTCTGTAATATTATCGGCTCTGATAGTATTGATATGATCAATTAGTGTTTAACTAGAGTTTAATTAGCCTGTCACTAGTTGGTACTGTGTATATGAACTATCTGTTTAATAATTCTGAGATTTTATTGAGATCCGGTTGGACCATTGTCAGTCAGTAGTTAGTCATCGACCAGCAGTCTTCTCCGTCTTCTTTATCCAAATTCCAAGCTTACAGTAAAATGGGGCATGCCATGCAATGTCAGCATTTGGTTAATATGCACTGTTTGGGGATATTATGTTTCATATCTTGTCAAATTATTTCATTAAGATTTTCCTCAAGATCATATTACTGTCTGAATGGATTTGCTGTCCCTCATGTAAACCAGAAGCCACTTACCTTTTCACAAAAGTCTTTTCTTTTGAAAATTAAACTTTGGAAATTTAAGCCCATCTTCAATAAAAGGTTTCTATTAAGACATTTTTGCTAGCTGCTAAATACTGACTGATGATTTATTTCCTGAAAGAAGTTATTTGACTTAATTTAGTTTTACAAATATATAATGGATGTTCAAAATGCCTGACTTTTGATTATTTTTTCTTAAGCCACTAACTTGTGACAATTCTGGATTTTCATGGTATTGAGAGGAATAAATATTTTCCCTATCCATATATGAGCTATGACATTCCTTTAAATTTTTTCTTCATTAAAGTGACAGTGTCCTAAAACAGAGAAGTTATTGCAGCAGCATTTAACACATTATGTTATCTCAGCTGCAGTTAACACATTATGTTATTACACATTAGTTAACACATGTTATCTCACCAGCATTTAACACATTATGGTCTCTTTCATTGATGGAGACAATTAATTGGATTGTATCAGAGGTTATGTCTTCTGCAATGTGTTTCCTATCATTACAGTAAGAACTGACACAAAATGCCTCCTAGTCTGTGTGTGATTTGGATTTTAACGTAGCTTTAACAATTTTTCAGTCATATCGCTACGATGTCTGCAGTGTGGCAGTTTATAGTGATGTCTAGCAGTCGGGCATCATGCCACAGACATGTAGCATGATGTCCCACCCAGTCACATTATCCTGACACCAAGCCGACTGGTCCTAACACTACCCTCTTAAATGCTGAGCACCAAGTGAGGCAGCTGTTGATACCAGTTTTGTAAGTTTTTGGTATGACTCGACCGGAGATCGAACCCATTACCTACTGCATCCGAGGCAGACACTCTAACCACTAGACCACCAGAACGGTAAATGTCTCCTATAGATTTGTTTTCATGTTTCTGGAAAATTTTGTTTTGTTTTCAAACTAATGGCCTCATCTCCAATGCCATAATTCTAATGCAGTATAATTGAGTGAAATATCTGCCGTGTTTTGCAAGATATACATATTATAGAGTCATTACACTAAAATTTGCAGGACCCCAGGTGGCCAAGTGGTCTAAAGTGCTCACCTTTATGAATCACTGCCATCTCACCTGTCTGTCTGGGTTCTTGTCTCAGACTAGGCCAAAGTGGGTATGTGTGAAAGCTCTCAGTAGCTTCCTGTGGATCGGTGGTTCTTATCAGGGTTTTACTCTGATTCTTCCTCCACCAGTTATACTGGCTGCCATGCATAGCCTATCTTGCACTGAGAAATGGCATTAAACCCAAAGCAACAACATTAAAATTTGCTAGCAAGTTGGCATGATTCCACAATGTGCCCTATTTCAAAACAACAGAAACATCCCAATTATTTCTCATGATGGTTGAGCCAGTTCGCATCATAACAAAATATACGATCCTGGTTTCTGTGACTTTTAGATGAGTCATAGCTGTCCTTTAATACAGTGAAAATTTCATTTATGGCATGGAAAATGTGTGTTAAGCCTGAACTCTGTTTTTTGCCATCTTGTACTCAGGAATTGGTCCAGACTATGCTTCAAATGCATCATCATTCTATGTCTATCAAATCATTCTATGTCTATCACATCATTCTATGTCTATCACATCATTCTATGTCGATCACATCATTCTATGTCTATCACATCATTCTATGTCTATCACATCATTCTATGTCTATCACATCATTCTATGTCTATCACATCAACTGAAGCATTATTTTTCCTATATTCTGGGTGGGTTTTAATAGTGTAATTTTCTTTCTGGGTATTTTATATTTCATCTGGGTGGGTTTTAATAGTGCGATTTTCTTTCTGGGTATTTTTCTGTATTCTGTGTGCATTTTAGTAGTGTGTTTTTCTTTCAAATTGTTTCTAAAATTTTGAGATCTGTTCCAGAAGTTTGTAATATTTTGTTCCTTGATGGTATTTTGTTTTTAAAGGCTCGCCTTCTTGTTATAATTTAATGGCTGAATATGTGCTATCTGCTATGATTACACTGGCAATTGCAACAAAAAACTGAGTTTATTTCCATGTTTTGAAAGGATTTCAAAATGTGAATTGCTGAAAATAGTGTGAGGTCATTCGGCATCAGGTGGGACATGGCTCTATTGAGATCACCAATATTGTTCAAATCTTACATTGTCCTTCTCTTCATTTTCTTGCATGTCTGTATCGCTTACGAGTCTGCAGTGACAAACAATCTTGCAATTCTCTATATTTTTCTTTATATGAGTGCAAAGCCAGAGTTGTCAGCGAAAGGTTTTACTTGTCGTGGGATTACTTCCATTTTTCTTTCTTTTTGAATATGACTACTGTTTGTTAACTGTCTGGAATAAAATGGTCTACTCTCAAACTTGGTTGAGGCAAGGAATTAGTCCCCAGACACATGGTAATGGCCAAGGTTACAAAGCCACAGGGACATTTCACACCTAGTGCAGGAATTAGTTCCCAGGCACATGTTCATGGCCAAGGTTACAAAGCCACAGGGACAATTCACACCTATTGCAGGAATTAGTCTCCAGGAACATGTTCATGGCCAAGGTTACAAAGCCACAGGAATATTTCACACCTACTGCAGGAATTAGTCTCCAGGCACATGATCATGGCCAAGGTTACAAAGCCACAGGAATATTTCAAACCTATTGCAGGAATTAGTCCCCAGACACATGGTTATGGCCAAGGTTACAAAGCCACAGGGACATTTCACACCTACTGCAGGAATTTGTCAACAAGCACATGATTATGGCCACGGTTACAAAGCCACAAGGACATTTCACACCTATTGCAGGAATAAGTCCATAGGCACAAGATCATGGGTGTCATTAATGCCTGTGTATGTGTGTCATTAATACTGTGTATGGGAGTCATTAATATCTGTGTATAGACATCATTAATTCCTGTGTATGGGTGTCATTAATACCTGTGTATGGGTGTCATTAATACCTGTGTATGGGTGTCATTGTCATTAATACCTGTGTATAGACATCATTGATTCCTGTGTATGTGTGTCATTAATACCTGTGTATGGGTGTCATTAATGCCTGTGTATAGACATCAGTAATGCCTGTGTATAAGACATCATTCATACCTGTGTATGCGTGTCATTAATACCTGAGTATGGGTGTCATTAATATATGTGTATAGATGTCATTAATATGTGTGTATGTGTGTCATTAATACCTGTGTATGGGTGTCATTAATGCCTGTGTATGGGTGTCATTAATGCCTGTGTATAGACATCAGTAATGCCTGTGTATAAGACATCATTAATACCTGTGTATGTGTGTCATTAATACCTGTATATGGGTGTCATTAATGCCTGTGTATAGACATCATTAATGCCTGTGTATAAGACATCATTAATACTGTGTATGGGTGTCATTAATACCTGTGTATGGGTGTCATTAATATCTGTGTATATATATCATTAATACCTGTATATGTGTGTCATTAATACCTGAGTATGGGTGTCATTAATGCCTGTGTATAGACATCATTAATGCCTGTGTATAAGACATCATTAATACCTGTGTATGGGTGTCATTAATACCTGTGCATGGGTGTCATTAATATCTGTATATATATATATATATATATCATTAATACCTGTATATGTGTGTCATTAATACCTGAGTATTGGTGTCATTAATGCCTGTGTATAGACATCATTAATGCCTGTGTATAAGACATCATTAATACCTGTGTATGGGTGTCATTAATGCCTGTGTATAAGAAATCATTAATACCTGTGTATGGGTGTAATTATTACCTGTGTATGGGTGTCTTTAATGCCTGTGTATGGGTGTCTTTAATACCTGTGTATGGGTGTCATTAATGCCTCTGTATAAGACATCATTAATACCTGTGTATAAGACATCATTAATACCTGTGTATGGGTGTCATTAATGCCTGTGTATAAGACATCATTAATACCCATGTATGGGTGTCATTAATACCTGTGTATAGGTGTCATTAATACCTGTGTATAGACATCATTAATACATGTGTATGGGTGTCAATTAAATACGAGTTATTTCTCAAGTCTGAATATGAGTTTCTTTTGGCTTAGAAGAAAATCACAAATTCTGATTTAGGCATTTTATCATCCATCAACAATTCTGATCCGTTGGTGTCCAGCATATAACAGTATGACAAACTCTGGAAACCTGCAATCAACAGATCTAAATTTGACTAAATTAAATAGGCCTTGGAAAATAAAACCTAAATTCATTCAATTTTAAGTTTGAATCCTCAAGAAATTCACCAAGACCCCTACAATGTCAATGAATTGTTTATGATGACTTTGTTCAATGTATTCAAGACAGCTTTGCTGGAAATGGTGGGTGCCAATAAATACCAAAGTAGACAAAGAAAAGAAGATGATTTAATACCTTTTTAACAGCAATGAATACTTAAATTCTGTTCAAATACATTAAAAAACACACAAATAGAAAAATCTGAAACTTTTTTCAGCTTTAATACAAAAAGCATTTGATACTTATCACTTGTGAAAATACCGCTCCGGTGGCCTAGTGGTTAGAACGTCTGCCTCAGATACGGGAGGTCGTGGGTTCGATCCCCAGTCGAGTCATACCAAAGACTTACAAAAATGATACTATCAGCTGCCTCGCTTAGCGCTCGGCATCAAGAGGTTAGTGTTAGGACTGGTCAGCAAAGTGTCAGGATAATGTGACTGGGTGGGACATCATGCTACATGTCTGCGGCAAGATGCTCCAGTGCTAGACATGACCATAAACTTGTTACACTGCAGACATTGTAGCGATATGACTGAATTTTTTTTAAAGCTACATTAAAGATCTAAATCACACACACAAACACACTTGTGAAAATGTTTTCTCCTCCTTAACAAAGCACCTGACCATCCCTACACTAAAGCCAGGAAATATTTATTGTCAGATATTTCTGACTGGTTTGGACAAGTATGTACATGTGCAAATACTCGTGTTTCTACAACATTCAAATTGATGCCTGGAGTGCAAAGAACTTCAGCCTCCGGTGCATTGCACAGCAAAGCAAGAAAACAGGGCTAAGAAATGGTTAATTACTGGGCAAGCCATTTATCTTTCACTCCAATACAATGTTAAGAAAGGTGAGAGTGATCTGAACAGTTCTGATTTCCATCATGTAACAGCTCTTGACACGTTCTATGCCTCATATAAGCATGCTTAAAACGTCATTGAAATTTTTATCACTTACATAAATTATTACTATATGTGCTCACTTATGAGTTGGAGCCAACTGCAAACTGCACAGACCTGTATCTGCTGTTGCACAATGCACCATCAGATCTGGATCTATGTAGTTTGTTAGGAGTAATTAGTAGAACAAACAACACATACCTTGATGTGCAAGTGCATTATGGAATGGCAGATTAGGGGTTATGCTATTTGCAGCTGGATGAAACTTGTAAAGATGTGCATAAAGAACTCTTCTACTTTAATGAGAAAATTGGCATACTCTTTGCCTGGACACTGTTTCAAAGACTATAAATGCATCAGCATAATCCTGACTGTATAGTGCCAAGTAAGATCAGTCATCCCAAAAAGACATAAAAAACAAAGATGGAGGCAAAATCCCCTGAAGGCATACAAAATAAAGATGGAGGCAAAATCCCAAAAAGGCATACAAAACAAAGATAAAGGCAAAAAAAGGGTAAATTTCTTAAGCAAATTGTACAAAATGAATGAACATCTCCTAGAAATATCTACCTTCTCTGTGAGTCAGGCACTCCATAAAATCCAGATCTACTCAAAGTAAGTAGGTCTGACAGGCAATGATCAAGGTTTACGTTCCAGTGGCCTTTGGAATTCCCAGTCCACTTATTTTTATTAACTTATCATAATAAGCATTGCATTTCATGTTCAGAAGAGGCTTACACTTTCACTGACATAAAAAAAACTGAAATTTCATTGACTGAAGGTCAAGAAAACATTACTTCATATTGATATACATATGTCAGAGCTCCATTATTTCAGGGATATTGGAAGCATCTGAAATGCAATGTTGTCAATTATTACTGTTAAGATGCATCAAAGTTTAACTGATAAATCAAGATCCAATTCCATGAAGAAAAGTGGACTGATTGACAGATCTATTCTACAGTTAACCTTTTCACTATTCCATCACACGGTTGGGACATGCACTTGCAGTGTATAGTATCCAAATACTTGTTATAATGAAGCAAGTTAAAGCAGGCTTCCTATGTATGATATTCATTTATTTCATCAGAAACAATCAAATATGACAATGCTATCAACCTGATATGCACATACTTGCATCATGTACCCCAAATATTTAAATCCCCAACTAATAAAACTCAGTTATCTGGATTTGCCTGATAAAATCATTGTACCATATTGGATCAGAGAACAAGTATATACTGTACAATGATTCTCGTTTGTTTCTTTGATTATAACAGGTGTAACAGATGTTCTCGTACAAACTGGAAAAAGTATTTTGTACTGTTGGCTGCATCGTTACACTGGCATAAAGAGTAATTATAAGGGAGATAAAGCAGCCAAAACTGCCCTGCAGTCACCAAACTTCAAAAATGGCAGATCAAATATATTGACTTCAAATATTCTATAAAGCAACATGTTCATCATACTTGACAAAATATGAGGAATGAAAATGCCAAAATAAACTTAAGGACATCAAACCCGCTAATGGAGAATGACACCACTTGTATAAAACAAATCAGACATGAGGTGGTACTGTGCTGATTGTGTATCAGACACATACCTGACTGGTGCATACCGCCTGAAGGGTGAATTCACTTCAACCAGAATGCATACTCTACTAATGTCCACAGATGGCAGAGCACAGTCTTGTTGAGTGTGTCAATCTCGACCTTATGAGACCAAACTATTTTCATGTGAAGAACTTCAAGAAACCATAAGAGAATGTACCACCCAAGAAAACCTTTTTGGCCCAAATCAAACACTGGCATCAATCCTGTAAGTAATTGGATTTTCCAATATATGTGCATGGCTGAAAAGTTGACAAACAAGCCGACAGCACATCCATTTTCACAGCAACGGATATGTGTTCCTTCCTTCATTATTAATAAAAAATATTTGTCCTCTTTTGATAGTTGACAATAATGTACATGTCAATAACAAATGACACCTTTTTGGTCTTGATTCAACACACAGCCTTAAATACATTTGATAAGATAAGCTTGGAGTCACATGGTCAAGTCTGAAATACTAAACGGTTTTCTGGCTACTGTTACTTCTATTTCATGCCTTTTGCATTGTAACAGGAATACAGTTTTTAACAGTGTTCAGTATTCTAGTTTGCTGACAAGTGTCTGCAAGGTAAATATGCTGACGTGTCTGCAAAGTAAATGTGCTGACATGTGTCTGAAAGGTAAATGTGAAAATGTGCTGACATGTGTCTGCAAGGTAAATGTGCTGACATGTGTCTGCAACGTAAGTGTGCCAACATGTGTCTGCAAGGTAAGTGTGCTGATATTTGTCTGCAGGGTAAGTGTGCTGATATTTGTCTGCAAGGTAAATGTGCTGACATGTGTCTGCAAGGTAAGTGTGCTGATATTTGTCTGCAAGGTAAATGTGCTGACATTTGTCTGCAAGATACATATGTGGAAAAGATTCCTATTCTTTTAAACAGAACTGAACTGTTAGGTGATCATAAGAAACAGTTATCCTAGTAGCACCTGTAGGCATATAAACTTAATTATTCTATTGCAACCTAATTTTATTTTAGAATAATTAACAGATTAATTTGTTCCACATGAAGGACTTGTTATTTTAGAAAAAGCTATTTTGGCCAAGTACACAACAACTTCTGCTTCTTCTACTGTTTAAGGTAACATCTCTACAAAACAAGAACAAAACTATAACTAAATTTGCTTTCCACTACATACAAATCCTTATAATATTAATTTTGTAATCTGCTATAAAGAGACATCTGAAATTATGCTGGAACAAATATTACCAGTAATGACTGATAGAAGGTTAGAAAACCATAAGACTATATGTTAAAAATTGTCTGAACTACCCTAACCACTCCCCCAAATACTTGTCATGCAATAAAAATTACCAATTCTAGAGATAACATAGCCCAAGATTTTATCATTGGAATCATCCCTGAAGAATTTAGTAAGGTCTGAGAGTAAAATTCACCATATAGGCAAGTTGGGGCAGACAAAGGTTGCTATTATAAACATGGTACATCTTGTTTCCAGTGCAAACTTCCAAGTAATAAACAATGATTCATCACAATATATTTCATTAACTTTACACATCAAATGGGGAACTATGAAAGAAAAGCTTTATTATTGTTATTTTGCACTCACTGCAATCACAGGTCACAGCTGTGTTGACACATTGTGGTGCTAGACTGGTCTTTAAAACCTCTACATAAAGAAGCAAAAATTATACAATATGATTGGGACTAATATGTATGAAGTCTACTAGACCAATCCAATCACATGGATTGACTATACATGAATGTTTAGGACAAGCAATTGTATCTCAACCGAATGAGTTTTGCAACTTCCACAAATTTAACTTCTGATCTGCTGTGATTCAATTAGTTTATTTTGTGTGTGAAAAAGTGGTAGATGAAAATTCCCAGTTTATTTTGTGTGAGAAAGGGGCAGACGAAAATTCCATTTATTTTGTGTGAGAAAGTGGCAGATGAAAATTCCGTTTATTTTTTGTGACAAAATGGCAGATGAAAATTCCCTGTTTATTTTGTGTGAGAAAGTGGCAGATGACAATTCCATTTATTTTTTGTGTGACAAGATGGCAGATGAAAATTTCCAGTTTAATCTGTATGTGATAAAGTGGCAGATGAAAATTCCCAGTTGACTCTGTGGGTGACAAAATGGCAGATGAAAATTCCCAGCTTATTCCCAAATGTGATCAATGTTTGCACAATTCAAGGGCTTTTCCCCATTGAGAACAAACCTATTCTTTCTGCCAACTTAATTTTGATTTCCCAGTAGTGTAGGAACCCCAACAAAACGCATCACAAAATAAATGAAATCATTCCAGACTCACCCCAGATGCAAAAGTGTCCGGCTGGTCAACAATGTCATAAGTCTGGTTGACGTCACTGGTTGTCGGATGCTGCAAAGCTGATGTGTAATCTGTAATGCTAGCTTCTCCCGTCTCATTCAACTGTGGTCCCAAGCGTCCACGCTCAAAATCTCCCAAGCGATGTTCAATCTTTCGTAGCTATTGCAAGAAGAAACAATACAGAGAAAACTAAGTACTTTCTGAGAAAATATTTTCTATACCGATAAACCAGAGATCTGCTGTGACACAAATTGCATGCACTACAAAAATCTACAAAATCAGAACTGACATCCCTTGTTCCTGTGACATTTTCCTCTTTCATTGATAGATCCTAGTTATACCCATCAGCAGTGATTAAGTAGAGCTATTGAAACTATCAGTATCTGTCAAAGATCTACACTCCGAGTTCCTACAATCCTTGCATATACAGTAAAATATACCAGTGCAGTGTATTATGGCTTTCATGGATTTCAATTTTCATGATTTTGCATAAGATTACATTTTGGTTAGTAGCTACAGTACTCCCTCACTATAATTCTGACCATGTTATGCACCTTACAGTAAGCATATCATACACACTGTACTCCCTCACTATAATTCCATCCATGGTATGCACCTTACAGTAAGCATATCATACACATTGTACTCCCTTACTATATTTCCATCCAATGTATGCGCCTTATAGTAAGCATATCACACACACTGTACTCCCTCACTATAATTCCATACATGGTATGCACCTCACAGTAAGTATACATATAATGCACACTGTACTCCCTCACTATAATTCTGTCCATGGTATGCACCTTATAGTAAGCATATCATACACATTGTACTCCCTTACTATATTTCCATCCAATGTATGCACCTTATATTAGGCATATCATACACACTGTACTCCCTCACTATAATTCTATCCATGGTATTCACCTTATATTAAGCATATCATACATACTGTACTCCCTCATCATAATGATGTCCACAGGAACCAGATTATGCCACCTTATAGTAAGGTATAGTACTTTAACCCTTTACCTCATAGTGCATAGTGACAAAGTGCAGCATGCCATAAATAGAACACCTGTTACCTAGTCGACCGCATACGCATAGCCTGACTGTAAACTGTTAAGCAATGTAGTGTATGTTACGTTTAACACCAATTTTCACCATTTTACATTTTTGGTACACGTCTATTATATGAGGACAAATTTAAGAGTAAAGTCCAATTGTTATAGCTGCGTAATTATTTTTCATGGAAGATTTTTTTTATGTGCTTTAAAATCTTGAGAGAACTCGTTCACCATCATGTCAGTGAGGCCGCGTGACCAACCATAGCTGCCATTCCCATACTCGAAATTTACATGTTTTTCATCTGTGTCTACATCACTAAGTCATCTGAATTTGATAATTTAAAAAAACTAATTGCTGCCAACATCAATATCAGAGCCTTTACCGAAGTTATTTAATCTTGCATAGTTGTGATTCTAATCGTGACAACTTCGTAAGTACTAAATGAAATCCGCGACCACCATTTTGGAGAGTGGAGATTACGAGCCAGTTACTTTAAATAGCAGATATCGACCAGTGCATAAACAGTGACCATGTGATCTGATGTAATTGTCAGTCGTAGAAATGAATGTAGTATCTAATGGGGGGGTTTTCCCCGAAGGTGGCGCTACGAAAACCAGCTCAAAATGGCTGATGTTTACAGCAGGTGTTAAAAGGTGCTTCCATGTGAATGGAGTAGAGGCATCCAAAGACGCTTGCATGAGGTAAAGGGTTAAATAAAGTATACAATATGGTAGTCCCTCGTTATAACACTGTCCATTGGCACCAGAGTTTACTGCATTATAATGAAGTACATTATACATATAGTATTCACTTTTCATAATGATATTCATGAGAAACATTGAGTATGCTTTTCTAATATGACACTTCCTTTTACAGATGTACAAAATACAGTCTTTCTTCATTTACTGTCTATGAAAGTCATAAAGTATACTGCCTTATAGTGAGAATGCATTATATTAAAGTATATAATATGTATAATACTCCCTAATTATATCTTTAAATTAGAGCTGGAGTATACTACCTTAAAATAAGACAGCCATATAATAAAATATATAATGCATACAGTATTCCCTTGTAATAACAATGTCCATAGGAGTCACACAATATGCCACCTTATAGAGAAACCACCTTATAAAAGAAATACATAAAACATACAGTACTCCCTTATTATAACTGTCCAAAGGGCTGAAATATACTGCCTTAAAGTGAGGCTGCCTTATAATAAAGTGCATATTGTAATACACACAGTACTTCCTCATTATAACATCCTGAGAAGCCATAGACTATATCACCTTGGAGTAAGACCACCTTATTAGGTATATAATTTTACCACCACTGAATGAATGAAAACATTTACCTTGCTTGCCTCGTAAAAGAAACTGTAAGAATAAAAGGACTTATAGAGAGGAAGTGCACAGATGATATACAGTATTCCCTCAGGATAATATTATACATGGAAGTTAGAATTGGGCTTCTTATAGTGTTTCCTCTTTATAATGAAGTATATCATTCATATAATTTTACTACCGCTTAATGAAACGGGATTCATGACAATTCTCACCTTGTAACAAGAACAGTGTTATAATGAAGGGCCTTATACATGATTTCCACGCTTTTCTAAAGATAAATTTCCATGTCATTTCCAGGGTTTTTCCAGGATGAAATGGAATTAAAGAACATTTTATATTATACAGCATGCATTTTCTAAATCTAAAGATGTTTCTCTTTCAAGACTCTCCAAAAATGCATCAAATGAAACAAGTTTGATTATATTCCTATAAATTGGCGTGTAAAGTCATTTCAATGTACAGAATACAAATTCTATCTTTATTCTGGCTGCATTATATTTCTAAGTGGGAACAACATAATGAACAAAAATTATGTTTTGTTTTCTTTCAAACCTTTAATTCTAAAGAATTCTAAAACAATTTTATATACATTTCACAGAAAGTAACATTTCCTTTTACAGTATAAAAAAACAAACAAATACGTGTAATTAGAATCTTGTCTTGTAACGAAGAGTTAACCCTGAATTTATCTGTGCCACGAAAATCCCAAGCAAGGTTTGTCAAACAATCTAGTCTCCTTAAGACGATCTGGTTAAAAATCCATCATTTAAAAAACATTTTCAAAAGGATTGCTTTAAATTTTGACAAAAGACCTTCAAAATTTATACTGCTTGTATAAACAAGGACTGAATTTTCTGTAAAATCAACTTGTCTTCTTGTAATTCATTAAACCAGTCCCCAAACCTGTATTGATACTGGGGCTCATATCATTATTTAAAATATGTAATACAAGGGATGACAATTTCTCATTTCAACTCTGAGATTCAACAATTCGGACTACAAATTTGGCTATAAACAAATAGCAGTCAGTTTCTGATCCAAGTTTCCTCCGAATATTCCCACCCCATTTTTCATATTTGGACAGTTAGGTTGGGGTGTGGGGTCATTGCGACTGCATATTGAAAATTTGGAATATGGTAGTCGCTTAACAGCAGGCTTAAAAAATTTTAAATTATGTTATATTGACTCATACCTGCATGAAATCAATACGAAAAGTATTTATTTTCTCAGAAATGGAAAGTATTATAATCGTTATGTCATTAATCCGCTGACAGACAAGACAAAACTATGGTTTAGATGAAACCTGACCCAGTACTTGCCATCTGCATTACTAGTCACATGACTTCATAAATCTTAAATAACGACATTGGAAGTCCAACAGTCATGTGATATCAACAACAAACTCCTTTATATATGTAATATTGTACAGAAATTCAATTATATTAAATGAAAGTCAGATACTTTTTGTAAAAACCAGCAATCTGACCAGTCTGATTTATCAAGCATAAAGCACATGTCAATGTGGTAGTCACGTGATACAACAAAACTCCAGAAGTTGTTCTCGGAATATATAAATATGGAGAATTTTGTTCTTTCGTTTTTGTATTTTACTAGTATACAACTTTCATTAAATATTTTTTTTTCTACAAAGTTTTAAAATGTGGGTTGTTAGATTTATGTACTCATGCCACTAGCAATGCAAATTGTGAGTACCAGGTCACATTTCATCAACGACATAGTTTGATCTTGTCTTTCGGCAGATTAAAGACATAACTATTTTAATACTCACAATTTCTGAGAAAATAAGTAATTTTCACATCGATTTCATGCATGTATCACTCAATCAAACAATGTTTAAAGTTGGCTAGGCCATCCAGTAAGCGGCTTCACTTTGTCACCACCATGATGGCCTCTTGTGAAGCTAGACTGGTTTTCTTACCTTCCATGTAAGGAAAGATACAGATATCGAGTTGACTTTGAAAATAAAAGTCTACTAGATGAACGAAATCCACTGGGTGTTTGTGTTGACTCAGTACATTATGTTTATTGCAAGCAACCAAATGATCCATACTCCAAATATTCAGGTTAGAACTCGATAAATTTAACTCAAGATCAGTTTAGTTATGACTCAATTATGAAATTGTTTCGGGTGTCAAGTGGTGGTGGAAAATTTCATGTTCGAAATTTTTTTTATATCATTTCTCCCGACTTTTTCCCTGATTTCCCAGTAGCATGGAAATCCTGCTTATAGTGAGGAAGTGCTGTATGTTTCTGGATAACCAATGATGACCAGGAGGGTCCTATTTGCTTTCACAGATGGGTCACTGTTTATTATAATTTATAATTCTTTGTTTGTAGCAACCACAAAATCCACATATATCAGAACCTTGATAATAGAAGAGAACTTACAGTGTCACACACACACACACAACTAACTATCAGTTATTTGGGCAAACACTCACTGTCCATTCATGCCACATTGGTCCCCCAACCCATCCATGCCACAATGATTCCCCTGCCCATTCATGCCACACTGATCCCCCTGCCCATTCACACCACACTGGTCCCCTGCCCTACCATGCCACTCTGGTCCCCCTGCCCATCCATACACACTGGTCCCCCTGCCCATCCATGCCACACTGGTCCCCTGCCCAACCATACCACAATGGTCCCCTGTCCATCCATGCCACACTGGTCCCCTGCCCATCCATGCCACACTGATTCCCTTAGCCATCAATGCCACACTTGTCCTCTTTCCATCCATGCCACACTGGATCCCTGCCCATCCATACCACACTGGTCCCCTTTGCTCATCCCTGCAACAATGGTCCCCTGCCCATCCATGCCACACTGGTCCCCCTATCCATACCACACTGGTCCCCCTTGCTCACCCCTGCCACATAGGGTCTAAGTGACAAAACAGGTCAATTCATGCAAACTGATGCATATTTCTCCTTGATTTATACAAAACCAGCTTTTTAATGGTCCAATACAAGCAACCTGTGCAGAGTATAATGAAATAAATCTTGAAGTGGCAATTGTAATTGACTCCTATCAGATGTTAAGATTAAATTTCTCATAATAAAAGAATTCCTTACAACTAGTGGGTTTTTTGTATACTGAAAGTTATATTACAACATCTAATGGACATAAAATGATATTGAACTTTTAATGCACCTGTGTTTGACATTCAAACTAAATTTTCAATTTCATACCCATGCAAGACCATAGACTTAATTGACTGTGTAATTATTATCTAATAAGGTCAAGTGTGTAGCCAAATTATCCTACCCACACTGAGCCAATTTCTACAAGGTACATGAAATGACTCGATAACCATGACAAAATCAGAAAGATGGTTTGGGTAATAAAGTTTAAAAAATGCTCTGAGATAACTAAAATGAGGTTATTAAAGAAAATTATTTTCAACAAGCAAACTGCTTCACCCTCTTTACATTAAGTCATCCTTTTTATCAAATTATTATCAAATAATTCCATTTAAGCATGTAAACAAATACAATCAGCAGTCTTAGATGTGTATGAATGCTTGCTATTTAAAGTTTTTGTTGTACATGGACTTTGATGTTCAAGACCTATCCTGTTAAGTATTAAATATTAAATACACTTAAAGCTCTTTCCAGATGTATTGAAAATCCAAATGATTCATACCCAATACTGACATCTTTTTGTCACTTAACTTTAAACACAACTGATAAAAGATGGCTAAATTCAGAATGTACAATTCCTTTATCTGTGATATCAAAGAGCAGGGATCATGACTCAACTGCAAATCTATTTTAAAAACTGGCAAATTAAAAATGACAATGGACCGATAGAAATGAGAATATTCTGTATAGAAAAACCAAATGAAGAAAGGGCATTTAAGTGATAAAACTCCACAGATAATTTGCTGAAAACTGCATATATATTATGTTTAATACTCTGCAAAATCATTATTCTTTTATATGTAATCCAGTTCTTACAGACATATGGGAAACCATTTTCTTTTTAAGTGACTTTTTAAAATTTGCCTGAAATGTAGGCCTTAGTGAATACACTGTATATACAGAAGAATAATTACAAATAAAAGCATAAAAGAATGTATGAAATTTTGTGCCCTTTGTACAATTTGAAGACACACAATTTAAACACCACCCATCAAGAACTCTGATCTCAAATTATTAGCACACTTGATATTTCCTATAAAAAAAACAATAGGCCCAATTAGGCATTACATTGATCACTGTGCTGGCATCTGCCTAATAACCCAATTCAAGAGCAGTTGGCCACAAAATCTGAGTCAAAAAGACACCTTCTTCAAATCTCCTCATCATGGTACAGCCAATATGGTTTGAAAGTGCTATTAAAACCAACTAGTAAACTAAACCTACTCATTGCATTTTACGAAGACAGTATTGTCAAAGTGCCATTAAAACCAACTAGTAAACTAAAGCTACTCATTGCATTTTATGAAGACGGTATTGAAAGTGCTATTAAAACCAACTAGTAAACTAAAGCTACTCATTGCATTTTATGAAGACAGTATTGTCAAAGTGCCATTAAAACCAGCTAGTAAACTAAAGCTACTCATTGCATTTTATGAAGACGGTATTGAAAGTGCTATTAAAACCAATCAAGTAAACTAAAGCTACTCACTGCATGTTATGAAGACAGTATTGAAAGTGCTATTAAAACCAACTAGTAAACTAAAGCTACTCATTGCATTTTATGAAGACAGTATTGTCAAAGTGCTATTAAAACCAACTAGTAAACTAAAGCTACTCATTGCATTTTATGAAGACAGTATTGTTAAAGTGCTATTAAAACCAACTAGTAAACTAAAGCTACTCATTGCATTTTATGAAGACAGTATTGTCAAAGTGCTATTAAAACCAACTAGTAAACTAAACCTACTCATTGCATTTTACGAAGACAGTATTGTCAAAGTGCCATTAAAACCAACTAGTAAACTAAAGCTACTCATTGCATGTTATGAAGACAGTATTGAAAGTGCTATTAAAACCAACTAGTAAACTAAAGCTACTCATTGCATTTTATGAAGACAGTATTGTCAAAGTGCTATTAAAACCAACTAGTAAACTAAAGCTACTCATTGCATTTTATGAAGACAGTATTGTCAAAGTGCTATTAAAACCAACTAGTAAACTAAACCTACTCATTGCATGTTATGAAGACAGTACTGAAAGTGCTATTAAAACCAACTAGTAAACTAAAGACAGTTGTTTCTCCATCTTTCTTCATCTACATTCATATTTGATAACAGCATCGTTTGCCTAGTACTGAGAGACATTATGCCTAATGAGCTTTTTTTTAAAATAAAGTTGTTCAGTAAAAATAATAATAATAATAACAATAATCATAATCATAATAATGTGGACTTGGTACAGTACCTGATCTTTCAAAGCTCTAAATGCTTTACAATATTAGATAATACGTAAAAACACACATAACGAGAAGATTTACAAAAAAAACACCATGAAATTACAAAAGAAAAATGCTCATTATAATTAAGAAAGTAAACTGTATTAAATCTATAAATCTCTTCTTGTAGTACAAGTAGGTTAGTTTTAAGAGCATTATGTGAATAAGGTCACTGTATATTTTCAGAAGAAACTGTAATTGAGAAATTTGTCAATTAAACTGTTTAATATACTTGATATTTTACTACATTGTTATATCTTTCACCTTGAGTTACTTATACACCTAGACTATTTGCAGTGTTGACTTGGGGCTCACAGCTAATTAAAGTTTAGTTGTCCACTTTCTCCAGTGGTAGAAATAATACCATTGGAGGCACATGACTATATATATATATATATATATATATATATATATATATATATATATATATATATATATATATATATATATAATTTATTGGAGTGTGAGAGAGAGACAACAATACTTGCATTGCTTCCATAATGGTTTTTGTATTAAAAAATGTGTATTGGCAATACTTAGCAGAAATAAGTGATTCATGGTCCAGATCTATGGACCACCTTAAATTCTTATTCAGTAACACAGAATTATTCATTATCCACAATGGACATAAACTTCAAAGGCATGCAAAATTAAACTTTCTATTGTATTGTGTATCTAGTACATTTTAAAAATCTACCCAAGGTTACACCTGAGGAATATCAATGATAATTGATGGTTAATGATTATACTATTTAATAGATCTAAAACGCAATCTAAATCCATTATTGACAAATCCCAACTCTTTCTGTGATTTACCCACTACCCACACACCAATACACCTTGCTTCTTCATAATGCTACCCAGCAATACAAATCCAAAATCTGCCAGGAAGAATGTATACTCCTGCTAGGATTATGCATAAATAAGGTCCAAATATCACACAAGTACAAGCTTTGTGTACTGTCCTCAAACTGCACCCTGGGGGAACCCACCCTGGTAAGTTGGCATTGAAAAGGAATGCCTTCCTAGGAACCCTATGGAGCACCAATGGGATTACCTTCCACAGAAACCAGAAAAACCCTGAGGAAAGAGTCAAAGAATTTTGTACCACTCTTGTTCATGACTGATGCACAGACAACATGCATATGAAGACTGCTGATGATTGAAAAACAGGCAACATGTGAATGAAGAATGCTGATGTTTGAAACACAGGCAACATGTGTATGAAGACTGCTGATGATTGAAACACAGGCAACATTGTGTGTGAAGACTGCTGATGACTGAAACACAGGCAACATGTGTATGAAGACTGCTAATGAATGATACACAGGCAACACGTGTGTGAAGATTGTTTATGAATGAAACACAGGCAACAGTGTGTATGAAGACTGCTAATGAATGATACACAGGCAACACATGTATGAAGACTGCTGATGATTGAAACACAGGCAACACATGTGCAAAGACTGATGATGATTGAAACACAGGCAACATGTGTATGAAGACTGATGATGATTGAAACACAGGCAACATGTGTATGAAGACTGCTGATAAATGATACACAGATAACGTGTATGAAAACTGCTGATGACTGAAACACAGGCAACATGTGTATGAAGACTGCTGATAAATGATACACAGATAACGTGTATGAAGACTGCTGATGATTGAAACACAGGCAACATGTGCATGAAGATTGCAGATGACAGAAACACAGACAACATGCATATGAACATTGCTGATGATAGAAACACAGGCAACATGTGTATGAAGATTGCTGATGATTGCTACACAGGCAACATATGTATGAAGATTGCTGATGACTGATACAAAAGCAACATGTGCATGAAGATTGCTGATGAATGATACACAGGCAACATGTCATTAATGTACCAGCAGATAAGGGTCTATGTTGCTTGTTCTAGTGATTATTCCTAAGAAAGAGAATAAACCCAGATCTGTCAGCATGTTATGTGATGTCAGATCTGGGTCTGTGCAGTTTGCAGTTGGACTTGACCTATGAGGAAGTATATACAGTATATCTTAAAATCTCCAGGATGCCCATGACAGTCACTGCTATACCATACCATAAAAATATATGTTACTGTAGCAAAATATAAACTTGATAAAAATGCACATCATATGAAGAAGATAAAACAGAAAAACAGATTGTTGTAATTGTGAATTTCCATTTTATTATTTGCACAATATTCTGACTAATTAGTTCAAGTAACAAAGCATTTACCTACCAAGTAAAGTTTGCAACTTTTATCAGAGCTGACAAGGGCCCAATTTTTCCAGCACTGCAAATTTGAGTGCTGTGGATTGATCTCCATCAAATTCTACCATTTTGTATACATTTTAGACATATTTGAAACATAAAAGGTTTTTTCAATGACTTAGTGGTGATACTTTTCAAATGCCTTTATGACAATTACTTCATATTAAGACTTTCAAGATAACAGCATTCACATGCCAAAATGTTAAGGACCTGTAAGAGCTTAGTTTAGGGGTCTCATATTTTGAACTTTTTTTTTCATTTCTACTTTTCAAAACACTCATACTGAAAATAATAAAGACTCTACAAAGATATAAGATCTACAAGTAGTTCTGATGAACACACAATGATTACTGATAGAGTTTTCAAGAGCATTCATGATTCATTTTACATTTTTTTGTTGAAATATGTGTTACTGCTATCAAAGAAAGCAAATTGGATAGATTACAATAATCACAATATGGAAATACCTTTCTTTATAGTTTTGGAAGTATCTATCTGAATGAATACTTTTCCATTCGCTGAAATCTGTGAAACTTGCTCTTCAAACAGTTTCTCCTTGACATTATGACAAGAGTCTTTGACCTTCCAAAAATTCTAGAAATGGAAGCCATATTACAAATATCCACATTTAAAAAAAATAATTCCCATTCCCCATTCTCCATTAATGCATCCATGATCAAAAACCTTTGTTATCCAGAAGCATCATAGGTAGCGCTCTACAGTTTCGTATTTTGCATAGGGTTAGACTGGTTATACCGGCTATTTAAAAAAGACTTTGTACAGCTTTAGCATAGTTCAAATAACCTTTAATTCCCTTTATTTTGGTGTGTGCACCATTAAAAAAAGTGCTAGCTCCACTTGGTCATTCTCACTTCCTGAACTTCAGAGGTAAATTGTATAAAAAAGAGCCGATAACTTTTTTTACATTTTACATATTTGGTAATTCATTCATTGCACTTTCAGAAGCTGGTATTGTCTAGTCTGGCAAAATTCATTTTCCCTATTTTAATAGCTGCTATGGATAGTGTACTTTAGACTAATTTAGGCTCATTTTTTTGCACAAGGGAGTATTCATTTTAGTTAGCAGTGTGTTTAAATGATGTACAATTTCCAAAAGGACAATATCCAAAGAAATATCATCCACATTACATTAATGTAGCATAGAGGTATGCCACCATTCTCTCCATTGTGCATGTTTTAAATGCAAACAACTTCACCTTACATACGTCACTCACTCAAAAGTACATAATAACTGGTGAGCGCCCCCATACCAAATATGATCAGTCTCAAAAATGCTTTAGAATTAATTCAAGTCATAGAGAGAACTGAATGATGAACAGAAAAGCAAAGAAATATGGCTGGCTATGACCAATCACAATATGTGTGGAAAAAAACTGATATGAATCTTTTGGGACTCCCCAAGCTTGACAATAACAAGAATGATCTAAAGACAGCATACCCTTTTGAAAAGACTTTTACTGGAAGTATCCTATGGTCCAGAATTTGTTATTTATATTACACTTCACTTCCATGGTGACATAAATAAATTGTATGTGGAATATTGTAAGTTTCAATTAAATTTCATTTTCCAAAAATAGTGACTTCATGTTTTATGTCATCATGAAGTAAAGCCTTCAAGCCTTGTACAATATGACCTTTATGAGGGGAACAGCTCAGCAAAAAGCATTCCCTAAAACCCTGTATTTGCTGCACATCTGACTCACAATGTGTGTGTGTGTGTGTGTGTGTGTGTGTGTGTATGTGATTTTAGATTTTTAATGTAGCTTTAACAATTTTTCAGTCATATCGCTACGATGTCCACAGTGTGACAGTTTTATAGTGATGTCTAACATTGAGGCATCATGCCGCAGACATGTAGCATGATGTCTCACCCTGAGTCACATTATCCTGACACCAAGCCGACCAGTCCTAACACTAACATCTTAATGCTGAGCGGTAAGCAAGGCAGCTGTTAGTACCATTTTGGTAAGTCTTTGGTATGACTCAGCCAGGGATCGAACCCACAACCACCCACATCCAATGTGGATGCTCTAACCACTAGGCCACCGGAGCGGTGACTCATAATGTGAGCAAAAAGACATTTGTTACAGAAGTTCTCAATATATCAACTTCTCTTGGATTTGTTTCTCCATTTAACTAAAAAGTAAAATTCAAAGTTCTCAAGTTCTGGTTTATGCTTATTTGCTGAAAAATGAATAAAGATGCTGACAAAGCTTAATTTTAAAAAATGAATGAAAACAAAAAAAATACTGTAACCAAAGAATTGTGGATAGCAAAGGGCACATCACTCATCTAATATATGCGTACTTCATTTATAAAGTTACCCAAAGAAGTTTTAGAGTTTTGGCCCAAAATGTGTGCATAATGGATGACAAGATGGAAAGACAAATTATTAAAAACAAGGACAAAAGTAAAGAATAGCAATTAAAAAAAGATGCATATAGGAATAAGTCTAATAAGTGTACCAAGTGTCATAGCTATATACTGAATAGCTTTAACGTTATCTTCTAGAAAACAAAAGGTATTATGGACTGACTACTTAGGCATGCTACACTGTTTCCATGCTGTTTCCATGACAACACATCAAATGATGAATGCTGAAAAATTTAAGGTGTCAAAATGTATTACTATTCAACATGCTTGACATGGCTGTAGTGTCTTAAACAGTCTTGGTGATATTATATGGAAACAAAGAAAAGTTTACAAATAGCTATATCCTCCTCCCTAGTGTATTACTGTATTATATGTACATCTTTGAGGACAATTACTATATGTACACCCCTCCTTCCCCCACCCAGTATTAATTTATTTTCTGTACTTCGTTGTTGACAGTTTAAGACACCCCTCCCAACCACCCCATCCTGTATTTATGTATTTTCTGTACATCTTTGGAGACAGTGTATGGACATCCCTCCCTCCACCTTTCTGTATTAATGTATTTCCTGTACACCTTTTGAGACAGTACATGTAATATGGACACCCAAATTTGTTTTTCTCAATCGATTTTATCATGCCTTTTCATTTTGGACATTGCTTTGCACAATTTTTGTATGCTCTGATACAGTGCTATAATTATAGGAAAAGAGAGATGAACTAACATGACTTTCAAAAAGTGACGGAATGGACTGCATATTATCAGAAGTAGTCTTGGCAAGTTACATCAGGATTTAAATTGGGAGAATCACACTTCAATCTTCATTAACTTGTAGACACTTATATAATGAATAACGTTTTTTTAAAAAGATCCATCTTCAAATGGAAAACAATTAAAGTCAAAGTCTAAATCTTGAAAATTTTGCTGAAAGCTTCCATCGTAGAAAATGCTAAAACCTGAATTTGGTCACATACAGGATGCATACAAAGGAATTTGCTGCGATGGATAATAATGGATTTAAAAAAACAATTGAACATAAAACAGATCCTCATTTAATGTGTTGTGTATATAATTATGAATTTGTTACCGCTGCAATGTAACTTGGTTTGTGTGTAGCCTTATTTGTCTTATCCGTTGCGATACTGGACTGCACAAACTGGGATGAAATCATTGGTTGTTTTCTGTTTTGATAATGGACTGAACAAACTGAGATGAAATCATTGGGTTTTTTCTGTTTTGATAATGGACTGCACAAACTAGGATGAAATCATTTGTTGTTTTCTGTTTTGATAATGGACTGTACAAACCTGGATGAAATCATTGGTTCTGTTTTCTGTTTTGATACTGGACTGCACAAACTGTGATCAAATCATTGATTCTGTTTTCTGTTTTGATAATGGACTGCACAAACTGGGTTCAGATCATTGGTTGTTTTCTATTTTGATAATGGACTGCACAAACTGGGTTCAAATCATCGGTTGTTTTCTATTTTGATACTGGACTGCACAAACTGGGGTCAAATCATTGCTTGTTTTCTGTTTTGATAATGGACTGCACAAACCTGGATGAAATCATTAGTTCTGTTTTCTATTTTGGTAACAGACTGCACAAACCTGGATGAAATCATAGGTTCTGTTTTCTATTTTGCTAACAGACTGCACAAACCTGGATGAAATCTTCTGTTTTCTGTTTTGATAATGAACTGTACAAACTGGGATGAAATCATTGGGGTTTTTTCTGTTTTGATAATGGACTGTATAAACTGGGATCAAATCATTGGTTTTCTGTTTTGATAATGGACTGCACAAACTGCGATCAAATCATTGATTCTGTTTTCTGTTTTGATAATGAACTGTACAAACTGGGATGAAATCATTGATTTTCTATTTTGCTAATGGACTGTACAAACTGGGATCAGATCACTGAATCTGTTTTCTGTTTTGGTAATGGACTGCACAAACCTGGATGAAATCATTGGTTGTTTTCTGTTTTGATACTGGACTGCACAAACTGGGATCAAATCATTGGTTCTATTTTCTGGTTTGATAATGGACTGCACAAACTGGGATCAAATCATTGGTTCTGTTTTCTGGTTTGATAATGGACTGCACAAACTGGGATCAGATCATTTTTTCTGTTTTCTGATAGTAACATTTAGAATCAACCTCTGTACCTCCCTCCCACAACCAAAGACACTACTGTCTTAATTATCTGAAAAATTAAAATCAAGATTTCTTTGAATGACAAACTGGGTGACCAATCTGATTTATAGTGGTCATGATTTTCTGGTAAATAACAGTAAGAGGTTAAAACATGGTGGATTCTTTTTCTTTTGGTTCAAATATCAAAGTGTATTTTTCAGTATGCTTGCATTTTGCTGTAGATCAAAATAGGACTCTAGGTAGTTACAGTGATGTCATTTTTTATTCATTAATGAACACATAAAGTGTGATTACTCTGCTGTGTGACTTAAGGATATTGATGTACACATAGTGTGACTACTCTGCTATTTGACATAAGGGTATTAGTGTACACATAAAATGTGATTACTCTGCTGTGTGACTTAAGAGTGTCAATATATACACATAAAGAGTGATTACTATGTTGTCTGACATAAGGGTATTAATGTACACATACAGTGTGATTACTCTGCTGTTTGGCATATGGTTATTAAAGTACACATAAAGTAATTACTCTGCTGTGTGACTTAAGGGTATTACTGTACATGTACAGTGTGATTACGCTGCTGTGCGACTTAAGGGTATTAATGTACATATACAGTGTGATTACTCTGCTGTGTGACTTAAGGGTATTAATGTACATATACAGAGTGATTACTCTGCTGTGTGACTTAAGGGTATCAATATACACATAATGGGTGATTACTCTGCTGTGTGACTTAAGGGACAGCACAATCATCTACATGTCGATTTGGTTGCTTGGGTTTTGAATTTTCTGTTTGCTTAATATTGTTTTCCAACAATGGCTGAAATATTTCTGTATGTTTTTGAAGAGAAAAATATTGTAGTTTCTTTTGGCCATCTGAAATCATACAGATAATACAGTACATACTGGGAGGGAATAAAAAAAGTTGCATGAATAACATTGGGACTAAGAGTAGGAGTGCTAGAACAAAATGTTTAATCAACAAATTTGCATTTTACATGTTATAAGGAATGTCAAATTAATTTCCTTAAAAGGTCACAGAAGACAGTTTTAAACTGTTTTAATTTGACCAATATGGGAGAACTTTACATCTTGTACTAATGTCTTCAAAATTATGATTCTTCTGTCAAGAATGCAACAAATCAAACCATGAAAAAAACTTGCTTAAGAAATGTCCCTTCATCAAATACCTCTATCAAGGAATATTAGATCCGTTAAAATAGTGTTTATTTTTCAACAATTGGGACGTAATAACCCTTTTCCACACTAACTGCATTATGGGTGTAACAGGAAAATGTGTAATCGCATCATCACAGTATCAAGGTTAAAATCAAAGCAAACATGTAATTAAATGTAAATTACTTTGAGTTATCCATTCAAAGCAAACATGTAATTAAATGTAAATTAATTTGGGTTATCCATTCAAAGCAATCAATGCACTCCTTGTCAAATTTGGTGCTTCCAGGATTTCTCTATAACCTGTATGATGTTATCAATGTTTTCTTCAGTGTAAATCTTGTTATCTTTCTGAAAATTGGTACCCTTTCATTAATTTTTTTCCCTAATCTGATATTTTAAATCACTATGACTTGACATCAATTTTTGGGGCAAATTATGCAAGTTTACTTTTGCTTTTATCATATACTAAGTGTGAAATAAAGATAATACTTACAAAATAATTTTTTATATTTTTTCAATCACACGTAAACAATATATCCTTATATCTTCACATGTGAAAAATATTTCCCATCAAACCATGCAATGCTTGAAAGTGTGCACCTATCGACATTATAATTGCAGCAACATAAGTTAGCATTTTGTGAGCTAGAATAAATAAACAGAAACTGTGTTACATTTCAGACTTGAAAATAGATTTTTCTTTTAGAAATCTGACTGAGTCTCTATGAAGTTATTTCTCCTTACTTTCTTTACAACAATGACAAACCCACTCTAATGCCTTGCTGAATCAGATTTGCTTTATGGTAAGATATGATCAGATAGTTTACAAAATGTAAAAAATGTGATTTAGTGTGACAGATCAGGTCATACGGTTCTACGGCTCTCTTACGTCACTGTTATTTATATTACCACCCAATGAAAGTGAGTCGAATTTATCCAAACAGGGTGGGGTGTTGTGCTGAAAAGTGAGTTTAATCTTCTAAACTTCGATTCTGGAGAAATTCTGATGTATAATGAAAAGAGAATTTTCTTCTGCATAAATACAGGATATATTTTATCTTGAGGTTCCAATAATGATATATTTTAACTCAATGGTTTCACTACTTGTTTAAATAGCATGCTTTTTTTTAACACACAATGAGATAAATTCAGTATTAACATAGGAAAAGAAATATCATCTTATTGTTTAATCTGACTATTTATCTGATACTATAAATGCCAAATGCAAATCATTTTATTTACTGTACATTTTGTTAAATTTCAATTTTAAATACATACCATCAAGTTTTATAACCCTGGAAAAATTTTGACCTAATATTTATTTGTGAGGTAATTTCATTAATATACATGTAGTAGAAATGTGCAGCCTGTGATAACATATCAAAATCTATGGAGTACGCCCTCCATAAAACTATTACACACCCCTGTCCTAAGTGCAAGCCATCAACAAAGTTTGGTCAATGAAGTAAATCTAGAGCAAAGTTATTTTGCAGAACTCATTTTTCTTGGAGCCATAATAACTCTGACCTTTGAACTTTTTACCCCTATATCAAAACCCCTTCCATAACTTCACTGCAAGCCCTCCCCAAACCTTGATCAAAGTAATATAAATAAGTTAAGTTATGCAGAATCTCATTTTGGTGGCGCTCACCAGATAATATGTACTTTTGGGAGAGTGACGTATGTAAGGTGAAGTAGTTTGCATTTAAAACATGCACAGTGGAGAGAATGTTTGCATACCTCTATGCTACATTAATGTAATGTGGATGATATTTCTTTTGGATATTGTACTTTTGGAAATTTTACATGATTTAAGCACACTGCTAACTAAAATGACTGCTCCCTTGTATTAAAAAATCAGTCTGAATTAGTCTAAAGTACACTATACATAGCAGCTATTAAAATAGGGAAAATGAATTTTGCCAGACTAGACAATACCAGCTTCTGAAAGTGCAATGAATGAATTACCAAATATATAAAATGTAAAAAAAGTTATCAGCTCTTTTTTATACAATTTACCTCTGAAGTTCAGGAAGTGAAAATGACCAAGTAGAGCTAGCACTTTTTTGAAAGGTGCACATTTGAAGTAAGGCCAAGCTGTATACTCTATAACCCATAGTACACCCATCAATCATACACCAAAATAAAGGGAATTAAAGGTTCTTTGCATTATACCTAAGATATACAAGGTCTTTTTTAAATAGCCAGTATAACCAGTCAGGAAAGCCGGGGACATTCTTTTTCTTTAAAATCCTAACCCTATGCAAAATGCGAAACTGTATAGCGCCACCTTTATGCTTCAAGTCACAGTGACCTTGACCACTGACAATGCTTCCTTCTTAGTCAACCACAAACTTTGATGAAGGTACATGATAGAGAACTAAAACAGAATGTGAAAACCATTTTCTCTTCCCTTCATAGTGACCTGAATCTTTGGCCTTTTAACATCTAAATCAATAGTTTTTCCTTACCACAAGTGCAAGTCATCCACAATGTTAGTTTATCAGTCTGGCATACAGAACTAATGTTATTTTGCAGAAACTAATTTTCTTTTATGTCAATGACCTTGACCTTCATTTTTCAACTTCAAAATCAACGGGCTTCTTCTGTACCCCTGATACAAATCACTCACAAAGTCTGATCCATGTATGTGATGTAGAACTAATACTATTGCATGAAAAATTTTCTCTCTTTTCAGTCAGTGCCCTTGACCTTTAACTGTTTGACCTCAAAATCAATAAGCATCTTCCTTACACCAAGTGCAAGCCATTTACAAAGTTTGGTCCAGTTTTGGAATGTAGAACTGATCCTACTGTGTGGAAACTTTTTTCTTCCTTCAAACACAGTGGCCTGGACATTCTACCTTTTAACCCCAAAAAATAATAGGCTTCCTCCTTACCAAGTTCATGCCATCCACAAAATTTCGCAATGGAAGATAGCTGAAAAGGTATTGTGTGAAAATGAAATAGGGAACAGACAAACAGACATCCCAACACAATACAAATGCCCAATAGCTGACACATAAAAATATATAATTAGTAGTATATTACTGGTAAAAGTAGTTCTCATGGATGTAGTTCTTATAATGGAGTAAAGACTTCTTAAGAAGTCAAGATCAGTTTAACTCTAAATTCTCACAACTGTAAATTCATAAGTGTCTACAAAGAGTGGCTAAAAGGAATGACTAGCACCTGATTTTGATGAGACCTATGAAAACTGTCATGCCATCCAGTATTTATGACTTACGTACTTCATTTAAAATTTAGGATCCAGCAATCAGACTGGCTGAAATTTCAGTCTGAAATAAAACTGACCAAACATAAGCTTCAGACACCTGTGTAAAACTTTAAAAGCACTGGCACTTTTGTTCCACTTACCTCAGACCTAGCCTTCTCTATTCCATTCCAAGCTCTAGCCAAATCTGAAAAAGATACTGATAGTTTAATTAATTATAAAAATACACTGAAAACAGTTTGGTCCTGATCCTAAGTGTTTTCCAGATTTCAGTCGTTCATTTAAGCTTTTATCCAACTACATCAGCACTATTTTTTTTTAAATCAATACCAAATGTATTATTAAGGCATAATGTACTAATACCAAATGTAACAAGACCTAATGTGTCAATAACCAAGTATCAATAACAAACATATCAATACCATACATATAAATATCAAACCAAATGTATCAAACCAAATGTATCAATACCTAATGTATCAATATCTAATGTATCAATACCTAATGTATCAGGACCTACTGTATCAATACCAAGCTTGTCAATACCAAATGTATTGAAGAATGGATAAAACAATGTGAAGGACCAGACAGGCTCCAGTATTACAACAATCTAATCTAGAACACATACATGTAAACTAGCAAATACTATGTTCTGCTTGTACTTCTTGGTTTCAACAGGGCTTTAACATGTTATAGCTGACTATATAATGCTATGAAAACAAAAGCTGTATGCCTTTCTCAAGGACACAGACAGAGGCAGCCAATCTATGCTGGCCTGGGCAAGTATCAAACATGGAACTCCTGTTGTTGTTGTTGTTGTTGTTGTGGTGGGGTTTAATGGCATTTTTCAGCACACGATAGGCTATTCATGGCGGCCAGTATTAATGGTGGAGGAAGAACCCGGGAAAACCCCAGGAAGAACCACCGACCCATGAGAAGCTACTGGCAAGCTTTCTCACGTACCCACATTAGTCAAATCCTAGACTTGAACCCACGCAGACAGAGGTGAGATGGCAGTGATCCGTAACGGAGAGCGCTTTAGACCACTCGACCACTCAGGGCCCCTGGAACTCTTGAATGACAAGTCTGATAGTCTATCATCTAAGCTACAGTGATTCCCTTATGATGTTCTAATGTATATGTTGCTAGTGAATTTCCAATAATGAAATAATAAATTCTGTTTGCCAAACACTTAATGAGCTCTAGATAAGAACTGAATCAAATCAGTATTTTACTCCTTGTTTGGAATGGGGGGGGGGGAGCTTAAATATCATGGGGAATTTTGTGAAAATCTAACAACACAAAACCAGCCCTATGAGGAGACAGCATTTCAACCATCAAGCTGTTTATCATGCCTTCCCGAATGTGTCAACGAACTCAGTGTACATTTAATTATGTGGCTTTATTTCAGCAAGCATCATCATCAAAACTGATTACCATTATCAAACATCCACATCATAATTGATTACTATTATCAAGCATCCACATCATAATCAATTACCATTATCAAGTATCCACATCATAATCGATTACCATTATCAAGCATCCACATCATAATCGATTACCATTATCAAGCATCCACATCGTAATTGATTACCATTATCAAGCATCCACATCATAACTGATTACCATTATCAAGCATCCACATCGTAATCAATTACCATTATCAAGGATATACATCATAATCGATTACCATTATCAAGCATCCACATCATAATCGATTACCATTATCAAGCATCCACATCGTAATTTATTACCATTATCAAGCATCTACATCATAATCGATTACCATTATCAAGTATCCACATCATAATCAATTACCATTATCAAGCATCCACATCATAATCAATTACCATTATCAAGCATCCACATCGTAATTGAATACCATTATCAAGCATCCTCCTCATAATTAATTGCGATCATTGCAAATATGCATGGAATATCTGGAACTTTGAATCAATAGCAGTTAATATTGATCAAACATACCATCATATAATATAAACCTGAACCAACAGTAAAGTTAATATTGATCAAACATACCATCATATAATACAAACCTACCTGAACCAACAGTATATTTTATATTGATCAAACATACCATCATATAATATAAACCTGAACCAACAGTAAAGTTAATATTGATCAAACATACCATCATATAATATAAACCTGAACCAACAGTATATTTTATATTGATCAAACATACCATCATATAATATAAACCTGAACCAACAGTATAGTTTATATAGATCAAACATACCATCATATGATATAAACCTGAACCAACAGTATAGTTTATATAGATCAAACATACCATCATATGATAGAAACCTGAACCAACAGTATAGTTTATATAGATCAAACATACCATCATATGATAGAAACCTGAATCAACAGTATAGTTTATATAGATTAAACATACCATCATATGATAGAAACCTGAATCAACAGTATAGTTTATATTGATCAAACATGCCATCACATAATATAAACCTGAACCAACAGAAAAGTTTATGTTGATCAAACATACCATCATATAATATAAACTTGTGTGTGTGATTGGATTTTTAATGTAGCTTTAACAATTTTTCAGTCATATTGCTACGATGTCTGCAGTGTGGCAGTTTATAGTGATGTCTAACACTGGGGCATCATGCCGCAGACATGTAGCATGATGCCCCACCCAGTCACATTATCCTAACACCAAGCCGACCAGTCCCAACACTAACCTCTTAATGCTGAGTGCCTAGTGAGGCAACTGTTAGTACCATTTTTGTAAGTCTTTAGTATGACTCGGCAAGGGTTCGAACCCACAACCAAATCAACAAAACAACTCTATAGGCTCATCTTTGGCAACTTCATTGTGGAGGGGTTAGTAAATGTTAGTGACTTATATCTGAATGCCCAATGCATGAAGACCACTTATGGAAAGACAGCTATTATGACTGATTTATAATGGGATGTTTTTTGAAGAATCAGTCATCTTAATGGCGATTATATATTTAGACAATACAAAAATAATTTTAAAAAAGTAATGTATATTCAATAGATATGCATTTAGAAAAGGTTCATTGGATTTGACTGTAATAATTTCACATTTTATATTATTCAAAGAAATCATAACAAAACCTGACTTGAACAACCTAATTTTATCTCATTCTTACAAAGGAAAAGTAATTCTCTCAGACATGGAGACTTAAATTCCAACCATTGAAGTTAAAAAGAAATAGAAATAATATGCAGAAAACACAGAATTTACCATGAAATGCACACCACATACTTAGTCTTTAAGCAGTAATGGCACAGTAATAATGTTAAATATACACAACTTCGCACACCAGCTCAACTCTGTATGTGTACTGTAAGGGACTGATAATTAATGGAGCTAGAATGTTCTTTCCAAATGGGAAATTTATTTTATCTCTCTTTTATCACAAGATAAATTTATTTATATTAAATAAGGAATGGAGTAGTGTCCCTTGTTCACAACAAAAACAGAACAAGACAATTGTTTTCATGCACTTTGAACACCCCACCCTCATCTTCATTTAGAAACTTAACCTGCCTCTCCCCTACAGCAATCAGACTTCAGCAGATATTCAACAGTTATCCAGACAGTACCCACTGTCAACATTCTTGTATAACACTGACAAGAGTCAACAAGAAATCAAGGTAATGACCATTGTCAACACCTTTAAAAAATACTGACAAGTCTCAGCATCAAATCAAGACAATGACTATTGTCAACACTCTTAAAAACACTGACAAGTCTCAGCATCAAATCAAGGCAATGACTATTGTCAACACTCTTAAAAATACTGACAAGTCTCAGCATCAAATCAAGGCAATGACCATTGTCAACACTCTTAAAAATACTGACAAGTCTCAGCATCAAATCAAGGCAATGACCATTGTCAACACTCTTAAAAATACTGACAAGTCTCAGCATCAAATCAAGGCAATGACCATTGTCAACATTTATGAAATATTCGCAATATTCAACATCAAAAGAGTATGTTAATTTCAGCTTGGGAAATGTGTAGACTCCAGAATGCCATTGCTAAATATGCCAGCATATGAGGGTCTGTCTTGTTTGTTCTACTGGTTATTCTTAATATGCCAGCATATGAGGGTCTGTCTTGTTTGTTCTACTGGTTAGTCTTAATATGCTAGCATATGAGGGTCTGTCTTGTTTGTTCTACTGGTTAGTCTTAATATGCCAGCATATGAGGGTGTGTCTTGTTTGTTCCACTGGTTACTCTTAATATGCCAGCATATGAGGGTCTGTCTTGTTTGTTCTACTGGTTAGTCTTAATATGCCAGCATATGAGGGTCTGTCTTGTTTGTTCTACTGGTTAGTCTTAATATGCCAGCATATGAGGGTCTGTCTTGTTTGTTCTACTGGTTAGTCTTAATATGCCAGCATATGAGGGTCTGTCTTGTTTGTTCTACTGGTTAGTCTTAATATGCCAGCATATGAGGGTCTGTCTTGTTTGTTCTACTGTTTAGTCTTAATATGACAGCATATGAGGGTCTGTCTTGTTTGTTCTACTGGTTAGTCTTAATATGACAGCATATGAGGGTCTGTCTTGTTTGTTCTACTGGTTAGTCTTAATATGCCAGCATATGAGGGTCTGTCTTGTTTGTTCTACTGGTTAGTCTTAATATGACAGCATATGAGGGTCTGTCTTGTTTGTTCTACTGGTTAGTCTTAATATGCCAGCACATGAGGGTCTGCCTTGTTTGTTCTACTGTTTAGTCTTAATATGCCAGCATATGAGGGTCTGTCTTGTTTGTTCTACTGGTTAGTCTTAATATGCCAGCATATGAGGGTCTGTCTTGTTTGTTCTACTGGTTAGTCTTAATATGCCAGCATATGAGGGTCTGTCTTGTTTGTTCTACTGGTTAGTCTTAACAACTGCACAGACCTAGATCTGCTGGCACATTATGTTCTAGCGTTATCAGGTTTGTAATGTTTGCAGTTGGGTCTGACTTAGAAACCGTATATATGGTATACATATCTAAACACCAAATTTCATTTCATGACGTCAGGTACTTTTAAAAAATGGTGCTTAAAAAGATTTCTGATGGATAAGTACACATCCAAAATAAGCAAAAAAAAACTGAAATTAAACATCATATCACATGTCATCTACGCAAAGGAATATACCTACCAAATTTCATTAATCAATGTCAAGTAGTTATTGCATAATTGTACTAACTTAAGTTGGCTTGGGATAGAGGGATGGATGGACAGAAGGAGACACAGGCGTTTGACATTTTAAAGAACAGCAACAATTTGAAGCCTATTAAGCACTTTCACATAGGTTATAAGAAAGCAAATATGACATACAGTATATATTACATAATATTACTGCTAAATAATGAAATGGAATATGTGACCATATTTACCTTATACAAGAGACAGCCGTATATTGCTATGCCTTATAGTGAGAAAGTACAACACCATGAATCCATATATTTTTGTATCTTTAAAACTTTGTGGCTTTGCACAAAAATTACATTTTGTCTGCCAATTAAATTTATAGATATGCACTGATGGTAAACTCCACGAAGACCTTATTGTCTTCATAAATTGATAACTGTTCAATAAGTCTTAATATTCATTATTTCTAGAAACCATGTAATGCATGAAATTTAGTACATATTGACAAACTGAGTTTTTAGTTAAACAAAGGTGACTTCTGAACTATCATACATTTTATGCACACCTAAATAAACATTAATACACCTTTATTAGCCTAATAATGACCTATGACATTGCCTTCAGTTTATAGCCAGTTACTATAATCAAAACATGGAATGACAAAAACAGATAATTACACAATACATATTTGTTTAAACTTGCTAAGTACATACAAGTGTTTATAAAAGAATATGCCACACCCCACTTATCCCTATCAATAATATATTAATTGATTTTGGATATGATCATGTGGCAATCTTCATGCTGTATTGAAAAATGGGTGGAGCTTATGTTCTTACAATAATTCTGCATGTCCCATCAAATGTACACCAACTTTCTCTGTATGGTCTATTCTAGAACTGAAATTATGGGGAAAAATTCCCAGTTGCTTTGGAAAGAAAAGGTTAAATGTTTCCTTCTTAATTGTGCCAAAATTATAATGAAGAAACAACATGAAAATGTTGACATCACTGATGACAAAATGATGTTGTCTCTCCATACCCAACTCCAGGTGAGACAAATTGGACTGTTAACACATAGGGTCTAAATTGACATGAAAAATTCTATCAGTTGAATGCACAAGAAAATACAGATTTTGATTGGCTCAGTTCAAAACAGCAATTAAATCCCAAGAAAATTCAGGTTTTGACTGGGTGAGTTAAAAAAAAAGCAGTTAAATGCCCAAGAAAATACAGGTTTTGACTGGGTGAGTTAAAAAAAAATAGCAGTTAAATGTCCATGAAAATACAGGTTTTGACTGGGTGAGTTATAAAAAAAGCAGTTAAATGCCCAAGAAAATACAGGTTTTGACTGGGTGAGTTATAAAAAAAAGCAGTTAAATGCCCAAGAAAATATAGGTTTTGACTGGGTGAGTTATAAAAAAAAAGCAGTTAAATGCCCAAGAAAATACAGGTTTTGACTGGGTGAGTTATAAAAAAAAGCAGTTAAATGCCCAAGAAAATACAGGTTTTGACTGGGTGAGTTAAAAAAAAAAAGCAGTTAAATGCCCAAGAAAATACAGGTTTTTATTGGCTGAGCTCAATACAGCAGTTGAAAGACCAAGATAAAAATACAGCTTTAGATTAGCTTAGTTCAAAACAAGTATGTACTACTGCCAATCTGCACAAATCTTGTTACTACAAATTTATCAAGTACCCAATGGACTGAGGAGATAATAATGACTACAGTAAAAAGGGAGACTTGAAGGAAACATACATTTTTGTCTTTAAAAGGAAACGTAATTTGTATTGACCTATACACTGTATTCTTAAGTTCAATAGTTAACTGAACAGGTGTCCTTTGTGTGAAGGTGTCTACTAAAACATGTTCTAGTGTATATGTAATTGATTTGGAAGACTGTATAAAAGTACTTAAAGGTTCCATAGTCACAGTAACAAAGATTTTATATTATTGCATTATACTTATCAATGTTGCCTTCAACAGTGTAATCTTAATAACCACATTTCTTTTTCTCCAAGACTTTTGTACTGAATACTGCAAAAATCTGCAACAAGTATGTGTATTATAGGTAGGTGGTGTTATGTGATCACAAGTTTGCAACAAGTATATCTACTGTAAGTATTTAGTGTTTTGTAACATAAATATAAGAAGGCTAGTTGATGGATATTCAAATTTTCTATTCATTTAACTCATTAACACTTGAGATTTTTGTATTTTCACCTGAAATGGGGATAGGAAACATTTTTGGGTTACTTTCGAATACATCCAAATATATCTGCTTCCAAGGGACTTTCATTTAGTTGTGTTACAGATGTTGTTCTGGATTGGCTAGTTAGCTTGCTGAATAAGCTCGAAAACACCAAATCCCCGGTCATCTTTCAATAACATACTGCCTAGTTGTATTAGAAACGTCGTTTTTCGTTGGCTATTTGACTTGCGCATGAGCAGAAGGGTAAAAGTTGGATTTTTAAAAAAATTTTTTGCTAAAAGGAGCCATTATTTTTGTATGGAGACCACTCTTTATTCCAAATGCCCATCTTATCTTACTTTTTGCAAAGGCTCATCTGTCTGTTTGCAGTTCATACCGATTTGCCTTAGATCTGAGACCAAAAAGTCTAAAATCCGGACACAAAATCGGATTCCGACAATGGGCAAATTTTGGGTAAAAAAAAGTCGGGTCCATACATGAGGTTTTTCTATCTGTATTTTGTAGTGCAACTAGATATTCCAGATTATTTGGTATCACTGTAGAGCTACATCTGTCTACCTTTCTATAATACCACCCACTTTAGTGTATCATGCATGACCATGATGCTATAGAGCTCGGCAGTAGGCTACTACCTCCTGCCCCATAAAGTCGTCGCTAGGGGTTAATGTCTTAAGGGTAATAAATGAACTTCTTATTCTTTCTTTTTTCTTTTCTTTTTTTTCTGCTTACTGGACCCGGCTGCCTGGATACAAATCTAGATATTTTCCAATGAAAGAATATGTCGTGATATCGACCTAAACAGGTTTGTTCTAACTTTACACTCCTTGGCATCCATTTTGTTCAGACTGATGGTGGAAATTATTTATAGGAAGAAATTAATGAATGCAAAAAGAAATCTGCCAAGCTTGAATCAAAGACATCTTTCAATGGCTGGAAAGGTAACTGTTGTAAAACTCTTGTTTTGCCCATATTCATCCATTCTACAGGACTTTCAATCAGCAAAAGCTGAAGCAGAACTAAATTGAATTTTATTTAAATTTGTACAGAGTGGTAAAGTAGAGAGCATTAAAAGTAATAATCCTGTATAGCCACTTAGAAACGGCATTAAACCCACCACCACCCCTTCCTAAGAATGAAGGAGGACTAAATCTGATACACATTTATTCATTTCTTTGCTAGATTGAGATATGTCAAGTGAAAAAAAAGCTAGAAAATGAAGATGGAGCATGGCAGAATTTAGTCAATACAACTATATTCAGAAATAAAAAGGATATTTGGAATTTGGGGAGAATGAAATTAGAAGAATTTGATAATCTTAGTTTAAACAGGTTTTGGAGTACATGTATCTAAATGAAAACAGGAACTGCAAAGTCCAAATGAGTATTTATGACAGTCTTTTGACCTCTGTCCCCTCTAGAAACTATTATCAATACAAATTCTGGACAGAAAGTGGCATTGAAATTCTTAATGATTTAGTAAATGATCACAATAATTTAGTACCTACTGAAATGATAAAAGAAAAAGCAGATGCAATGATTTCATTAAATATTTCTCCTTAATATACAACATTCCACAATCAAGGAAAGATGCTGCTACACAATTTTCACAAGCACATTAAAATAATGAACCTGAAAAAAAAAAAAATCACTTAAATTTGCCTTAAAAGATCTTTTTAAAAAATGTAAAAGGGCAACACATCGCTAAGCAAGAAACTTCAATGCAAGTACATGTATATAAACATGTATATAAACAAATATAAGTAGTGAGAATCAGTCTGAGATTTACAGTCAGGTGAAACTTTGTACTAAGGATACCAAGTTGATCTCTTAATTTCGGAGTAATTCAGAGAATAATGGTTACTAACATTTTTACATATAAAGTAATTCGCATAACAGACAATGACAAATGTACTTTCTGGCAGCGTGGGAATGAATGTATTCAACATCTCTTCTATGATTGTGATATTACTTCAAAGTTTTCATACTGTTTTATTAAACATTTAGCACCTTGTTCCCAAATATTGCACATATGTCATAAAATATATATTTTTAAGAAGTATGTTTTTAAACAAATAGTTGAAATGCATCGGAACAGTGAAATATACACTGGTAGGTCAAATAAAAAAGGAGACCATTTTTTGTCAACAACAGATCTGTCATGAATATGTAACATGTATAAGAATCCTTTCTCTTCCTGCAATAGATTATCTTTATTTCAGTCTGATGTTATGGAAAACAGGAACAAAATACTGTAATATCACAAAATCTATTATCACCTAGACACTATTCTTGTGTTTATGTATATAAATTGTGAATCTAAAGAGATTGCTTGCTATATGCATGTGTGAATACATGTAAGTGTCTTTTCTTTTTATGTTGATTATATTTAACGTTCTCAGAGTATGTGACAAGCAGAAATGTCAGATTCTAAAATGACCATAGAATGGTGCTCCCCAACTTAAAAAAAATGTCTTATTTGGCTTTACAGTGAGGGAGTGATCTAAATCTTATTGGGCCTTATAGTGAGGGAATGTTATGCCATCACTTTTCCTGTACATTTTATTTATGGATTTATTATTATTATATTATCCTGGTAATAAAGAATAAATACTATGAATTCAATTAGCTAGTGGCATGGCCTTGTGAAAAATAACAATTATGTTGATACTTTATTTCAGATACTGAGTGTAGTGTGCTATTATTGCCAAATGTTTATTGACTGATGCGCCATTAAATTTGTGGTTTCTAGTACCATATATACTAAGCTGAGTCCCACTGTAACAGCATAGACCTGAGCTGCCATTGTATAATGCACATGCAATTCTGGGTCTCTACAATCAGTACAGCTAACAACACAATTCCCTAATCTGCCAGCGCATTATGTGACAGCAGAGCAGAATCTATGTTGCTTGTAATTGTACTAAATTTTTAGGCAAGTATACCGTAACCATAAATGGTACACCATGCACAAAGGGTACACCATGAAATATTGTGAATTCACTGCATATAAAGAAATTAATACAATAAATGGATGCTAACAAAACAAATAATCAGTCTTATTAAAAAAGAAGACCACTGAATACTAACAATGAAAAAGTCATTTAGCCATAAAAATTTTAAAGTAGGATGGTCATTAAAGAGAGCTTTACTCTCTTTATAGTAAATTATAAATCACAATGATTAATCAACATCAGTTATACTTACCATCATGGTTGATCTTTATGAAACATTAAGAATCCCAGAATGAATGCATCACTATCCTTCAAGACAAAAACAATTCAAGCAATCTTTGCTATATAAAACTAAAGAATCAAAACAAGAGTTATAACATTAGCCAACTTATTTGCCAAATATCACACACTGATCAATACAAATCCCATAATATGCCTTCTTGTTCTAATTAGATGACATGTGACTTGCAAATGGACACATCAATATTCCTATATGGGTCAATTTGGATAATGAAATAATTACATCAGTTGTCTTAAATGATCACCGATTCTCAATTATGTGCATGAAAATTCCCAAAAAGGAAACTGCTTGGAGCATAAATTCTGCAACTGTTCAAGTTCCTTATGTCTTTATAATGACTACAGCTGAGCCATGCTTTGCATTTACAATTTGTGCCACAAGTAATCACCCCTAGAACACTGTCAAAGTATTGGAGAATACTCCTTTGAAATCCAAGTTGGAATAAAGTTTGATATCAAACAGTAATAAGCCAACAACTACAGTATACGACTCCTTTATCCCCATGTCCTGTTACAACATGTTGTCATACCTATGCACATGTACCATATATATCCATAGGCAAGTCAGTAAGTGGCCTTTGGGACTAGCGATATAAATAATTGTGAAGAGATGTGGCAGCCCAATGATTAGCTTGCTGGAATTTCCAATTAAAAGTGTGCATGTTTGAATCCTACCATCAGATCAGCTAATATTGAGTGTCCCTAGTCAAGACAAGTCAGTCCGATTGCTTTGGCACTAACTGACTTAGGTTGCTGTGCCGTAAAACACCAAACCAAACATAACCTACAATCTATGAATTTATTTACGTCAGAATCACATTTCATATAGCATTTAGGTCTTCATGAATTAAAAATTCATGGATTTGCATGTGCCATATTATGTTTATTTTCTGTTCTGTCATGCAAAAGTGCTGCTTTTGTTTTTGTTTGTATTTATGCTTATATTGATTTGCTTGCTTGTTTGTGTTTTATTGTTGACCACCATCCATTTATTGCCGTATTCAGAGCCTGATGAAACACAGCCTGATCGACCTGAAGGCATTTAGTCTGGAATTGCAGGAGTAGAGCTGTATGCCACAATTATTGAAACTTTACCACATAAGCAAGCAGAAAATTGTGAAATTGTTGGAAGCCTTGCTGGTTGTGAGTTTTGTTATTGTTTATGTTTATGTTGTTTTGTTTCCTTGTTTATGTTTTACTGTTGACCACCATATTATATGAACAGAACGGCTTGGTCGTTTCCATATATATTGGCAATAGATGTTTTAAATTAATTGCTCAACTCTTTATTGATGGTAGGTCTTTTCTGAAGAATAGGGATTTATTATGTATCTACAGAACATTCTGTCAACATACTGGTGTATAATAGTTGGAATTTCTTTGGCATTCAGGTCCTAAATTTGATGACTATTATAAGAATAAAGACCATAGTTTTCACCTCAGAAGAATGAAGGATTGCCATAAAAAAGCCTGGATGTAAAAAAATATCCTATCTACCAATTAATGACTGAGATCACAAATTGCTTCTGTAGAGATATCACAATTAGCCATGGAAAAATGTCATGTATGGAAGATAGGACACCAACTCGACTGTTAATTTTCAGCCATTATTTTTGTAAGATAGGACACTGACTCGATTATTCATATCGTGCCAGTTTTATGTGAGGTATGACACCAACTACTGTTCATGTTGCACGGAGTAATTACGTAGGCACAACACAGACTTAATTGTTCTTGTTCCACCAGTATTTAAGTAAGGTAGGTCATCAACTCAACTGTTCATGTTGTGCCAGTATTTATGCAAGGTGAGTCACTGATTCTATTGTTCACGTTATGCCATTATTTATGTAAGGTAAGACACCAATTCATGTTCATGTTGCACCGGTATTTATATAAGGTAAGACACAAACTCAATTGTTCATGTTGTGCTAGTCTTTATGTTCAGTAGGACATGGACACGACTGTTCATAATTGTGCCAGTATTTATGTACGGTAGATCATCAACTCTTTTGTCCATATTGAGCCATTATTTATGCAAGGTTACAGACTCTGGCTCAATTGTTCGTTGTAACAGCATATATGAAAGGTGGGACACCAACTATATTTCCATGTTGTGCCATTATTTATATAAGGTAAGACACAAACTCTTTTGTTCATGTTGTACCAGTATTTATGTAAGGTGGGGCACTGCTTGATTGTTCAATTTGAGCCAATGTTTATATAAGGTAGGTCATAAACACAATTGTTCATGCTACACCAGTATTTACGTAAGCTAAGACATGACTAAATTGTTCAGGTTGAGCTAGTATTTATTTAAGGTAGGACACTGACTCGACTGTTCATGCTGAGCCATTGTTTATGTAAGGTAAGACACTGACTTGAAAGTTTATATTGTGCCAGTATTTATGTAAGGTAAGACACTGACTTGATTGTTCATGCTGAGCCAGTATTTATGTAAGGTAAGACACTGACTTGATTGTTCAGCCAGTATTTATGATTTTGTTGATGAATGTAGATGTTTTAGGAAACTTTTGGTGATGCATTTGATTTTTATACTTTTCGTATTTAGAATATATATTGAGCTATCATATCACTACAGCAAACCCATCTTCCCTAAAAATGTTATCCAGTCTGAAGAATCAGCAATTTGTTGGTATTTTTATAGGGTTTAATGCCATTTTTCAGCACAAGATAGGCTATACAAATTGGCAGCCAATTATAAATGGTGGAGGAAGAACCCTGGAAAGAACCACTGACCCACAAGAAGCTACCAGCAAGCTTTCTCACATACCCAGAAATTTAAAATGTTCTATCTGAAGTTCTGATCTAGTTCTAAACTGCAGATATTTCAAACCAGAAATATATAATTAAATCATAAAACATTCCTGGACAAAAAATGTTGTACATATTGTCAGACATATACAGTATAAACTGGTACATACTGTCCATACAGACTCTCTTATATTAATTAACAATAGTTTAATGTTAAAATCTTTTCTGCGTGTAAACAAAATTAAAAAAAGTCTTTCGGATATATGTATCAATTACTGATAACAAAAGTAATCTACATGCACATTTATATACAGGAGGAGTACATGTATCTTTCAACATAACATTGAAAGTATTGATTCTAGTTATGTTATATATATATATATATATATATATATATATATATATATATATATATATATATATATATATTTATTGTTGACCAAGGGAGGCTACTGGCATTGTTGATCCAAGGGAGGTTACTGGTAAGTTTTCTCACATACTGTCTGTTGGCTGAGCCTCAGACTCGAACCGACACAGACAGAGATGAGATATCAGTGACCTGTAAAAGCGAGCACCTTAGAGAACTCTGCCACCTGGGGCCTTAGACTACTTGGCCACCCACGGCCCCTGTTTAAATATATGTGCGTGTCAGTGTATATTTATCTTTTCTATTTGTCTGCTAATATGTATAAATTTTAAGTATAATCTTGTTGTAAGTTGAAAAAATATACTTTAAAAGATTCCTGGTTCTCTAGAACATTTACAAGTCCTAAACTGTAACATTTTCAGCTGACCCTATGAACCAGCTGATTCCAATTTTTGACAACCCAACCTGAAAATTATCATTCAGGTGTGCAGGCACTAATTTTGAAGATTTCTTTCCTGCTTGGTCGGTTTTTACGATATATTGAGTCAAAGTGCCTAAAAACCAAAGTTACTCCTCCTCAATATTCTTCTTAAATGATCTGCTTGAGTGAAATTTTTGATGGAGGGATAACAACACTTTTGAGGTTACTGGCTGTATCCTGCAGAAGAAATGGGAGACAACAGTAAGTGCCCATCCTATTTACCATCCCAATCTCACACACAGGCAGTAAACCTTGGCAATTGTTCCACCCTATTTATATAAATGTCATCATAATCATCATCATTATTATTATTATTGTCTTTTCAAAATTCTATATTTAATTGCTCATTTGCTGGATGACACAATAAATGAAAGATGATGAACTGATTTCAGAAATCTACTCTCTCTGATTGTAATCTAGATTTTTCTTTGCACCAATTCATTCTTGTCTTTTCACAACTTCGTGTTATCTTTCATTAGCCATAAACTGGATGGCACAATAAATAGGAGCAATTCTCTCTCTGTCTCTCTCTCTCTCATAGACCTATTCCACTTGCTACTGGAGACAGTACCTGACATAATCAATATAACACTTGATAATGACCATCAATGGAATACAAATTAAGCATGAAGCACTGCCTAACCATGAGTTACAAGAATTTAGAACATGGGGAAAGATTAGATAAGAATGCAAATGTTAGTCTTTACAACAGATTTATTTGTAATATGACAGAACCTATGGAGTCTTTCCAGAACTGAGACTAAACTGATTTTCCTTTACTGAGGAATATTCTTGGCCATGGAACTTGTCAAAAGAAACAATTTATCTATCAGTATATGGCAGGAAAGTAAAATACACCCCTTGAAATATACCTATAATCATCAGTGATACACATATCAGCAAAATAAATCACATCAAATTATCTATCTAGTTCTCTTCCATGTGACATTAGCCGGACCGGACAGTAAGGCACTCTTGATTTATGGTATGTAAATAAGATACATGGTATTAGTTACAAGGACATTACTCCCTCAAAATAACACAGTCACTGTACATGGCTGCCAAAGAATATATGAACTCAAAATTTGTGGCAATCCATCAGCCAAAGCCTAGTAAATTAATGGTTGGACTACTAGTTTTCATAATATCAGTGGCAAGTAAAGTTTCAGTTGTCATCAGTCACTGTTTAAAGGAAGGACCAGTTAAGATTCTGAAGGACATTTCTGAATCCTTCTGGCCACAAGAAATTGATCTATGCCTGAGTATACTGCCTTATAATGAAGTACAACATACATGTATATATAATTTCACTAATAAACTCGGGTCAGGGACTATTTTCACATTTTTAACAGTGTTACAATGAAGGGCCTTACAGTGAGGGTGTGCTGAAATTTGTTAAGTCTGAATGAAATCCCAACAAACTTTTTTACACTTATTTGAGATAGAATAACACATAGGCAATACATGGAACCAATAGCCAACATTCCATTTTTCAATATTACAATGCTTAATTCTATGAATAAGAAAGATGAATACCATATGTACTCATTATAAGTCGGGTCCAAACTGCCAATAACACAGACTCTTGTCTACAGAAACTACATAGATCCAGATCTGCTGGCACATTATGCAACAGCAGAGTTGGGTCTTTGCAGTTTGCAATCCAACTTATATGCAAATATACAATGCAATTCATTTCAACTTTACAATAAAGATTTATTGAGAAATACAGTATTTTTCCTAAGCAATTAATGTAATTCCTCAAAATGGCAATACAACTCTGCTGGATTTATTTAATGCCTTACAATGGCAATACACTGTCCTGGATTTATGTAATGCTTCATAATCATATTACACTGCAGGATTCATGTAATGCCTCACTGGTCATACACTGCTGGATTCATGCAATGCCTCACAATAGCAATACAATGTGCAGGATTCATGTAATGCCTCACTGGCAATACACTGCTGGATTCATGCAATGCCTCACAATAGCAATACAATGTGCTGGATTCATGTAATGCCTCACTGGCAATACACTGCTGGATTTCATGCAATACCTCACAATAGCAATACAATATGCTGGATTCATGTAATGCCTCACTGGCAATACACTGCTGGATTCATGCAATGCCTCACAATAGCAATACAATGTGCTGGATTCATGTAATGTCTCTCACTGGCAATACACTGTGCTGGATTCATGTAATGCCTCACACTGGCAATACACTGAGCTGGATTCATGTAATAATGCCTCACAATTGCAATTCACTGTGCTGGACTCATGTAATGCTTCAAAATAGCAATACAATTGAGTTGTGTTTGTCATGCCTTCAAATGACAATACCTGTGCAACTGTGCCAGATTCATGTAATGCTTCAAAATGGTAATGCATTGCATAGTTCCGATATGAAAAGCTTAATTACTGCTGCTCCAGCTCACAAGTTATTAGCAAAACAACAGATTCATTATCAGCAACATATTCACTGCAAAATGTTCTCAACAATATTTCTGAATCTTTCCTGCCAGACTGCAAGAATCTTTTGGATCATGTGTTAAAGAAAGGGCTATAGCTACATTGCACAAGGATATATTCATGAAATTAGGATTTTCTATGGTAAAAATAAGGTGAAAGTTGCAGCATGTTGCAGGTGATCCATAAGAAAGAATGAACATCACACAAACTTCAAGATGACATTTCACTAAAATAAAACCTAACATAAACTTTCTGTTCTTGCAAAACTGGGCGTGTTTAATATTTACATCAGAATTTTTAGTAATTTCTTTTAATTTAGAAAAACTTTCATTACGTATTCACACCAGTCAAATAAATATTGTATATGCATAATTGTCATGTAAGAACGAAAAACAAATATCTTTTCTAATCTACCATAAAATTTGTATTTATTTATGATCAATAAATAATTTAATGCTGTTGTTGTTGTTGTGGGGTTTAATGCCATTTTTCAGCACATGATAGGCTATACATGGCAGCCAGTATTAATGGTGGAGGAAGAACCCGGGAAAACCCAGAGAAGAACCAATGACCCACGAGAAGCTACTGGCAAGCTTTCTCACATACCCGCATTGGCCGAATCCTTGACTCGAACCCACGCAGAGGTGATATGGCAGTGATCCGTAACGGACAGCGCTTTAGACCAAACAGCCACTTGGGGACCCAATAATTTAATAATGTATAGGAAAACATTTAAAGTTACAATAAATAAATAAACAATTTATACAAAGTCACCTGAGTGACTGAAGGGAGTGTTTTACTTTCGTTACACCGCATTAGCATGTACCCTCAGCTGGACGGACAAAAGCATTTCACTGGGGTATCTTTGATAAACCAGCAAATTTCAGATCCCTATAAAACAACCAGGTCATTACATATAAAAAAAACTATGACTATAAAATCTAAACTGTCTACCTCAAATGGTTTTTGCTTAATTGTTCTAAAACGTTTTTGTCAAAAATGTATAAAGTCCACAACTGTGTATAAAAAAACCTGAGAAATAGTTGTAATAGCATTAAAATCAGGCTATTTACATAAGTGTACAAATAAGAAGCAAAATTTCAAATGTCCATGTTGAGCAGCTTGTGCACTCTTGCTAACAATCTTCAAGAGAAAGACACTTGGAATGTATGTTTCAGAATTACCAAATCAGGTAACAAAGGTCACACACAGTTGCAGAATAATCCAATCCAGTAATGATAAATCAATCTTGTTACTTTTTGATGCCATAGAAAGAATGTCCAGCCCTCATAAATGTTTGAAGCTCTAGCCGCTTGTGCCTCATTTATTTCTTTAAAATGTGCTACACTAGTTATCAAAAGCATCAGAAGCCATGATGGAACTCACAGTGCTAAAATCTAACTAAAAACAGGAAATCTGCCCATGACATGAATACAGTGGCCAGTATGGTGTATTTTAATGTTCCAAGCCAAACAGTGGCCATAAATTTACAAAACTTTCTTGCAAGAGGACTTTACTTAGATCTTGCAATCAAGCTTGATACCAAATTTGGCTTCAATCCATCAAGTCCAGTGCTAAAATTACAGTGCAGTCACCATTTTTTATGAAGTACCATTTTTGTGTTGATTTCATGGCTGCTTCAAACCATTAATCTAAAGACATAAGGAACAATACTCCTTATGTGGAAGCAATAGTACTCCATCCCGATTGCTTCAAACCATGAATCTAAAACTATAATGAACAATAACCCTTCTGTGGAAGCAATAGTACTCCATCCCCAATGCTACAAACCGTGAATCTAAAGATATAATGAACAATAATCCTTCTGTGGAAGCAATAGTACTCCATCCCGATTGCTTCAAACCATGAATCTAAAACTATAATGAACAATAACCCTTCTGTGGAAGCAATAGTACTCCATCCCCAATGCTACAAACCGTGAATCTAAAGATATAATGAACAATAACCCTTCTGTGGAAGCAATAGTACCCCATCCCAATGCTACAAACCATGAATCTAAAGACATAATGAACAATAACCCTTCTGTGGAAGCAATAGTACTCCATCCCGTTTGCTACAAACAATGAATCTAAAGATATAATGAAGAATAACCCTTCTGTGGAAGCAACAGTACTCCATCCCCAATGCTACAAACCATGAATCTAAAGATATAATGAACAATAATCCTTCTGTGGAAGCAATAGTACTCCATCCCCAATGCTTAAAATTGTGAATCTAAAAATCTTATGTATTCACACAACAGCCCCGATCGTAAACAAGTAGATAGACTGCTCACTGTCATTTTCTTGCCTTTCGAATGATCCATTTCAGTAAAAACTGTTGTCATGTCAATATTTGCAATGTTTGGTTTTAATATTTTTAAACAAATTGAACAAATAAAAAGAAGGAAATCTTGTATATATGTATTCAAAGAGACGTAACTCAAAACATTTATACGATTATTGAGATTATCAAAGATGGTGGACTACATCACATCTGTTGCTTGAAAATAACAACTCGCCCATGCAAATATGGACCCTTGCTACTAAAGAAAATCCCATTTGATTCAAAATGCAAACAAACTGACAGTCTCTGGTACACTCATGCAACAATTAGGTTAGAAATTATAAACCAATGAATGAAATGACAAAGTCTTGTGCATTTGTTATATGTTTGAAACCTTTGTTTTTAAAATGGGGGGGGGGTAATAAATGGTGAACAATAACCATACTGTGGAAGCAATGGTACTCCATCCCCATTGCTTCAAACCATGAATCTAAAGATATAATGAAAAGCCATGTAAAGTTATATTAATATACACTAATTAGCAGTACTGAGTGAAAATTTAATTAGTGACAAACATTATTGTTGTTGTTTGGGATTTAACGCCATTTTTCAGCACACAACAGGCTATGCATGGCGGCCAGTATTAACAGTGGAGGAAGAAACCAGGAAAACCCCAGGAAGAACCACCGACCCATGAGAAGCTACTGACAAGCTTTCTCACATACCCACACTGGCTGAATCCTAGACTCGAACCCACGCAAAGGTGAGATGGCAGTGATCCGTAACGTAGAGTGCTTTAGACCACTCGGCCACTCGGGGCCCCCATTATGGAACTGACATGAGGTATACATATCAGAGAACTGGAGGATGCAAACTTCAGGAACAGTGCTGATTTCCACAAAAATTTAACTGCAAAATCAATCAAATGCATGTTATAATTTCAAAGCTACTGTTATTTTTTACTTAAATCCCTTCTAGTTTCAAAATGGCAGGAGGAATTCCCACCCCATCCATAAATTTTAGTTCTACAATATACCCTGATGTATGCCCCCTCTATGGATATACCAGGAGCATAAACACACAAATCATTAAATCAATAATTTGTTCCCACTTGATCACTTATTTTAAATAATTTCACAATTAACAAATTTACACTTATGTATTCAAAAAATTCAGTCAAATAAATACAGATATGAAAAAACATGTTTTTCACCATGACTGAAATAATGGATATGCCATTTTCTGTCATTGACACATATCTGTATATCTAATGCATACAACATGAAATAAGGTGATGTCTTCAAACTGTCTCATTTTATGTTAAGAAACATTGCCAGAAATATACTTTATTTATCCAACATTCATGTAAAAATGAAAGTTCAGTTACTGACAGCAGGAAAATTGTTAGACTGTACAAGTCTGATATGGATTTTGTGGACCCCCCCCCCCAAAAAAAATAAATCACATGATCTTAGCCTGGTGGATATCACATTCACATTTACATTAAAAGATAAATTTTCCACTTATTGAGGAAAGTAATCTTGCTTGATTATCTGTAAATAAAACTGCAGAGAAATCTAGACTATTTTGCTGAGGTCTTTTCAAAATCAAAGAGACCCCCAGTGATAACCAATCTGGGTACCCAGCTGTATTTTGTACCAATACAACTCCACTGGATAATACTTTCTGGATTTTAGCCAAAGTTAGGTTGCTTTCATGCCAATAATGCAACCAAGCAAATATCGCAAAATTTGGGCTATAACAGGATATTGGGATAGTATTATGGTAATCTCTACAGGTAGATATAAAGAGATAAAATTAGCCCTTGCTTGAAATATTTGATCTATAAAGTCAATGACTTGTAAATAGGAAGGCCTAAATTGTGCATTGAACCATCTTAAATTTGGTTAGCTGTTGATGAAATGGTTCAAGCTGTCCTTCATTGGAATTCAAGACTATCATACACATTATGGCTGGTATTACTCAATACAAGTCCAAATCTCTGTATAAAGTGTAATATAACTGCTGAATTGTAACAAGAAACAATGGAGTACAACACAACTCAGATAAGCTTATATATCTTGCAAAACAAAAGTATGACAGTTTCTGTCAAGTATAGGAATTTGTGACCAATCAGGACTGATCTAGAGTGATTTATAAAACAGTCTAAAGTCTGCTTCTCTAATGTTTGCAGGCATATTCACATGAACAGATACAGATGGTAACCAGACTGTGGCAGTACAAGTAAACAACCACAAGCAAACACTGGATTGTAAATAGTTTGAAATATTGTTGACTGCTAAGAATCTCATTAATAACCTGTAAAGCTGTGACAAATAAAGCTTTTCAGTCATTTAATGGGACTTTACGGTTTCAATTTCATTTTTGTAAATTGCTCTGATTGCAAGTCATGTCTGAAAAGTTTTCTTTCATTAAATGTATTGATGTACAGGTATAGGTATAGGACTTGACAGCATGTCAACTTATTACAGATTGAACATTAAGGTCTAAAACCATAAAGATAAAAATATGACCAAAATAAATCTTAAGGAAAATAAATCCTTCAAAATAAATGGAATATACAGTCCAACAAAATAAATAGAATATACAGTCCAACAAAATAAATAGAATAGACAATCCAACAAAATAAATGAAATATACAGTCCAACAAAATAAATGGAATATACAGTCCAACAAAATAAACAAAATAAATGGAAAATACAGTCCAACAAAATAAATGATACAAAGAAAATAAATCCATCAAAATAAATGGAATATACAGTCCAACAAAATAAACAGAACAGACAATCCAACAGAATAAATGGAATAAACAGTCCAACAAAATAAATGGAATATACAGTCCAACAAAATAAACAGAACAGACAATCCAACAGAATAAATGGAATAAACAGTCCAACAAAATAAATGGAATATACAGTCCAACAAAATAAATGATACAAGGAAAATAAATCAATCAAAATAAATGGAATATACAGTCCAATAAAATGAATGGAATATACAGTCCAACAAAATAAATGGAATATACAGTCCAATAAAATGAATGGAATATAAAGTCCAACAAAATAAATGATACAAGGAAAATAAATCAATCAAAATAAATGGAATAAACAGTCCAACAAAATAAATGGAATATACAGTCCAACAAAATAAATGGAATATACAGTCCAACAAAATAAATGATACAAGGAAAATAAATCAATCAAAATAAATGGAATAAACAGTCCAACAAAATAAATGGAATATACAGTCCAACAAAATAAATGATACAAGGAAAATAAATCAATCAAAATAAATGGAATATACAGTCCAATAAAATGAATGGAATATACAGTCCAACAAAATAAATGATACAAGGAAAATAAATCAATCAAAATAAATGGAATATACAGTCCAATAAAATGAATGGAATATAAAGTCCAACAAAATAAATGGAATATACAGTCCAATAAAATGAATGGAATATACAGTCCAACAAAATAAATGGAATATACAGTCCAACAAAATAAATGGAATATACAGTCCAACAAAATAAATGATACAAGGAAAATAAATCAATCAAAATAAATGGAATATACAGTCCAATAAAATGAATGGAATATAAAGTCCAACAAACTAAACGATACAAGGTGAATTCTAACAAGTCTATAAATCAAAGGAAAAAATTCAATTCCTTAAAATAAATTCTTGTATGATGTATCTACCATATTTGCTTGAGTCAAATGTATAACTCTAAATTGTATATAGTTCTGCTCAGATATTAGGTGCCAGCAGATCTGAGTCTCTGCTAGTTGCTGTATATTTCTTACATATTTGCTGTATATTTGTTACATATTTGCTGTATATTTGTTATATATTTGCTGGATATTTGTTATATATTTGCTGTATACTTGTTACATATTTGCTATATATTTATTACATATTTGTTACATATTTGCTGCATATTTTTACATATTGCCACATAGTTACTACATGTTCAGTATATGTTTTCCATTATTACAATGAGTAGCATTAAAACTGAAACCTAAAAGAGTGTAGGGTGTCCATCCTCAAAAATAAGTAGCACAGAAACAATTCATGATTTTAGCCATAAGTCTAATTTTGTATTAGTTTCTGTCAATGTAAATTTCCAGGGTTCATGTTAATTGCAAAATTTAGAAGATTTTTTAAAATATTCAATCCATCTCCAATTTGCTGATATTTAGGTCCGAAGCAAGCAGTGTCATACATCTAATTGATATTACTGTAATATGTTTGATCTTCCATAGTCTAGTGTGACTGTGCTTGCTTTATCGTTAAATAATAATAATAATAATAATGAGGACTTTGTATAGCGCCTAATCTTTAGAAGCTCTAAGCGCATTACAACATTAGACAACACCTATAAGATAAGAAACATAATCATATTATTACAAAAACAAAAAACACAAAATTAGAAAAACATTAAAAAATAAAAAACATGCTGATAATATTTCAGATAGGAAACATTATTAGGTCTTTAAGTTTGTTCTTGCAGTCGAAATAAGTGAGTTTTGAGAGCCCTCTTGAATGTGATCACTGTGTCTTTGTGTCTAAGTTCAGTGGGCAATTCATTCCACGTTGCTGGGCCCTGGTATGCAAAAGAACGCTGTCCATATGACTTTGTTTTCATAGTGGGAATAATGAGTATACGATTGTCAGAAGAGGAGCAGAAGTATCTTGCTGGTGTGTACACATGGATGAGGTCAGATAGGTATGTTGGACTGGAGTCCGACAATGAAATGTAGCACAGAGAACAAATTTTGTGCTTGATTCTGGATCGAATGGAATGCCAGTGTAGGGTACAGAGCAGCGGGGAGGTGTGCTCTGATCGTGGTACTCTAAGTATGATCCAAGCAGCTGTGTTTTGAACTTTTTGAAGTTTCTGGAGTAGATATTGAGATGAACCAGACAGAATTGAGTTACAATAGTCCAGTCTTGAAAGTACTAATGAACACACAAGTGTTTTAGTGGCATCAACTGAAAGATATTTGCGAATTGAGCTGATGCATCTCAGCTCAAGATATGCAGCCTTGCATATGTTCATGACATGTTGGTGCAATGTGAGAGTACTGTCCAGAGTAACACCTAGGTTTCGTACTGATTGTGTGACTTTAATGTTGGCATTGCCGATATTTATTGCCACAATATCAAGAAAAACAATGTATAACAACTTGATTATTCATTAGAACTCAAAACTTTAATACTAAGATTAACAAACAAAAAAGTTGTCAAGTATATTGATCATATGCTGCATTGGCTGTAAAGACTCTCACGTGACTTTTTGGATACTTCCCTGATCATATGCTGCATTGGCTGTAAAGACTCTCACGTTGTGACTTTTTGGATACTTCCCTGATCATATGCTGCATTGGCTTTAGACTCTCACTTTGTGACTTATTGGATTCTTCCCTGATCATATGCTGCATTGGCTGTAAAGACTCTCACACTGTGACTTTCTGGATTCTTCCCATGGCCATAATAAAGTAACATGTCTGCATGTGCTGTGAAAAAGCTGCGGTTCAATTTCTGTATCTTCATTTTCTTTGTTTCAGCATACTGTTATTTTATTGCCATGATCATACCTTGCAGATCTTCTTTTTACATCACTCAAATGCTGTATGCTTATGAAATCAATTGCTCATAAGAAACTGTGATGTTTATTTTTAGAGTATGCGCAATCCTACCAATTTAGAACAAAATAATTTTTTAAAGGACATCTATCACAAATGCTGTTTTATAGTTGAAATCTACTGCTTTTAAAATTTTAAAATCATACATAGAAAGTTTAAAAAAAGAAAACCAGTACATTTACACATTATATCCATGCATTACAGAAACCAGTCCGAACCATTCTACTGGGGACCAAAACTGCTGTACCAGTGCAATAAGTAATGCAATGATACATGCTGAGTAGTACAATCATGAATTGTAAAGCGCCTACAGGACAGGCTGTAAATTCTTTACCCTATTGTTGTAATTAGAAAAGTTTATGGTTAAAGGTGGAAAAAATTTTAAGGTGCTGTCAGTAATAAAAAGATCTAAGATGATCAATGATGACTTGTGAGTCTTTGATAAAAAATAATTCAGCCAACCTTTGGTGGAGGTAAAATAAAAAAGAAGAGACTAACCAAAGATTAATTTCAACAGAAACACTTGACTAAGTACTTTCTTTTATTTTTCAGGATGGCATTTTCTCTTTTTTGTCAATTCATGCCATTTCTTCAAATGCTCAAAACCCACCTGTTAAGAAAATTACAAGTTCAGCAGTGCTTGGAAATCAAAGAGTGTACAGGTGAGTAGCAAAGACAAAGGAGTTTGCATTGTGTGTTTTGTGCAAAGTGGATTTTAAGATGTTACAATGAGGAAGAAATGATATCACCAGGCACTTGCAGACACTACTGCAGCAGCATAATGGTTCTTCTGCAACACAAAAGCCCATATGGAAGGTCTTGTTTGAGACTGGATCAAATGAGCATAAAGTGGCACATGCAGAGACTTTGTTTACAAATTTTGTGGCAGAGCACAATTTACTATTCCTCATTGCAATTCATTTTATTTAAATTGCTTAAGGTCATGTTTCCACACTCAGAGACTATACAGAAAATGTCATGCCAGCACATAGTCATTTTACTTAATTGGTTAAGTTTATCTTTTCTGACTCAGAGATTACATAGAAAATTACGTGCCAGCATATAGTAATTTTACTTAATTGGTTAAGGTTATCTTTCCTGACTCAAACATTGCATAGAAAACTTCATACCAACATATAAATAGAATAGACATTGTCAATCTGGTCTTAGCACCCACCCACCCACAATGGAACTGAAAATATGTGTAGAAGTCAGACAACACACATTGTCACTCCGGCCTTAGCACCCACCCACCCACATACAAACTTAAAATATGTGTAAAGTCAGATAAAGCACAGTCAATCAGGTCTTAGCCCCCGACCCCACCTCCAACGGAACAAAAAAATATGTGAGCTAGAAGATGTATATGACTGAGGATACATATTAGGGCAAAAATGCATGTTTTGTTTTCAATCCCCATAAAACAAGTAAAATTTATGTCAATAAAAGCACAGTCAATCAGGTCTTAGCCCCCGACCCCACCTCCAACGGAACAAAAAAATATGTGAGCTAGAAGATGTATATGACTGAGGATACATATTAGGGCAAAAATGCATGTTTTGTTTTCAATCCCCATAAAACAAGTAAAATTTATGTCAATAAAAAACTACTGATTTAATGTCCAGGTTCTGTCACATGTATGATTTTCAAGAACTGCCTTATGTGGGTGTTGTTTTTGTATGCCTGTAATGTTTGCAAGAACTTGAGTTAGTACACACCAGGGTTATGGGCATGGGAACTCAACATACTGCAATATTTCAATTAATCCACTGAAGACACAGAAACTCAACATAATATTACAACTGTTCCCTTAAAGACATGGGAACTCAACATACTGCAATATTGCAAATGTTCCATTATATACATGGAAACTCAACAGTCTGCAATATTACAATGGTTCCATTATACACATGGGAACTCAAGATACTGTAATATTACAATGGTTCCATTATACAAATGGAAACTCAACAGTCTGCAATATTACAAATGTTTAATTATGCACATGGAAACTCAACAATCTGCAATATTACAATGGTTACATTATACACATGGAAACTCAAAAAATTGTAATAGTACAATGGTTCCATTATGCACATGGAAACTCAACAAACTGTAATATTAAAATGGTTTCATTATACACATGGAAACTCAACAGTCTGCAATATTACCACATTTTCCATTATATACATGGAAACTCAAGATGCTGTAATATTACAATGGTTCCATTATACACATGGAAACTCAAAAAACTGTAATAGTACAATGGTTCCATTATGCACATGGGAACTCAACATACTGCAATATTACAATGGTTCCATTATACACATGGAAACTCAACAGTCTGCAATATTACAATGGTTACATTATACACATGGAAACTCAACAAACTGTAATATTACAATGGTTCCATTATACACATGGGAACTCAAGATACTGTAATATTACAATGGTTCCATTATACACATGGAAACTCAAAACACTGTAATAGTACAATGGTTCCATCATGCACATGGGAACTCAACAGTCTGCAATATTACAACTGTTCCATTATACACATGGAAACTCAACAAACTGTATTATAACAACTGTTCCATTATACACATGGAAACTCAACAGATTGTAATATTACAACATGGGAATTCAACAGACTGTAATATAACAACTGTTCCATTATATACATGGAAACTCAATAGACTGTAACATTACAACATGGGAACTCAACAGACTAATATAACAACTGTTCCATTATGCACATGGAAACTCAACAAACTGTATTATAACAACTGTTCCATTATATACATGGAAACTCAACAGACTGTAATATAACAACTGTTCCATTATACATATGGAAATTCAACAGACTGTAATATAATAACTGTTCCATTATACAAATGGAAACTCAACAGACTGTAATATAACAACTGTTCCATTATGAACATGGAAACTCAACAGACTGTAATATAACAACTGTTCCATTATACACATGGAAACTCAACAGTCTGCAATATTACAATGGTTACATTATACACATGGAAACTCAACATACTGCAATATTACAATGGTTCCATTATATACATGGAAACTCAACAGTCTGCAATATTACAATGGTTACATTATACACATGGAAACTCAACAAACTGTAATATTACAATGGTTCCATTATACACATGGGAACTCAAGATACTGTAATATTACAATGGTTCCATTATACACAATGGAAACTCAAAAAATTGTAATAGTACAATGGTTCCATCATGCACATGGGAACTCAACAGTCTGCAATATTACAACTGTTCCATTATATACATGGAAACTCAATAGACTGTAATATTACAACACGGGAACTCAACAAACTGTATTATAACAACTGTTCCATTATACAAATGGAAACTCAACAGACTGTAATATAACAACTGTTCCTTCATGCACATGAAAAACTCAACAGACTGTAATATAACAACTGTTCCATTATGCACATGGAAATTCAACAGACTGTAATATAACAACTGTTCCATTATGCACATGGAAACTCAACAGACTGTAATATAACAACTGTTCCATTATATACATGGAAACTCAACAGACTATAATATTACAACATGGGAACTCAACAAACTATATTATAACAACTGTTCCATTATACAAATGGAAACTCAACAGACTGTAATATAACAACTGTTCCATTATACACATGGAAACTCAACAGACTGTAATATAACAACTGTTCCATTATGCACATGGAAACTCAACAGACTGTAATATAACTGTTCCATTATGCACATGGAAACTCAACAGACTGTAATATAACAACTGTTCCATTATGCACATGGAAACTCAACAGACTGTAATATAACAACTGTTCCATTATACACATGGAAACTCAACAGACTGTAATATAACAACTGTTCCATTATACACATGGAAACTCAACAGACTGTAATATAACAACTGTTCCATTATACACATGGAAACTCAACAGACTGTAATATAACAACTGTTCCTTTATGCACATGAAAAACTCAACAGACTAATATAACAACTGTTCCATTATACACATGAAAACCCAACAGACTGTAATATAACAACTGTTCCTTTATGCACATGGAAACTCAACAGACTGTAATATAACAACTGTTCCTTTATGCACATGAAAAACTCAACAGACTGTAATATAACAACTGTTCCATTATACACATGGAAACCCAACAGACTGTAATATAACAACTGTTCCTTTATGCACATGGAAACTCAACAGACTGTAATATAACAACTGTTCCATTATACACATGGAAACTCAACAGACTGTAATATAACAACTGTTCCATTATACACATGGAAACTCAACAGACTGTAATATAACAACTGTTCCATTATACACATGGAAACTCAACAGACTGTAATATAACAACTGTTCCATTATACACATGGAAACTCAACAGACTGTAATATAACAACTGTTCCATTATACACATGGAAACTCAACAGACTGTAATATAACAACTGTTCCTTTATGCACATGAAAAACTCAACAGACTGTAATATAACAACTGTTCTATTATACACATGGAAACCCAACAGACTGTAATATAACAACTGTTCCTTTATGCACATGGAAACTCAACAGACTGTAATATAACAACTGTTCCATTATACACATGGAAACTCAACAGACTGTAATATAACAACTGTTCCATTATACACATGGAAACTCAACAGACTGTAATATAACAACTGTTCCATTATACACATGGAAACTCAACAGACTGTAATATAACAACTGTTCCTTTATGCACATGGAAATTCAACAGACTGTAATATAACAACTATCCATTATGCACATGGAAACTCAACAGACTGTAATATAACAACTGTTCCATTATACACATGGAAACTCAACAGACTGTAATATAACAACTGTTCCATTATACACATGGAAACTCAACAGACTGTAATATAACAACTGTTCCATTATACACATGGAAACTCAACAGACTGTAATATAACAACTGTTCCTTTATGCACATGGAAACTCAACAGACTGTAATATAACAACTGTTCCATTATGAACATGGAAACTCAACAGACTGTAATATAACAACTGTTCCATTATACACATGGAAACTCAACAGTCTGCAATATTACAATGGTTACATTATACACATGGAAACTCAACATACTGCAATATTACAATGGTTCCATTATATACATGGAAACTCAACAGTCTGCAATATTACAATGGTTACATTATACACATGGAAACTCAACAAACTGTAATATTACAATGGTTCCATTATACACATGGGAACTCAAGATACTGTAATATTACAATGGTTCCATTATACACAATGGAAACTCAAAAAATTGTAATAGTACAATGGTTCCATCATGCACATGGGAACTCAACAGTCTGCAATATTACAACTGTTCCATTATATACATGGAAACTCAATAGACTGTAATATTACAACACGGGAACTCAACAAACTGTATTATAACAACTGTTCCATTATACAAATGGAAACTCAACAGACTGTAATATAACAACTGTTCCTTCATGCACATGAAAAACTCAACAGACTGTAATATAACAACTGTTCCATTATGCACATGGAAATTCAACAGACTGTAATATAACAACTGTTCCATTATGCACATGGAAACTCAACAGACTGTAATATAACAACTGTTCCATTATATACATGGAAACTCAACAGACTATAATATTACAACATGGGAACTCAACAAACTATATTATAACAACTGTTCCATTATACAAATGGAAACTCAACAGACTGTAATATAACAACTGTTCCATTATACACATGGAAACTCAACAGACTGTAATATAACAACTGTTCCATTATGCACATGGAAACTCAACAGACTGTAATATAACTGTTCCATTATGCACATGGAAACTCAACAGACTGTAATATAACAACTGTTCCATTATGCACATGGAAACTCAACAGACTGTAATATAACAACTGTTCCATTATACACATGGAAACTCAACAGACTGTAATATAACAACTGTTCCATTATACACATGGAAACTCAACAGACTGTAATATAACAACTGTTCCATTATACACATGGAAACTCAACAGACTGTAATATAACAACTGTTCCTTTATGCACATGAAAAACTCAACAGACTAATATAACAACTGTTCCATTATACACATGAAAACCCAACAGACTGTAATATAACAACTGTTCCTTTATGCACATGGAAACTCAACAGACTGTAATATAACAACTGTTCCTTTATGCACATGAAAAACTCAACAGACTGTAATATAACAACTGTTCCATTATACACATGGAAACCCAACAGACTGTAATATAACAACTGTTCCTTTATGCACATGGAAACTCAACAGACTGTAATATAACAACTGTTCCATTATACACATGGAAACTCAACAGACTGTAATATAACAACTGTTCCATTATACACATGGAAACTCAACAGACTGTAATATAACAACTGTTCCATTATACACATGGAAACTCAACAGACTGTAATATAACAACTGTTCCATTATACACATGGAAACTCAACAGACTGTAATATAACAACTGTTCCATTATACACATGGAAACTCAACAGACTGTAATATAACAACTGTTCCTTTATGCACATGAAAAACTCAACAGACTGTAATATAACAACTGTTCTATTATACACATGGAAACCCAACAGACTGTAATATAACAACTGTTCCTTTATGCACATGGAAACTCAACAGACTGTAATATAACAACTGTTCCATTATACACATGGAAACTCAACAGACTGTAATATAACAACTGTTCCATTATACACATGGAAACTCAACAGACTGTAATATAACAACTGTTCCATTATACACATGGAAACTCAACAGACTGTAATATAACAACTGTTCCTTTATGCACATGGAAATTCAACAGACTGTAATATAACAACTATCCATTATGCACATGGAAACTCAACAGACTGTAATATAACAACTGTTCCATTATACACATGGAAACTCAACAGACTGTAATATAACAACTGTTCCATTATACACATGGAAACTCAACAGACTGTAATATAACAACTGTTCCATTATACACATGGAAACTCAACAGACTGTAATATAACAACTGTTCCTTTATGCACATGGAAACTCAACAGACTGTAATATAACAACTGTTCCATTATGCACATGGAAACTCAACAGACTGTAATATAACAACTGTTCTATTATCCACATGGAAACTCAACAGACTGTAATATAACAACTGTTCCATTATACACATGGAAACTCAACAGACTGTAATATAACAACTGTTCCATTATACACATGGAAACTCAACGGACTGTAATATAACAACTGTTCCTTTATGCACATGGAAACTCAACAGACTGTAATATAACAACTGTTCCATTATCCACATGGAAGCTCAACAGATTGTAATATAACAACTGTTCCTTTATGCACATGGAAGCTCAACAGACTGTAATATAACAACTGTTCCTTTATGCACATGGAAACTCAACAGACTGTAATATAACAACTGTTCCATTATACACATGGAAGCTCAACAGACTGTAATATAACAACTGTTCCATTATACACATGGAAACTCAACAGACTGTAATATAACAACTGTTCCATTATACACATGGAAACTCAACAGACTGTAATATAACAACTGTTCCATTATACACATGGAAACTCAACAGACTGTAATATAACAACTGTTCCATTATACACATGGAAACTCAACAGACTGTAATATAACAACTGTTCCATTATACACATGGAAACTCAACAGACTGTAATATAACAACTGTTCCATTATACACATGGAAACTCAACAGACTGTAATAAAACAACTGTTCCATTATACACATGGAAACTCAACAGACTGTAATATAACAACTGTTCCTTTATGCACATGAAAAACTCAACAGACTGTAATATAACAACTGTTCCTTTATGCACATGGAAACTCAACAGACTGTAATATAACAACTGTTCCATTATGCACATGGAAACTCAACAGACAGCAATATTACAGCTCTTCCCTTTAAATATGCAAATGAATATATGTGGTCAAATACGTCCAATCAAGCTGGAATGACCTTCTCTAGGGCTAGAAAACTAAATGTAATAATATAGGTCAGTGGTCGAAGGGTTCTCATGAAAATAGAGCGATAATGATTCTTTATTATATTAATATTGGTTTCATTAAATTGGCTTCCATAAAAGTACTATGTAAAAAATGTAATAAAGTATATGTATCCATACCTACATGGAAGACTGACTTACTGTCAAACAGCCATTTAAAACATGTTAAAAACTGTATACATGTATATAAAATTAAAATAAATTCTATTCACTCCCCTCCATTCTGAATTTATTTTATGTATACATTTTTAACAACATATCATGCACACAAATCTTATACACACACTTGAACTGTGAAACAATGTGATGGGAGCAATAGTAACAGAGCCAGTTATGTTTCTTTTAATGTTTCAGTGCCCATATTTCGACAATCAGATAAATTTTGTTGGAGTGAAATCTGTTTTGTAATTTTAGATAACATTATCTTAATAATAAACAATTTAAAACTCAATTGGACGATTTTCAAACGTTTTATGGAGGAGTCGAATACATAGCAAATGATTGCCACATTTTTTCTTGTTCACCATATAGTGTCACACAAACAAGGTACACCCAAATCTAATTGTGATTTTGTATTTATTATAAACATACCCATTCTATTATGCTTTACAAATATTTTTTCCAACACAGTGTCAATGGAATTCAATAAAATCCAGGATATATACAAGTTCCAGTTGATGCATATATAGAAGCATTTATCTCAGTGAACACACCTAAACAGTTCCAGTCAGGGTGTGTGATATGGATCCATATCAAACTCTACATCAACCATGTAATATAAAATGGGTATGTAATAAAACATAATATTGAAAGCTATAAAAGTTATGTCACAGCTTACAGATGCCTTCACTTGTAAGCGAAAATATAGTAAAGATCATATAGGATTAGGAATCAATCCATAATCAGCATCTCCACACACAAAAACACCAAGAGTGGATAATTCCAGAAATTATGTGATACACATAATTTAAGATAAGGATATGAGACAACATTGTGCAAACAAGTAATCTAGGCTACACAAGTTTAAATTAGCAGTTGCTAGATATCAAGGTAGACAACTTTGATTCATTATCACAGCATATTCCATAATCCTTGCAGAGTCACCTACCTTGATTCTCTCTACCTGCAGTGGTTCCATGGTGAACTTTTGGGTCTGTTACTTTCCTTCCCCTAAACATGGCCCCAACTTCTTTTGACCAAGTTTTTTAACATCAGGGGCTTTTCTGCAAATAAAGGTAGGAAAATAAATACCCTTTTCTTAATTGTATACAACAAGCTAAATTTAGGTAGAAAACTATACATGTACTTCAACATGAGACAACATCATGAGTAGGGCATGTGTAAGCCCTTTCCCTTGTGCAGCGTCCATCTGTTAACTGTATAGTGATACATTCACTCTATACAATGGGCCTTGACACAATATTTACATGTAAGAAAGAATCTATTTGACACAAAATGAAAAAAATGAAATAACCAACACTAGTGTAATATTACTCAAAATTTGCACTGCAGTTTATTATGGTTGATCTGTCAAACTAGGCACCAGTGTATGATGGTAAATGGAGGACAAAGGATCGGGAAATCAACAAACCATCCAATATTCTATATAATGATATAATTAATCCACGCTATTCTAATATCATATTTGCATGTACATTTGCTTATTTTTAACACATTAACCCCTAGCAACGACTTTACCAAGCAGGCGGTAGTAGCCTATTGCCGAGCTCTGTAGCATCATGGTCATGCATGATACACTAAAGTGGTGGTATTATAGAAAAGTAGACAAATGTAGCTCTACAATGATACCAAATAATCTGGAATATGTAGTTGCACTACAAAATACAGATAGAAAAACCTCATTTTTTGGACCAGACTTTTTTTTACCCAAAATTTGCCAGTGGTCAGAATCCGATTTTGTGTCCGGATTTTAGACTTTTCGATCTCAGATCTAAGGCAAACCAGTATGAACTGCAAACAGACAGATGAGCCGTTGCAAAAAGCAAGATAAGATGGGCATTTGGAATAAAGAGTGGTCTCCATACAAAAATAATGGCCCCGTTTAGCAAAAAAAAAAAGAAGTCCAACTTTTACCCTTCTGCTCATGTGCGAGTCAAATAGCCAACGAAAATCAGTTTCTAACACCACTATGCAGTATATTATTGAAAGATGACCGGGGATTTGGTGTTTTCGAGTCTATTCAGAAATAGCTTTCAAAATGTGTATCCTACTCGATTTTCAGGCAAAAATGACAAAAAACTCCAGGGGTTAATGTGTTAAATAGATGTTACAAATTGTCTTTTGATATTTGGATAAATCATCTGCCTACAAAAAATAGTCTTCCAAATCATGTTTGACATTTTAGTTCGCTTCATATTTTTTCTCAAGAAACAGCTTTTCTGACTCGCATCAAAATGCAGAAATGAACAAGAGTCACTGTTATTAAATATGATTTTTGTTGTTGCTACTGCTGTTGTTGATTAGTGATTTGTGTGTGTGATGTAGATTTTTAACATAGCTTTAAAAACTTTCCAGTCATATCGCTACGACGTATGCAGTGTGGCAGTTTAAAGTGATGTCTAGCACTGGGGCATCATGCCACAGACATGTTGCATGATGTCCCACCCAGTCACATTATCCTGACACCAGGCCAACCAATCCTAACACCAACCTCTTAATGCTGTGCGCCTAGCAAGGCAGCTGTTAGTAACATTTTTAGAAAGTCTTTGGTATGACTCAGCTGGGGTTCAAACCCATGACCTCTCTGGGGCGGATGCTCTAACCACTAGGCCACCAGATCTGTGTTGCTGATTACTGATGCTAACTTGTTTTGTGGTTCTTATGTGTATCATAAAACTTCGGGGGGGGGGGGGGTCATAGTCCAATGTCAAACATTACTTGTAACATAAATAAAATAATAACAGTTGTTTTAAATAAATGCCTGAAGATTATGCCACTGAACTGTTGTTATCATTAAATAAAGTTCTGAAACAATGCATCATAAATTAAGTATTTCTGTATTAATAATTAATGAACAAAATGATAATTTCAAAATGAAAGAATGATTTGAAATAAAACATCAAACAAGTGACATGAAAATGTTAAACAGTATGCAATCTCAGTGATTTTTTTAAAAATTTCATTTGTTTAGAATCTCTAGATTGTGGACCGTCCAACACCAAAGACATAATTAGTCTCAAGATAAGGCAATTTCAATTTCTAAATACAAAGATCTTGTCTTGGTTATGCAGGGTTGGAAAAATCCAATGCTCAGAAGCCAAGGAATACTTGCATTTAAAACTGGGTGACCAGCTTTGCTCTGATGAAAGCCCAGTCAGACCTGTAATAATTACATTTTCAGCACTCAAATGATTTATAAAACCTTTGTAGCCATAAAATGACTAATATGAAGATATCACTTATGTCTGGTTTCATTAGACATTCTGAAAAGAAATCAATTGAGTAGGGAATCAATGGCTGAAGATGACAAAAAGAGAAGGTCAGCCTCAGGTCATCCAAAACAATTCATTACTCAAGAGTCCTGTACACCAGCCTCTGCATGCTGTCTGGCATCAAATTCACTGATCAAAGGGTCATAACTTTCATCTTTTGATGATAGTTAATATTAATAAAGCTTAATCATTATTGTGTATATGGTAATCTAATTTCACTGCTGACTCTATTTGCTGTATTAGTCCATATACATGTATCTGCATTTTTCTGGATTTGTTCCATTACCTGAGGTTGACTGTACAGGCCATGTATTAAACTGGTCACATACTGGCTGTGGTAGGACTAAATACATGTAGTACCAGACAAGAACCACATGCCTTCATGCATTGCTGAATTAAAATCTACTCGTTGTAATAAATTACAATGTAATTACCGACAAGTACATAATTGTATGTTCATAAGAAGACTGTAAATACAATATTTGCTTCACAAAAATTTCCTAAGGTTATTTCACCCATTTATTTTCACACTACCCACCTTCCATCAGCTAGTGCAATAAAACTCTACATCTTCATCCCGACTAGATCAATGCCAAAGAAAATCATTGAAATGACAGAAGTAAAGACTTATAAAAAACAGCCTAATATGTCAATATATGTAGTAGTGTTTTATGGCACCTCAGCACAAGGATTGAAACAATACAAGACTGCTGCATATCGATATGATTCTTGATACAGCCTATGATTGGTGACATTATCAATTATCAGTAAACATATCAAATTTCATGGTCTTTCCATCTTTAGAAGGAATTGCTGAGAATGGGACATAGGGGCATATTTCAAATACCTGTTAGCCACCTTGCGTTTGTTAATTTGTAGAAGACAAGTAGGTGGTGTCCATATTTTTTGTACAGACAGAACTGTGTACATGTTTCCTGCCATGGCTCTCTCAAACAAATGTTCAATTAAAGAATAAAAAGGCAAATGACTAAATATTATTCATGACTGCTGAAGATTTAAGTAACTTGTATAAGATAAGTGTCAGTTTGAATCAATTCTTCTCCTCTTGTACTGATATGGATATCGATATGGAAAAACTTTTGATGCATTGATATACTGAATAATCATTTCACCCTGTTCAGCATAAAAGTGTTAATGTTGTGCCATCCCAAATATATAAAAACTCAACAGAAAAAAAGGATCATGCAAAGACTTTTTCTCCACAAAATAACTAACTTTTGTGAATTGCCAAGCAAGTGCTTATGCAGAGTTGTTTTAAGTCAGAAGACTACCCATCAGTGACCTTGAACTTACCAAGTAATTGTACACCAAATTGGCTGAGTGGTCTCAGTTGTTCACCTTTAAAGATCAGTAGCATCCCGTGGGATGGTGGTTCTTCCCAGGATTCTCCCAAATTCTTCCTCCACCAAATATAGAGGCAACCATGTACAGCCTATCATATGCTGATGAATGGTATTGAACCCACCAAGCCAAAATAAAACCCATTTGGCACAAAGTGTTTCTGCACAAAAACTTATTAGACCTGCCACTGGCAGAGATGCATTCATGACACCTTTGCTGATAATTATGGAGATAATGTGGAATAAATTATCCACACCACTAATACTAAAAATGTAGCCCATGATCAATCAAGTGTAACTGTTTAGTGCTACCTAAATGCCAACAAAATGGTGACTTAATGTTGGAACCAACAATCTCAAAAACGAACAGTGATTATGATGACAATAAAAGTGCATCTGCCAAATGTTTATATCTATAGGCTGATAATACAAACCCGTTTGTTTGTACCCCGCTACCATTTAAATAATGGAAACCTTTAATGTGATAAAAAGTGCAAGGAACTTAGTCAATTCATTCATTGATTTATAGTTTCTAACCTGACTTTGAGACGAGCGGCCCTAACACAGTCATCTTATGCTCAGATCCATTTCCAGTTTCGAGACAAGTCCATTTTCAGCAAAGGGGTGTATCACCACTACATATGTATATACATAAGTCGTCTGCTTCTGATATTTACAATGTCAAATCAAGCAAAGGAAGATAACGACAACTACAAATTTGCTTTTCATGTGGATTTAGCAAGCGGTTTCATATATGCAGACGGATATAATTCCAAATTCTCAACATTATGTAATTTACGCTATTATTCAGCAGTTACCAACTGGATGAACTATGTCATTATGTTGTCTGATGGAAATAAACTAGTCTATAGTGTATGCAATATGGCGCCATGTTAGTATGGAAAGTCCGTTAAGCATGAAATGGTGCAGGGGATGCCAGCATTAGTGCCATTCTGGTCAGTCAGGTTAGAAATTATAAATCAATGATTCAATTGACTTAGTTCTCAAATGACCAATGAAAGAGGTCATTACTTATGTATTCAATGTTGCTGCTTCCATGATGCCCATATGACTTAACTCGAAAAAGAAAAAAAATTGCATGTTAATGGCTTAAACTGAAGAAACTGACAAGTGTCACACTGATTATTCCAAACATCTTTGGTAAATGCAAATGGGAATCTGACTGGTTCAGTTTCTTTCAGCTGCACCCAATCATTCTGCTAAATGATACTGTTCCATCATGGGTTTATCTACAATGATTTGGATTAATTGCCCCTGGCTAGGAAAGATGGATCTAATGAAACTGGTAAATGTGTGTGTATGTGATTTAGATTTTATTAGAAGCAGCTGTTAGTACCATTTCTAGAAGTCTTGGTATGACTCTGCTGGGGCTCGAACCAATCACCTCCTGCATCTGGGGCAGATGCTCTATTAAGCCACCAGAGCAGTCGAACAAAGGAACAATTATTGATACTGGTAAAACAGTATCTTTTTGTACCTTCCAATGATCAAATATTAACCTGTATTGTAAGAAATAATTTCAGAAGACTAGTATTGTGGGAAGGATGTGCCTAAAATCAGTATCACAAAAGATCAATGATAAACTAGATGTAGTGGTATGGTTGACATTACTGGTTAAAAATAATAGTAACAGTACTGTTCCCAGTAGTATAAATGTCTAATAAAAACTAAAAATACTAGTATAATAATACTAGATGACAAGATCACTTAAATAGTACTAAATGAATTACAATAATTATTTCAATAGTGTACATAATTTATCTAAATGAATTACAATAATTATTTCATATTGATCATAATTTATACTATAAAAAAACAAATATATTTAATTGACAATATCTGTTATGTAGCTACAGTATACAGAGATACAGTGGGACCCCGCTATAACGCAAATTCGGATATAACGCGGTCGTGGCATGGTTCCCGAAATTTCACGTATTTTTCTCTAAAAATTCTTATAAGTATGAAAAATAAAATACGTAAAGAGTTTTATTATCATTTTCGAGAAGAGATTGCATATAAATTCAAATATAAGATGACTGTGGCTGAAATATCATATATATGTATTATTCTCATACTCTTCTTAAAAGTGCGAAAAAGAACGTGTAGAAAATTTATTATCATTTTGGGGAGGAAATCACATCAATTCAAATATAAAATAATCAATTTTAACCAATTTCTTATAGTTTTGTACCAAAATAAACATCTGAAATACGAGTATCCAAACCAGTGGCTGGGCCTTTTGAGAACTTTGATCTTTGTTTATTGTTGAAAAATGACAGCTCATAAGTGTTAATATTATTATTATTGATCCTTAAGCAATGAAGCCATCATGTCTACTTTGTTTGTCTTGAATGCATTCCGTATACAATCGTTGCTCTAATAATATCCTATATATGTTCTCTAAATTACATACACAACACAGCAACAACCATGTACGATGCTGATAAAAGATTCTCGCCAGAATTTATTAATCAATTAATTTAAGTACATTGCTCATCATCAAAGTCAACTGCCGAGCTAAACTTGTTCAAATTAGGGGGCAAAGATTTATAAAACATCAAAGAAACAAAAGCCACCAACATGTGCGCGTGGCTTGGCGGTGTTGTTTTATTCAATCTGTTGACTAGTATATAATGTTGTCCATTTCCTACAAATATTGTTTAATGACAATTATTCTTGCTGTAGTCTTTCAAACCAACAGGAGTAAAAGTGTTAATTAGTGGACATTTAGAACGGAAAATGGGAAACGGAAATGTAAAGCTTTTACTGTTATAGAAAAGATTGAAGCATTGGACAGGATTACGTCTGGTGTTAAACAATCACAGATAGCTAAAGATTTAGGTGTGAATGAATCAACAGTTCGAGGATGGAAGAAGGAAGAAGCAAACTTAAGAGAGATGGTTGTGGATATGCATGAAAGTGAGGGAATGATGAGGAAAAAAGCAAGACTAGCAGGAGACGTCTCCGCGGCAAATCTTGAGATGCCATTATGCCACGTTGCATTGAGAACTGCTGGGAGAAAGGACTTGGGGCAGCATTTACTATTACACAGGAAAACAGAGGCAACATCAGTGATGATGACAATAGTTTGTTTGATGGATTTTCTGAGAATGATGTGTTCCAGGCTGAGTGGCCATTTGGGAAGCTGATGCAGTCATGTGAAAGTGTTGATGAATGGCTCAATTTTGATAATGACTGCCCAGTTGCAGACCATGTTTCGGATGCAGAAATTATTAAAAATATTAAGTTCAATAACACCAATTGTGATGCTGACAATGGTGATGCTTCTGATGATGACAGTGAGGACACCACACCTGAGGATAGTTCACCATTAGCAACAGAAGCAGTCAAAGGTTTAGAGTGTGCTTTGAGATGGATGGAGACACAACATAACGACTGTTTGAATTCTTCAGCTGAGAACTATAATTGACTTTGCCAAGAGCAAACGTGACAGTAGCAGAAAGCAGCTGAAAATCACAGAGTTTTTCAAACAATAATAATGTATTACAATTGACGGATAAGAAATGTAGTGGTATGACATTTATACATATACCGTTAATTAACCTTTGGACGTACTGTTTCATCATCAGTTACGTACACCTGTTACGTAATTTTTGTTATTTTTTTCAATTGAATTCAGTCACATAATGATCTGTGACAAAATTATTGAATATTTTACATCTATGTGTGGACATTTTCAATTGAAATACTTGTATTGTGGATTCAATGTATGTTATGAGATTCGCTGGTGAGTATACGGTGTTGATACTCTATTCATGCTATAGATTAGACATGTATATTTAAACTATACACGTGCATGTACCAATGCATGGTTCGCTGAATAAAGTAATATATTATATATGCAATTTCTGTTATCACTGCAAATGTTTTTCTCATTTAATATACATTGATCTAAAATGCTAATTGTACCAATGAAGCATGCATTTTCGCACCCGCTTTTATTATCCCCCCCCCCGCCCCCCACCCGTTAAAACCACAAATGTGTTTGTACTGTACATGGTTGCTTATAACACGGTTCGGTTCATAACACTGTCGGATTCTATGGCTCCCAACTACCATGTTATAGCGGGGTCCCAAAGTACTTGACTTATCCATAACTTCACCATAAGTTCAGATTTTATTGAAATACTCAACATTTAAATTTCAATATTTCCTTATTAACCAAACTACTGCAAGGAATGAATACAATTTGGTATCTTGCTTTCCATAATAACCAAACTATTGCAAGGAATGATTACCATTGTGTATCATGATTTTTCTGCTAATTTTACTGTGCTCCTTAATGATTTTCAGAAATATGGATTGTCTCCCTTAAATGCAGAGAAAAATAGTATTTTGTGGGATGGGGTAGGTGAATGCTGTAAGTATGTGTATGCTATATTGACTGAGGTAAAATAATGAAACAAACTACAATGAGAGAGAGAGAGAGAGAGAGAGAGAGAGAGAGAGAGAGAGAGAGAGAGAGCGAGAAAGAGAGAGAGAATTTCATAAGGTAAATCAAAACAACAGGTTTTAACATGACTGCATGTAGCTCTTTCTTGCTGGCAGCTCAGTGGCATTCATGCATGAAATGCTTTACTGTATGACATACATATGCATCCATAGGTCGCAGCAAATAAAAATGCACACGTACAAAACTTAATTTCATGCGTATGTCGTTTCCAATATCTGTCACAGTTTTGGCACACCACACAGGTGAGAAAACTGATTGGAATGCGGCATGTTTACAGTATCAATCTGTTTCAAAACTCATTCATTCGTACGTTTATTTGTCCTTATTAAATTCTGTAAATGTTTTACTGCACGCAAAATAAAATGATTCCGAGGAATAAATAATTCCCATCAATCTCCCTTCCCCATTTTCACGTTTTTTCGAATACTGCTTACGGCGGGAACACCACAAACAACAACAGTCATATTGTAAATACCCTTGTCATTGCACATAAGGGCTTATCTGTGTAATTAAACACTAACTAACAATTCAATTAAATAAATATAACTAGCTTTATGTAGCATATGACGATGCTATGCCATACCTTCTAAGCGACAGCGTAAAAAATCACTGAAATTCCAAGCACAACCTCTCGATGATCGCCATTTTGAAGCATCGTCCGATTGAACTATGGGAAGATAGTTACGGGCAAAGGTAGATAATTCATGATAACCATTTTCAAGTAAGAACTGTATTCGTCTTTGTTTAATTCATATGTAGCTTCCATTAAGCGGTGATTAACTTTATTTAAGAGCTGACTTTGTCATTGCAAAGAATTTCGAATTTAAAATAATAAACCTGTAAAGAAGCTATGTGCCGCCGAAGGACTTCGACGATTTGACATGAAACACCCCATGTAAAAAAAATTACCCCCCCCCAAAAAAAAAACCAACAGATTTACATCTTTCCAAAATATGAGCAATCAACGTTGTATAAGTATTATTGTCAGATAGTACCTTATCCGCAGGAGATAATAATAATAATAATTTTTCGGGTAACTCATTTATATAATTATCTATGTGAAGCATTAAAGTACACAGTGTATATGATATGCATTAACTGAATAAATTGGAGTTTATGTCCTTCAACATTTCAGTGATAACTCCATTTCACTAATAGCATCAGAGTAAGTAAATTTTAAAAAATTCCAAAGTATTTGTGTTTTTTTTAATGGTATTCTACTGAATCACAGTTCAGGTCTTTGGCTAATCTGTATTTAAATTTCAGCCTTTAAATTTCAAGTAATGAATCTGGATTGTGTATCAAATGGTAAATTTTGGATAATAATTTATGCTCTTTTTGAAACTTGTGGACTATTTCAATATTACTCTCTGGGATTTTTTTGCCCAAATTGTGCAGCAATAGCCCAGAAGAGGAAGAATGATTGCATTGTAAAATAGTTACAGATAGTTGATTGGTATATAACTTTTTCTGTTAAAGATATATTCTTGAGCTTACTAGGACAAAAATGTTTTATTTGATTAAACCAGTCTAGAATTTTATTAACATGAACTAACATTTTCATTTAGGTTTATGTTTACTATACATCTCGAGATTTGGATTTCTGTTGACTGATAATATTTGCCCAATGTCAATCAACATTGCCTTGAATTTTAGAGCATTGATAAACATGTTATTCAGCAAGCACCAATATTAACCTTGCTATGAAATCTTCACCCAATTTTGTGTTCAAAGTTTTAACATTAGAATCAGACTTATGCATTGTTGTGTCATTGGAATGTAAGTCTTTTTTGTAAAACTGATGAACATGCATCATTTATAAACAATATGAATAATACAGACCCTAAATTAGATCCTTGTGGAACTCCTTTGCTGACTGAGATCAGCTCTGATTTAATGTTATCAATAACAACTTGTTGGCTTCTGTCAGATGAATGTGATTGGAACCATGAGACTGACAAGTGAGTGTACTTTTCATATATGGTCAACTTAACCAAAAGCCTTCTTAAGTTATTACCAACCAATTCTCCATTAATCTGTGAGTTTTGTTAGCAAGCCTGGGAGGAATGGTTTCATCTAAATACCATTTGGAAATGGGTGAAGGGTAACCAACAAAGGTCTGGAAACATGTCTTGCAAAAGGCTTTAATATGGTTAGCAAAATAGATATTGGTCTATAATTACTTGTGGCTAGATTTGACCTTTAAATCTTTATAACAATCAAAGCATTGATTGCCTTCAGAAGAATCCCTTTCTAATACTTTGATTAAATATGTAGGTAAGAGATGTAGAAATAATTTCAGCACATTTGAATGGACCTCTGTGATCCACCCAAGATGACTGAAGAATTTACCTTTTTCAGTTCACATACTACATCTAAACATTATATAAATGAAATAGCAAATTGAACATTTCCCAGAACATTTGACTTAATTAAATCCTGTAACTTTGTATTTTTTGCTGCAGTATTTCATATATTGGGAATTATATCTGTTATATTAATGAAGTGCTCATTCAGTATGTGAGAAATATTATGTGCATGATCAGCTGTTGTCCCATTAGTTGATTTATTGTTTCTCTTTGGAGTCAAATCCTTCCAATTTCTGCACACGTCTTTTGGATTCTGTGCATTTTCAGATAACATGTTATCATTTAATAGATTTAGTCATGGCAGTCCATCTTTTATGCCAGTGTTTCAGGTTAAACCTTGACTTTATGAAAATAGTTTCTATTATGTCATGCTGAATTCATTCCTGACATGAGCCAAGTAGATTTATGTTGGTGTATTACTATTTTTGTTTTTACAGGAAAATGTTGATCTAAAACAGAGTTCATAACATGTACCAGGCTTCAATAGGACCTTGCACCAGGCTTCAAAAGCACCTTTTACTAGGCTTCAATTGGACCTTGTACTAGGCTTCACTAGGACCTTGTACTAGGCTTCAATTGGACCATGTACTAGGCTTCAATAGGACCTTTTACCAGGCTTCAATAGGACCTTGTACTATGTTTCAATAGGACCTTGTACTAGGCTTCAGTAGGACCTTGTACCAGGCTTCAATAGGACCTTGTACTAGGCTTTAATAGGACCTTGTATCAGGCTTAAATAGGACCTTGTACCAGGCTTCAATAGGACCTTGTACATTTAATACACAAAATAGGTTGGAATTTGTTTAATCAGATAAAAGTTTTCAACATTTTAATTTTTAAGCATATTTAGGAGATGACCTTAAACTTTGCATTACATATATCCTTACTATTAACATTTTACATTGTTTATATCCTTACAATTTACACTTTGCAGTACATATATCCTTACTATTTACACTTTGCATTACATATATCCCTACTATTTACACTTTGCTGTACATATATCCTTACAATTTACACTTTGCAGTACATATATCCTTACTCATTACACTTTGCAGTACATATATCCTTACTATTTACACTTTGCTGTACATATATCCTTACAGTTTACACTTTGCAGTACATATATCCTTACAATTTACACTTTGCATTACATATATCCCTACTATTTACACTTTGCAGTACATATATCCTTACAATTTACACATTGCATTACGTATATCCTTACTATTAACACTTTACGTTATTTATATCCTTACAATTTACACTCTGCATTACATATATCCTTATATTTTACACTTTGCAGTACATATATTCTTACAATTTACACTTTGCAGTACATATATCCTTACAGTTTACTTTTTGTGAAATGTAAATAGGATGATGGTATTTATTAAGAAATAAGCGACCTTTACTTTAATGATATTTTAAAATGTATTACTATAAGCATTATCAATTATTGTGCTTCAGGTTTCAGTGACTCTTGTTTGAGGTAGCAAGGTGAGATAATCCATAAGATTTGATGATTAAGCCATCTTACATTCTTACATACTGGGTAGTCTATGTTAAAATATCGCATCACAATAACTTTAGTCTATGTTAAAATCTCACACCATAATAACTTTAATCAATGTTAAAATCTCACATCACAATAACTTTAGTCTATGTTAAAATATCACATCACAATAACTTTAGTCTATATTGAAATCTCACATCACAATAACTTTAGTCAATGCTGAAATCTCGTATCACAGTAACTTTAGTCTATGTTAAAATCTCACATCACAATAACTTTAGTCTATATTGAAATCTCACATTACAATAACTTTAGTCTATGTTAAAATTTCACATCACAATATCTTTAGTCTATATTGAAATTTCACATCACAATAACTTTAGTCTATACTAAAATCTCGGGGGAGGGGGCCGAGTGGCCGAGTGGTCTAAAGCGCTGTCCATTACGGATCACTGCCATCTCACCTCTGTCTGCGTGGGTTCGAGTCTCGGATTCAGCCAATGTGGGTATGGGAGAAAGCTTACCAGTAGCTTCTCGTGGATCGGTGGTTCTTTCCGGGGTTTTCCGGGTTCTTCCTCCACCATTAATACTGACCGCCATGTATAGCCTATCGTGTGCTGAAAAATGGCATTAAACCTGACAACAACAACAACAACTAAAATCTCGCATCACAATAACTTTAGTCTATATTGAAATCTCACATGACAATAACTTTAGTCTATGCTACAATCTCACATCATAATAACTTCTAGGTCATGATCTAAAGCAACCTCAAATTCATTTCACAATTGTCTATCAAAGAGACAGGTGCATCAGGTGGCATGAAACATGGCAATGATTTTAATATGCCATCAGATAATGTCATAATTTACTTATTTTCTTTTACTTACATACTGAGTTACTTGTTATCTGTTGTATTTTATGGTATTGTATCATATTGTTTCGTATGGTATTGTATTGTGTTGTGTTGTACTGTATTGTATTGTTTAATCTACTGGTTCTGTCAGCTCTGTATCAAAGCAAATTATTATGCAGTTCATAAAAGCAGGCTATTTTGAAAAATATAGAAAGGAATGACTTGAAATCAACCAATAAAAAATAATTATAAAAAATAACCAAAATAAAACTTACCCTGGGATGTCCATAATTTGACACCAGTTTTTCATGGTGTCTTGCTTATGTAATAGTGCAATCTTCTAGGAATGAGACATATATTTCTTACAAAATGTATACGTTTCTTTCTAGGATTTAACTATCGTAGAAATTATTACAAATAACTCTGGTTCAACAAACTTTTTAGATAGCATAGTTCTTCCTCCTCCCTCTTTTTATTAAGCATAGCACAAAAGTTTTATCTTTTAGCTACAATTATGGAACCATTTGCTAATTGATCTTAGTACATCAAAAATATATCAAGAAATTTAATGCTGAAAAAGTGGAAGTGGCCATCGGTGTGATGGTTACTGTGGAGGGAAGCTATAGTGTAACGTCTTCATTTTTAATGTGCATGTCATACTTTTTAAATTAAATGCTGGTACAATGGTTTTCTGATTAGTTACATATTTTTTAAAAATGCAGAGAGCAAAACAAAGGACTGTACATCACATGTGTGGACCTGACGAAGGCATTTGATACGGTGAGCAGAACTGGACTGTGGAAAATCCTTGAAAAGCTCGTCTGTCTTCCTAAATTCCTTACCATGGTCATCCAACTACATGAAGACCAGCTTGGTCAGGTCAGAAACAATAACGACCTGCCACAGACCTTCCCCATTGCAAATGGCGAAAAACAGGGCTGAGTTTTAGCCCCCAACCCCAGGCTGTTCTCAATCTTCTTCAGCATGATGCTCCAGAAAGCAAAAGAAGACACTGATGATGAAGGTGGCATCTATATCCGATGTCGGACTGATGGGACTTCTTCAACTTAAGGTGACTTCATGCCCACACCAAGATCTTGGAAAAACTTATTAGAGAACTTCTCTTTGCAGACGACGACGCCCTTGTTGCCCACATGGAAGTTGCCTTACAGCGCGTAAAATCCTGCTTGCCAGCTCTTTGGTCTTGAGGTCCACCTAAAGAAAACTGAGGTACTTCACCAGCCTGCTCCCAGGGAAGAGTACCGACCACCAAGCATCTTCACTGACCCGACAGAGCTGAACGTAGTCCACCAGTTCACCTACCTGGGCTGTGTGATATCCTCTGATGCCATGACCGACAAAGAAATAGACAACAAACTGGCCAAGGCAAACAGCGCCTTCGGCAGACTCTATAAACGAGTCTGGCACAGTGACAGTCTCAAGAGAGATACAAAGATCAGCGTCTACAGAGCTGTCGTACTGACCACCCTCTGATACGGCTCCAAATCCTGGGTCATATACATCCGCCACCTCCGCCTCCTTGAACGCTTCCATCAGCGCTGCTTCCGCACCATCCTCAACATCCAACTGGAGTGACTTCGTCACCAATACTGAAGTCAAACAAGCAAAGATCACCAGCACTGAGGTCACGCTCATGAAGATACAGCTTCGCTGGGCAGGGCATGTGTCCAAGATGGAGGAGCATCGCCTGCCAAAGATCGCACGGTATGGTGAGTTGTCAACTGGCCACGGTGATAGAGGGGCATCTCGAAAGAGATATAAAGACTCATTGAAAAAGACCCTCACCACCTGTGGTATTGATCACCGCCAATGGGCACCACAAGCTGCTGACCGTGAAAGCTGGCGACGTACAGTTCACCAGGCTGCTGCCACTTTTGAACAAAACAGACGGACCATCTTGGAGGAAAAACGATGGCGAAGAAAAAACCGGAACCATCGCCAGCACCCACCACAACCCAGACATTCCCCTGCAGTCTCTGTGGACCGACGTGCCTGTCACGTATGGGGCTCGTCAGCCACAAGTGCGCGTGCAATAGACATGGACATACCCCTTTGTAATCTTCGCAAGCAAAAGTAAGAGAAACATTAATTATCCCTTGATCATAAAAAAGGTGATTCAGAAATAGTTTATCAATGTTCAACGTTCCTTCTATTTATATGGCAAGAAGTATATGTAGTCAGGTGAAATAAGCAAAACAGTATTCAAAATGTTTCAGGGGTGGATGTGGAAATTAAATGATTAAAACATTTTGTTTTCTTAGTCTTATCTGCCTTAAATTAATGTTTTGTTTTTGTTTTATTTTCTATCGTGAATGCAACAACAAAAAACTTGCCACGTGCCTTCCTTACACAGTCCTCTGTAGTTGAAGGGAGGTTAAAACAGACTTGACTAAATGTTTCTTAATAGAGTTACTTCTCTTCAACTTCTACGTAAATGAAATCTTCCTGCTTGCGTGGATTATTTTAACATTGATTTTTCATTACTTATTGTTATGGTTATTGCCCAATGATATTAAAAATGAAGTTCAAAGAATATGCAAAGAATGAGGGACAAAAGCAACATAATACCAAACGGGTTGTAATGCATCAGAAGCACTGACGCGAATGTGCAAAATATTTTTATATTTAAAATAGTAACTGATGCATTCTAATACAAACTCTTGTCTTTGTTAGTTTCGAAAATATTTAATAAATAAGCAATGTGTCAATAATGACAAAATGAAAAACAGAAGATTGCTTTATCAGATGACATTGCTTCGTTTTCTCTGGTATTAGTTTCTACAGTTACAAGCCTGTCATTTCAGCTGACCTGCATCTCTAAGACAACCAAAGGACAAATTCTTCTGACTACTTATTTTATTAGCATTACATACCATATAACATATACAATGTAATTAAACAGACTTTAGAGATATGCCTTAATATTACGTGACTATGTATGTGCAGGTATAGCAAAGTGGTCAGTAGAAGCGTCGTCGGATTGCGATATTTTTTCATAAATTAATGTACATCACTTGCAAAACCGTTCCGTAACTCATAGTAAATTTAGCATTTTATATTTCTTGTGATGTATTTTCAATGAATTATATTAACCCTAAGGCAAAGACGTTTAATCTAAATGCAAATTATTTGTATGTTCCCTAAACTCGGAGAAAGTTTTTGTACTAACTGTCTGTACGACTGTACGAGTAGATGTGTGGACAGTTTAAGTCCAAACTTGGAACCTCGTGAGTTGTCCAGCGTAAATCTTAACATATATGCCGGCAAATTTCTTGAAAAAAAGACAAAAAAGAAACATAGTAAAATATAAAGCTATATTTTGCATTCATTGATATGACCGGGAAAATAAATTTTATAATTAGATCTAAATAAGTGAAAGATTTCCTTGTCTGGTTAGAGTGTTCAGTTTCCTAAAACAAGAATATGAAACTGATCCGGACATATTCGTGGTTACTATGTTATCCGGTTCGAATTTCCGAACAAATTTTTCAATTTGAAGGCAGTAGGCATTTTACATTTATAACAAATCCGATCATTTTCCCGTTCAACTCGAGTCTCTCGCATCACTCGTCACTCGCTTGTCAATATTTCTCGGAAATAATGAAGATAAATAGCTTTGTTAGTCTTGCCGACTTCATTAAAGAAGAACAATGTTAATTTAAAAGCTATAGCTGTCGAACAGGCAAAGTTATATCTCTCCACGGACTCGCAAATTGGGAATTCGAGAGTTGAAGAGTCGTAGATCTAGCCGTCGGCACGTGCTAAGTGTGGTATAGTCGGTATTGAGTTATCGCCGTGCTTGGACTTATCAATTTCCGATTTGGAGCGAGTGATACACGCTTGGAACAATTACACGGCAGGTACACATCTTTGACACAATTCTAGCCGATAGAGTAATAATCTGGAGGTTAGAGAATTAGCGCACGGTCATAATTTTTGTTTTTTCCTACTTAAAATATACAGCTCTGTCCTGTGTTTATGTATCAGTCTATAATTATCTGAAATAAAGCAAACGGAACACAAACCTCTAGCGAGGTTCAGGGAAATGTTGTCTTTGTTCATATAGGTGGGTGCAAGGTATCACAGCGAAGAATCTAACTTTCAAAATTGACAATTAACCTCCTATATTTGTACCCATATGAACGAGACAATAGTCTTTTTCGTGATAATTAAACCATGGAAACATTGCCGTATATTTATTATTATGAAAGTTCGCAGGTAAATGGCAGCTCGTAACTACCTATAGTGAAATTTAGATTATAAGGTTGATTTTCTTTTATTCTTTTCCAAAAAACAAAAACTGGAACGTATGAACGGATAACTAATCTTATAATATGTGGCGGGATTATCTATCGGGTTTCTGTAATCTGTTGACGTTCAGGAGATGGTCAGAAGATTTGACAATAATATTAGAAATGCGAAGATTAGATGCTGTAATATATAAATTTTAACTTTGTGGGATAGATGCAGGCAATTTGCTCAATTTAGCCAAAAGTAACTTCGCTCAACAAGGTCAAATTTTGTCACTTACATAGATAGGATATTTTGTACTTCGATGCGTATGCTGGCGTAATAATTTGTTTTTAAAAAAAAACAACAAAAAACAGAGAATCCAGAAGCGTGTAAATTGTAAAAATAATATGCACTCATACCGGAATTTGGCGACTACGCCCCTTTTTGTCAATAAGAGGTGGGCGATTATTTCCTCCGTTCAAGGGGCCCCAAGTGGCCGATTGGTCTAAAGCGCTCACCGTTCCGGATCACTGCCATCTCACCTCTGTCTGCGTGGGTTCGAGTCCAAGGCTCGGCTAGCGTGGGTACGTGGGAAAGCCTGCCAGTAGCTTCTCGTGGGTCGGTGGTTCTTCCCTGGGTTTTCCAGGGTTCTTCCTCCACCAGTTATACTGGCCGCCATGTATAGCCTATATTGTGCTGAAAATGGCGTTAAACCTTGAAGAACAACAAAAAAATCCTCCGTTCAACTGGGATATTTTTTCACTAAAAAAATGTCTTGCGCCAAACGCACAGTCACGCGGATGATTGCTTCGAGATCTAAGGATCTATTTTTCAACTTTTCAACGCGTACGACACGAATCACAATTATACAAACACAAACACACAAACTTCAACAAAATGTCTACTTATATACTGTTGCGTTTTTTAAATCAAACCCAAAGAACATGGTCTTAATATATCCTATAAAAAAATACCCAGAAAAATGTGTACTGTGAACTGTTTAGATTCGAACAAATTAAGTATCTAAATTTGTTAAGAACACCCTTTTTCGCTTTTAAGTTGCCTACATGTCACCTATTCAGGTGACTTAAAAGAAAGTGTGACAAGATATGCCAATAATGCAGCTGCATAACCCAACCACACACCCCAACATTTTATCCCGGATAACATTGACCACCCAGCATTATGTCCCGGATAACATTTATTGTATAATCATACTACAATGAATACAAAATTACACGCTTCAGAAATGAATAACAAGATGATATGTATGACTGTATTTGTGTTTAATGGCACCTCAGCACAATAATTGCTTTATGGCACCCACTGAAAGCAAAGTTCCCCAAAAAAGTGGATACAAAAGCTCTAAAACGGTAAACCCTTTTAAATAAATGCAGACATGAAGAAGGAAATGAGTTTCCAACTTCCTGCCAAAATGAAGAATGATATTTGTATGTATGTATGTGTGTGTGTGTGTGTGTGTGTGTGTGTGTGTGTGTGTGGATGTACTAGGTTTTTTAAAGATCGTTTCTCAAGTTCTCTTTGTCAGAGCAGACCCTTCTCACTCTTAGTGCTGACTATGTTTTATGTCACTCTCAGTGCCTGGCCATGTTCTCTGTCACTCACTATGCCTGGCCATAACTTTTATCACTCTCAGCGTTTATCTATTTTTGTGCCACTCTCAGTTCCTAGTTGTGTTGTGCCACTCTCAGTACCTGGTTATGTTCTGTGTCACACTCAGTGCCTTGCCATGGTTTGTATTACTCTTAACGCCTCGCTAATTTTTGTCACTCTCAGTGCACGGCTAAGTTCTGTGCCACTATCAGTGCCTGGCCATGGTTTGTACCACTCTCAGCGCCTATCTATTTTTTGTGCCACTCTCAGTGCCTAGTTGTTTTGTGCCACTCTCAGTACCTGGTTATGTTCTGTATCACACTCAGTGCCTGGCCATGGTTTGTATTACTCTTAGCGCCCCACTAATTTTTGTGTCACTTTCAGTACCTGGCTTTGTTTTGTGTCACTCTTAGAGCCCAGCTATGTTTTGTGCCACTCTCAATGCATAACTATGCTTTATGCCATTCTCAGTATCTGGTTATGTTTTGTGTTACTCTCTGTGCATGCCTATGCTTTCTGTCACACTAAGTGGCTGACTGTTTTGTGTCACTCTCGATGTCTGGCTATATTTTGTGTCACTCTCAGTACCTGGACATGATTTGTGTCACTCTCAATGCCTAGCTATGTTTTGTGTCACTCTTACATACTGGCTATAGGAAATGTTTTGAAATGAATGTTTTTGGTGGCATCAAATGGGAGCGAATACTGTCTGTTGGAGTATACCTCCATATGGAGTTTGCTTTCATTGATTTGTGTGGTTGTGTACAAAAACAACGGCTTGCACATTATATTTATGCAATGGACTTGATTGAACTATGCAATTCGCTTGCTTTAAAAAGAAAATCATCTACCTCTTGTTTTCTTCTTTTCCGTTGTAACGTCTATTCAATGTCGTCCGTGAAACGTAGCCACTGGAGTAGTGGAACGTATGGCCGTGAGGACGAGAGACTGCCTTCTCGTTTGTCAGTTGAAAATATTTTCGCACGAGAGGGACTTCTTTGTCCCCATTCCTATACCATTAATTTGCAGTTAGTGTTTTCCACTGAATAATAAGTTGTTGAGTTTTAGTACTAGTTTCAATACTTTTACAAAATTTCTTCATATATATATATATATATATATATATATATATATATATATATATATATATATATATATATAGCCATAACAGAAAGACCCACCTTGGATTGCGTCACAATAGATCAGAATAAAAGGATAAAGATTTTAAGCACAGCAAACATTGCAAATAAAAGTAAATAGTGCAAACGATGCTCTAGTACTGAACAAAAGGAATGCTAAGTAACGAAAACAAAAACGTAAAAACGTTAGTCTATGTGGATATTATAAAGTTTTACTTTAAGAAAACGGCATTAACTATGAAAGAATATAAGTAACGTATATACTCGGTTATAACTTGATCAAAATGCAAACAACATAGACCCAGATATGCCCTTGCATAATGCGAAGGCATATCTGAGTTTGCAGTTGATCTCGACTTATGAGCGAATTAGACGGTAAAATATGTGTTATAATCGAGCTATATATCATTAGACAATGCCATGCAATGCAGTGTGTCTAAAAGTAAAAATAAGCTTTCCACTCAGCGGTATACAAATTAAGAGAAACAAAAAATAGATAGAGTGCCATGCAACACGGGTGTGTCTTAAATTATACACTTTCGACGTGGCGGTACGGGAATTGAAGAGAAAAAGAAATAAACTGGCAGACACATTTTGACGATATCACGTAATGGAGAAGAGAGTAGGCTATGTGACAAATGTTGTCACTGAACAAAACGAAATATAATACCTTTCAATCTATCTATCTATCTATCTATCTATCTATCTATCTATCTATCTATCTATCTATCTATCCATCCATCTCTCTCCCCCCCCCCCTTGTTTTTGGTGGTGGTGTTGTTCTTGATGATGATGATGCTAATGAATGTTATTATTATGATTATTATTATTATTATTATTAAGTAAGTGTTGCTCTTTATGAACAATTCTAATGATCATGATAACACTAATGATGATGACGACGACAACAACAACAACAACAACAACAATAATAATAATAATAATAATGGTTAGACGGATAAAATAATCTTTCCATCGAGTGGAAACGTAATCATGCCAATACTTTGTTGCTATCCCTGAAAAAGAAAAAAAAAGCAACATTGAAAAGATTGTTTAAATATAATTAAAGCAAAATATCTATATTTTAGTGGGTTTTCTTCGTGAAATTGTGTATTGTTTAATGGAAAGTGTAATATATAGTCTTGTATAACTTTAGTTAGTTCATGTGTTTATGATATTTTCTAATGAAGTTATGTATCAAACGGTGCGAAAGAAGACATTAGCGCATCTATCTAAGGGCAGTCCAGATTGTTGATTTATATCAATCAGCATGCTACTTAGTGAGAGGGAGGGGAGCATAAATCAATCACACATACATGGCATAAATTTTCCCGTCTTTTCCATCTTGTTGGAATAACCCGGAACTCATACGTCCATTTTACGACTCTGGCTGTAATCAAACACGGCTTTATCATGGCACTTTCTCGGTTTAAATGTTTCAAATGCCAATTATTTGCAATTTGCAGGAGAAAATGCACACATCTGCTCTCTCTCTCTCACACACACACACACACACACAACTGATCACACATGTATGTATGTATGTATGTATGTATGTATGTATGTATGTATGTATGTATGTATGTATGTGTTTTTGTTGTTGGTGGTGATTGACATTTCATTATGACCAATGGCAACATACAATAAATATCAACACGAATAATTACAAGGTGAACAAATCACTTATAAAAAAAACGAGAAGTGTGATTTAATTATATAGTGTGCAGTTAATTTATGAAAATTAAAAAGTTCACACAACGCTAATTAATTATAAGCATATTATAGACGCGCATTTTAAAATTTGCTTCATCATCATCTCAAAAGTTTACTTTTTTTGAACGATATGACAATTAATTTCAATCCTTTAGAGAATGTATTTTGTGATTGGGTTGTTATAATTCGATTTCGTTGAAAGAAAGAAAAGGAAAATTAATAATATTACATTTTTAGTCTGTAAATAGCATTATTTAAAAAATTGAGCTAAACCACTTTTGATTTCAAATTAAATCGACATACTCAAAATGATCCATTTTAGATTTTGGGTGGGGGTGGGGGAAACTTTCCACTCAACATGGGTTATAAAATAAACAAAAAATAGCTATGCAGATTTCGAGATTCTGTCGCCAGATAATATCCTTGAGATTTAAAGAACATGAGAGTTTTAAAGATTTGGCTAACATGTAGGGATTGACCCGTTTATTCCCCTTGTGTCCGATTTATTTTCTCGTGAAAGATATAATTGTGCGGAGTTAATTTCTGATATATAGGATTATAAAAGTGATAGAGTCCAAGGTAGATAGATTTTTTATTTACAATCCCGAAGAAAGAGTAGTATATGTTACCCCTGCCATCACGTATGATGGTATTATATGAAATATACTTTTATTTAAAACTCAGAAATTTGGTCAATACTTACCAATCTGATTCAAGATAATGTGCGATACCTATTTTGTATAATAATAATAATAATAATAATAATAAGTAATAGTAGTAGTAGTAGCAGCAGCAGCAGAAATTGCAGCAGCATAGTCTAGGTAAAGCATATGCTTTACGTCCAATAAGATAATAGTTCTTTCATTGTGAAAGACTTTTCCAAAGTATTATACAACAAGCCTGTAATGACTATCTGTAATCCTGAATTTTTTGTACTTTATCTATTACGAAAGTAAATAGTATACATTCCCAGTAGTCTTTATCTCAGGTCTTCTGCAACAGTATTTCACGATGATACAAAGCAGACGACATACAATGCAACGTGCTCATCAGACCACGCGACTTATTGCCGCGCTTTTTTTTTTTTTATTACAGTGACGAATTTATTCCAGAACGCTTTTCGACGTATCGGAAACTAACTTTATCTGGGTAATTCGTCAGTGCCACGATGCGTTTGTCACCATTTCTATTTCACCTCGTATTTATCTCAACACTTCCGATAAGATGATATTGTGATGGTAGTGTATCTTCAGAAAAACCGTAATACAATGTCCGGCCGAGAAATGTACTGTTATTTTCATTAACCAAAGAAAAGCGTTAACTTCTCATAGATATATGGTGCAGTATTCGTTTTGAGAAAATAAAGTTGAGAGACAGACAGTAAGACAGACATAAATAAAAATGTGTAAAATTTCAAATTTTATGGACGAGTCCTTTATGATCAAATATAGGAAACAATCTTTCTTGGATGGGGAGGAGGTGTAGGGAAGGATAGTAGCTTAGTACCAATATGTGTGTGTGTGTGTGTGTGTGTGTGTGTGTGTGCAAGCGTGCATGTATGTATGTATGTATGTATGTATGTTATAAGCTACCTTTTATTTTTCAATCACACGTGACTTTCTCAGAGAAAAAATTATCTTGAGGTAATATGTATACTTTTTCCCGTAAAAGATACAAAAAGCGATATAATATCGGTTCATAGTACGTCACAATTTCTTAAAGAGTAAATTTAGGAACCAGTTGTTTAGAGTTAATTTAGGAACCAGTTGCTTATAGAGCAAATGTAGGCACTAGTTGCTTAGAGTTAATTTAGGAACCAGTTGCTTATATAGTAAATTTAGGAACTAATTGCTTATATAGTAAATTTAGGAACCAGTTGCTTATAGAGTAAATTTTAGGAACCAGTTGCTTATAGAATAAATTTAGGAAACAGTTGCTGATAGAGTAAATTTAGGAGCCAGTTGTTTATAGAGTAAATGTAGGAACTAGTTGCTTAGAGTTAATTTAGGAACCAGTTGCTTATAGAATAAATTTAAGGAACCAGGTACATATAGAATAAATTTAAGGAACCAGTTGCTTACAGAATAAATTTTAGGAACCAGTTGCTTATAGAATAAATTTTAGGAAATTGTTGCTTATAGATTAAATTGTAGGAACCAGTTGCTTATAGAGTAAATGTAGGAACTAGTTGCTTAGAGTTAATTTAGGAAACAGTTGCTTATAAAATAAATTTAAGGAACCAGTTGTTTATAGGGTAAATGTAGGAACTAGTTGCATAGAGTTAATTTAGGAACCAGTTGCTTATGGATTATATTTTAGGAACCAGATGCTTATAGAGTTAATTTAGGAACCAGTTGTTTAGAGAGTAAATTTAGAAACCAGTTGTTTAGAGAGCTAACAGAAATTTTTTTAAAAAATGCTTGAAAGATAACAATCTATGTGCAAATGTCGTTTTAAAAATAGATTTTGAGACTCATCGTTGAACTCGCAGTAAGGTAGACCTTAATTTTTGATCGAAGATTTAAATGTAAATACAACAACTGCTATTATGACTGATATCAAGATGTTCATCTGGGTAAACAAAGCAGTACATGCTTAGAATGAATCTTTCACAAAGATTATCATGTTAAATAACACGGGGGGGTGGGGTACAATCCATAATCAGAAACAAGCAAGCAAGAAAACAAAACAATATCTTTTAATTTTACCATTGCATTTGTTCAGCTGCAGAAAATAGATGGATAAACTGGTTCATACGCTTGTCATTTACTGAAAGACGGAAATTATAAGTTGTAGCATCATAATATTGCAGAGTCATCCTTTCCCTTTTTCTGAAAGAGAGTAAAATATAACGAACCGATTTGAACAGTGAAAAAATCTGTTTGTGATTTTAATAACCGTGTAAAACAACCGATTGCTTTTCTTCCCCTAGGAACATGCACTCCGTAAGCCTTACGTAACATGTACGATCGGCAAAACGTCTAATTATACACAGGAAATGTCGATATTTTAAGAACTGGTAACTTGAACGGTCAAGTGGAACATCCTTTTTTACCCGCCCCCTCGGGCCGGCCAGGAAATGAGTGACATGTCCTCCTTTGAAGGAAATCCCGTATTGATCAATGAAACAAACTGGATAGAGAGAGAGATGGGGGGGGGGCAGATTTTAATTTTCAGAATTTTTTAAAATTACATCTTGCTATGAAAAAGACCGAATATGTCCGGTTGATAGATTAACACGCATGGTTCCTCTCTGCAGTTCTTAGTGCTTCTGAAAGATGGACTGGTACATGGTGAAGTTGTGTGCATTTGCAACAAGCGCAGTGATGATAATGTGGCATACTTATATAGTATTTTCACGTGTTGTTTACATGTGGTATTAAGAAAACAATAGGCTGCCTAAAACAGATAGCTGATCTAAATAGTTGCTTCCATATACGCCTGAAATAAATATGAACTAGTCCGAGGTACACTAGGTTTAGCATAATAAAGTTAATGAATTATACTTGAGTTGACAATGATCGCAATATAAAATGCAATAAATTAATTATTTAATATATTAAAAATATAAAAAGTTATAAGCTAACTTTTCCTTCAGTTAACTTCTTAAGTCAAGAAAGTGGAGCTAAAGGTCTTTTGAGAGATACACATCTGAAGTAAGGCCAAACTGTATACTCAATAACAAAATTACATACATTAATTTTGCACCAGAACAAAATGATTTAAAAACTATTTTAACAATACCTCAGATATACAAGGTCTTGTTTAATTGTTTTTATAAAAAAAGAAAACCAGTGAGGAAATCATGGGAAATTCCTTATCATTAAAATTCAAAGAGCGGAACATACTAATACGATCTACTATGAGACAAAGCAAATAAATAAGAATACTCATGCACCTTAATTAATATAATATTAAGAATATGTATACTAGGTTTTTTCCTTTTGGATTTATAAAATGAATATATATGTCTGGCCACATTCATGCTCGTACGAAACGATTGCTTAAATTTTGTGATTCAAGCGTTTCACCTCTAAACATGTTGTGGCCTACATCCGTAAAAAGTAATAATTGACCACTACATGTGTGCTCTCCCCCACCACCCCAAAAACAATAATTCTGCAGGCGCCCCTGGATACATAACAGAAACAGTGAGAGAGAAGAACGGTAACAATTTATTGCGAATACGGTTCTCTTTTATACTGATTTTCCAGTGTAAGTTTCTCATGGAATAGGTACAAGGTGACAAATCTATCCAACAGTGCAAATATCAACAAATAATTTAATTTTGAAGTACAATATATGATAAATTTTGTTTAATTGCCACAGCATAGATTCTTTTGAATAGAGAGGCACTCGCAAATAACGGTGTGCAAGAAATATCGATGGTATCAAGCAAATGTAGCCAGTATACGTATTATATCATCATAATTAAGTTTGATGTGCTCGCTTTTGTATCATTTGCCTACTTCATAATAGCGATAGAACTAACACCACCACCACCAACGCACACACCACATTCAGAATTGAATACAGGTCCAATGGATATTAAAGAAATTGAAACTACTCTAGTTTCACCACATTTGGTATTGAGAGAGAGAGAGAGAGAGAGAGAGAGAGAGAGAGTCTGTGTGTGTGTATGTCACTATTTGAAAATAAGCTGCAGTCCTTTGGAGATGGTAAATCGGTGATCCAGTTTAACGGTCAACCCTTATCTACCTACCTACATATTCCACTTGACATTTACTGCTTTTTTATTTATGTTGCTGCGAATGAACAGAGCCAGCGTTTTTATATACGTTTTCACTTTAAATAAAGATATACATTTTCAGTTTAAATAAAGATATGCGTTTTCAGTTGAAATGAAGGTATACGTTTTCGGTTTAATTGAAGGTATGCGTTTTCAGTTGAAATGAAGGTATGCGTTTTCAGTTGAAATGAAGGTATACGTTTTCGGTTTAATTGAAGGTATGCGTTTTCAGTTGAAATGAAGGTATGCGTTTTCAGTTGAAATGAAGGTATACGTTTTCGGTTTAATTGAAGGTATGCGTTTTCAGTTGAAATGAAGGTATGCGTTTTCAGTTGAAATGAAGGTATGCGTTTTCAGTTGAAATGAAGGTATGCGTTTTCAGTTGAAATGAAGGTATGCGTTTTCGGTTTAATTGAAGGTAAGCGTTTTCAGTTGAAATGAAGGTATGCGTTTTCAGTTGAAATGAAGGTATGCGTTTTCGGTTTAATTGAAGGTATGCGTTTTCAGTTGAAATGAAGGTATGCGTTTTCAGTTGAAATGAAGGTATGCGTTTTCAGTTGAAATAAAGATATGCGTTTTCAGTTGAAATGAAGGTATGCGTTTTCAGTTGAAATGAAGGTATGCGTTTTCGGTTTAATTGAAGGTATGCCATTTCAGTTCAAGAAGGCATGCGTTTTCAGTTTAAATGACGCCTTTTCAGTTTAAATGAAGTTATGCGTTTTCAGTTTAAATAAAGGTATGAGATTTTAGTTTAAATGCCGGTACCCTACTATCATTTAAAAAAAATATTCTTTTTCTTCTTCTTCTAACTGATATTTAAATCCTCTTCTCATTTTTAGAAGAATTGGCGATACTTTAATCGCTTCTACAATTGCATGTTAGAAGAAAATTAAAACAAAGAAATCGAATGGCTTTTCATGGTACATTCAGATTGTACACAGTATAATAGGTAGATAAACAATGTCAGACCCCTTCCTTTTAAAAAAATAAATAAATATTTAAACCAAAACCAAAAGATTACAAGTTGAGATCATGCATTTTAGATACATAAAAAAAGTTAATTCAATACGCAGAGGCTTATACAGCAAAAAACAAGGAGTTCTCTATCATGAATGAGAGCAGACTAAACAGCAAATTAGTTAAAGCAACATGGTCCTTATCTGTAAAGCTAGAAATGAGACTATACAAATCTCGTCCGTAAAGACGGGTCTGCACAGTTACCCGTGTATAGACTAAGCCAGAAAACAAACTCATATTTATGAAGCTGAGTTATTTCTCCGTTGTGGGGATAGAAAAAAACAATTCCGAGAAATGTATCAATATTTTCAATATTAATTGGACTAAAACTTTTACTTGTGCCAAAGTCAGGAATACTGACTTTTAAATCTAATTAGTCTTAAAGTACGATCATAAAAAATTATCGATCAGCTCTTTTTTGTAATCATGACTAATTTATATATGTTGTTTTAACTGTGGACATAGCTATTCCAAACACCTAACTATCAATATGTACATTACAGAGAAACAACAAACATTGCTTTTAAGATTTCTCTCTTCATCACAGCAACGACCAGCGAGATGGTAGGGTCGATGTATAATCATCACATTGTACACACAGCAACGACCAGCGAGATGGTAGGGTCGATGTATAATTATCACATTGTACACGCTTCCTTTGGCTTCTCGTTATGTTTATCCTTCAAAAATGGTTCAAACAAAAAATAAACTTTACGTACCAAAATATATTTTGCAATATTCTGTTAATCTAAATATTTTATATTATCTATTAACGTTTTATAATTAATGTATTCAAGCTATTGTCTTTTTGACCTTGAACTAAAGGTGTCTGATGACGTTTACTCTCCCACGAATTACGTCCGGAGTTGGTAATTTGGATCATATCTAACACAGGGAAGACATTTTGACTGTATGAAACGGCGTTGCGTTGAGACGATAAGTCCACGAAAGACGCTTCTAAGTATATATATCATTATACCATGGACACTGTGCATGACACTCACCGTCGTTACTATATAAACTGTACAATTAATTTTCATCGCTAATAATGCCAAAGGTATTGTTAGCATGATTAGATCAAATATCACTTTTGAAGAGAAACCTTTAAGAAAGTGAATTTTACTAGAACCGGCTCTGTTGACAAAATACCAAAACTAAATTTTCCCGTCAATATCTATATAAAAGGTATTAAATACAGTTCTTGTCGGGTTCATATACTTTAAGTTATAAACCGTGGACAAATAAAAAGTTTCTTGGGTAACACATTATATAGTCAGAATAAAGCTCACGTCACTTGTCACTTAAAATCTAGATTAGACTTTCTTGTCTGCGTTCGATCACTTCGAAGTACTATACACAAGGATTCTTTGCACACACAATAACGATAATCTAAAAGTAAAGAACGTTGCATATATAAATCCCTCAATGATTATATCACAGAAGTCATGCTTGATGTACGTATGCACACGATTTAGCATTTTATAATAATATAAAACGGGTCTTCTGTAGCATGAAGAACTCGTCTGGAATTGCTACCTAAGTAGAAAGAGAGAAAGAAACAATCGAAAACAAGTCAAATACCGTGGATGTACTTTGAAGGCATTCGCTCCCAAGGTGAGGACATTGGCTAAATCAAGCCTTTTTTTATAGTTTATTCAGCTAAAATTGCGTATTTTCAACTTAAGCCGACGTACAACGTTCACCTTACGCACGTAAGAGCATCAACAAATATTCATTACTCCTTTTTAACCCCACGAAGCGCAAACGAAGTATCGTCCAAGTGTCGTGAAAGTACTGTATTTTTTTAATCACCGTTTGTTTGGTGTAAATACCTAAGACCAGTTTCAAATTTGCTTCCTATACTTTTTTAATGTGTGTTTATAACACACAAACATTCACTAAAGAGTTAAAAATTTAATTCTCTCAGTAAAAACCCTTCATTATTGTACGTTATCATCAACATAGTAAAGAAAACATACATGAATATGAAATAATAATAATAATAATAATAATAATAATAATAATAATAATATACCTATAATCTATGAGCTTTTTTTAACCCAAAATAATTCCTCGCCTAATTTTTATTACCGCTGAATTTTTGAAGGAAGGACTATATAAGCAACACATATGGAAATATTTTTATATAAATGTCAAGTTTAACAATTCAGTTTCGATCCTGGGAAAATAAATCATTACGTTGAAGGCTGTCGGCTTGCGTATCTTCAACTATGTATGTGACACATTGCCTGGTCACAATGTCTTAAAACGTCATTCAAAGATTTTCGGACATTAAAAGGCTATGCTCCAGACAAAGATTTAAGTAACCGTTACATTTCCTCTTCCTGTAACCTTGGCCCCGAGGCAGCAGAAGTGTCCACGATATGCAACACACTATCTATACATGATATGTGATTGGCTGAAGTTTCATTAAAATATCTTCAAAAGTTATACTCCGGACAAGGATTAGCTCACATAATTACTTTTCCCATACACTGACCTTGACCAAGAGATGGACATGACCGGGCTAGGGTATGCAACACATTGACGATACATCATATATAATTGTCAGAATTGTCTCTTTCCGTGACCATGTCTTTGAGGCGATGCTTTGGTTTGCGACACATTGACGATACATACAATTGTCAGAATTGTCTCTTGCCGTGACCTTGTACTTGACACACGGTCTCAAGTCATGGTATATATGTCGGTCAAGTTTCATGTAAATGCCTCCAACCGTTGCAAAATAATTGGCGGGACAGATACAATATAACGGACGGACGGACGGACAGCGCCACATCATAATAATCATAAGACATCATTGTATGTATGTTTTCCATTTAGAGAAGATTTTCTTTATTGCAAAAAAATATGCTTTTCGAAATAACGAACAGTTTTTTCGTCATTTGAAAACATGTTTTAAAAGTAATAACGACTGACGTTTCTAAATAGTGAAAATATTTGCGATATTAAGAAAAGTTTGTCCTTGTTTCAGAATGATCTTTTTGAAATAACTAAGACATTTTTCTCTTACTGGCGTTAATATTCGACCGTAGACACCAAATGGACTGATCAATGATAGTATTCACATATGTAAACAAACAAAAATGGTGATTTATAACTAGACTGAAATAATCTACAAAACTGGAATGGGAGGCCAATCTTAAAGGACAAACTATGAACGTACAAGCTATAAAAGAAGATATAAAAACAACAAGATCACAAACGAAGTATCTTATTTCACGTTGACAAAAACTGGCTCATATCTTAGCGGCTGTTAGGCCATATTTATTAGCATATGCTTTGTTAGCAATCAGCCGCCTACTGTCTCCATTCATTTGAACTAGAAAATTTGAGATATTTAGTAAAAAGTAAAAACTATTTCCTACGAAGTTTATTCGAGAGAAGTTTTCTTTACCTGAGTAGGTCACTCATTCTTTTCTGCCAATTATTAATACTGTCATTTTAAACTCTATATGCGGTCATAGATGTTGATTAACTTTACAAGAATCCGCAGTATTTGAAAACGCCTTGGTTGCTGTCGTCTCATTAACAGCGATGTTTTAAGAATGCTTGGTCATTTTCTGTAATAATTTATAAGAGAAAAGGTCAAAGTCAAACGAATCCGTTTTGTCATACTGCAGTTGGTTAAATTTTCCAATCAACTGCAAAAGCTGTTGTCACTGGACAGTTTGTTTTGCTTCTTTAAATCGTCGTCGTAATCATCATCAGTATAATCATTACATAACTATATATATATTGCAAATGTGAACCTATATATTCGTGATGAAGCTTGGGCATAGTATAGTATGTGGAACAATACGGTCTACTTCGTGAGGCAAAATGGTGTAACGTGGGGAAGGGCTTTGTTTTGAAGTGGGCCATCTGCACCGTCTCATGTCCGCTGATAAGGGGAGTTAAGCGGGGATAAAACAATGCGGAGATTGGACGTAAATCAGATAAGGATGCTGTCTCTGTCAAAGACTCAGATAGCATTGAAAAACATAAGATGAGATATATATTATCGAGTACAATACATGCTAATAGTAGGTAAGAAACGAACGCTCAGCGTTGCGACAGGGAAACACAAGTTAATAATAGTTTAGGACTATGTTTGGATCCAGGAGGGGAAGAAAGGCATGGGTCATGACAAGCGGAGAAAGGGAAAGGAAGGAAACAAGCAAAAGGATGGAAACAATTATATGAAAACACAAATGACAACAAGCAAACAAAAGAATCCACAATACAAATTTTGATATAGTTAAGTTTGATGCAGTCAAGAGGCTGCAATCATGACAGAAATACAAAGTAGGCAAATTTCGTGGTGATAAATGCACTAAATAAAATAGATGGAATGAACGATCGACAGAAATAAAGAAAGTAAAACAGAAAGAAAGAAATTATACGGATGAAAATCCAAAAAGACATAAGAGCAAATAAGCAAACAAAACCCAAAACGGAACCCGGGTTCGAATCCGTTGTTGTCGAAGAGAAGTAACACAAATGTGTTGGAGCCACCGCACTATCGGAGTTAATCACTGTGTCCTTTTAAGGTCCAAAACTCTAGCTTCGTATCTGTCCAGACCAATAAGGTTTTCTCCGCCTCTTTTTATCTGATTAACAGGCATGTGAGAAATAAAAGGAGAGAACAACTTGTTGGTCTACCTATCTATTATGTGACTTGGTTTGTGGTGGCCACTGTGCAAGTGGGTTTCTAGATTTGGTCAACTTCTGTAAACCTGGCAACTACTTCTCGCCACAGCCCTATGCAAAGTGTCATTGGACCTTTCCCCAGCAAATGTTTACTATGAGAACAGTTAGGTTGGTGTCGAAGTCACAGCAAGTCACCTACCGAAAACATGGAATTCGTCGATACCACGTGTGCGATAATGGCATAGTGCTAATTGTTTTGCACGGGGGAAATACATAATATGCGACTTCATACTCTACCTGCCCAACCGCAAAAAAAACCCAACAGAATATTTATGTTTTCAGACATTAGAATTAAAACTAAATTTATAACTGTAATAATCCAACCTAATATCGAACAGATGCAGCATTATTTAGTCACATTATCGTAAAGTCTCGCAGGCTACATAATCTAACGGGGTCGAATTAAAATCAACATAACTGGACCTCTAACGTCAAGAAAAAAATGCAGGCCGCGAGATTTTAGAACAAGTGACCAAGAATTGCAAGAAATGGCCTAGTAGAAATCATTCTCATTCTAACTTCCGTCATTTTGGAGTGTATGTCGGATTATGATGGAGACGAACTGTGTTTCAACTGGTACGAATGACAATCTAAGTTATCGAGTTTTGCTAGCCGTAGGGTAAAACAGCGTGGTACCATGACCTCCCATAATACTCCGCACACGAAGCCAGGCACGTACCGTTGAATGGCAGATACCACTGGAGAAATAAAAGATGGCGGAAGTAATACAAAAATGCGATGGATATAAAGAAACAGCATGAAATCATTTATTTCCAGCTGTGTCGCCACCGGCTTTATCGTTGTATTATAACTATTATAACTACCTGGACCCATAAGTAACACAGACGGAAAAAACGTAAATTGTTTAAACTTATTTTTTTTAAAAATCAATTATTTCATCAAAAAGAGCTTGAAAATATTTTTAAAATGTTTTTAGTGTTGTTGCTACATTTAACATAATTAAGAACGCGATCTATTTAAATGCACAAAATTGTTTAAGGATATATCACAGTTTGAAATATTAATTTTATACATAAATTACCTAATTATTATTTTATGTCCAAAATGCAACATAGCACGGTGTTTTGTTGAAATAGAGTTTACAAAAACTCGACTTTTGCTAAAATTGCTCCTTTTCTTCGTGATTGAGGATAACGTCTGTCTGACTCTCTAAGAAGCAAACAAGACGTTGTGTTGGATAAGAGTTCAAGACCTGGCGTTTTTCCATAAGAAATTCAATCGTGTCTTAAGTAAAGTGAAATTAAAACATATATGACTTCGTAAATAATTATTCACTCCTGTTTTATATCAGTCCTTTTAAATCTATGATCCGAGTTTGTAGTTGTGTTCCGATTTAAGTCTAGAAGAATTATTCATTAATTTCAAAGTTCTCCTTGGTCTAAAACACTACTTTTGGATTATTGAGAACACATTCAAATACATAGTGGAGAGTATCATGGTGTTACATCAACCTATTTCAAGACTATTGGTACATCTGCACAGCCAAGACTACTGGTACAACATTATATTCAAGACTATTGGAATTTATTTGGAACATTTTATACTTTTTGTTCTTGCGATATGATATTTAGGATTCTTTAGGATTTAATTCACAATACCGTAGGCATCTTCAAAATTGTAACTCTGTATCTTGAAAAAATTATTTTTTTAATTTCTTAAACTGTAAGTTTTGCTTTCTTCCTGTTACATAGTTTAAGACCTAGAAGTCTTAACAGTAATTAGGGGCTAGTCTGTGATCTAAATTTCTTTAAAACTTTTCAGAGATATTACAATTTGTTTGTAAAATTGTAATATCATACATTTGATAAATCTCAGTGAACCAACAATCATTCATAATATCACTAATTTGGTGAACATCTTTCAAGTCCATAACCAGGCAGGGTTAGAGTCTATGAAAGAGGACGAGTTGCTTGAGCTAGCCAGACATTATGATCGTTCCGAAGCGAAAGTATCTTTAACAAAACAGGAGATAACGAATATTTTGATTAAATATTTAGTGGAAAAGGAAATTGTGGATGACAGTATTTTTGGGTTTGATTGGTAGGCCTGACTCTGGTATTAAGAGGAAATTAAAGGAATTGGAGTTAAAAGACCATATGAAATTGGAATCAACAATGCCTTAGTTTAAGCAGTGAATAAAGAAAATGTAAATTCAGAAAAGAAAGCAATGCCTTAGTTTAAGAAGTGAATAAAGAAAATGTAAATTCAAAGAGGCAAATGCAGAGAGAGAGAGAGAGAGAGAGAGAGAGAGAGAAAGAGAGAGATGGAATATGCATTAAAGGAATTAGACCAGGCATGCAGAGCACACTCCACTTTACACACAAGTTCAGTTTCTGATGTTACCAGAAATATTAAGTTAGTACCCCCTTTTCAGGAAAAGAAGTGGATACATATTTTCTTCACTTTGAGAAAATGATGAAAACATGAATTGTCCAAGACGGCATTAGAGTTTGTTATTACAAGGTGTACTTATATGCAGAGCTCATGACACCTACATTTAATTATCAGTTAAACAGTGACGTTTATGTGGTTCAGGAATACATTTTGAAGGATAATGAGTTGGTTCCTGAAGCTTGCCGACAGAAATTTAGGAATGGTAGGAAAGAAAATTAACAAGAATATGTCGAATTACCATTGGAAAAACAACGGGTATTTGATAGGTTGCGATCAGCTAAGAACGTGGATAGTATCAGACAGCTCATATTAATTGAAGAGTTATGGAATAGCATCCATATTTATTTCAAGACCTATCTTGACAATCAAAATGGTGACTTTGGAAGATTCCGCGGACACAGCTCGTCATTGACTCACAAAGTTTCATTTGCCAGTAAGTCTTCCTCCAAGCATTTTGTTGGAGTTAAAAAAATCATCTCAGCTGCATATAATTAGTTTCCAATCTCAACCTGGCAAAGCATAGAAATCCAGTTTCTGATAAGACTGATCAGAAACCCTTATCTCTTCTTATGTGCGCTTAATCTAAAAGAAAGGGCACGTAGTTTCTGATTGCTACAGTTTGGAAACAAAGCAACAGAATAAAGACAGAGCTATTCCAAATGCTTTTATTTCAAAGATGTCAATGTCACGGTCTTGTATTCAAAGCAGCGGATTGGTTCGGTCAAATCAACCCCATTATGATTCTATTTTGGAGAATTATGAGCTATTCATGTCGAAAGGTTCTATAACACTTCTTGTATATTCAGCCAAGCCTACCCCTATTAAAATATTAAGAAACAAAGTATGGACATACTGTCCGTGGGCTATGGGCATCCGCACACAGAGGCAAGGAAGGAATTCACCTCTAGGCATGTTTTGGCCTACATCCGTAAAACTTAATGACCACTATGTTTTCCCTCTTACCTCAATACACACATTAATTCTGCATGTACCATTGAAGTTATTAAAAGAGAAACATTTTTAAAATGAAGATTCAAGGATTAATCTTCTTGACTATGTCTCTGGTTTCAAATATAAGCCGTCAAATACTTGTGAAGTAGCAAGAACGAATTTACACTCAACTCATTCAAAAATTAAATTATGACATGACAAAAATACAACGGAAAGAAGTTTTATGTCCGGTGATAGAGTTCTAGTTCTCTTGCCCAGAGCGAAAGAGCCGCCACGTACTAAATTGTATGGACCTTAAACAATTGAAAAGAAAGTAAGTTGCTAATATTTTATCATTTACATTTCTTAGAGGCGGAAACAGAAACAACTTTGTCATATTAATGGGCTAAAGGAGTATTTTGGTAGAGATAGCCCATTTAATTATTCAATCAATTTAGTTGTACCTGTTCCACACATATTAAATATTCTCAGCATGTTTTTTTATGTTTTCTAATTTCATGGTGTTTGTTTTTGTAATCGTATCATTATATGTTTTTTTCTTATAGGTGTTGTCTAATGTTGTAAAGCGCTTAGAGCTTCTAAAAATTAGGCGCTATACAAAGTCATTATTATTATTATTATTATTATTATTATTATTATTATTATTATTATGTAAAAGATGGAATGCAATCTGACGGTAGTAGCTCTATTAATATTATAGACTTTGGACAATAAACATTGACATCCACTACTACAAGAAAAGAGTGAAATCAAACAGTTATTATGTGACTTTGGGAACTTGATTCCAGATGTTCCAACACGAACAAATAAAATCTATCATGCGGTTGAAACTGTAGATTCTACACCTGTGAAACAATATCCTTACGGGACGAAACGTTTCAAACAGGAATATTTGTTGGGGAATGATTTCAAAGAACCAAGGATAAGTGACCGGAGATCACCATGCATTCTTATGCCGAAACCACAAAATACAATCCGTATGTGTGCTGACTAAAGAAAAGATTCATTCCCCATACCAAGAATCGATCACTTGAAGTTACAAAATTGCAAATGCAAATATGTCACGAAGAGTTTCTTTCAAATACGATTTTGGCAAATCCCACTCACGGAAAGAGCCAAAGAAATTTCCGAATTTGCAGCTTCAGATGGAATTTGTCAATGTAAGGTGATGCTGTTTGGTATGAAAAATTCCCCGCCAACATTCCAGCTTATAATGAGCATGATAACAACTGGTTTAGATAATTGGCTCGCTTGCATCGATAACATCGTCATCGACAACGATACCTGGAAAGGTCACTTCGAAACAAATAAGTAATTATCTTTATCAATTCAGTGATACAAATATGACAATTAATTTAGGTAAATATGAGGTTTAGAACATATTGTGGAAATCGGTCAAGTTATGCCTGAAGAAGTTAAGGATAATGCTATCTCTGAATTCAAAGTGCCTGTTGTAAAAAGCTGATGACAAGGACAAGGATAAGTATTATCAAATTATTCCATAACTGCAGTACCCCTGACAAAACGTGTTGAGTAAGAAATGCAAGTTTTATTGGTCTGACAAGTGCCAGATGACTTTTGGTAAATTAAAGGCAATAGATGACTGTGCACCAGTTATTTCAGTTCCAAATTTCAGCCAGATATTTAAAATACCTGTTTATGCAAGTGATGTAGGGGTTGGTGGAGTATTTTTTTCAAGAAGATAATGGCGTAGGTCATAAAGTATGCTGTTTTTGCTAATAATAAAAGAAATAAGAAATAGATAAAAATTATTACACGGCGAAGAAGGAATGTTATGCTTTGTTATTGGCTTTGCAAAATTTTGAAGTGTATATTGTTTCAGTTCATTCTCCCATTATCGTGTTCAACGATCACGTCCACGTTACATTCATTAACAAAATGAAAAACAAATATCAGAGAGTGTTAAGATTGGGTTTGGTCATGCAGGAATAATATATTGACATTAGACACATCCGGGGAAATGTTAATCTGATTGCAGATGTCTTTCATGTATATAAAAGCACTATTTTATCTTATTTTGTGTAATTTTTATGTAATTAAGCTGAGTGACATTCAAAAGACACCTAAATATGTAATTTTAAAATTATCAGTAGCATATGTACATTTGTCTGATATGTAAAAGGAATCTTTATTGCATAAATCATTATTTTTCTTTCTTTTTTGAGGGGAGGTCGTATGTACTTCTATATTATGTGCTTAAGCTTTTAGTGATTGATGGTCTATCTGATTGATGGTCTATCTGACTTTTGTCATATTCATATTCTGAAAAATAAACAAGATTTTAGTTCAAGGCCAGAAATTTTTCCATAGGAAATTAATTGTGTCTTAGGTCACGTTAAATCAGGATATATATGATTTGGTAAAGAATTATTCATTTCTGTTTCATGTTAGTCTTTTGGAATCTGTGATTAGAGTCTGTAGCTATGTTCAGAGATAATTCAAAAAGAATTATTTAAGTTGTTTAATGGAATTATAAAGTGCTCATTCAGTTTTGGGGCTCAAACTCTACCTTGGGATTATTGAGAACTCATTCGTGGATATGATGGAGTGTAATATTGTGATACATCAACACATTTAAGACTATTGGTACATCAACACATTCAAGAAGATTGGTACATCAGCAGACGCAGGACTACTGGTACTGTAGCACATTATTATTCGGTAAATTCTAAACTTTTGGTCTTGAAGTGGAGCATTGTCAAAGATGGGGGAATGTGTGATCTCCCACTCCTTGTGATGCTTTGGTCATCCTTATGTGGGACATGATCGACCAAGGTGATATTGCTCGTATCGAGTAAACAATAAAATAAAATATTAAATTAATGGATGGAATAAAAGATATCTGAGCAGAGATTTCGAATAAAACGACACGAACCCCATATAAAAAATATAACAATTTAATCAATTACATAAAGAAAACACTGTTGGTTTTACATTACCAGCTGATTTATGTCAGTCGAAACACGTTCCTAATGCTAACACCATACATTTTCGGTGGAAATAGATCACTTCTTAATTACAAAAATGTGTTCATGAACTTCACGCCTTGTCCTGACTACGTTCCTTGGCTAATTAGCTATACATTGACATACATTTCCAGGTGGGCCTGGTGTCAGGATAATGTGACTGTGTGGGACATCATGCTAAATCTCTGTGGCATGATGTCCCAGTGCTAGACATCACTATAAACTGCCACAATGCAGGCATCATAGTGATATGACTGATAAATTGTTAAAGCTACGTTAAAATCCACCCACCCCCTTTTGGCTTATACACCCAGGATTACTTTCTTTAACCGACAAAAATTCTAATACTCCCAGTGAAATCAAAATCATTCTCCCTAACTGCCTTTATTAATAACTATTCTGGACAATATAATTTTATGACGCATTTTTCAAGTGGCCAAAGATTAACCAAAGTTCTGACTCTGGCATCTCTCAGCTTAGTCATCTTCCGCTAATATTGTCTTCTTCCATCTGTCTGATCTTTATCAAACTCTAATTAAAATTAAATTATGGTCCCAAACAGTTGATGTTAACCAACACAAGCTGGACAATTTATTGCGAGCCTAACCCATATTTCAATCTTAATGGTTACGCGTCACCCTGACCACGTCAAAAATGTACTTCCAAATTATGTCTACAAAAGTTTGTACCTTTACAGACATTTAGGATATTTTAGTTTTTAATTCACAATACTGTAAATGTCTTTTAAAGTTTAAACTTTTTAACTTAATAAATTATTTGATTTTGCTAAACTTGTTGGTTTCGATTCTTTCTGAGACAGAGTCTAAGGCGCAGAATTGCAATATTGATATATTTTGAAAATGAGTTAAATGATTTTTACTGGAAGAATTCTTTGTTTTGTAATTTTTCTATTCGTTCACAACAAAACGCAGCAACAAATACAAACTGGAGAAAAATAATTTGTTCCTTATGAAGTAAAAATATTCTTCTTTCACTATTTAAAAATTACAAAGCCCGGCTTTTTAAACAATGTTAATTTACACTTGCTTTGCTCTTATCAATGAGCATGTCACGTGAAAATTGTGCGTTTTTGTAGTATTTGTATAAATTACATTTAGGCAGAAATTACACAGGGATGATCTCCACATATTGCACAAGTGTAACGAATTATTTAGAAACGTTTTTCACAGGAATTGTGAAACCAGATTTCTCCCTCATAGAGCCCTCTACCGGTAATAGATATCACTACATATGACAAAGGTGCAAAAGCTTAACGCATTAGTCTCCGGTGCCAATGATCCCTGGTTCAAGCCGAGGTAGGGTTGAGATTTTGTATTTTGTATTTTCCAGTACCTCGAAATACGTTGTATACGTAAAACATGCGCGTCGATTAGCATGTGAAAAGCGTGACAAAAACGTGTATTCCAAATGAATGTTCCCACACATGCGTTAAAACATACGTAATGCTAAACGTACGTAAAACTTTATATGTAAAACACACATGGAAAGTACTCAAAGCAATTAATAGTTGTCATGTTCGAATGAAATGTTTTGCATATATTTATCAATTACATAAGCTTCACGTATAATGTACACGTGTGGTCAATATGTTTTTATGCCTATGCAAAAACTTTTAAATTTTGATCACAAATGTCTAGCATATGTGGAATACATTATCAAAACGAAATGCAAGTATTGCATAATGTGTGCAATAATGCAAATAAGTTGTGTTATGTATATTTAATTTGCTTTGTTTGTTAGTTTTAATATTTTTTATTTCATTACATGCAATTGTAATGTAACACTGTGTGTTGGACTTGACCTTGTCCAAAACTGAGTTCATTTCTGCTTGATTTGAATTGACCTCGTTCTGTAAACAACTAATATTTAGCTAAAGTATTTTTCTTATGTGTGTGGGTTTAAAATGAGTATTATTATTAATAGAATTTAACATGTTTATTTGTGTCTAGGTCAAAGTTTTGGAATTCCCTAGTGTATTTTACATAGTCCAAGCTCTCGATTTTGTTTTGTAAACATCATGATCATTCTATAAGGTTAGTTTCCGTTAGGTAATAAATTTTTTTAATAGAAAACGCTAACTGTGACCTACAGTCAAGTAGAAACTATGAAATCTTGCATCTGAGAGAATCTTTCAGTCGTGTTTGAAGATCTAGCACTTTCAAGTTGTATTATATGTTGTGTCCAATATTTTATTATTGGGCTGAAAATTTTATTTCTTCAAATTATTGAATTCAAGTGATTTTTTTTCTCAGGAAATCCAAAGGTGCTCTGATAAAATTCATGAACAAAGATATTCACTGTAATTTTTAGTGAATTCAAACCTGGAATTATATTGTTGTTTTTCAACAAAAGACACTCTACAAGCTATCACTTACACATCATCGCCTTCAGTTTTTTGGATTTATTTCGGCTTCTACTGAATTTTATTCAGGGCTTTAAATTATTCAGGACTTGTGTAATTATTTTGAGATTTACTTTGCAATATCGTAAGTTCTTTTCTTTTCACATTTTCACTTTGTATTCTAGGGAAATAATTTGTTAAATTTTATAAAACTTGTTGACTTCACTCTTTTCTATTACTTATTTTAAGAGCATAGACTCGAAACAGTGGTCTGTCTCTCTGAGAACATCAAAGGCCAGTTACATTTTGATCTCGTTACAGTGTCACTCTGAAAAGTCCCGAATGTGTCCCGTCACGAACTTAATGGTGCAAATAGAATTTCACTCTTACCGGTGCGGTACCGAATTCCACCCCCACCCCGATTTTTTCAGTATGACCGTACCTGCAATAAATATCTTAACGGTACGAAATACCAGATCGTACCGGCTTACTTGCGTCGCACTCATGCTTATCAGCAAATACCGCTGCCATAACAAGTTGATATCTGCAAATTTCTTTCAGAAACGCCTGATCTTGTTGCTATCTCATTTTCCAATGAATTCGCAAAAATAATAACGGAAAATAAATACATTTAAGGCTTTGAACCAGCAAATTTAGCACCATTTGTTTTATTCATTTGGTGCCAAATTCAACACAGATTATTGTTCAAATGACAACTCGAAACTAGACTGACCCTGGGACCACGCTGTCTGTTCGGGTAGTGGTGTTGTTTATCTAAGTCACTGAAGATTACTTTTCTCGCACCCGTCGCAGAAAAGCCACTGCATGCTCGGACTATTTGACCCGGAGTTCAAACTACCTCGTTTTGAATTCTCATAGAAATGGTCGTTGTCATTAAAATTTTAACGTAAAAAGATTATGCATTAAACATTTCAGTGCTATAATTTTTTTCTTCTTTTTAACGAATTCGTTCAATACAGACGTTGAAACACGATCGGACCTTTCTGAAAGATTCCTGCAGAATTAAGATTGTGGTGGTAGTGGCATTTCAACAGAAGCAAGGACGCCACCTTGGAAGCAGTTTGCATCCATCGTTGGATTGGTGTCAAAGTTTCATGACGTATTTCAATTTAGGTTCCCATGGATCCAGGTACGAGTGCGAGATAAGTAAAATACCAGACTAATATTTTTTTTTATAGATTTATAAACATATAAAGAAGAACGTTGCGGATCGGAACAAGTTACAAAGCCAATGTTATAAAGAACCAGAATAGGAATAATCAGCATACATGATGTACATCATGTTCACACCAACCATTATTCAGTTTTCTGCAAGTTACAATCCGTGTTGTTTTATGAAATGAAAATGATATTGAACTCGTCTGACGACATATTTGCCATATGTTCAGTTTTCAAGTCACTTTTCGTATCTTAATTATGGATCACGTATGTGCTGTTTTTTATTTATTGTTTTTTTTTATAAATTGTTTTTTATTGTTGTCACAAATGCGATTTACTTAAAACTTGTATTATGTTTAGATATATTTTTTCTATATGTAATAGAATGAAAATACTTATATTGTACAAATTCATACAGTCAGACTGAAAATGTAAATGATAGGGATAAATTATTATTAAAAGATTAATTAAAACTCTCATCGCATTAATTTTTTTTTATCAATTTGCCAATTAGCAATCATTGCCATAATTCATTCTGAAATAGTCTAATTACCAGAAGTCTTTACTTGTCATGAAATACGTGTGTGTCATATATAAGTTCTTCTGACAAAATCGGAAATTTTTCTTGTTACCAATAAGTTGTCAGTCCGTACGAAAATTAACAGGCATAAAGAAGACTTGAGTAAGCGTTAATATTTCTAAACTTCTTTTAGTTTTGGCTGTGGTGTGTGTGGGTGTGTGTGTGTGTGGGTAAATGGTTAAATTTTAGGTGTAAGTGTTACCGTTATTTCGATGTATTATGTTTATTTGATTTAATTATATCTGATATAATATATATTTATTTCATTTTAATTGTTTGTCTTTATTTTTAAAAATTATTGTTCATTACATGCTACTGTAATCTAAATTTATTCACTACTTTTTTCAGAAAATAGTTTGACCTTGAATGTTTGTTTTAGAAACACCAGGTGTTGATCTATATCCTGACCTTGATTGAAAATTAGTAGCAATCACGTAAGCAAATTCTATTTTATTTTAAAATGATTGGTTGTTGTCGAGGTCATTGTGGGACTTTGTGTTTAAGATTGGTTTTCGTCAAGGTCATACTGGGTGTACATGACCTTTAACAAGTACACAATTTTATGAGCTTTTAGAACATGATCACGTGACTCGCTTGTTTAAGTTTTGAAGACCATAAAACCTCTGTTTTGGAGAATTATTCTCAGTCGAAGCTGGGCTGTTAAACTGGAAATTGTATGCTATGCTGTTTGGAGTTATTTCAAATTACTTGGATTCAAAAGGATTAATTTTGTTATTTTTCTGGAAAATACATGTGCTCATGTAAGATTCTTAATCAAAGATAATTGATATAAAAAATTTATTTAAATTTCAAAACCGGAGTGATAATTCTTGTTTCTATAAGAAACTATAGACTTCAAAACTACAGGTCACAGCATACGTCATCGTCTTCCATCTTGGATTCTTCGTCGGGATTCGAACTTAAAATAAATAGAACATTTTGTTATTAGGACAACTAAAATTTTATTCTTGAATTATTCTTGGATTATTTTGGATTTGATTCTATAAAACCGTAAGTTCATATTTTTTTTATCTTTACAGAATTTTTCCAGGGAAATAAGTTATTTATTTTTATTTCAAAGCTTGTTGTTTTCACTCTTTCTTGTGTTATTGTTTATTCGAGCCTGAACATGTGACATGAAACTGCATAAATGTGTATAGTCCATTACTTTAGATGATCCCAAAATGTATATAGTCCATTACTTGAGAAGACCCCAAATATGTATATAGTTCATTAATTTAGAAGACCCCAGATATGTATATAGTCCATTACTTTAGAAGACCACAAATACATTTCTCAATTTTAATTGACTTTTTTCTTTACCATCAGTGATACAGTTTCGGTAAAAACTGAGTAATCTAAACTAATTATCAGATTAAACTTATCAAGTACATTACTTTATTAAAACGATAAATATTTATTTCTCCAATTCAACTGATTTTTCACTGACATTTCTCCAAGTCTGTCCAGATTAACACATATAACCGTATTGTCTGTCAAATGCAACAGCTATGCTAGCTTATATAGTTTACATTAATTCTAATAAACTTCGTTCTAGATTCTGCTTTTTCTTATCTCGGTTTCATAAACCCAGCATTGCAGTCTGTCTCGTGACCCTCTTATAATAAAGCTCTCCATCTCGTATGTTTGCTGTTATACTGGAAAACATATTGGTATATATCCTTTTGATGTTTTTAGCCAGACGCCCACTCCGGAACCAGTGCATGCATTGGCCTTGTAAATAAATGTTTTGTATCAGAATGTTGTAGGTAAAATCTGGCATGTGTATAAATCAACTAATACGCCTTTATCTTACTTCTTTTTTTAAACCCGGTGAGTAAAATTGATACAGATGTGGGTATGGCGGTCTAAAAGAAACCCACACCTGGTTCATGGTGGTACTTATGATCACCATCTTTACATCTTTACTCGCTTCCGGTTTGGATGGCTTCCGGCTAAGGGCCGTTGAAAGCAGCTATTCTGGTTTTACCTGTTTTCATTGCCGTGTTGAGAACTAAAGGGTGAATTTAAGACAAGGATGGGTTGTCAATAAAAATCCAAGAATCAAGTAATAATTTACCGTTTGGAGAAAGAGAGAGACAGAGAGTCTAGTAATATGTGCATACATACGAAATTTTGGTTATGCGAGCGAATAGCTGTTGGACCTGCAATAACTGAATTCAATTTTATTCATCTGATTACCAAAATATATCGATTGAAATGTTAAAACATTAACAAATATGAAGTAAAGATACAGTAAAATTTTGAATCTCAGAGAATTTAATTAAATGAAAAGATTGCATCGAGATAGTTGAGAATAGTCCTACACATGTACACACAAGGCTGCAGCGTACAAAGTTCTGTGAGCCAGGACGAAATGAAATAAGCCATGTAACTTTTATTACGTAATATTAAAAACAAATAGTTATGGTTGCCGCAGTTTAACATATAGTATATTTAAAATAATTTTTAAAACCTTAAACTCAAATTATCGAAATTAAAGACGGGAACACATAAAATATAAATGAAAAATAAAGGGGGAAAATTGGAAAGAAGAACAAACAATACATGACACCGGTCACTTCGGAAGGAGAACACGTGGTTCCACACATATTAACACATGCGAAACTTGTATCTCTCGTTTTTCTCCCTATCTCTCCCTAACTCAAACCTGTTAGGAGTAATAATACATGATACCTTTCAACTGAAAAACTCCACTTAAAGTAAATAAATTTTAATACACTTTAAATGCACCTCAGAAATACCAACAAGCCGTCGCTTAAGTGTTGCTGTTTTTATGTTAAATGGACCATTTTTCGAAATACAACAATCTTCCATCGTGGTTTAATGGATCTGTAGCGCTTAAGAAAAAGAAAGAAGAAAAAATAAAAAGATAGAACATTTTATTTTTAAATATTACATTTAGATAAGTAAAATAACTTTGCCCTGCCCTAATTTGCCGTCGTTCATAAAGCAAAATATGGCATAAAATTTTGTATTAGGGCTTTACACAGCAGAAACATAAAAAGAAATATTTTTGCATCATCAAGAGCCTCAATCAGACCCAGTTAAGGCGTATATACATTAACCATAGCACTATATCAACTGTTAATCTGCATGCAATAATGCCTTCAAAGTTTCTTTCATAAACTCCATTAGGATTTTTGTATCCTCACAATGACTGCCCGTATTGCATGCCAAAAGAAAGCAATTTCTCATTGATGTATATCATTTATACTATTGCAAACATGTGAAAGATCTTCAGTATTATTTCTATAGTTACATCATTGAAAACGGAACTTAATATGTTTTAACTTGTTTTCTTATTTACCCGATACAATCTTCCGAGTGTTCTTAATCAAAGGAGATTATCTAACGGGTACAATGAATCCTCTAGGGCGCCAGTATTTAGTATTTTCCTATACAATTTGTATTGATATAGCCTGTAAAATTCAGTTATGACTAGCAGGATATCATTTCCTTCTTCAAATCATGACAATACAATTTGACTATTTTACAATTCTAATTTTTAGATCATACATATTCAATAAAACACGGCCGTTTTGTTGATTGCACTGTGTCCAAGCCATCCATCGAAGACTTACTTGGACTTAGCCAGTGCTGACCCAAATCTCCTTTCCTGTTGGAACCACTTTGTTATTCAAGAACCACGTATCGCTAATTGACATGGTTGGTTTCTGTTCCTGGTTGTATCAAATGTCTTGCATAGGTTTATTACGTGGGAATAATTATGTTAGAGTGTAGACCTACTTCACACCTAAGTTCTTAACAAAATACATATTATCACAATCGCAAAGACAGGAGTAGTCCCAATGAAACGCAGAATGGATAGTGACTTCTGTAATGTTCCGATGGATTTGGCTTCAGGTTATCCTTTTAAGAGATATAGTACACTTCGCATCTAATTTGTCAACAGATGACTGCATTATTTCAGAGTTCTTCCATTCATACTTTGCATCATAATTGACATGCAAATAATTATAAGTAATTATGAAATTAAAATGAAAATTGTTTTTGGTCAAGTGTAGATGAATAACGTTCAGAAGTAGTCCAAAATATCCAAATGCGCTCTTCGATCAGTCAGGACATGATAGAAACCGACCAAGTTTTTTCAAATGGTGTACATGTGTTCAAAGATCACGCAGTAGGCTGAGCTTTAACAGTATCCATAACAATCATTATTTTAGAGAGAAATAAACTTCATCAAGAACTCATGGTCATGTCCTCGGCGTTCATGGTGTGGACTGTATCGGTGAACAGGTCCGACAGACTGTCACTGGAGTGGTCGTGTTCAATTGTACTGTCTTGGAGGTCAGAGACGGAATGACTAGAACTAAGGCCATCTGACATGGAAGGTGAATGACTTCTTTCCGTGTTATCCGACTCCTCTTTTTTCTCCTCCGGAACCTTGTTCTCTGACTCTGTGTTCTTCTCTGGGTCTTGCTTTAGCATATTCCTCCTATGTTTGGCACGTGCGTTCTGAAACCATACCTGAAAAGAGACAATTACAAATGATTAGATGCCAAAACAAACTTTTGCTGGATTTCTGCACATTCATGCTCCAAGATCAATTGCCGCTGTTTCAACCAACACGGTTTTGGCTTCGATCCTTAAAGGTCTGCCCAGGGACGTCTGAGAGTTTTTCACAGGTATTTGGTTTTTGTGAACCTAGAAGATCAATTTAGACAAATGCGACTGTCTATGAGGGCACTCGATAGGCGTTGTAAGAACACTACTACTATAAGAATATATAAGTACAATTCTGAGAAGCTATTGATAAATATTGTATTTTATAAGTCTGATGACGATTGTAAACTAAAAGAAAAATTGAAAATAGCGCCTATTCTGGAATCAAAATGACTTCAGTCAGGGCAATACTAGCACCATTACTGTGGTGATGTCCATTGTTTTTGTTGGAATTCAAGCGTATCGTATACACCCATCTTTTCTCGTCGTATAAAGTCTCTTTTCTTGATATAGCGACGGATGTACATACATACTTTCTTTGAAAACGATGCATACTTGCAGCAGGCTAACAAAGAATATCAACATTTTCCGAGCGACTTAAAGAAGTTAAAATTATGCAACGAAAAAGTTGCATATTAGAAAGTCAGCCAAATTAAAGAAATTAATTTTCAGCATTATTTCAAAAAGTACCAGAACTACAGTAAAAAGAATTCGATGGTTTAGCAGACAAAAGTCATTATTAAACGATCTCTTTAAAACAAAGTAGGTACAGTGACTATAAATATACCTGTAACACTCGTTTGGAGAGTCCCGTTTTCTGTGCCAGTTGTTTAAGATCTTTTGCGTCAGGATTGTGGTTTAGGGCAAAATAGGATTTCATTGTTCTCAGCTGGTGGTGCTTGAAAGAAGTGCGCACTCTTTTCTGTCGCGGAGGATGACCTGTGGCATATCCCTCCCTCGCCATCATCTCGGCATGGTGATCATCAGATATGTGGCCTGTGCGACAAAGAGAAACATTATAAGATATCGTATGAAATTCACGTACGCTTTCAAGCACACAACTTGAAGACAAGCCCACACGAAGGAAACAAATCGACAATTTAAACATCAGCTCAGAATAACGGCTAGAATTATAGTCTCACAAAATGTGTGTGATATTCTTGAATTTATATAAGCTATAGATTGCCTAACAATACCGACGACAGGGATTTGATGTCAATAGTTTTGGGAATTTAACCTTGAATTGAGGGGTCCATTTCGAGTTTTGTGCTTAAAAAAACTACAAGAATACAGGAAATGATCTCATAACAAGGGTTAACTTCTTTGCTATTGTACCTGTCCTTTTAATCACAGTGGCCGGAATACTTTCTAAACATTTTCAAACAATATTATTTCATAATTTAATATTAGTGAGAAATCTTATATTTAAGACCGAAACTAATGAAATATTAGCATGGAAGCAAAATATATCAAATAACTTTCAGAAAGGGTTTTCACTTTGTATGCGATTTTCGGGGAGATCTATTTTAATTTCTTCAAATATTCTTTATACAGTTCGGAAGCGTTCACTAGGCGATGATTGGTAAATATGCAAATTATGAAGTTTGGTGATGACCAGTGTGTTTTGATAAAAAGTGTGTGTGAACAGTAAAAAAGATATTTGAGTGCATCATTAAGTATTAAAACAAGACTAAAGCTATATGCAAATACAGCAGAATTCACACACTGAAAGAAATCGGCAAAAATTTGACGTGACAACTCTCAGATTCAGGAGACATGCAGAACACCATTGAATTTTCGGCAGTTTTGTTTATATTTTTCTGTCCGCAGAGATGCCCATGCTTTTCAAATCATTCAAAATCAAGACACTGGCTATTTACAAACATATTAGGAAATGCTAACAGTTCCTCACACTTTGGGAGGTATAATTGCTTATTTTCTAAGTCATCCAAGCCGCGCCATGATATCTGAGACGGCACTTGTTGACATTAGGTAGTTCGAGACCGGTTGCCTGTTTGCCTTGTTATGTAACAGCTATTGAGCCACCATAATCTCTCCCATAGTAGCAAAACAAAACAAAACAGGTGGAACGGGGGAGTTTACAGTTACATATTTATTTATTCTTTATATGTATCTCTCTCTCTCTCTCTCTCTCTCTCTCTCTCTCTCTCTCTCTCTCTCTCTCTATATATATATATATATATATATATATATATATATATATATATATATATATATAGGTTTGAAAACTTTCTGCATTAGTGGCAGTGATATCTCTATCATTTGAAGTTTCCTTTTATCCAGGCGAGTGTTTGACCCATTCAAAAACTCTCTCCATCTTTTCAATGAATTCGATTAAAAAGATATATCTACTTTTATAGCTTGTCTAATAAAATCTAACGCTAATCTGTAAACGGTTAGTTAAATAAGTCAATTAGTTGTTCACGCCAATTAACAATCATCAACATGGGTAAACGCCGATTTCGATTTCCGATGATGTTATGGAATATTTTATCAGGCGCTTATGTTTGTTATAATAAATAGAAAAAATGATGATTCATTGCAATGAAGACGTCTTTTTCCAATCTGCTCAATATGCGCTGCATATATATATATATATATATATATATATATATATATATATATATATATATATATATATATATATATATATATCAACCCATGCGTGCCAATTTCGTCTTTTAATTCAAAACTAACATAACAAATCTTTTAATGCTTTCGAATCTCTATTTTGATCAATGTCGAACATTTTATCTAACAAAACTGGTTGTATTTGAATTGATATTAAATACTTTTTACATCTTTCATAATTTTTTTATTTTTACAAAAGTGTACCATACGCTGGGCCATGGCTATGAACGAGAAGTGAAATAAGTCAATCCATGACAAGGAAACAATCCCACGGGATGCCGATGATTCGCCTGGTGTTGATGGGATTGGTGCGCAGAGCAGCTATGGCTGATGAAATATGGCGGCTTAATTGCAATGGCGGTTTGTTTGTCTTCAGTTTGAATACGTAACACTTCAACACTTTCTGGAATCGAGTGTCAGCATGTGAGGAGGGTGGGAGAGAATGAAGGAGAGATGAGTTTAATATCTGTTAGATCACTTAACATGCCAAAAATCTGTCATTCATATTTCATTAAGACCAGTTATGCCATAAATCCAAAGTTAACTACGTAGAGCTATAACCCTTTTAGTGACGAGGTTTTTTTCTGACTGTATGTATGTATGTATGTATGTATGTATGTATGTATGTATGTATATATGTATGTATGTCACTGAGCGTATTATTTATTATTCAATACTTGTAAACAGCGGATCGCACATATTGGCATAGAATTTATGCACGAAACCATTTTTCACTAAATGAATAAAATTGTGTTTTGAGAGCATTTAAGATAATTATTTCCACGGCACACGTGTAACATTAATCATTTCCACGGTACACGTCTGACATGAATTATTTTCACGGTACACGTTTGACTTCCGCTTAACCTACAACCATGTCAAAGATAACCACGCATTCTCAAAGCACGTGTTATATAATTTTGGGATGTTGTGTCCAAGTTAAAGCCAGAATATATATAAAAAATACCCTCTACTGACTTTTGGATGTTGTGCTATAGATCGTCTTGAACACCTAAACAGACAACTAATGAATGGAGATCATAATAAAGGTGGAAAAATTAAGGAAATATATATGGAATATAATTAATGTAGTAATACTTAAGGGACTCGAAATAAAATTCAGAAAATACAGCGGAATCTTATACCCACAGTGGGGACCTCACCTTGCAGCAAGGATAACAACTGCCACCCAGCGGAACCTTACCCCCACAGTGGGGACCTCCCCTTACAGCAAGGATAACAACTGACACCCAGCGGAACCTTACCCCCACAGTGGGGACCTCCCCTTACAGCAAGGATAACAACTGACACCCAGCGGAATCTAACCCCCACAGTAGGAGGCCTCCCCTTACAGCAAGGATAGCAACTGCCACCCAGTGGAATCTTACCCCCCACCACCACAGAGGGGACATCCATTTATTGCAAGGATAAGAACTGCCACCCATGGCAAAATATTCTATACACGTGCAGAACGGATTTTTTTTCGATTAAATATTATTTTGAAAAAGTTGACAATTATACGGATAAAATAGAAACGTCATGTTCAAGCTAACAAATCAAAGGGATATCAGAGTACAAATATCGATAATTCCGCAAAAACATATTGACAAAATAACATAAATGACGGTTAAAATGAGGCTGGCCCTGGGTCAGACACTTCGTGCAGACAGTGGTTTATTTTTATGGCGAACTGTTTTTAATGTTATAGCACCCTCGCGTGCTCCCGTGATGGTTATACGATGTTTGAGCGACGATTGCTTACCATAATTTGACTGATCAGAAAGAAGAAGAAAAAAACTACGAAATATTGCTTATTACACGTGCCAGCGATAAGTCTGTTGGTGATCGGTAGTAGCTTTGACTCGGGTAAAAAAAAAAATCCGCTTCCCTGCGATTTGTTTGCATCAAGGGTATACGCTTTTATCTCACCCCTTTATAAAGTGTTAACAGCATCTATATCAAGACGCCATAACGTACATGAGTCAAAAAGACCATAGGCCATTATGCACATACGATGTCATTACGATAGTCATCCCTGCTGACATAATTTGTTATCATCTTTGAATTAAAAATGATATTTGGCATCCTCATGGTTTGACATTCCATTGCCAAACGATGAAAGCTGAAGCGGACGGGTGACCTAGGTTTCGGTTTATATGAGGGTTGTTTGCAAGTTCTTAATATTTTTGTTATAATTTTGTTGTCAGATGTAGGCATGTGTCGTAGCATAGCTAAACGACAAACATTTGCATAGCAGATCAGTCGTTCGGAAAACTTTAAGGATATTAGAACAACAGACACTGAATAAAAGTTCATATTCAAACGAGGGAAATAAAGGCTGAAGCCAATCTTAAATTTAAAAAACAAATATTCAGAAAAATACAGCAAAAACCACAAATCACCCTGGATTTTCAGTACTTATCAGTGTTCCCAAGATTTAGAAAATTGCAGGCATTAATGCAGTCATCTAAATCGCCATACTAACTTTAAGTGATTGGTATCTCAAGGGACGGTGTAGACAGAATGTGCCGAACCCTGTGTTCTACTGTTTGTTGTTGTTCTTTTTGTTTTGGTGATTGCTGGTTGCTGGAGGAGGGGGCTGGGGGCGGTGTTGCTTGCGTCGCTGATCACATAACAATTTTGCACATTTTTCCATTTTCGCAGAAAAACTAACTACAAAAAAATATGCACGCTACTCCTAAAAGTATTTCATGAGGATCAAATAAACATGAATTTCCATTCTACAGAATTGTTTGTGACAAGGCTGCGTATGAGATTAGTTCAATACCAAAGAAATTAGACGGATTGGTTTTGCACCCCCCCCCCTCCCGATATAATGTGCTGTTTTGTGTTCGTTGACGATATTAAACTAGGATGGCCTTTATCACTGGCATTCGAATATATTCGAAATATTCGGAAAAAATATTACAAGGTACAAATAATTTTCCTCTTTCACTGCAATCTGTTCACATTGTGAAATGTATATCTGGTTACCTTTAAGAAAAGGATTGATTCGTATCTTGCTGACTAAAACAAATTATTATTTTAGGAAGACAGTAATAAATGAAGAAGAATTCAGTCGTATCTCGCTTACGAAAACGAATGATTATGCTAGAAAGACAGTTCCAAATTAACGTATTCCATAAGTATTATGGTGAGTACTCAGGCAAACTGGAGACGAATTATGGGAATTTGTATTATCGTATTTGAAACTAAATATGAATTGGGCTTTGTTAAAGCATTAGTTTCTCTACGAAAATGTCAAAATGCGCCAACATTTTATCTGATCATCGATGCAAGTTTATGTTGATTTACGATAGGGTCTTTCTGAGAAGGTGACTGCACAAACTTCGTCAATTACACTTTCTGACAGATGACAAATAAAAACGTTTTCGCCAAATATAGATTCAATTCTCAAAGCAAACACAATTTTAGTTGCTTTTTAATTTCAAAGATACACGCCCATTGTGAATGCGACCAAAATAGAATTACTGTGTTCATTGGGAGCAACATTTATAATATTTTCTAGCATTAATAAAAGCTACATATGCAACACTTCCATATCATATTAAAAATTCAAAAGACATGAGCTTGACACCGCCTTTTTGGATTTTTTGAATGAAACAAAGTTGCGCCATTCTCAAGCTGTATACTTCACGCTTCAGTTATAGGTAATTGATTTGCCTACATATTTGCCCACAGAAATGCACGATTTCCACCGAATCCCGTCACCCAGCATCGTTGGTGGCTGTTATCTCAGATTTTGTTTATTTACTGTCTTCAGTTGGAAAATAAAAATGTGTGATTTACTCCAGCTGTCAAATATTTGAGCGATGTATTGGGCAGCTGATGTTAACGGATTTTTTTTTTTAACCGGACGTGTCTGAAACATTTCATCCTGAGTTGTCTGTGGTAAGGGTAATCTTGACTTCACATTACGTGCTGATCTTGTCATGCTTTTTTTTTTTTTTTTTTACTGCAGTTCATGTGTGTGGCGGGAAAGAATCTTGCAAGCAATTTGTCATTTCGGCGATAACTAGATGGAGGAAAATTCCAAAACTCATGAGCATGCGACAGTCAATGAAAATACACGGATATCAATGTAGCATGGTCTTCTAGATTGCTACCGACGATTAAGCATTCTCTCTTCTGTGAGAAAACCAAACCACGAAGGAATAAAATTTAACACTCGATGCCAATTTTATTAGAACTATAAATCTTGAATACGGTCATTTATGATGATAGAACTTTCGATACCGCTGCCACGTGCACCTGTCGCTATGGTTCCGTCAACTGCCAGACCTGTTTCCGGCAGTAGTATCACATTTGCCCAAAAAGACAGATGAAACAATGCTGTTCCAGAGAATTCGTTTTTGAATTACTGCAGGCGTTTAAACGGAATTTTTAAAATTACTTTTTTATAACTCGGCTGCCTGGTTTGACGAACTTAGATGCAAATTTGAAAAAGAAGAAAATAAAAAAAAACTTGTACCAAGCAAAAACGCGTATAAATTGTCGAGGAGACTGTAATCTATACGCACCAGCTTGGCAGCTGACGTTTCTAACGCCTTAAATTTTATGAACAAATTTTCTAGAATTTTGTTTAGTATTCAGTATTGAGAGATCAGTGCCATAATCATATATAATTTTATTACGTTTACTATATTGCGTACATTAAAAGGAAACAGCGTTGTCGACAATAAAGTACTTATTACAACATTCTCAAACTGATATTTTTTGTCACCACGGAAACGTATTATACTTAATTTTGATCCCATTACCTAAAAGTATTACAGCTGATATTGTATCCGATTATTTAAATGTATTATAGCTAGTATTTTATCCAATTATCTAATCGTATTACAAGCTAATAATGTATCCATTATCTAAACTTTTACATTAAATGGTATAGAACATTGAGATTTTTAGATTTTTAATTATCCAGTTGTACTGATAAAATATGAAAAACATGTGCATCTATCTCTTCTTTCCATCTCTCCTCCGTGCTTAAAAATCAATGAAAATGATAAAAATTATATTGAAAAAAATTCACGTCGGAGTTTGTAGCTTTTATGTTAATTGACATTACTGTCAAGGTTTGGTGTTAAGTCATCCCAAATAAGTCATCCCAAATAATTCATCCCAAATCTTAATCCCAATCCCAAATGTTAAACAGATTTATGTGTTCGATAATTTTAAGCATGATAAATTTTAAGCATGCTAAATGCTCTTTGAAACAGTTCGCAAAATTCTGGTCTCCACTACAATTAGAAGTTTTTGTTCTCTACACTGCTTTACTGTATAATCTATATATCGCTCTATCTATCTATATATCTATCTATCTGCCTGTCTGTATGTCTGTCTATCAGTCCTTCCTTCCTTTTAAATATATATATATCCGTCCATCAATTTATTTAAGCCCGCTACTTTCTGCAAATAAATTATTGCTAACGATAAAAGTGACTTTTTTTAATAAAAATTATCCAATCATCATTTCAGAATTCTAGTGAACTTGGGAAAATAAGGAACAGGAGGAAAATAAGGCTCCAATAATCCTACTTCAGTACCAAATTTCTTTGGCTTTAACTTTCTTTGTTATTGAGGTAAATATGTCAACAGCTTCTCGAGATACCTAACCAACACGTCTAGCCTCCAAAATTTATTAATATTTCTCAGAGAAAGGAGACAAGAACGGTCAGTTCGCCCTTAATTTCATAACTTGTCAAACTAACATTGTAACTTCTTGATGATTTCTTTATTATGGTTGGAAATTAATCTGCCAGCGCCGAATATTACTGCTTTTCTCTCTAGATTTGCCGGATAATAAATCACGTCCAAATCAGGCTAAATCTCACAAATGTCGCCCTCCCGCTGTGGGAACGGTGTCTTGCGCCTAATCTACACCTCGCGTGCCACTAACATGGCGCGTAAGAAGAAGTTACAAATTACCCCTAACCATGCCAGATAATGGCATGCTGCGTCCATTGAAAATCCTTATACAAAATCGACACTAATATTTTACAATATATTAGACACTAATATCTGTTGAAAATGTTTCTGCAGAGAAATTGTTTTTTTTTTTTTAATATTGGAAATATGTTATTCAGCTCAAGACATATATTTAATGGTATGTTCTTTTCTTTTATTTTCTTCTTTATTCACGCTTTTGTATTTATAACTTTCGTTAGCGGAGGATTTTTTGGTCTCTTTAATTTGAATTCCGCCATAGCCTTCATTCATGACCAAACTTTCGTCATGGCCAAATTGCTTTCAAGATCTTACGAAACAATCTTTACTACCACATACATACATACACACACACACACACACACACACACACACACACACACACATATATATATATATATATATATATATATATATATATATATATATATATATATATATATATATATATATACACACACACACACACACACACACACACACACACACACACAAATCCAGAACGACTCTCCATTGGCCGAACAATTAACAAGTAGCATAACGCGGGTGGGCAGGCAAGTCTTTATTGTTTGAGAAAGTAACAAATCATCTAAAAATTCCAGACCAGCTTGGTTTGAAAAGTGACAGATGTAGTGTAAGATACGGAGCAAACATGGCGGCCATAACTGTCAGAATAAACTCTCCTCCCACACAGAAACACTCCACAGACCAGCCTTTTCTCTAACGGTTAACTCATACTGCGTTATATAAAATGTTATTTTTGAAGAGTTGACACTTTAAAAGACTCGTGCTACCTCTGCAGTTGCTGACTCCTATTATATAAGATATTCATATTTCGAAAGCTTTCTGCTTACTTACCATGTAAACGATATAAGAATGGCAGAGAGAGAGAGAGAGAGACTAAAAATGTCTTTGAAATAAGATTTCGCTGTACAAAACGATGTTTACAATTCGTCTTCTTAAATACAAAAAAAATTATGTAATACAATTTTGTTCCATAAAAATGTTTCCAAATCTAATGTATACGTAATTCGTTAGTGAATCACGAAGTTCAGTGTTGAAAATAGTTTTGTATAAAGCATAAAAATATGTTCTTACACTACACATTTTAGCATTATTTAATATCTATCGTGCTGAAAAATGGCGTTAAACCCCACAACAACAACAATTATTTAATATTAGTCGCCAATTCATTAGAGAAACTACTTTCTCGGTGTAGATAGTAATATATAAAATGTCCAAACATCATTTAAATCTACCTCGGAATTTTCTGTCAAGCCTAAATGTACATCAGATATATGAGGCGGATTGCTGTTCCAGTTTGGAGGAAAGCAAAGAACGCAAATTCTTACGCAACAAAGTCGTAAGCTACCTTAAATCCTTTTTTTTTTAAACACCTGTATATTGGCTGAATAGCAGGTCAGTTAACCATATCCAACGTAAGATATATATCTTCAGCTGAAAGTATCTTTTTAATCTGACACTGTAACGCGATCCCATCACGTGATATGTTCGTTTTCATAAATGAAATTAAAAATGGCTGCCTCTCCAACACATCCCAATATTTTGTTTTCAAGACGAAAGGATGCGGATGTCGTGATTGATTTCACTGCCTCTTGAGACCCACGGATACGTGACTGATGTAATGTTACATTTTCTGTGGATTGTATTAAAGACTTTTGTTATGTTTATACCATGCACCTTTTTGATCATTTACATCACATATTCTTCATTTATTATCCTAGTAAATTTATTATACAGAGACCGCTTGTTGTAGATGTGGTTAATAAAGAAGTATATGGAAAAATAATATGCAAGTTGTGGTTAATGGTTGTATAAATTGTAGAATAAATTTCAGATCAATAAATAAAGTTTATAACAAAAGTTATTAAACTACAGTAAGATATATACCCATACATTAATTAAACATTTATAAATTCGGGAGTCAAACTATTTTAATATTTGTTACAAATTTGTGTTTCTTTCAAGACACTTTATAGAGAGGGAGTAAATAAAAAATAAACTTCTCTTCCAATTGTTATGATCCGATTTTCACTGAAAGTTGCGGATAATAAATGAAGAATGTATTAAACGTTTCTTTATCCTAAATAACCATAATTTTAGGGTATACAATATGAAATTAAATAGGTCTCTCCATCGATATCATCTCAGAAATGTATAACCAACACATATTTAGAGAAGAAACAAGACAATTATGTTATATTCAGGTCAATAAATTTCACCACTAAAATTCCACAATGCAAAAATGCAAAACGCTGGGTGAATTCATAGAATATTTTTAGTAGTAACAGTAAACCTCTATACGGTTCTTTAGCGGATCCAAACACACAACCTGGCAATAAAATTTGTTTCTAAGAAGTCTTTGTTAAAATATTTTGGTTCTTGGCATATGTTAACTCAACTAGATATACCAACATGCCTTTCAGGCCTGCTTTCATTTAAGGTTGTTGATTTCATACAGTTGCACAGGTGATTGACTGAAACAGACAGCTGATTTTGACAGACATCGCCCGCTATTGGGAACGAAGAACTGGTTTCTGGAAAACATAACTGCCATAACAGTTATTTCTTTTCCCAGACGTATTGTAATGGTTGTTTCTTAGACGTGTCAACTCTATCATCACAAAATAAGCGGAAAGATTAGCAGAGTGTAAATCAAACCACTACCAGAAAGAGAGATGGATGTTTATGCTGAAGGTGGTGATGAAGATGATGATGAAGATGAAGATAATGGCAAGGAAGATGACTATGATAACAGCTTCTTTATAGTTCTTTTTTTTTCTAGGTTACAGTATACTTCTAACGTACTTCATAAAGCTATCACGCAAAGAAAGAAGAATATTGGTAAAATGAAATTTTAATCGGATATACACTTGTCCCCAATCAAGGATATTTAGATGCTGTTTCTTAAAAAAAAAATATTCACATACAAGTAGACCGCTGATACAAAATATTCCCCAAACATTGCACAATAAAGCATAAATGATCATAAATGAAAGCAAATATCAATATTACATTTATTATCTCCAATTGCTTATGAAGACACCATCTGTTTAATGGAAAGACAATTATTAAATTTGTTTAAACAGTCATCGATTGCTTCACGTGCGGACATCCTCGGAGAGTCTTGTGACACAGAAAAGTACAGCGAATATATGGCTTACACATTTTGTTAAAAAGAAATTTCTTCGCCCAAAAGAAATCGCAATCTAACCGGACCATCTACTTTTGACATATCATCAAAAAGACATTGCAGCTCTTCGGTCAATAATACGCCTAGGTGGTCCGATTGCAAAAATATATTGATGGGTTTGACGGAATGCGTTGGGTGTGTGACTTGGATTTTTAACGTAACTTTAACAATTTTTCAGTCATATCGCTACGATGTATGCAGTGTGGCAGTTTATAGTGATGTCTAGCACTAAGGAATCTTGCCGCAGACAAGTAACATGATGTCCTATGCAGCCACATTATCCTGACACCAAGCCGACCAGTCCTAACACTAACTTCCTAATGCGGAGCGCCAAGCGAGGCAGCTGTAAGTACCATTTTTATGTCTTTGGTATGAATCGGCCGAGGATCTAACCCACGACCTCCCGCAGACGCTCTAACTACTAGGCCACCGGAGCGGTCGAGAAGAAAACGGAATGCTTTGGAGTATCAGCAATCGGAAAGCAATCAATGCATGAAATATAGGACTGATCAAGAGGTTTGGGATGGATTATTTCCCTTACCCAATGTAACCTAGCACGCTTTGATTAAGCTATTTGTAACCATGATTCTAACACAAATCCAAACATTATTGTTTATGTTGTTGTTGTTGTTTTGGGGTTTGACGCCATTTCTCAGCGCAAGATAGGCTATACATGGCGGCCAGTAAAACTGTTGGAGGAAGAATAAGAAAGCCCCAGTAGCAACCACCAATACACTGGAAGCTGTAAGCTTTCTCACATACCCACACTGGCGGAGACCGAGACTCGAACGACGCTGACAGAGGTTAGATGAGATGGTAGCAATAGGTAAAGTCATGCGCTTTGACCACTCGGCAACCCGGGGATCCTATTGTTTTTTTTTTTTACACCACCGCCATCGTCGCTGGAAAAGCAGTTCTAATATTCCGTCACATATTAATGGAGATGAGAGTGGATGGTTTTAAATAGGAGCAGAATCTTTTGATGGAGATAAAGAATCTTTATTCAATTTCATATGATCAAAGCTCAGACCTGGCCACAGCGCGCCCATCTCGGCAGGAAAGTAAGCAAAATCCACTTAACTCATTAACACAGTGATGCGGTACACGTTTAAATTAGATTTTCTACCCTCACTTGATCCCAAAAGAGCAGAATGAATGCTTTTGAAAGAGACGTATTCTTCTGAATTAATACAATAAAAAAGAAAACTGCAAAACCACACTTCCATAAAATTCCAAAATGAATAATCATTTTCTGGAAAATCACTTTCCTGTGATACGCGCCATGCACGCAGACACGTAAACCCGTGAAATTCCCAGCCTAATATTTGTAAGTGCCTGCTGTTTGAAACAGAGACAATCAAGAATTACTTTTTACCATTCTGAGTTTTTTTCCTGCATATTTAGACGTAAAGATATTCCGAAAGTTTATTTGTTTTTTACGGTGTTATTCAACTTATGATGTCTGTTACACGACAGCAGATAAAGGTTATATCATACTTCTATTTCCTCACTGGATGTTGGGAAGTAATTTATTTACCCTGTAGAATATTTATGTGATTTGCATAGGCATTAGTTTTAGAAGAGCCAAATGGTACAGCTTTGGTTTTGTTGAAAAAAGTTCGTTAAAATTGTTTCAAAATTATTTTTAAGAACAAATTTTGTTAAACAAACAACGAGTGTTTTTTGAGCTGTACGAATGACTTATATATTAATTTATTCTACAAGCAATCATGAATGGTTATTGTCACCTGTCTCTATAAATGAAACATTTAGATTATATATATATATATATATATATATATATATATATATATATATATATATATATATATATATATATATATAAGCATATCAACGTACTATAATCCGTATCGTTGTCTTATATTTCTCTCAACATAAACGTATGTTTTATTTTATACTTATATTTTTTTATTTCTTAATACAATTAGATGCATTCGAATGTTATTTTTGTCGTCAGATGGACTGTAAAGCTAATTTGATATATAAATAATGTAAAACGCAAAAGCAGTTATTTTCTTTAACCTATGATGCATTTAAAATGTACAGTTTTTACAAGTTATATTGGTAGCACATGTCGAATATGAATATTTCCTGAGGAAATCATGGCTTGACGTGCAGGTGGGTAGGTTGTTGTTGTTGGTGGTGTAGGGTTTAACGCCATTTTCCAGCACGAAATACGCTATACATGGTGGCCAGCATAAATGGTGGAGGAATAACCCCGGAAAGAACCACCAACCCACGAGAAGCTACTGGCAAGCTTTCTCACATACTCACATTAGCCGAACCCGAGTCTCGAACCCACGCAGACAGAGGTGAGATGACAGTGATTCGTAACGGTGAGCGCTTTAGACCACTCGGCGTCTCGGAGCCCCAGGTAGGTAAGTAGGTAAAGTTAATTTAAAATTTACATCCCTTACAGAAAGAAAGACGAATACTTGGGCACAAATGACAGAAACACGATTGTAAAAGCTTGAATTCAGCGGCAAGGGGCAATGTGGTACAAAAGCAGCGGTTGGTCCTTTTTCTACATATGAAAATTATATTTTGAGCTAATTCTAGCAATGTCAAAGTTTCTCTACTACCATGCTGATATCTTCAGTCAATCAAAGAACCGAGACGGCTTCACACAGACACTTATACCGGTGAATGGTTGAACAAGTACACTACGGTTATTTCTCCGCCTTATATGACATGCAATGTCAAGATCAACATTTTTTGTTATTTGTGAAATCACCGATATTTCAGTGCTTAGAAGTAGATAAATATAAATATGACACTACCTCGTGTCTGTTTATGGCTTTTTATTTTTGGTCCTTGTTTTGTTTTGTTTTACATTATTTATATATCAATTTCTGGTCATGTACTGATTTCTCAGTAAGTCTAAGACATTTGTGTAGAAATGGTGTATATTTGCGGCAATAAATTGTTACTCTGATGGCAGTCCACAAAACTGACACGTAAGAAAAGAGACTCGATTTAATTTGTAATCTTCTTCTTTAATAACAATAGTAGCCCTCCAAGTGAACAATATATACAAATCTATTATAATTTTAAAATATACCTTTCCATACTTGTCTGGTTATGTATTAATTCATATGTTTATATGTTTATACGATCAAATAAACAAGAAAGATCATCGATTCATATAGCATTAAACAGCAATGTATATCAATTTTAATTAAAACTTCTATCGACACTCCAATACAGAACTACACGCTTTACAAATTAAGGTGTCAATAAAAGCATACTCTTCTATTGTTCCTGTGTAAAGGCTTTAACGTCTATTGTTCCTGTGTAAAGGCTTTAACTTCTATTGTTCCCGTGTAAAGACTTTAACTTCTATTGTTCCTGTGTTCTATTGTTCCTGTGTAAAGGCTTTAACTTCTATTGTTCCTGTATAAAATCATGTACTTCTGTTGTTTTTGTATAAACTTCTAATGTTCTGTATAAGACACACACACTTATGATGTTTCTGTACAAAGACATGCTTCTATTGCTCCGATATAAGACATATATAAGCTTTTCTATTCTTTCTGTATAAAAAATACCTATACTTCTATTGTTTCTGTATAAAGACACAAATTTCTATTGTTTATGTACAAAGCAAATGATTCTATTGTTTATGTATAAATGCAATTTTTTTATTGTTTCTGCATAAAGGAACATACTTCTATTGTTTCTGTATAAAGGCAATACTTCATTTGTTTCTGTATAAAGGCACATACTGGCACATACTTCTATTGTTTCTGTATAAAGGCACATACTTCTATTCTTTCTGTATAAGGGCACATACTTCTATTCTTTCTGTATAAAGGCACATACTGGCACATACTTATATTGTTGCTGTATCAGGCACATACTTTTTTCTGTATAAAGGCACATACATCTATTGTTTCAGTATAAAGGCACATACATCTATTGTTTCTGTATAAAGGCACGTACATCTGTTGTTTCTGTATAAAGGCACATACATCTATTGTTTCAGTATAAAGGCACATACATCTATTGTTTCAGTATAAAGGCACATACATCTATTGTTTCTGTATAAAGGCACATACATCTATTGCTTCAGTATAAAGGCACATACATCTATTGTTTCAGTATAAAGGCACATACATCTATTGTTTCAGTATAAAGGCACATACATCTATTGTTTCTGTATAAAGGCACATACATCTATTGTTTCAGTATAAAGGCACATACATCTATTGTTTCTGTATAAAGGCACATACATCTATTGTTTCTGTATAAAGGCACATACATCTATTGCTTCAGTATAAAGGCACATACATCTATTGTTTCAGTATAAAGGCACATACATCTATTGTTTCTGTATAAAGGCACATACATCTACTGTTTCAGTATAAAGGCACATACATCTATTGTTTCAGTATAAAGGCACATACATCTATTGTTTCTGTATAAAGGCACATACATCTATTGCTTCAGTAGAAAGGCACATACATCTACTGTTTCAGTATAAAGGCACATACATCTATTGTTTCTGTATAAAGGCACATACATCTACTGTTTCAGTATAAAGGCACATACATCTATTGTTTCAGTATAAAGGCACATACATCTATTGTTTCTGTATAAAGGCACATACATCTATTGTTTCAGTATAAAGGCACATACATCTACTGTTTCAGTATAAAGGCACATACATCTATTGTTTCAGTATAAAGGCACATACATCTATTGTTTCTGTATAAAGGCACATACATCTATTGTTTCAGTATAAAGGCACATACATCTACTGTTTCAGTATAAAGGCACATACATCTATTGTTTCTGTATAAAGGCACATACATCTATTGCTTCAGTATAAAGGCACATACATCTATTGTTTCAGTATAAAGGCACATACATCTATTGTTTCAGTATAAAGGCACATACATCTATTGTTTCTGTATAAAGGCACATACATCTATTGTTTCAGTATAAAGGCACATACATCTATTGTTTCTGTATAAAGGCACATACATCTATTGTTTCTGTATAAAGGCACATACATCTATTGCTTCAGTATAAAGGCACATACATCTATTGTTTCAGTATAAAGGCACATACATCTATTGTTTCTGTATAAAGGCACATACATCTACTGTTTCAGTATAAAGGCACATACATCTATTGTTTCAGTATAAAGGCACATACATCTATTGTTTCTGTATAAAGGCACATACATCTATTGCTTCAGTAGAAAGGCACATACATCTACTGTTTCAGTATAAAGACACATACATCTATTGTTTCAGTATAAAGGCACATACATCTATTGTTTCAGTATAAAGGCACATACATCTATTGTTTCTGTATAAAGGCACATACATCTATTGTTTCTGTATAAAGGCACATACATCTATTGTTTCTGTATAAAGGCACATACATCTATTGCTTCAGTAGAAAGGCACATACATCTACTGTTTCAGTATAAAGGCACATACATCTATTGTTTCAGTAGAAAGGCACATACATCTACTGTTTCAGTATAAAGGCACATACATCTATTGTTTCTGTATAAAGGCACATACATCTATTGTTTCTGTATAAAGGCACATACATCTATTGTTTCAGTATAAAGGCACATACATCTATTGTTTCAGTATAAAGGCACATACATCTATTGTTTCAGTTTAAGGACACTTCTATTGTTTCTATATAGGGACATATACATGCATTTCTCATGTCACATTCCTCTATATATATTCTGTCAGTAAGTGTCCAGAATACGAGGTGTTCATCTGAGCAAATCAAGGCCAAATTGTTAACAATCGTGCAGTTTCATTCTAATTCTCGGGAGTAAAAGGAAACAAGAGAAAAGAAAAAGTAAGTTTTACTAAGAAAAAGTAAGTTTTACTTTTCTATGCATATACGAGGAGATAAGGACAGAACGAAATTTTCCAGAAACGATAATAAGATATGGATGTAAATTACGCTTAAACATCCAGATGTGATATTGTTAGAAATATAACATAATTTATTTTTGTAAATATTTAACTGTCTCTGTAAGCAGGCTGTGGGATGGTAGCCGAACTAATAGCTACCCATGCACGGAGTCTTTTAAATATTTTTTTAATCCCATGTGAAAAAGGAATTAAAAAATGTAACATTTCCTTTTAGTCTTTACAATCAAAACTACTTACAGATAAATAGATATTGATAGTTATATAAATTTAAATTTGCAATAAAAACTACTTACAGATAAATAGATATTGATAGTTATATAAATTTAAATTTGCAATAAAAACTACTTACAGATAAATAGATATTGATAGTTATACAAATTAAATTAGCTCTAGGTAAACATATAAAAATTACATCCTAAGAATATTTCTTTTAGAATTCACCACAGTCTCTAATCTGCTTTCAATTAATATTGATATTCCTTTTTTGCTGTCATATTTTGTTTAAATGGAAACATGACCTATCTATAAATGTTTTACTAAAACTATAAAGCAGTAAAATCACTAGTCAGGTTTTCCTAGTGTACTTTATACTTTTTGTACGTACTGGAGCAAACAACCATATGAAAGATGTTCAGTTTGTAAGCAACCTTTAAAAATAAATTAGGCATGTCATATAATATTGACGAAACACACACACACAGGCACAGACACACAGACAAACACGTACACACACAGACAAACACAGATACAGACACACCGACTGGTATTACAATATAATTAGAAATTTTACGAGCATTTAGACTAGTAAAAATCACATTATATGATGCAGAAAACTAGGCGTTGATTCGTAACACCAGAAAAGAAACTACTTACGTATTCATGCGCTTTGTGAAAATTTGTGAACAGTGGTCACTTTATAGTCCTGTTCTTGATTTACCGTGTTTAGATTCGTTATTATTTTCTTTAATCATTATTTGTAATTATAAGAACAGTGTATAATCGATTTTCAAACTTCGTGACGCATAAATCCAATAAAAAATGAAGTCCAGTTACTAAATATTGATAAAAAAGAAAAACCAATTTATGCCCAAATAAAACCATTACAGACATAGCAGTCAGAAAACCCTGACCCCGCAATGAAAATAACAAGTTTACAACCTGGCTATTTAAAAAAAAAAATTATATAAGGGCAAGCTATGTCAAATACATTTTGTCACACACACCTGCGTCGAAGTGCGACAAGGTTTTCTGATCGAAAACAGTACAATCGCTAATGCCCTATAGCTGCGTACTCCTTTTTTGTGCTCCAGTTCATGCGCGATATTATCAACTAAAGCTTCGTTAAAATTAAATTAGAAAAGAATAAAAAATATATACATAGGTTATGCATATATGTTCTATTCAAATTCAAATTTGAAATAATATCCAGGAATGAAATGAGTTTTCTTATTACTGAACGTTACAGAATTAATTACTTTACCTCAATTTTAAAACATGTTTATGCATTTCATTCAAATTTCACCGGACTGTAACTCTCGGATATTCTCGTAGTTTAGTCGCAGATGTTTAGAGCAGTGGTTCCCAAACTTTTTCGGGCCACGCCCCCTTGGTTATCCTCAGCGCCACCCTACCTTTCCCCGTAAAAAGAGCATTATTGATCATTAGCGCCCGCCTCGGTAATCCCCCCGTCCCCGGGGTGTTTGCGGTACTTTGGAAACCACTGTTTTAAAGAATGGTAAGCTCGAAGCGATTTATCTTTGACGTAGAAACACACCCTTTGCATGTTTTAGAACATGGGTTCGCAACAGAAACCGCACGGGTGAAAAATGAATAATTACACCATTCCATAAAAAAGACTTTTAGCTACCATAAAAAATACCTTAGCAGTTAGAGGGATTACACAGGATTTTCGCACTTGAGATGGACTATAGGACCGTTTGATACCAACATAACGTATAAAGACCATAATCGAAAGAAGCAGGCACTGTCAGTTTTGTATGAAGGGTCCCATTTCCTAATGAAACTTAGAATCACTTGTGTAAAGACGCATCTTCCTTTGCAGACTTATTAATTGGTAGATAGGTTAAAATAAAACAGGGAACAGTGACTGTCTCGGTCATGTTTGCAAACTTTAACCTTAAATGCATACTTGAGGTTATCTTGCGTTTATCTCAATATGTCAATTTCCAAATAAAACCCTTTATTATTATTATTAGTAGTAGCAGTAGTAGTAGTAGTTGTTGTTGTTGTTGTTGTTGTTGTAGGGTTTAACGCCATTTTTCAGCACACGATAGGCTATACATGGCGGCCAGTATTAATGGTGGAGGAAGAACCTGGGAAATCCCCGGAAAGAACCACCGACCCTCGAGAAGCTACTGGCAAGCTTTCTCACATACCCACATTGGCTGAATCCGAGACTCGAACCCACGCAGACAGAGGTGAGATGGCAGTGATCCATAACGGAGAGCGCTTTAGACCACTCGGCCACTCGGGGCCCCTTTAGTAGTAGTAGTAGCAATAGTAGTAGTAGTAGTAGTGTGTGTGTGTGTGTGTGTGATTTGGATTTTTAACGTAGCTTTAACAATTTTTCAGTCATATCGCTACGATGTCTGCACTGTGACAGTCTATAGTGACGTCTAGCACTGGGGCATCATGCCGCAGACATGTAGCATGATGTCCCACCCAGTCACAATATCCAGACACCAGGCCGACCAGTCCTAACACTAACTTCTTAATGCTGAGCGCCAAGCGAGGCAGCTGATAGTACCATTTTTGTAAGCCTTCGGTATGACTCGGCTAGGGATCTAACCCACGACCTCCGGCATCCGTGGCGGACGCTCTAACCACTAGGACACCGGAGCGGTCTAGTTGTAGTAGTAGTAGTAGTGGTAATGGTGGCACGCATGAATCACTTGAAGATTACAAATTTTATAGAAATATGTACCAAACTCTTACACGAAGCAAGCAAAACCAATATGAATTTAAACAAATGGGTGGTATATCTAACTATGAGTAAAAACTATCGTCGGTGTAGGACAAATAAACAATATGGGGTGTATCTTAATTCGAGCAAAGACTATGGTCTGTGTAGGACAAGTAAATAAAATATGGGGCGTATCTTAACCCGAGTAAAGGTTATAGTCATTGTAGGACTGCTACAATAAGAGTCCCTCCTAAGAATTGACGCTTTACTGGGCGAAACGAATTTCCAGTAGTTCAATTTAAGACAATTTCTTCCTTTTAATTGATGAGTGTTTTAACCATATCCAGCAGTAACAATATATTTAAATTAGCTGTTGTGATGCATATAGTAGATGTCAAAGTGGATCATACGAAGTCGTTTGGTGAAAACCCCGTTTCATAAAGATAATCCATTTAAAGACAGCAGTGACAAAGATATTTTTAAGACAGTTGTCATTGCAACGATATTATATTAACGACAGGCACCATTTTCAGTTAAACCCCGCTAAGTCTGTTGGTGAAAACTCCATGTTGATATAGGCATCAATTTTGGAGAGGTACAGAGATCAGGGCCAGATTACGGGGAGCACGTGTCCTGTCCCACCCCCAAGCATGGTAGCCCCCCCCCTTCCCGGTTGCCATGCATGAATTTATATGTGTTTAAATAAACCATATATACGTCTAACTGTATAATACGTAGCCTAATATAGCCATACAAATTATATACACATAATGGACAGTTTAAGGACCGCTTTCAGAGTCTATTTGTTGATAAATAAACGTACCCCTATCTTAATGCCCCAGCCACCACCACCCAAATCCTTCATCCTGTCTAGGTAGACTAAACAAAATTTCAGGATATAATATTCCATTCAGGAATAGCAATAACAAGATTTTCAAGCTGGCAGCTGTGGTGTCAGTACTGGAGTCTGATCTGCGACATTTTCATTTAAGACTAACTGTGCAGGCAACATCATAAGAAGTCTTATGGTGAAAAGTACACGTCATTAGTAGGTTCTGTTTATGCAGAGTTGTGAAAACAAAACTTGTAAGATGAATGCCATTTTACAAGAAACATCACTTTAATTGCATTCCATTCGTTCATTCTCTATGTCCAACAGACGCGCTTGACTTAACGTCATCCGTTTATGTGGACCGGTCATAACATCATCCCCTGGTATGAACCGGACATTAATATGGACCAGTCACTTATCATAAAATTAGGAAGCAATATTAGACATGCCATCAAGTTTCAATCAATAATATTATACGACATGTCATCAACTTTCAACCAATATTGGACGACATGTCATCAACTTTTAATCAAGATAGGACGACCCTGTCATCAACCTTCAACCAATAATATTGGACATGTCATCAACTTTCAACCAATATTGGACGACATGTCAGCAACTTTCAACCAATATTGGACATGTCATTAACTTTCAATCAAGATAGGACGAACCTGTCGTCAACTTTCAACCAATAATGGACGACATGTCATCAACTTTCATCCAGCATTGGACGAAGTATTACATTTGGGACATGAAATAATAAGGTATTACAAATATGTACAGGCTAGATACTTTCATATCTTGCATATTTGTTTTAACATAGCATATACAACGTGTAACCAAATTTGATAAAACAAAAGATTTTCGATATGCTGTTTTACCGTACATTGAGGTTTATCTTTCCTTGCCATTTTCCTCCCTTTTGTGGGTTGGGGTGGGTGCCAAATCAATTACCCCAACCCACTTATTGACCAATAACTTTGTGGAATTTCAGAGTTTGAGTTTCTGGAGTTCCATGTGCGATACAAAATTCAAACAATGATTTTATGATGACAAAAATTCAATAAACAAACATACATAATAGATTGGCAAGTAGATAGACAACAAAGGTCAAGTAAGTCGAACTCTTCACAGTTTGTGCTCATATATATTTTGTGGATTTTGCTCTTATTTCGGGGGATGGCGAATGTCCGGAACTACGTCGCCGAGTTAGGGATTAAGAAGTACCAATTTAATGTCACTGCAGGAAGCCGTTACACTTGCCACTGAGTGGCATTTGACAACATGAGAAGTCCAAAGGAACAAGGTCCTAGTCCGGTCATCTCTCTCTCTCTCTCTCTCTCTCTCTCTCTCTCTCTCTCTCTCTCTCTCCTACGTTTAAAACGTGAATTTCAAAGAGATCTCCTACAATTTCCACCTTAATAATGTTTTAGCAATGCAAAGACATACATCAAAGAATCAGGTTCCTGATTTCTATTCATTAAGTAAAAACGATTAGGTGCCAAGTTAACTTTTGCCAAAAGAGCGTCCAAAGGATTCCATGAGAATTTTGCAACAGTAATCGGTAACCATTCTTCTTAGACTGGTTCCATATATACTGTTACACGAGAACGAGGGGTTGCATTTTATTATAAAGTAACTTAGAATTCAAGACTCAGTCAGTGACACGAAAATGCGGACCAATTATAAATGTAAACCAATAAGAGACTTCCAAATACTATCGAGTTCTACCAAACCAAGCATCTAGATCATTTTGTATATTTTGAAAGAGTAACAAATTTTAATCAATACGCCAACGGTTGATCTTGCTTAATAACCAAATATAACGAATAAAACTCTCATGTCGATCAGTCTCGACTGAGCTGTCACACCACATTTTTTTTATACATCAACATGAAATGCGCTATAACAAAATCTTATGATATAAATTTCAGACGTTGTGAAATATGCTGCAAGAGAAGCTCGACGGGCTACTTCAAACGCGGTGAGAGTGTAAGACAAGGGCGACGGGCTATATCAGACGTGGTGAAATGTATTGTAAGAGAAGGACGACTGGCTATTTCAGGCGTAACGAAATATGTTAGAATTTGGCGACGGGCAAGCTTACTGATATTTATTTTCGTATTCTTTGTTGTTGTTTTTTTCTTCTTCCGGTTCTTTTTATTCATTAACCCCACAAATGATTCAGATCTTAAATGAAAAGAGTGATTTTTTTTTCTCTGTGCATTGTCATAGCATGGTTAAAAAGGTCATAATGTTGTAGCGCATTAAAATCAATAGATCTGAAGAAATAAGCACATAAACTGATTTTGAATTGAATGAAAATTAATTTGAATAGCCTTGTCCCCGTGTCCTAGACTATTTTATAAAAGCTGTGTCCTAGACTACGGTTGAGTCATGTTCACTGTGGTTTAGAAGCTGTAATAACTTTACTTAATATCATAGACAGCTGGTCTGACAGCACTACTGTACCATAGACAGTTGGTTTGATAGTATGTACTATTGTACTATTGACAGCTGGTCTGACAGGATTTACTATTATATTATAGACAGTTGGTCTGGCAGTATACACTTATATTATAGACAGTTGGACTGATGACATCACACTTATATCATAGACAGTTGGTCTGACAATATGTACTATGGTACCAATGACAGTTGGTCTGACAGTATATACTTATATTATAGACAGTTGGACTGACAGTATACACTTATATCATAGACAGTTGGTCTGACAGTATGCACTATTGTACTATAGACAGTACTATAGACAGTTGGTCTGAGAGGATTTACTATTGTGCTATAGTAAGTTGGTCTGGCAGTATACACTTATATCATAGACAGTTGGTCTGACAGTATATACTTATATCATAGACAGTTGGTCTGACAGTATACACTTATATCATAGACAGTTGGTCTGACAGTATACACTTATATCATAGACAGTTGGTCTGACAGTATATACTTAAATCATAGACAGTTGGTCTGACAGTATGTATTATTGTACTATAAACAGTTGGTATGAAATTATATATTTATATCAGAAGACATTTAGTCTGACAGTATGTACTATTGTACTACAGACAGTTGGTATGACAGTATATTTTTATATCATAGACAGTTGGTCTGACAGCATGTACTATTGGTCTGAAAGTATATACTATTGTACCATAGACAGTTGGTAGTATATTGTACCATAGACAGTTGGTCTGATAGTATATAATATTGTATTAATGACAGTTGGCTGGACAGTACATAATGTTGTACCATAGACAGTTGGTATGACAGTACATACTATTGTACTATACAATGTTAGTCTGACGGTACATGCTGTTGTACCATAGACAGTTGGTCTGATAGTATTACATTTGTAACATAGGCAATTGGTCTGACGGTATATAATATTATACCATAAACAAGTGGTCTGATAGTATTACATTTGTAACATAGGTAATTGGTCTGACGGTATATACTATTATACCATTAACAAGTGGTCTGACATACTCATACATAACCGTGCAACTTCAAATATGTTTAGCTGTTGTTGTATTTTGTTTAAACGTTTTGCTACAAGTCTGTGATCATCTTAGTAATTTATAGTATTTACATGTTGAATATTTCGTGAAATTAAAATATATATTCAGTTAAGATTGTAATTCACGTTTCTGAGATATGAATGGCACCTATACAAGTTTCTCATCTGTTCACGTTTCGATTTACGAATCGAACTTAAGATTTCAGATTTACGAAAGTGTAAAACCTCATTCGGAACACATCGTTATTCACAAAAACTACCCCAAAGCTTCATTCGGAACATACTGTTTCTAACAACAAATCCCATAACACTTTATTCTGAACATATTGTTTATAACAACAATTCTACCTAACGCGAAATGCAAGGCTTTTCTGACTGGTTACTAAAATGAACTAAAGCCGAAATTTCAAAGGTTATAACATGAGCCCTTTTTTAGTTTGTTGCCCATCAGATCTTCCTATCATAAGGAAATCTCGACTTGAATTAAACTGGACATTTGGCATAACTATACGAGTTCCGCATCGAACGAATTTCAGATCAAAACAGTGTGGCAAAAAATAGATATTTATTTATCCTTCGCCAATCTTTACAACACGAATTTGAAATTGTCTCGCCTGTAATAGTAAGAGAACATCGTTGATCAGTTTTTTTTTCCGTCGGCGGCAACAGTAAACAAATCAAATTCTGATCAAACCTTTCATGACAAAAATTGTTTACTACTAGTTAACGTGGGGGGTAGAAAAGGTTTGTACGAGCACTTGGGTTATGGGAACATAAAAAAATGAAGGCGTCAGCTTTTTCATTCACGTATCAAATATCGAGGTTTTGTGCAATGGTCTTTTTTGATCTCTTGAGAGGTTTTTGAAATGTAAAGCACCTGCGGATAAATATACAGTATCAACTGTTCTTTCAAGATGCGAAGTGCAAGACGGGATACGAAAACTATAGCAAGGTATCACTTAAAAACCTACTGACCTTTACTTTGAATCGAGAGAAAGAGTATCACGTTTTCTTCTACATTATATTGATAAAATATTTTAACGTATATTCACCTTACAATTTTACAAATACTATTTCAGCTTTGCGTATTTAGTCGCGTATTATGCGGTTGTAAGTGGTAGGAGCCGTTCTTGAATTAAGGGTTGGAATTTAGTCCAAATTTCTGCTTGGACTCATTAACTTGAAGGGTTATAATTGGGGTCTGAGCTGGCCAGTAAAGTTGTAAAGTGGCCATAAGATGGTCTGAAAGAGGAGGCGATACATTTGGACTGTAATTGAAGCTGAATATAACAAGATGGGCGCACTGACATTATTGTGATCGTACCCCCATGAATGTTGTTCCCAAAATTGACAAATTGGCATTAGTGCGGCAAGGTTTATGCAATTACATTTAATTGTCGCAGACAAAGCACTTTCCCGACATGGAAACCTTGACATTCTTTATTCTGTTCTCTTATTTTCTTACTTTTTCTTGGCAATAAAAGGAAATCTACATCTAAATGAAATGTCAGTGAAACCAGTACACATTCCAACAACAAGAATGGACACAATGAAAGTGAACTGAATGAAATAAAAACGGAACGAAATGGAAATAGTACAACAGAAAGAAATAGAACATAGCATGGAGTAGAACACTATAGAATAAGTTATCAAAAAATAGGATAGAATAAAATGAAATAGAAGTAGATAGGATGGGAGGTAAGTGGGTTAATTATTAACACGTGTTTATTATGGGATATGTAATCACTGTGATCAAAATTATTGAATAATACAATCGACAAAAAGACCATATATATTTTCAGAGAGTGGGATTGGAAGTGGTTGGTATAAAATGCATTTGTAATATATATATATATATATATATATATATATATATATATATATATATATATATATATATATATATATATATATATATATATATATATATATATTAGTAGACAACTTAAAAAGGAAATAATTGTTTTCAACAAGAGTCCCTTGAACGGACTGATGCTCTACTAGGTAAAAATAATTTCCAAGAATTCAGTACAAGAAAACTTCTTCCTCGTAACTGCTGAGTGCTGTAGCCATATCTGACATTATCAGCGATAACAAGATTTTAAAATTAGGGGCTGTAACGAACACGCTGGATATTAGATGGATACTATTTTCATCTAGGTCAAGGTATACATCATTGGAAGTCTTTTGGTCAAACCTCGATGTCAAAACGATCAGCCATTCAGGAATAGTGACAACAACTGTCATGCAATTCGATAGTCAAGATTTCCAAGACAACTGCTGTATGGATGACATACTGGATGTCAGATCGGCTCCATGTTAATTTAAAACCAACTGGAAATCATAAGAAGTCTTTTGGTGAAAACCTCACATCAATATAACTGACTGTTCAGGACATATTGCGATAAGACAATTTTCAAGATGGCTGCTGTAGTGTCCATATTAGACGTCAGAACGGCAGCATTTTTATGCAAAATAAACTAGACAGTATTTTGTTAAAACCCCAAATGATATGACCATCAATGAGGGAGGATCAGCGATTAAAAGATTTTCAAGATGGCCACTGTGGCGACTATATTGGACATGGAAGCAGCACCATTTTCACATATAACCACTTAGACCATCGGAGAAATGTGTGTGTAAAGTTTCATGCAACCCTCGATGCAGTTTAAGAGGATCTGTGAAAAACAAAAAGGTTCTGCTAATGGACTATTGGACGACGGACGACGCATCATCCCATAATCTCTTCTGGTCTATGACCAGTAGAGATAAAAATTATTTTCTCACCTAGTCCCTGCATGCATCCATCCGGTTCCGTCATCATCGACTTTCTTTTCCTGGACCTTACTTTTTGCACGTGACCAAACCCGCTATAAAATGGAACATTTTCTTCAGGAAGGCCGAGCATGTCCGGAGAAAGCCTCTGAAACTGCTCTTCTTGAAAGAATAACTCATAGTCAGTTCTACAGTATATTAAACCACTCATCATCCCAAACTGGTCCCCGGTTGTTAATGGTTTATTGCAAGATGCACACACGAAACATGACAGATGATAGACACAATCTCGTGCGCGCATGATCAGTTCGTTTGCAAGAATTCCCATTTGACATCTTGCGCATCTCTTGGCTCCGAAACGCCTGAAATAGATAAACATCTATCTGTCTATCTTTCTATCTTTCTATCTATCTATCTATCTATCTATCTATCTATCTATCTATCTTCTCTGTCTGTCTGGCTGTCTGTTTATCTATCTATCTATCTATCTATCTATCTATCTATCTATCTATCTATCATTTTTTATGTTGCTTTATCAATATCAATCCAAATACATGCCTATATGGTTGGACGAAAGATCGATGAACGGATAAAACGATGCATGTATGCAATTTTTGGACTTGGATAAGGTTATACTTTTCGAATTATCTGCCACATTCGAGAGCTTTTGAGTATAATTTATATTTTTAACATACTTCATAACGATTTTTGTACAGTAGCAAATAATTTCAGAAACATTTTCTAAACTTTTTACCATTTTATACTGCATAGTGCTCGTATAGAGATTCTACTCAAAGTATTTTTTTAAATCAAACTTGTAAGCCTAGCGCTACGAACAAATGCTAGCTTTTCGATGAACAACAACAACAAAAAACAACATAAATAGTCATTCTATAGAAGTTAACACGCATTGTTAATTGAGTAGTGAATTACAAGGTGCGGAACAATATCTAGAAATAAGTAGTATGACGTGAGGAGTTTAAAATTAGTTTCGAATGTGTGAAATACTGTGCCAAGATGATAGAGTTGTGTGCATTCTCTCTCTCTCTCTCTCTCTCGTAAATGATTGTGGCAACGTTTATGCAGGATGCTTTTTCCTTCTGTACGAGGTGGACTGATTTTCCCATTTGGAGGAAAGCAACACAAAAACCCCAGAAAAAACAACAATAAAACAAATAAATACACAAACAAACAACAAAAAACAAAACTAAACCAAAAATAACAAACAAAACAATACAAAATTATTGCGCATCGAAGTAGTCCGCAACCTACAACGTGCTTGCAGGAAGTATGAAGGCTCAATAACGAGTCATTTAACCATATCCAAACTACGAAAGATATTGTAAACTGAAACTAGATCTCGAATCTAAATATAAATCAATGCTTTAATTTATTACACATTATGGCGTAGTATTTCCAGTTACGTTTTATATTATGAAAGAAATTCAAAATGCTACCTCTACCAAGCATTTGTTTTATTTTTGTTTATATTTTGGGGGTGGGGTGGTAGAGGATGCTCTGATGGCTGTATGGCGATTCCATTTTGTTGTATATTCTCTCTAAGCCTAAATGCTCAGCTGACACGCATACTTCTTATAATACAACAAAATAGTTCAACACACCTGACCTCTTTACGTTTGTTTATTGTCATGAATTAATAAAGGCATGCAGATGCATGTCATGGCTGTATGTCTGAATTATGCAAAATTGTTTCTAAAATGTGTCAACATCTCCTTTTGTAAAACGTAAAATTGACCATTCTCATTGGGGCACTTACGTTGACAAGCTCTTTAATTTGGAGGTTAGTAATTCTTACATGTAGTCCACAATTGGACTTTTGCCTAAATAGAATTGATCGATTCTGAAGAACCGATATGTTTGAAATGTGATCTTAGTTAGTGTACGCAACGCTTTGGCCGCTCTTGTGGCCACATTGGACATTAGATCGATACCGGTTTCATTTGGACCAACTCAACATCTTAAAAAGTCTTCTACTGAAAAATCCACGACTATGTTATTTTCCATTCAAAATAATTACTGATAAATAGATATGAACCTGACTACTATGGCAGCCACATCGGCCCATTTTCATAAGAGGCCGGGGTGGCCGAATGATCTTAGGCGCTAGCCTTTACAGATCATTTACATCTCACCACTGTTCAAGTGGGTTCGAGAACTACGTGGATATGGGAGAAAGCTTGTCTCTCTCGTGGAGATGATAATATCGATTTCACTGTACCCTGTATGTATGTATATATGTATGTATGTATGTATGTATGTAAGTATGTATGTATGTATGTATGTATGTATGTATCATATTTCGCCACAAAGCGTTTTCGTCCCTCGTAAAGCATGATAAACATTGAACAAGTCTAGAGAGGTTATGATAAATAGAAGGTTTTTATAAGGGAAATTGATGTGTAAATCAACAGGTAACAACATTCAACAGCTATAAAATGTTATCATGGCAAATGTATGTATGTATGTATGTGTGTGTGTATGTATGTATGTATGTATGTATGTATGTATGTATGGATGGATGTATGTATGTATGTATGTATGTATGTATGTATGTATGTATGTATGTATGTATGTATGTATGTATGTATGTGTGTGTGTGTGTGTGTGTGTATGTATGTATGTGTGTGTGTGTGTATGTATGTATGTATGTATGTATGTATGTATGTGTGTGTATGTATGTATGTATGGTATGTATGTATGTATGCATGTATGTGTGCATGTATGTGTGTATGTATGTATGTATGTATGTATGTATGTATGTATGTATGTATGTATGTATGTGTGTGTATGTGTGTGTGTGTATGTATGTATGCATGCATCCATGTATGTATGTATGTACGTGTGTGTGTGTGTGTGTGTGTGTGTGTAAATGAGAGTCAGACCAGGACACTTTCTTTACTATTCAAATCGCGTCTTATTTACTCAACGCTTGGAATATAACTATTGCTTGTGACTATGTTACTTTCACTGCTTTTTGTTTAAAAACGAAATACTTAAAAATTGAACTATTTATTCACCGTTTTATTTCTATATTAATTCTGAAGCAAATTTAAGATTTTTTCGTGGCAGAAATAAAAAAGGAAAGGAAATGAAAGGAGAAAAGGAAAAGTAAGGATGGTTTCTACCAAGAGAAGTACATATAGTATTATGTTAGCACGTGCATAGAAAATTCTAATATGCAAGCCAGATGCTCGTATGCATTGCAGACATGTAAGAAGGTCGAGGTAATAAAACTGAATGGACAATTTACAAATTGGACCACATCATGATGGAATAATGATTTGATGCCCAAAACAATGGCATGTTGCTAAATAGGCCGAGTGTTTTGGCAATTATAATATCCACACCTGTTCCTTCCCTCTTGCCTTTAACCCAGACCAAGACATTCCCAAGAAAAACAGATCCCGATTTTTTTCGGCCCAAATTTCCAGATACTTTGTGTTTCGGTATCTGTGGCACATAGTTCTAAACAAGATATTATATTTTCACACATGTGGAACAGCAAGTGTTATAGATATAACACCTGGGATCGTGTCTACAGCCAGTTTTCAACTTCAACTAAACTCAACAGGCAGAAGAGTTTTGAGAAAAACATGCAATATTACATATATCAGACAAAACATGCCATGCTGGCATGGCTTAGAAATAATAAAATTCTGAGCTTGAGTGTAAGTTTGAGTTTCTACTATCAGCCAATCACAAGCTACCTTTCAAATGTAACGATATCTGTGATTGGTCTCGACAATCTCAAGCTCAGTAATTTGCAAACCCAATATTCTATGAGTGATAGTTTTTCGTGCCTTGTTCAGACTCGCCAAAATCGAGAATCGATGCATAGAACACTGAACCACTTGAAAATTGCTGAATAAATTAAAAAGAACTTCCTGTGAATCCACTTGATTCACGATCAGCACTTTAAACAGCCATGTATTATAGTTTCAAAATGTACAATAAGATACAGTTAATTGGTCTAGGAGTGTACGGCCCTGGAAATAAACCGACAAAAGTAATTCAATATTTGGGACAGTCACAGGATGACACTTTTGAGACCTATCCGTTACTTTCTGTTTTATCTCTTAAGATTTAAGGTCAATAAAGTGATTACAAAAGCTGAATAATTGACCTTTTTAATTTTAACCCTATCAAATTTCAATTCGTGCTTAATTCCTTGCTCAGCGATGAATCTTATGAACCGCGCACAACGCACTTTAAACAGCGAACAGAGTCGACGTATATCTGGCGACATACAATTTGTAGACAGGTCAGAGTCTGTACTGTTAGTTCGACTCATCAGTTCAACTTTAACCCGGATCTTCTGGCGTAGAATTCCACATAAGATCTGTGCGAATGCTGCTCACATTTGCATATAAATGATATTTGTTTGAATACGGTACGAATCCGATTTATCTTTTAAATGTACCTATTGATTCCACGATCTTCCATTAATATGGAATTCTTAGTTGCCATAGGCATAGAACATAGTAGAAAAAATCAAGCATTTCACGAATAGTATATTTTTGCGTTGCCATGAATACATCAGAAAGCATACTTTATGTCAATGGTTGACAAAACAACACATGAGCAAGCATACTTTGTGCCAATAGTTGGCATAACAACACATCAGCAAGTATACTTTGTGCCAATGGTTGGCATAACACATAAACTAGCAATCCTTGTGTCGATGGTTTTCATAACGACACATCAACAGGCATAGCTTGTGTCAATGGTGGACATAACAAGTACAAACTTGTACAAACGTCCTTATTATTCATTGTTGCAATACATCAGCAAGCATACTTTGTGTCGATGGTTGACATAACAACACATCAGCAGGCATACTTTGTGTCAATGGTTGATTTAACAAAGTGAGAAAATAAAACTTGCACATATGCAACTTATACGTTATTCCAAGATGGCAACGAAAATAGAGGATTTGGCAGCAATATAAATTAAAGATGGGCGAATTGTGTCAAGGTGCCAGTGATGAGTTTAACTTTCAGTAGTTTCAACCAAAGTGTCAACATCATACCAGATTATATCTGATAGTCTTATGTAGTGAAAAAAATAAATTCAAGTAATATCCGTACTTATGTACAAATAATGATGTTCAATGGTGTTCACAGTTCCTGTCAACTTCCCTAACTGGCGCGCATGTGCAAGAAAAGTCAGCGAAACGCTTATCTGTTTGGTTGAACTGCCGTTCGAAGGTACTGAAGGACACAGTTTATATAGTATAGAATATCAAGTGTTGTTATACAGCAGCGGATCTTCTACATCAGTTCAACCAAGTTCAAGCTTTGGTCAAACAGCATTGCTTACAACGAAATGTATTTATTACATCGATTAATAAACGAGAACTACTTTTTCCATCGCCTTTAAATGTTTACTCGAAATCTAATGTAACCGTTCAATCTATATTTTCGCTTTTCTGTGACGTCATTAGTATATATGCATCAATGGAATCCTTTGGTGAAGCCAGAACGATTTCATTGGTTGGTATGCGGACAACTGGGCAGACCCAATGGCTGGATGTACGCAAAAACGTTTTCGTTTGGCGTTAACTTCTAATGTTTCCCCATACGTCATACACTGGGCTCTAGCTATATTGGGGAAAGCAACTATATAGCAACAGTGGTCGAAGCAAAATTACTTTTAAAGCAAACATATGAATTAAATCACCATATTCAAAAGTCAATAAAAGAAGAAATAAATCCTTTCACAGGAATAAATGTAACAGTTTTACAGCAAAACTACTCCTTTTTAATAAGAAGATTACCTAAGGGGACTAAACCGTGCTGGAATAAATTTATATAATTTTTAAAAAATTGTTAAAAATCAGTGTGACGGAAAACATGTATCAGTTTCGTTTCATGTGCGAGAACAAGATGCCTAATGTTTAAGATTCTTTGAAACTCTAAATATCAAATGATCCACTGCGTCGCAATCCAAAACCATAGCGAAATCACTAGATAAAGAAAATGTGATCATTGTGACCTATTTTTGCCAGTGGTGACAATTACTTTCCAAGATCAATGCACCTTTGAAGTTCCATAACTTTGAATACTTTCCCAAAGTGTCAAAGAAAAGAGCTAAATGCCAAATCCTAACGTTAAAGCCACCGCCGAAATAGTCGCAACCTGTAACCCACTTATGCTCTGTAGGTAACATACAAATTAGCCAATGATTATGTTAACGTTATAGATTTCGTTTTCTATCACAGCTCATCAGGCTTTTAATAAGAGACCAATTCTGAGTGTCATTTTGGCATGTAAGACACTTCCGCGGGGAGGGACGACGGATTGCGTCTGCCTCCTTTCCCTGCTAAAATATAGGAGCAGTATGTCGCTTACTGGGCCCTCGCCAGAGGTTCCATCACACACACTCCAAGCCTACTTGCTGACACCCCCCACGTCAGACCTTTACGCCGCTCCCAAACCAATGATATTTCTTGGTCAGGTACTGTACTCAGCGTAAGTTTCCGGGCATGGAAGGGGATGACGATCTCTTGAAATTTCATAAGTGATAATTACTCTTTTGGGAAGGGACAATGCCTAATTGGGACAGTTTGGGACAAATGCGTGTTGGGTAACTTTTTGGACAATGCGTGATGGGGATCGTTTGGGACAATGGGTGATGGGAATCGTTTGGGACAATGCGTAATGGTGGCCGTTTGGGACAACGCGTGATGTGGATCGTTTGATCCTATTCACCTCACTCCTATGGGGATGATAATATCGATTTTACTGTACTCAGTGAAACATCTGAAGTGTAAGTAGCAAATGCTTTTCAATGTTGATCAGTCTTCTTCTATTAGGTACAAATTTTACCAAGCATACAGGTATGCAGGTAGGTAGGCGTATGTATGAATGAATGTATGTATGTATGTATGTATGTATGTATGTATGTATGTATGTATGTATGTATGTATGTATGTATGTTGTCGATTATACCTTTCTGACAATGGATATATGTTTACAAAACACTTGAAACACCAGAATGGACATCATTCATTTACATAAAATGAGTAAATGTGAAAGAGGTGTGGAGATCAAGTAATTGGGAGCAGCGGAAGACCCCAAATGTTTCCTTTAGTGTGATAAAATTCTGAATCACTCTGTGAGTACGGTACACAGATATTAATCTTTGTGGTGTTGGATTTGAATCTCTAAACAAAATATCGCTTAACCTTGATGGGCACACGTGAACCTTGTATACACCGTTATCTAGAACAAACCATGATTCCTACGAGGGAAACAAAAAGCAAATCATGTTTCTCTTCAGTAAAATTAACAACCTTATCAATAACAAGTTATAAAATAGAAACGAGCTTTCTTTCACATCCTTTTTTCAATGGTTTACAGAATAATCAACAAACTTTCTGAAAAGTAATTTTTCTTAAAAGCCATTCGACAAAAGCGAAAATAGTCCAGCCTCGATAAGACTTTAAGTCCCCCACCGCCACCACCACCTTCACCATCACCACTTTACACCATTGCCTCCAAACGATTATGATTAGAATTTGTTTTACTTGACCTTCAGACAATAATTGAAAATACGGACACAAATCTTATACGAGCTATTGGAGATGTTTGTAAACGGAATGAAACTTCAGAAGTTTGTTAGAACACTAGCCCACATTCAAAACGATTCACTAATGGTTCGATAGCCAAAGGCATTTTCCACCTTTTTTTATTCCTGTAGATATTTTATCCTCGGCCGAAACAGTTCACTGGGACAGTTGTTTTGAGAACTAGGGCATTCTACCCAACTTTTAGACCATGCTTCCGGAAATGTAAAGCTGCTAAACCAATCAGAGGTAATGGAATAAGCAGGAATTCACGTGATTTCTTACATCGGCTGATAGGATGACACAAGAGGATCGGTGGTAATCGCTTTTTCAGATACCACTCCCTAACTCTTAAAAACAGATGTACGAGGGAAAGAAGGCCGTACCCTTAAAGAACCCAAAATCATCATGCGAAATGCATTCCCTTGTACACTACTTCGTACAGAAACGAAGATGAATTGTCCAGGTAATACCAATTTTGCAACAATTTGTTTTAATACAAATTTCCTTTGTAGAAGTTGCGTCATCTCAGTTTCTGAACATTCTGTCGTCTAGTTCTTAACTCTTGATCTCCAAAAGTTGTAGACGCTTGAGTGTGTAAATCTGAAGTAAATTTTGATTTCTCAATATTTAAGACATCTCCATAAAGACAAGAGCAAGGTCAACTAAGTCAAGACAAGTCAAGATATCTCCGTAAAAACACGGGTAAGATGAATCGAGTCAATACAAGTCAAGATATCTCCGTAAAGACAAGAGTGAAGTCATCCAAATCAAGACAAGTCATGAAATCTCCGTAAAGACATGGGTAAGGTCAATCAAGTCAAGGCAAGTCAAGATATCCCCGTAAAGACATGGGTAAGGTCAATCAAGTCATCTACTGCAGCCTCCGGCATGTCATTCATAGTTATATCAAGCTTTCTGCCAGGCCATTTTACTTTCAGAATGAGCAGAACAATATGTCATTTTGTTTTATTCAATATAATTATGATACATAGTGGAAAGGAAAATTGGGTTCTTAAGAAGAGATCTTGAGTTGGGGGTGGGGGTGGGGGGATAACCCCAAAAATAGACACTAATAACTTTCCGGTATTTTTCATCTCCATAGGCTTTTGTGTTTCTCGCCCTAATTTACAAGTTACAAGATTTTTATTAGGGAAATATTCAACCTCATCTCTCGTCCTACTATATGTATATCCTCAATTTTTTGTTTATCTGTGGAAGTGACACTTGGATACCAAAAACACACAAAAATATACACTACAACTAACCTTCATTATACATAAATACATACATACATACACACACACACACACACACACACACGCGCGCGCGCGCGCGGACAAAAGGTCTTTCCAAATAATTGCGCCAGATCCTAAAGCCCGTGTTGGTCAGAACAATCGTGTTTATGAAACTGATAGACAACAGTGTGAAACAATACCAAGACCTTTCAGACCGGTTCTTTTCTAAATCGTACAAAGCTACGTAGGGCGATTACACAACGAGACACAAATGAAACACAAAAATCTAAGTACCCAACACAATCTACAGGCCGCTCAGCTGTAGATATATACAAAACCAATACAATCAAAAATATTATTAAAATGAATAATGTTGTACTGTGCTATTTATATATCAGTGTTCCTTCTAATAGTTTTTTATATATAAATATTGTGTCACTTATGAAAATTATTTACAACCAAACATTGTGTAGATTCAGCACGATAATAATGTATGGTATTTTCTTTCCTGGTTTCGTTGTGCAATAGTCCTAAAGGCTAATGTACCCTTGATGACTGGTTTCACAGAAAGAAAAAAAAATATGCTTTTCAGATTCCAAGTCGATTACACTATTAACACATATGATAATAATTGAGGCGTCAATCCGACGAATCGCTGTCAATTTTCACACACAATCCAATTTGTATTGGCTGGCTTTATCATGATAACTCTGATAACATTATGGCGCGACGGTCATCCACTCATATAATGATCAGAAGCATGGGCCCGCTCTCTAATATCAGTCTCCAAGGCTAACTAATGAAGTATATGAAATTTATTAAGCTGATCAACCAATTGATATAATTTATTTGTCAATAAGTTAATTGTAATTTAATATATCAAGTTAACAAGTAATTTGCATCTTGTGTGAGTAGGGAACAGCACGCATATCATCAAAGAAAGAAAGTAAACTAGATTAAAGAAACACAAAGAGTTAGGCCAAACTTCTATATGTGGACACGGCTGTGTAAGAATGGATGAACAAATTAAAGAATCAGGAAATAAAAGATGAATGTGTTTATATATAAATCACCATTTTAATTCCAGTCATTTTTTTTTTGTTTGACTAGTTCAAAATGGAATTTGTTTTGTATACACACTTAAAGGAATTACCTTTAACAAAATGTTTTATATTAAAAAGAAGTTTTTAGAAACCTCATGGTCGTAGATTGGCGTCATTGTGATCGGATCAATAGAAGGCATGAAACTCTTATGTAATGTCTACACTTTATTTAATGTTAATTAGCAGCTAAGGAAATCAACATAAAATAACCATAGTATGGGGACTGCGTTTCAAATTTACTCTGATTCCTTTTCTTCACAAAATGTATAAATTATCGAAATTCAACAAAAGTTTCGGAACATATTTCGGCTATTGATATTTGAGGAAATGAAACATTTGGAAGTTGTATTCGTTTGTTGTTTGTTTTTCTTTTCTTTCGTGCGCAATGTTTTTAAATATGACGCAACAGACGTGGTCGCTACATTTGTCTTATTTACAGTATACCAACTTGTGTTAGGTACATGATTTATAATTTGCAGACGAAGTTTTTCGGTACGATTTGCATTTCGGAATGTCTCCAAAGGAAGTGATTTACACAAAATACCAGGTTATGGCTGATATTTCTTACCTACCTTTATGCACTGTAATTGTCGTAATAAAAGCAGAGTTGTTGCTTTACTCGATCTTACACAACCTTTGTTGGTCTTGAACAGTAACAGCGTAAATCAGTTTTGGCAGTTCCGATCACTTGATGCAAGAAATTACTATTATATAACTTTACATTAGATTTCAACCTGCACGATCGATTTTCTCTCGCAATATATTCTATTCGATACAGCTGATTCCATTATGAAATCGAATACCAGCGAATGTATTAAGAGATCTTATGTTGTTTGAAAGTCATCTTGTATCATTCCTCATTAAGTACTGCATTAATATTAATGGAAGATTTACATTCGATTTCATTAACTTTGAGGATATTTCCACTTTCTATCTCTTAATCGGTGTTTAAGATTTCCGACAACAACGAACATCCATTCCGACATTAAATTGATCAAGAGATTTACTTCGAGAGGCGTACTTGACTACCGGAAGTGTACGAGTGATGCATCCGGGGATTTAACTTCTGACACAGGATGGCGGAAATTGAAATGGCAAGTCATGTGACAAGTCTATTTTATTTAATTTCCAGTGGAAAGGCGTTGCAATTTAGCGAAATGATTTATAAATATATTTTTCATACTACGTTTTCTTTTATTTGTTTAATACTTTGTATTTTCTGTGATATGTGTCCATGTTTCTGATGAAAATAGTTATGTAGATGGACAAACAGAGTGATAGATAATGTTTTAGGAAACCCTGAGGGAGTTAATAAATAAGCTGATTGATAACTTTGGACATTTTTTTCTTCTTCAAGTTTTTCAATTTTGTTCTGGAATGCTCTTAAATAAATATATAGTATTAAGCAAACTGTTTTCTTTAAATCAATGAGAGAAGAATAAAAAGAGAAAAACTAAAAGAACTATGTTACTTGAATCTTTCGTAATTGAAAGAAAATACAGTATGACTGCTGATTTCATTGCCAATGATGCTACCAGCTCATTTACACGACATAACCTTCTGATTATTTAACACGGGCTCGCACACTTACCTGTAATAATCTTCCTTGCAGTAAATATTTCCCTCACGGGCGAAGCACGTGAGTTCTGTATCAAGCGAAAGTTTGCAGTCGGCACACCTCAGACAATGCACGTGCCACTGTTTGTCCGCCGCATATAGGAAGTAACGTTCTAATATTCGACACCCGCACCCGGCACATATTATGTTAGACTGGTCCAGTCCATTTAGAATCGGCATTGTCTAAAAATAAACACAATATTTGAATACAATAAAATAAGCTTTTGCAAGTAAATGGCGATTAAAACATTTCAACTTCATATGTTAAATACTCCATAATAATCTGTAAATTATATATTCCAAAAGAAATACGACTGTCTGCAATTTAAGAAGAAAAAAATACATGTATTGGGAAAGAAATGTTAACATTGACTATGTCTAAAGAAAACTATGCCACTCCTTTGACGATCTATTATTTATCATAATAACACGATAAAATAAAAAAAAGTTTATTAAAATAGAAAAAATAGGAAAGATACAAAAACGATGTCGGCGTTATATTTGTTCAGTAATACCATTAAATAGTAAGTAATGATGGAACACGGTCACAAACTAGAATAGCAAACATATGGAAAACCCACGACTCAATAAGTAATTGTCATTTTAATAGTTAATTCAATATCGTTCAGGGCTGATGTTACAAAAAAAGAAAAAAAAAGCTATGATAAAGTAGCCACAGTAATCTAATCTTGTCTATAATTAGTAGAACCCTCAAAAATGAATGCATCCGTCAAGTCTAATGACAACAGTGCCAGAGAGAGAGACCAAGCTAAATTCAAGAACGTAACGTAAAAAATAAAATGTGAAATGTAGGATGCCGTGATCAACTTTGGCCAGAAAAAAAAAATGAATAAAAGTCAATTAATTAATTGTTTGTTTAATCAATAATTTCATTAATCAATTAAGCACATCATGGCTGTTTTACGCTTTCTGCGGTTACTGATTCCTACTCACACCCGTCCATGTACCGTCTACGGTATACCTTCGCCCTGGTTAGGGGTGGGTGGTGGGGTGGACCACTATTACAGGACAATTTTACATACCCACAATTACATACAAAAATGTAAAGTATTTATCTTATACAGTGTAGCATGGATTGCGCGAAAATACCTGTGTAGTAACGCTTGCACGTACGCACGGATGGATATATCTAATTACAACTGTGTTGTCCGAAAGACGTACAAGCAGATGCAGTGAAAGATTGTTAGACAGCCGGATAGATAGATAGATAGATAGATAGATAGATAGATAGATAGATAGAAGATAGATAGATAGATAGATGGATGGATAGAAGGAAAGATGGATGGAAAGATAGAGTAGCTATCTAGCTAGCGAGCGGGTGTAAGGATGGTTGCATAGATCAGTTGACAGTCCGACGAAGTTCTATAATTTGAGAGCACCACATAGCAAACATAGAAATAAACAAATAAATAGCTAGGTAACTAACAAAATAAATAAAATCTTACTAGCAGGTGTTCCTAATGGTAGATCAATGCTTACTTTCACTCATAGTGTGTCAATATTTACTCAACACTCTGTTGCAGAACAGTCAATATTGAACTCTTCTCAAGTTACAGGTTTTAATCAGTGTGACCACACGTCGTTTAATCAACTCCTTCTCACTAGAATCGGCACCTCGTGTTAAGTACACCCGTATTTAGTGGCTGTGCATAATGCATACCCGGTATGAGCTTTCCAACACAAATGTATGCTTTGGATACCTCCTGAGAGTAACACATGACTGGTATGAGCCTTCGGATACCTCCAGAGCGTAACACATGACTGGTATGAGCCTTCGCATATCATGAGACAGCAATACCTAACTAATATCAGCCTTCTGACGCAAATGTATGCTTCGCACATCATGAGATATGAATACGTAACTAGTATGAGGAATCTGATATCATGAGATTGGAATACATAACTAGTATGAGGAATCTGATATCATGAGATAGGAATACATAACTAGTATGAGGAATCTGATATCATGAGATAGGAATACATAACTAGTATGAGGAATCTGATATCATGAGATAGGAATACATAACTAGTATGAAGAATCTGATATTACGAGAGAGGAATACATAACTAATATGATAATTCTGATTTCTCGAGAATGTATTAAATAACAATACGGAGCCTTCAAAGACAAACGTATGCTTCGGTTATCTCGAGAGAGCAATGCATAACCAGTAAGAGCATCGATCCGGATATCTCGAGAGAGTAATGCATAACAAATTTGAAGTTTGATGCATCGGATATCTCGAGAGAGTAACACAGCAAGTTCGAGACTTCGGATATCTCGAAAGAGTGATACATAACTAGTATGAGGCTTCGGATATTTTGATAAAGTAATACCTAACTAGTATGAGCCGTCGAACACAAAATCACGCTTCAGATATCTCGAAAGAGTGATACAAAACTAGTATGAGCCTTCCAACGCAAACGCATGCTTCAGATTAGATTGGGTACTGCCAAAATTTTTGTACTTCTCAAAAGTACCAAGGTATACCGTAATTATATTTGGGGCCAACAATTCAATGTTCTGGGGCAGGAGCCTGGCACATTTTTAATTCCGTCTGTCAATAACTGGACAAATATTTTGTTCTGATTTATAGCAAAATAACACCATATTATATCCATGAAATTATTAGGAAAAACTATTAATTATCTTGAGATAAAAGAAAAGAAAATATTTTAGCTAAAAAAATCACAGTCCCTCTTCTCTCCCTCCATAATTAAATGGCCAGTACCTTACAGGAGATGAATTTACTATGCGAATGCTTAATTGTTGTATAAGTTGCAATCAAAAAGCTGTAATTGCAGTGGGATGATTAAGCTTGCACTAGAGCTGATACTGTGATTAAACTTACACTGTAGCTGATACTGTGATTAAACTTACACTATAGCTGATACTGTGATTAAACTTACACTGTAGCTGATACTGTGATTAAACTTGCACTATAGCTGATACTGTGATTAAGCTTGCACTAGAGCTGATACTGTGATTAAGCTTACACTATAGCTGATACTGTGATTAAACTTACACTATAGCTGATACTGTGATTAAACTTACACTGTAGCTGATACTGTGATTAAACTTGCACTATAGCTGATACTGTGATTAAGCTTGCACTATAGCTAATACTGTGATTAAACTTACACTGTAGCTGATACTGTGATTAAGCTTACACTATAGCTGATACTGTGATTAAACTGACACTATAGCTGATACTGTGATTAAGCTTACACTGTAGCTGATACTGTGATTAAACTGACACTATAGCTGATACTGTGATTAAGCTTGCACTATAGCTAATACTGTGATTAAGCTTACACTATAGCTGATACTGTGACTAAACTTACACTGTAGCTGATACTGTGATTAAGCTTACACTGTAGCTGATACTGTGATTAAGCTTACACTATAGCTGATACTGTGATTAAACTTACACTATAGCTGATACTGTGATTAAGCTTGCACTGTAGCTGATACTGTGATTAAACTTACACTATAGCTGATACTGTGATTAAGCTTGCACTATAGCTAATACTGTGATTAAGCTTACACTATAGCTGATACTGTGATTAAACTTACACTGTAGCTGATACTGTGATTAAGCTTACACTGTAGCTGATACTGTGATTAAACTTACACTATAGCTGATACTGTGATTAAGCTTGCACTATAGCTGATACTGTGATTAAGCTTACACTGTAGCTGATACTGTGATTAAGCTTACACTATAGCTGATACTGTGATTAAACTTACACTATAGCTGATACTGTGATTAAACTTACACTGTAGCTGATACTGTGATTAAGCTTACACTATAGCTGATACTGTGATTAAACTTACACTATAGCTGATACTGTGATTAAACTTACACTATAGCTGATACTGTGATTAAACTTACACTGTAACTGATACTGTGATTAAGCTTACACTATAGCTGATACTGTGATTAAACTTACACTATAGCTGATACTGTGATTAAGCTTGCACTATAGCTGATACTGTGATTAAGCTTACACTGTAGCTGATACTGTGATTAAACTTACACTATAGCTGATACTGTGATTAAACTTACACTATAGCTGATACTGTGATTAAACTTACACTATAGCTGATACTGTGATTAAACTTACACTATAGCTGATACTGTGATTAAGCTTGCACTATAGCTGATACTGTGATTAAACTTACACTGTAGCTGATACTGTGATTAAGCTTACACTATAGCTGATACTGTGATTAAACTTACACTATAGCTGATACTGTGATTAAACTTACACTGTAACTGATACTGTGATTAAGCTTACACTATAGCTGATACTGTGATTAAACTTACACTATAGCTGATACTGTGATTAAACTTACACTGTAGCTGATACTGTGATTAAACTTGCACTATAGCTGATACTGTGATTAAGCTTGCACTATAGCTGATACTGTGATTAAGCTTACACTATAGCTGATACTGTGATTAAGCTTGCACTATAGCTGATACTGTGATTAAGCTTACACTGTAGCTGATACTGTGATTAAGCTTACACTATAGCTGATACTGTGATTAAACTTACACTATAGCTGATACTGTGATTAAACTTACACTGTAGCTGATACTGTGATTAAACTTGCACTATAGCTGATACTGTGATTAAGCTTGCACTATAGCTAATACTGTGATTAAACTTACACTATAGCTGATACTGTGATTAAACTTACACTAGAGCTGATACTGTGATTAAACTTACACTATAGCTGATACTGTGATTAAGCTTGCACTATAGCTAATACTGTGATTAAGCTTACACTATAGCTGATACTGTGATTAAACTTACACTGTAGCTGATACTGTGATTAAGCTTACACTATAGCTGATACTGTGATTAAGCTTACACTATAGCTGATACTGTGATTAAGTTTACACTATAGCTGATACTATGATTAAGCCTGCACTATAGCTGATACTGTGATTAAGCTTACACTATAGCTGATACTGTGATTAAGCTTACACTATAGCTGATACTGTGATTAAGCTTACACTAGAGCTGATACTTTGATTAAGCTTACACTATAGCTGATACTGCGATTAAGCGTACACTATAGCGGATACTGTGAAAGACATAGTGCTGACATTTGAGAACTTATTGATAAAAATATGAAGTGTTCATTCTGAAGACTACGATTTTCTAGTACGCTATAATAGCCAGTGAAACGTTGAGTGGGATATTTTTCAGAGATGACCAGTAAACATTAAACACGTAGAAAACAAGCGCACTCCTGAAAACCGTAGTATAATTCAGTTTCATAAAGGAATAACATACCTAAAACATTCACATACGCTAGTAAATAACTAGTTTTTGGGGTTTTGTTGTTGTTTGTTTTAAAGCCAATATTTTTTTTGAAAGTTGGACGTTGCCCGAATCTTTTTCACGATTCATTTGGCTACCACGTTCCTGTACGTGACATGTGTCAAAGATGTGATTAAAGGATCATAAATAGAACTACGTGTCATCATTAATTTGTGAAAGATACAACCGCTTAGGAGAAAAGAATAAACATTTGTAACTATTTGTCTTGAATAATGAAAACATGTTGTTAAAATCTTTAAAGTCGTAAAAGATTCCGAGGGAGTTTCCGTACATTCCTTGCTGACGGAAACTACCGATGTACCGGTACATTGAAAAAGTACCGTGGTACGTATCACCGAAAGAAGAAGAAAGAAAAACAACACAGCAGTGAACCGGTGTACCAGTTATATTCCCACCTCTACTTAACTAGTGTGAACCTTCGTGTACAAATACGTAATTCAAATAACTCGAGAGAGTATTACATAACCAGTATCAGCCTTCCAATACAAATGTAAGCTTTCTGATATCTCGAAAAACCTTCGGATATCTTGAAATAGTAACACCTAACAAGTACGAGCCTTCCAATACAAATATACGCTTCGGTTATCTCGAAATAGATCCGGATATCTCGAAATAATAACACCTAACAAATATAAACCTTCCAACACAAATGTATGCCTCATACATCTAAAAAAAAGTAATACTTTACTAGTAAATGCATGCTTCAGATAATAATATATAAATATAATGAGTCTTCCAACACAAATGTACGCTTCAGGTATCTAAAGAGAGAGAGAGAGAGAGAGAGAGAGAGAGAGAGAGAGAGTAATACATAAGTAGTATGAGCCTTCGAAAACAAATGTAAGTTTCAGATATCTCGAGAGAGTAATCAATAGCTAGCATCAACCTTTGCATACATATGAACGCTTCAGATATTTGGAGAGAGTCAAACGTAACTAGTATGACCATTCCAACACAAATGTACGCTTCGGATATCTCAAGAGAGTAATACGTAAAAAGTATGAGCCTTCCAACACGAATGTAAGCTTCGAGAGAAGAATACCTAACTAGTAAATACATGCTTCAGTTATCTCGAAAGAATAATATATAAATAGGAAGAGGCTTCGAACATTTCATGTTATAGACGTGTCTTGTGACCTAATTAATATACGACCACTTCGTACTATAGACGCGTCTTGTGACCTGATATACGATCTCATTAAATATCAATGCTCTCCAACTGTCTGTCATTTTACCATATAAAATTACATTTTTGTCACAACTGTACCCCACCAGTAATAACGTCAAAACGAGACGCACAATTTTAAATCTCCTAACAGGTTCTGAAATTTGGAGTAAAGAAACAGAGGGCGTACTTTTGAATAAGGTAACATACAGCCTTATTTAGAGTAGGTTAACAGAAAATCTTTTTTTGAGTAAGGTAACAGAAAGCCTAATTTTGAGCAAGGTAACAGACCACTTAATTTTGAGTAAGTTAACAGACAGCCTAGTTTTGAATAAGGTAACAGACAGCCTAGTTTTGAATAAGGTAACAGACAGCCTCATTTCGTTAGTTTTATTCTTTTCTCAGCATTCCAACACCGTGCTTAAAAAGTGTCGAGAACACAGATAATGTTATTCAATGTGCATTACAACACTCATATACATATTGTCTTACAATATCCGAAATAAATTAAAAACTAGAAAAAGAAAAAAAAACAAAACAGTTATAATGTTCAGGCATAGTATATAGGGTGTGAGATATGCTGATTCAATTGCAGTTAAATACAGACTAGGGATTGTAAAAAATTATGCGAGAAAGTATTTTCTATTTATTTATTGCACTTTTTTTAAATATGGATGATACTGTAGCAAACCTAATTATTTAAATTTACCTGAAATCTAAACGACTGAATAAATTATGCTAAACTATGTATGGCAAATGTCTTAATTAGTTAATTAATTGGAAAGTTTAAACTAAACAATGAATGATTCATTCTGTCAAAATGCAATATAGAAACAGAAAACACAGAGCTTGTCAATGCTGTTGTTTTAATCCTTTTTTAAAAACTAAAACATCTAAATAAATTGAAGCACTTTAATTCTCTGATAGGGTGGGAAGTTAACCTGTTACATGTTCTTAAAGCTTTTAACATCCTGACGAAATCGTAGCCTTTATTTAGCAAAGTGTTGTTAGCAAAAACAATATAAAGGCATCAAAGAAAAGAAAAGTGTCCCTGTATTATATCATATGCCCAGAACCTAATTGATTTAGCCGTTAAATTTAGATAGTCGGCAGCCACGTTGAGTGAGATTTACTTTGAAATTTAGAGAGGTACAACTTTTGAGAGGAGGTATACAAATGGAAATTGTTAATTTCGCCGAAAAAATGCATTTAGTTCCACACGCACACCTATATTTATATATATATATATATATATATATATATATATATATATATATATATATATATATATATATATATATATATATATATATATATATACACACACACACACACACACACACACACACACACATAATTTCAATTGGCAATCTGGTTAATCTCGTATTTTAATTTTACTGCTGGACATCCTTTAATTCATGTGATTGTATTAATTAAGCTGATTAATTATAATTAGGGTTTCCATCCTGACCAAGCAGGAAAGGTATAATTTATGTTTCGCATTCACAGTTATCAAAACATTATCAAGTTTAAACATACAGTATTGAAACTACAATAACCTTTTTAATGGTACCATTGTTGGTAAATACACAGTTACCTTTAATACCTGGTAGGTAATGATCCTTACATGATTCAAGTCTCGCTTCGTTAATTACAACTTGCCTGGAATATATTAATTACTGAGCGATCATTACTGCAAACACATGTGTTTAATTGACTTTTCTGTTGGATATATATATATATATATATATATATATATATATATATATATATATATATATATATATATATATATATATATATATATATATATATATATATATATATATATATACTTTTACTCGTGAATTTCCTTTCTTTTTGTATCATCAATACCCAGCATTTGAAATTACGAAACAATCCATGCTGCGAACTACTGTTGTATGAATAACGAGAAATGTGGAGAAGAAATAGATTTGTATTTACATCTGAACCACTTCAGAAAATTAAAAGTAAAATATACAAAGCGCTATAAAAACAATCATCATAATAATCATCAATGATAACAAGAGCTTGAGAAATGGAGAAAAGACAATCTGCTGCCACCACCACCACTACCACTACTGCTACTGTTGCTAATAATAATAATAATAATAATAATGATAATATTGTTATTATTATTATTATTATTATTATTATTATTATTATTATTATTATTATTATCATTATTATTATTAATGTAATGATGCTGATGCTGCTGCTGATGATGATGATAAAACAATTGACATAATCATCAAAATTAGTATTGTCATTCCTTTGGTCAAAGAAAACCTTGCGATAAAAATATAAAGCACGTACAAATAAGTTGAAAACATCAGAATATGAGGATGTTTGTTAGCTCCACTATTTCAAGATTCTACCACAAGTGATATTCCTTACTTGTATGTTGTTGCTGTTGCTGCATCTGCTACTACTACTACTCTTTATCCAATGCTGCTGCTACAGCAGCTTCTACAATCGAATCTCTTTTATATATTGATGTTGCTACTACTATTACTATTACTACTACTACTATTATTATTATTACCACTATTACCACCATTATAATTATTAAAACTATTAATAATACTAGCATTATTATTATTATTAATATTAATATTATTATTACTACTATTAATATTACTTAGTTTTACTTAATATTACTGTTATTATTATTATTATTATTATTAATATTATTATTAGTACTACTACTACTGATATTATTGCTATTGCGATTATTATTATTAACATTATTAGTATTACTACTATTGCGATTATTATTATTAACATTATTAGTATTACTACTATTGCGATTATTATTATCCTTATTAGTATTACTATTACTACTACTGCTTGTGCGACTTCTACCTTCTAAAGCAAGCATGGGCATCTTCCGTATATGATATAAATTAATGTATAAAACCTGGCCACAGGCCAGATCAAGCCCTTGGGTCAGATATTTCCCACTCCTGCTCTAAAGGGTAGTACTGTGTCAAATTTTATGAAGATATTGCGAAATTTTCAATACACCGGACTTACCCTGCTTGTAAAGCAGCTGGTATATTTCATATGCTCTGATTCCAGTGTCGAGTCATGCAGACCACCTTCTGATATGGACATTTCTGTAGTCTCAACCATCTTCAGTTCATAAAATCTCCTCTTTGGATAATCAATAAGAGAGGGACCTTTGTTTCAATATTTCATGACATTAGTTTGTTTATAAATCTACAACAGTCTTTTGAGATACACTAGTGATACTACTTTAGTAAAAGTGAAGGAAAATGTGTTTCAAATGTTGTCCGCGTTTCTGTCCGATCCAATATTTAATATATATCCAAAGTGAATTAGAATAGTTGTAAATAAACTGGTTTAGTAATGTGTTCAATATATGTAGTCACAAACATCAGTTTAGCTTTTTTCCTCCATGAAGTAAACAGAGTACATTCCTTTGAAATCTTGAAGTAAAAGCGTCGTCCACGTTTTTTTTTTTTCTTCTTCTCCGACTAGAGGGTATGTCGTCTGGTCGATCTTTTAGTTCAGTTGTCTGCTTGTATTAGCTAAGAATACATTCATTTTGTATGTCCCACATATGTCCATATCTTGGGAAAATTTGGAATAACCGAAATTAAAACTCCAAAACACCGTATACCAGTATATTTGATAAGCTTGATATATATTCCATCAAAGAACAGAAGAACACGTGTTTTCAGGTTCTGGACTAAGATCCCCCAAAACAGGCCTTAGAAATGTTAAAATTGTAAAGTGCTTTCTCTTGAGACAGATTTTCGACGGTAAATGTTGTTTGATTAACACATTCAGTCGAGAACAAAGTACCTTTGGTATAGATTCTTTTGAATTGTGACCTTGCACGCTGGGAGAATTGTTTCTTTAGTTTCGAATGTCAGTTCTCCTAGAATAGTGGGATGTCAATAATCTGCGGGGAGGGGCTTGTATAACAAAAGGTAAGCGGATCACATGCTGAGAACGATTCAATCAGCTAAAGTGCCGACCCACACAGCATGAATCACTCTCATTGGCTCCTTTCGACCTCCAGCATTCGAGAGCGAAGTGTTGAGATATGATCGTTTTCTAGGGAGAGTGAATGGGAATTAAGAGATACGTAAACAGCTTCTGGTTGCTACAAATTAATCTCTGCCATGGTCACGTACAAGAATTTCCCATCCTAAATTTAGCACACTCACCCCTCTTAAAAAGTGGAGGAAGAGGAGGTACAATTAAAGTTTCGTCGGATTCGTTTTCAATTACATGAAAATCAATTTGTCATTATCTCCTCAGTATCTCTCACCATTAAATGATGCTTGTGTGTGTATGTGCGTATGTGTATGTGTGCATGTGCGTATGTGTTTGTGTATGTGCGTATGTGTGTTTGTGTATGTGTGTATGTATGTGCGTATGTGTGTTTATGTATGTGTGTGTGTGTGTGTGTGCGAGAGAGAGAGAGAGAGAGAGATTGAGAGAGTAATGATATTACGAACCAATTTTCGTTCATAATTGTATAGGGCTTTTAATTTTGAGTTAATAATTATGCTGAGCAAGTTCTGTTAAAGATTCTCTTTTTTATCATTCTACTGAAACATTTCATCCAGCGCTGGATCTTTTTGCAGACGAGTATTTTCTTTTTTCCTGCAATTCATAGGTGAGTTTCTCCAATACCTTGTTGTCATGAATTAAATATGTACGATATAAAATCAAAATAACAGAATGATGACATAATACACGCATTAATAAGATCAAACTTCAATAGTGATATTGAAGTACGTAACCTACTGAACATACAAAAAGCACGAATGACTGAATGAAAGTAACGCTGTGTATTAAATATAAACAAAAAATGCTAGGTTTGACTTCTGTTGTGAATTAAAATATTTGACAAAACACTTATGACTATCTATAAAATGTGGCCACCGATTCTGATGCATTTATCTGGTTAAGTCCACTTCTGTGTTTCTCTGATCTCGTCTGTTATATAATTGTAAGCTCTGTCTGTATTTAGACTGGTTAAGATGTTTGAAAATAAAATCTGCTATGCTTTCAAATGTAGTCCAGCACGTTGTCACTTGACTTTTAACGAGGCATTTCAGAGCTTTCATTTTTCTTTCTCGAAAGAGGTTTCCAGATCAATTGTATATATTGCGGCAATATCGTAGGGATCTTTAGTAATTGACAGCATTACAACTTATTTCATACTTCAGGTTATAAACAGAACAAAATGAAGAAAAAGAGGGTCAGAACATAAGAAAACGAATTGGAACGAAATATTACACGAAATATTCAAAATGATCATCGTTAAATGTAATTTGTGTTTGTTTTAAACAAAATTTCAAAAGCGTCATTTGATTCAGAAACTGACAAAGAACAATATTATTCTTTTTTTTATTAATTTAATTAACTTAAAGTTAGCGTGAAAGCAATAACAAATCATTAAAACTATATAAAAAAAATTAACAAAATACTCTATAAGCTATAACGTTAATGACAACATGCTATAACGTTAATAACAATATGCTGTAACGTTAATATCAATATACTATAATGGTACTATCAATATGCTATTACGTTAATTTCAACATGTTATAACATTAATAACAATATGCTATAACGTTAATATCAGTATACTATAATGGTACTATCAATATGCTATAACTTTAATATCAACATGCTATAACGTTAATATCAACATGCTATAACGTTAATATCAACATGCTATAATGTTAATAACAATATGCTATAACGTTAATATCAGTATACTATAATGGTACTATCAATATGCTATAACTTTAATATCAACATGCTATAACGTTAATATCAACATGCTATAACGTTAATAACCACAGGCAACAGTTCAACTGTCCACTATCTAGCGCTTCTTTAAAACATACAAATTTATTTCCTTGTGTAGGGAAATACCTAATGAATTCTTGATACTTAAATTAAAAGGTCAGTTTTTAGTCATTACTTTGTGTGAAACATCAGGTAATCGATCGGCCTTTTCGGTACATAGATGCCCTGTTGTAGGCAGACTATGTCATCAGTACGAAGATGCTCACGGACATGGAGAATATAACATATTCGTTGATGCTATGTGACACGCAGAATATGTCATCAATACGAAGATGCTCACGGACATGCAGAATATGTCATCAGTACGAAAATGCTCAAGGACATGCAAAAAGTATGAAGATGTTCACGGACATGCAGAATATGTCATCAGTACGAAGATACTCACGGACACGCATACTGTCATCAGTACGAAGATGCTCACGGACACGCATAATATGTTATCAGCATGTAGATACTGACGGACACGCAGAATATGTCATCAGTGTGTAGACGCTCACGGACACGCATACTATGTTATGAGTACGAAGATGCTCTTTGACACGCAAAATGTCATCAGTACGAAGATGCTCTTTGACACGCAGAGTGTCATCAGTACGAAGATACTCACGGACACGCAGAATATGTCATCAGTGTGTAGATACTCACGGACACGCAGAATATGTTATTAGTATGCATATATTCACGGACACGCAGAATATGTCATCAGTATGTAGATACTCACGGACAAGCAGAATATGTTATTAGTATGTAGATACTCACGGACACGCAGAATATGTAATCAGTATATAGATATTCACAGACACTCAGAATATGTCATCAGTATGTCGATACTCACGGACACGCAGAGGATGTCATCAGTGTGTAGATACTCACGGACACGCAGAATATGTTATTAGTATGTAGATACTCACGGACACGCAGAATATGTTATTAGTACGTAGGCGCTCAAAGACACGCGGAATATGTCATCAGTTTGTAGATACTCTCTGACACGCAGAATATGTCATCAGTACGTAGATGCTCTCTGAGACGCAAACAATGTCAGATGTATGACTAGGTGCTACCTTTGAACAGTAAATTAGAATTTGGGCTTATACAAGATTTACCAAAGGCTTTGTGGCTACATTATTGTTTATGTGCAATCATCGCTGTTAAGTACTCTGGTCTCTTACTATAACGTGCCTAGCTGTTAAGTACTCTGGTCTCTTGCTATAACGTATCTAGCTGTTAAGTACTCTGGTCTCTTGCTATAACGTATCTAGCTGTCAAGTTCTCTGGTCTCTGTGCCTAGCTATCAAGTACTCTGATCCTTTGCGATAACGTACCTAGCTATTAAGTAATCTGGTCTTTAGTTATAACGTAAATATGTATTAACTAATCTGGTCTTTAGCTATAACGTACATAGCTACTCAGTATTCTGTGATGAAACATACACAGTTTTGACACAAAGAGAAATACTGGTTCCGTTTAAATATCACAAATTATCACCACCTGAAAAGTGCAAACCACAGCCTCGCCCCTAACAAATAAAAACAAACAAACGCGCGCGCACTCAACGCAGACACAGACACGTTGTTAGGTTCAATCAGATTCCATACCCACAGGAACTTGGTTTTTGTGATTGTATTCTTCTGTTCGCTCTCTAAAGAAAAGAAAAGCCAGGATGGATAAACGCCATCTTATTTACTCTTTTTTATGTCGGGCAGACACAATGCTGCTTTGCCCAATTTCTGTGTTAAATCCAAAGAATATATTGCACTTAAAGAATTCCTGCCGTGAATTAAATAAAATTCACCCTTTTTTGTTTCCAGATGAAGCAGACCGATCACAGTAGTCGAATCCCATGCAGATGTACACTTCCATCCCACAGCCTCTTGTTTAATGCGGTACATCGTCTTCAAGGTGTTATTTAATAGATGAAAGAACAAAACGATCGAGCAAAATGAAACATAAACAATATCTAACGTTAAAGCTCATGTCTCGGTAGCCACTAGGGTTATGGGGTACTCTGTCTACCTACAATAGAACTGGAACGGTATCAAAATGGTATTAAAACAATATTCTCTCGCACTTGTTTCAGCAGGAAGTATACAGCACCACCTATCGGATACTGGCTAGTTAACAGGTCCAAAGATAGTGAGACCAGATGGTTTGGTCCGTACTAAGTCTATTTACGTATATATTTACGACGAGACCTAAATGTGGACCAAACTAGATCTGGGTTTTGATGACAAGTATACGGGATCACGGGTTCATTTTACATATAAAAATAGTCCAGACCAAAATTTTACGATTAATAAATTTGGTTTTAGCCCAACTACCAGGAAAAATAAGTCATCTCCACATTAGCAACAGCAATCGGTCTGAAAAAAGTATTTGATCCGTATTAAATTGCTTGCATTAGTCCAAGAACAGGTCACGGGATAATCATGACCATATCAAATTTGTTCCGCACCTGAGGACAGACTAAAAGATGGACAGGACTTTTTCTAATATGCCAACAGGACCGTACACTGGGCTTGTAAAGAAGAATTCGTTATTGCAAACGTATAAAATGGGACCCATATAATTCCTTACAACTATACACAACCGTACGGAATAAGTTACGATATAAATGTGTTTGAGAATAGAAATAATGCAAAAGTTTAATTGAAATTAACTATTCTTGACAAGATGATTGACAATTCCTTCTTGACAAGATGATTGACAATTCCTTCTTGACATGACTGACAATTCCTGGACCATACACATACTTTACAAGTGACTATTTAGTACTTAACTCTCGAACTAAATGTTAAAATTATTAAAAAATATTAAATATGGGAAACAAAAAGAGAGAAGAAGAAAAATCAACATTAACAAATCCCGAATGTGCAATGATTTTATTTTTCAAGAAAGACTACAAAACGTCAATATTTATTTACTTAAGCTATTTTCAAGTTTCCTACTAAATGGGCCATGTGATTAACAGCCAGATTTGGAATCAACTGCAGCAAAACCATGACCTACCTATTAGTCGAAATTGTTGACACCGAAGGATTAATCAGAAATGTGAATAAAAAGAACAAGTAGAACTAAAGGATGATGATGATGATGATGATGAAATGGAAGGGGAGAAGAGGCGATGTTCATTTATCCAAGCATGGAAATTACTCCCTCTCCCTTTAAAAAAAAAAAAGAATTTGCCCATCCCTTTATATACATCTGAGGCCGTGATCATACTAATGTAATGGATCATAGGTTCAAAATATGACGATAATAACGATGAAGAGGAGAGGAGGATGAGGAAGAATATAAAAGCATTGTTCCCAGATCTGAAACTTTAGTTAGAAGAACGTTCAAGTTCAAAAGTTGGTATAAGCAGAACCATAAGATGACCACGAGGAAGAAAGCGAGAAAAGATGGAGGTGGAAAACAAAACGGGAAAGGATGACAACAAAGCATTTTGAAAGAAGAAAGGAAAAATACATATCTGTCAGTGCTACTCACGCTGAGTGTAAGAGAACGAACCTCTAAACAACGTTTTACTTGACAGCTGAGGGATAAAAGAATAAGATGACCCTAGAGTAATACTTCGGCAGGTCATGTGTCATGACGTTGATTGACAATAGGCTGGGCTGAATATGGTATGCATCTCTTTCCTTTCTGTGCCAAGATATACATTCATTCATCTGTTTTTATATATTATTATTATTGCACATCAAGAAACTGTCCATCCATGCACCCAGCTAAGCTTTTAGTCATTTTAGTTTATAATGCATGCATTTAGCATAGGCTTACCACACAATATACTTCCAGGAACTTAAATGGAAACTCTTTTCTTGCCTAAATTAATAGATCTCTATTTCATTAAGCCCATGGAGAGATATAACAATGAACTGAAATTTCTCACACTGAATGCATCATATGGTATCCTATCTATTTAATTCTGAACATTTATTGATTGATTATGTGAAACTTATCCTTCCACCTCAGTTAATAATTTTCTGTATGCAAGTATTCCAAAAACATCTGATTCAGTTTACATTTCTCTCCCATGTACCATTTCGAGACGTGGACGGTGATAAAAACACGGTCATTTGGCAGCCAAAGGGGCTTTAATGATCCATCTGATCTAGAGGTATATCAGCTTCTCATCTTACTTCCCTATCGCATCACCAGAAATCGACATGCGGAGGGCCTTCACGGACCAATGATTAATCGATGGTTTTAAAAATTAAGATTTGCCAACAATTTGTACCCTCTTGACATTAATGATGACTACCAGAAATAAGTGCATTGGAACAAGCTCACCGCGGCGATCCGAAGCTGTCGCCGTAGAGCCACGTGCAAGAAAATGCTTCGAATGCTACCATTCGTCATCGCGACTCTCTGGGGATAGAGATAAAATTGTCACTTATCTCGTGATGTCTTGTGACACTATCTCAGGCCAGCGTTGATTTCATGGGTGAGTTGAATGATGTAGCTGATGTAGAGTATGGAATCATAGCTACAGAGTGAGGTACACTTCATCATTTTCACATTATTCTAATTTTTATTTCCCAGTGAATGCAAAACAATTTAATTAGTTCCTAATTGCAATTCTGATGATAAAGAAACAATCTGGTCCCTTGCCATTCGTATAACAACTTATTCTAGCGACCTAAAAGTGGACAATTATCTTATTAGAATTATGGAATTAATTTTGTAAAAATCTTTTATAATGCATGACCCACATGGGACAAACGATATTCTCGATGTAACTCCCACAATTCCAACTGCGATAAACATTTGCTAAGTTGGGGAGAAATACTAGCAATTATGAATTACAATTTTTTTAATATTTTTAAAGTATATTCATGAAGGAATATAACTGGAAGGTACACATGTAACGTATACCATTGAAGGATGTGCTGAACGGTTTTCTAGGTGAAAATATAGTGGAACTGTGATGAATATGGGTGCAATTTACGTGTATCAGACTTTTAGTAACTGTAACAAGTTATCTAACATTAAGAAAAACAAATTTGCCAACAAATTTGTTCCATTATACAGTTACACACAAGAAAAAGAAGAAATTTAGACATTTAGGATCCTTCGAAACTTCTTTTCTATGAAGAATACCAAACTTTATTATAGAAGAAAACATTGCATATTAACGAATTTTCGGTCCTAAATTTGTATGTTTATGCCAATAATAAGTAAAATAATACGTTATTGATAATTTAATTTTATTCTAATATTGCATTTTACCTCGTCAGAGGTATATATGTAAGCTTTTTATATAAAGCACACATTTATATCAATGTCTAACAAGTCAGGAGGTATATATGTAAGCTTTTTTATATAAAGCACACATTTATATTAATGTCTAACAAGTCAGGAGGTATATATGTAAGCATTTTTTAATATAAAGCACACATTTATATCAATGTCTATCAAGTCAAGGAAACCAGAATCAGTAGCACAATCCGTTAAGTTTTCACTATAAAGTATGGATTGGTTGAAAAACGAAAACGTCGGTGCAACAAAGTAACTTTAAAGATCAACTTGAATAGGTTTAGTTTTGCATTCTGGTCATTTTCCACAACCTCGGTTGCTATTGTAGGAATACGCATAAAGTTGACGGGTATGGTTGATTCGCCTCCATTAAGTAACTTGGATTATCTTGCAGTAGCCAAGACCACTAATTATCTGATGGTGACTTTGTCTCCTTCCACGGTCATCTTGTGTAATGCGAACAAAAGTAGTTCCTAATATTGTTATTGAGGGCGGTGAAATACATCCGAGGTTTTTCTTAACTTTGACGGTAAAAGTCAAGGTCGTCCAAATGGTATGCCAATATCTTGTTGTGGAGTTGCAAATTTCACAAGTTCCGGCGCTTTTTAAAACCGATCACTCTATTTAAGCACTATGGAATTGTCAACTACAAGAATGATTTCCTAACTATAACTGAGGGCTTCACAGCGTGGAAAACACTGCACCTCCGAAAATGAAGATTTGTCAACAGAAGTGCTTCAACAGCATCGGCAATTTGACGCTTTGCAAAAACACATGTTAACACACTTACTTAAAGAATTGTGCTTTGTTTAAAATTACTTCCAAAAAAATATATTAGATTGACTTCAGTAACTCATGAAAACTAACAAAGGAAGGTGACCACTTGTTTGGAACTAATTTGTTTCTCTTAACATATCGACGTGAACTCAGAGATGGTCGGCGTAGAGATATCCAAAGTTGGATAACAAATCGCCAGATCGCAGAATCGTTTATTTAGCGACTATGGCGCAGAGTGGTGGACTTACATTGGTACATTCATAATGTTAAGCATAATGTCCGTAGAGTTTCAGCTTGTTTTATTTTATTTTTTAATAGAAAATTCTTTTTGTTATTTAGTATGCCATTCAATATTACATATGCTATATTTATTTCTTTCAAATCATTGTGTAATATTGTCTGCACTCTTTCCTTATGCAGCGAAATTAGCTATCCACCATTTACGAATAATTCGAAGCAATATGAAAGATCCAATATAAACTAGTAAGTCCATGCAAACTTAGATGCTTGTGATGAATTATCCGCGAAAGATTGTTAGGCGTTATGTAGAAAAATCAAAATGTTTATGAAAGTTTTTCCGACTTATATTTATGAAACGCGCTTAGCTTTTTTTCCAGCCAGGATGATATGGTCCTTACTGACTGGTGGTGTGTTGCTTGGCTGGTATCCGTTTTACTACGCTATGTGATATGTAGATAAGAATCACGATCTATATATATATATATATATATATATATATATATATATATATATATATATATATATATATATATATATATATATATATATATATATATTATCCGCCTATCTATCTATATATCTATCTATCTATCTGTCTGTGTGTCTGTCTGTCTGTCTGTCTATCTATCCACCCGCCCATCCATCCGCCTGTCATCTTTCCTTCCATCCATCCATCCATCCATCCATCCATCTATCTATATATCTATCTTTCTATCTATCTATCCACCCGCCCATCCATCCGCCTATCACCTTTCCTTCTATCCATCCATCCAGCCAGCCATCTATCTATATATCTATCTATCCACCCGTCCATCCATCCGCCTATCATCTTTCCTTCCATCCATCCAGCCACCCATCTATCTATCCCCCATCCATCTTTCCGTCCATCCATCCGTCCGTCCATCCATCCATCCATCCATCCATCCATCTATCTATCTATCTATCTATCTATCTATCTACCTAATAATAATTGAAAAATTAATTTCACTTCATTGCACAGTCTATATATTTTGAGAGCCTGAGCAATACTTACTAAATTTTACAACATTCTTACAGTGGTCGTAGTAGCCACGATGAGTGTACTGCTGACTGTGTTATTACAGCTCTAGTTCCTTTCCAGAAACGCTTTATAACGCTTTATATTTGGTTCCTATGGTGCATAGTGTACGGTATCACTTTCAATATGTTATTCTTGGTGATTTTCACCTAATAATCGTCAAAATGGTCAAGAAGACATCAGTTTGAATCGGGTGTGAATAGTTGTCATTCTTTTCCCAATTAGATATAAATTGGATGTACTAAAGTAGTATAACCACTAGTCAGTCTAGAAACCATAAGTCACACAACTCACAAAGCATGTATACCTAAATAATAGTATTCACCTTTACTATTGTTTTTTTAATGTGTAAGTTGTGCGCTGTTTTGTCTAGTTGTATCCATAGATTATTATGTGGCCGCGTGTCTTGCAAGTCATGTTTGTTTTGATGTCTTTATTGTTTATCATGTTATGTCGGTAAATAAATCAGATGACTAGATGGCGCCGCATGAATAGCCGGTCCACCTGTTTGGTATTAACACTAATCCTATCTCGAAGTAATTTCAAAATAGCAAAAATCTTCTCTTTTTTCGTGTTATTTTTGTAAAATATGCAAATTTTTGATTTTCAGAATCCATATTACAGCTTGGTCTTGATGTCATCAACAGTAAAAATAAAAATAATATTTGATTTGTTTATAACCGCGCTTCGTTGTTTTAATAAATTCAGTTACTGCATACTAATAGTTGCAGACCATTATATTCATATTAAAGACAACATCTATGTAATTTACAAGCACTGGTTGCCATTATATTCCCATTACATTCAGAATAATTTTATATCAATAATTTTTCCCTGGTGTAAAAAGTTCATATTTCTGTGCAAGAAAAAAATCTTAAAATAAATGACTGACCTGGTGTAAAAAGTTCATATTTCTGTGCAAGAAAAAATCTTAAAATAAATGACTGACCTGGTGTAAAAAGTTCATATTTCTGTGCAAGAAAAATTCTTAAAATAAATGACTGAACACATGTTGCAAATCAAGTATCATACCCTATACAAACTAAAGTTTTCATATCACGTGTGATACTCTCGCATATTCATATATTTAATTTACTATGTAATTACCTTTATATTAATTAATATTTTTTAACAAATATATTATTTTAAACTACATAGTTATAAAGTATGGTTGATCATACAAAACATAAAGGGCATATTCTTTAAGCAAATCGATTTTTTAAAATTATTATTATTATTATTATTATTATTATTATTATTATTATTATTATTATTTAAATGTTAAAAATAATATAACTGTTTGAGTGGCCGAGTGGTCTATAGCGCTCTCCGTTACCGTCCACTGCCATCTCACCTCTGTCTGTGTTGGTTCGAGTCTCATATTCGGCCAGTGTGGGTATGTGAGAAAGCCTGCCAGTAGCTTCTCGTGGGTCGGTGGTTCTTTCCGGGGTTTTTCCCGGGTTCTTCCTCCACCATTAATACTGGCCGCCATGTATAGCCTATCGCGTGCTCAAAAATGGCGTTAAACCTTAAAAAACAACAACAAAAACAATCTCTTCAAAACCTTAGCTAAACAGTAACAACAATCATTGGAAAAGAAACATAAAATGATAAATACAACTAAACTGATGGCTTTGAACTTTGACCGTTGTTATAACCTTTCCCAATACATTTTCTTTTTCATGATTTCATTATTCGAGGATAATGTATTTTGTAAATAGATCTTGGGTTAGAAAAATAAATCAATAAGAAATACAACAACAACAACAATAATGATAATCACCATCACAACCACCACGATCACCATTACAACTACAAACGCCTCCGCCACCATCACCATAGTGATTATTTTGAATCCATGACAAAGTAGTGTATACATAGTTCCTACTTACCAAGTAGTGTCACATTATTTATTTATTTATTTATTTACTGTAATTAGTTTTATATATATATATATATATATATATATATATATATATATATATATATATATATATATATATATATATATATATATATATAAACTACTGTTGGGTTGATCAAGGTTGTTTTTCTGTATATCTTTGTCATACCACTCGAAGTGTTGCTAAGAAATAAACAACCGAACTCCATTTACAAACGTTACTTTCGTTCTATCCCAATTAAGCCCTTAAAGCAATATTTTGCGAAGACTATGATACTAAATAAGATGAAAAGAGGAAATTTCACTTAAAACTGATACTCCTAAAGGGATACTTGACCCCTGCGCTAAGATTAATCTTTTCCTCCTTGCTAAAAATGTTTGTATCTTTTTGAAAATTGAAACCTCTCATTTGATAGCTTCCATTGTTTGGAATGGTCCTGTGATCATATTTCGGCACAAAGCGTTTTCGTCCCTCGTAAAGCATGATAAACATTGAACAAGTCTAGAGAGGTTATGATAAATAGCAGGTTTTATAAGGGAAATTGATGTTTAAATCAACAGGCAACAACATTCAACAGCTATAAAATGTTATCATGGCAAATGTCTGTCTGTCTGTCTGTCTGTCTGTATGTATGTATGTATGTATGTATATAATATGTATGTATGTATGTATGTATGCATGCATGCATGGATGGATGGGTGTGTGTGTGTGTGTGTGTGTGTGCGCGTGCATGTATGTATGTATGCACGTACGTACGTATGGATGTGTGTAACAAGTAAGAAATAACATTGCAGAAGATTTGTAGACAAGTATGGGCGATATGAAGCATGTGGACAGACAGACGGGCCCGTAAATAGAACGTGGTTAGGTAGTTACGTAGGTCGATATGTGGTTAGGTTGGTACGTATGTTACTAGGATCTAAACCAAACGTGTCTGCTTGAAATACTTCTCTATCTTAGAGCTTATTAAGAAAAATAGGCTGAAATCAATAGGAAGTTTGAAGATAATTGCATAATGCAGCAATCTCTTGTGTTTCATTGCAGTTTGTCCACTGCTATTGTAACATTGGAACTGCGTTCCAAATGGTTGTTACAGCTACCCCACACCCACTTTTCTTTGAAAGAACATGTTATAGAGTGCAAATATCAGCACATTGGGGGGCGTTGGGTGGGGTTCATTTGGCTTAACTCTAAGGAACACCTACGCTATTACGCACTAGTACTCTGAAGGGTGTAAAAGCAAAGGGTCGTGTTTTATAAACGGTGTTGATATAATGGTAAGGTGTTTCTTATTTACGATAGGTTTGAAGAAACTCTAGTCGTGTTTTGACAGGCTGGTGAAAGGTATAGCCTCAAAGATTCTGACAACTGGTTTTAATACTGAGCTTGACGGGTTTATGAGGCACAGTGAAAATTTGAACCCAGATTTCACACCGGACGAGAGAGCAACTGGATAACTCTGCTAGTGTCGTAAATTTCTTGTGAAATATTCAATACAAGAAGTATCGAGGTTTTAATACAGAAGAGAGAGAGAGAGAGAGAAAGAGAGAGGGAAAGATATGCAATGTTATTTCACAGCTAAAAGCTCTTCTCGTATTGTTTGTATTCACACACACATACACATACATACATACATACATACATACATACATACATACATACATACATACATACAATCACACAAACACAAACACTTGTGTGCCTGCGTGTCTCTGTGTGCTGTTGTGTATGTAAGAACGAATTGACAGAAAGGCGGATGGGTAGGTAGGTAGGTACAGAATGTCAATTATATCATAAGAAGGTAGGCAAGGTATCTGGGTAGACAGGTATTAACGAAAGGTTTTGTATATATAGATACTTGGGGTTTTTTTTATGTGTTTTGTTCGCTACATATATGTACATGAGTAGTTGAAGGTTGTATTTTCAATCTTTAAAAAAAACATCATGACAGTTCCTTTACAAAACACTGTCATGTCATGAAATACACATGAACTGATGAGATGACTTTTATTAATGCAACACTTGAAAAGTCATTGGAATTCGTATTGTCACCATTGCGTCTTAAAGTCTGGACCCGCATCTATCGATTAGCACAATCCAGAATCATTCAAGCAGCTGCGAAAAATGACAGTTGTAGCATGAACAGTGCAATAATTGCTAAGAATGGTGCTGGATACAACCATTTAATTAGTGCCTTTGTCCCTCCCGAGGGGATATCAACACACTGTGAAGCAGCATCTTTGAGAAAAAGACGGACAAGACCATATGGGACCCGGTCACACGATTTATAAGACAAAATAATCAGGCAGTGAGAAAGGGTAATCTATGAATAATAATTATTTTGAAGATCGAGTCACTGAAAATGTTATTATATGCTTGATAATGTTTCAGAGTACTAAATTTGTAAATTAAATTCGTCTAAAGTTTCGTCTGTATCCGCCGGCAATTTTTGAGAATGTATTTATAGCTGGTGTAAAGTTCTTTCAAAAGAAACTCATTCACACGTCTGCTTCTCAAAAATTTTTCTTGGAAATAGGCATTGCCTAAAGGAACATCTTTTACTTATAACCACGCTGTGGTTGGATAATGGTATAAATTAGGACAGGCTTCCATGACTGATAATGCATATTGCGAACATTTGTGTATATGTTTTTGTTGCATTGTACCAGACATTATTATGTTTATATTAACAATTTATCTTTCAAAGTGATATCCAAAAATTGGCTTCTTATTCTCTTTATTTCTGAGGATAATGTTCTTCTCTTGTAGATATCTCTTTGCGGTTCGTTTTAGAATCAGGATCCGCAGCTTAGTATTTGCTTGCAAATTTCGGAAAGAAATAAAAAATTGTATTGTATGTCATAGTTCGCATGAATAGTTCACAGTATTGTATGCAACACTTAACATAAATAGTCACTCATTCACAGATTAATATCCTACCGTTATTTTCTCCCTCAGAACTAAGTAACAGTAGACACAAACTGTAACTTTAAAAGAATTTGCAAATCGTTGGATGATTTTCTCTTTAAACTTCCTCACTTTACACAACTACTGTGAGATACACAATTGAAAACCTTGCTATGGCTGTCTTATAATGAATACGTCATATTTCAGAGAAACCACGACGAGATAACCATTTGAAAATGACTGTATGTCATTCTTATGACGATTGCGTCACATTACATAGAAACGCAGAAATGTCCGTTTATTATTTTCCAAAAATATAAGCAAACAAGTTAAGACCACAGCTTAGATGAAGCCCTGTGATTGTATTGTTATGGTTACAATTCATGACAGTGGTGCGTAATGTAATGAGAGATCCCCACTCTTTCTGGTGTTTGATTAGCTTGAGCTAGGAGATGATCGACCACGGTGTGAATTGCCCGGATCGAGGAAACAATAAAATAAAATATGAAATTAATAGATGGAATAATATGGATGTGAGCGAAGTTATATAATAGATAATACGAGCCCCAATATGTAAAATATAAGAATTTAATAAATTACTAAGCAAAATTAAATTGAAAATGCCATTTTAATGGTTCATTTTCTCTTACAAATAGAGTTACAATGTTTCTGCAAATTTCAATTAGCCGTTCGTTCTGTTTACACCTATAAAACAAATATCATCACCTGAATGCTTCAGGTCTTTTCCAAATCACTATTGGTGAAAGGTCGGCTTTGCCGTATTTCTTTTCCTTCTCTTCCTCTTCCTCTAGCCTATTCGGGTCATCGACCGTCTTGTTTGTATACTGTGCTCTTGTCCTCTGTGCAGTACAGATATGGGGCTATTTTTTTAAAAAATATTTGTATCTTCCCAAACCTCTAGAGAATTCCCTCTGTTTCTTCTTGGTTTCGGCATCTTTCGAATTTCCTGACCCCCTTATCCCAACTCCTTTGGACGATTTACTTAACGAGAGAAATTACTTGTTTATTTTCTTCGGAACTAAATTATGGCTTCCCACAGAACCTTAGGATGTCTATAACTTCGTTGTATGATACTTAAACCATGAAATTTGGTCTGAGAAATACACGTTTAGCTTAGCCAATCAGGATTATTTTCTCTAACCGCCAAACAGTTTAACATTCCCATCGAAGTCAAAATAATTCTCTCTAGTCCCCTTTATTAATAAATATTCTTGAAAATATCATTGTTCTTCTAAGAACCCTCCTGACCACACCAGCCAGTTAGTAATTGCTCCAAACTTGTCAACAAGTTCTATTATTAGAAACTTCATAGCATCTATTTATATATATTAAGTAATCTACAAGCACTGTAAAATCTTAAAACATATTTTTTGCCAGTGTACAAAATTAGCTGTGTAATATCGTCTTTATAGATAACCACCAATTATACATAATATACAGCCATGAACCAAGAGTTAAAAAAAATATAGATATACATAACACCATAACAAAATTATCTTTATGAGCTGGTGGTCATTTTATACAGGTAAATTAGACTGATTTATGCATAAATGGAACATTATAAAATATTACTCTGCACAGGTGCTCTTCATAGGCAAGTAGTCTTTAAAAGAGGCTTGTCCTTGCCTTTTATTGGGATGATAAAGGTCATTCATTTATCTTTTACTTGTTGATAACTTCAATGATTATTTCAGACAAAAGTGTATATAAGATAAGTGAAATAATAATAATAATAATAATAATAATAATAATAATAATAATAATAATACGGGGAAGAAGAGGAATGAAAGTCAAAAGTGTTAGTACCAGACTTTCAATTTGAAATTAAAGATTTTTTCAATTTTTTTTCAATTTTAATGCAAAATGTAGATCCCATATTGTACATGTATATTTCTTTGTTCAATGCAAACAGTATGTTATAAACTGAGATGGTCTGTTAGTTCGCAAATTTTGTAAATTTCAGATATATAGAAATTTAGTCAGCGAAGACTTTGTTTATTGAGGCCATTACTGAATTTAATATTTTAAAAAACGCTGCTTTTATGTACTAAAATTAAAATGTGTCCGTGAAATAGTTTAACCATAGTTTTACTGACATTTTACAAATTCGACACCGTTTTATTAATAAAATCGAAATTCTATTATCTCTATAAATATTTACCACCAAAGAGGAGAACGCCATGACAAATAAGGCCTATTCAAGACACATATATATCGACGAAGCTTTTTATAAGTCAAACACTTAAAGATTTCAACAGCTTGTTGGTTCAGCGACAAGAAAGAGCATCGAAACATATGTATTGATTCGTTTTTTAGATTGCGAATAAGAAAGGTAAACAACAAATGGGAGAGGGGATATTGATAAAAAGATCAATTCATTTATAATTAATACATATTTTATGACGTTCACTTCTCTATTATAAATGAAGCCATACTGACACAAAACTTCTTGGAGTCTGGAAGTTCAAATATTTATTTATTTCATTTGTGTCACGATCAAGAGAATTGACGGTGAACGTACCTTTATGCGAACAAAAGCCATGATCGAAAACCTGTATTTCAGCGTTGTTTCATAGATATATTCGATCGCAACTGTGTTGAATATTTGCTGAATTTCCATGATGTATATCTCAAAAGGGAAAAAAGTTGATTTCTAAAAGACTTTCTAAAACGAAGAAAATAATTTTAGATTTAATTGTACATATTTTTTTTCTTCTTCGACTGTTAATTATTTTTGCGTCCTCAAATGTAAACATTCCCATTCTGCTAAATCAGAATACAGTAGCGCAAGGAAATTATTTCATGGGTATTAACAACGTGCAATCCATCTAATGATGGAGTTTAAATGAAGTAAGAGATTTTGAAGTATTTCAGACGCGAACACAAAATCGGCCCATGTCTATCTGACTATTGACATGTCTATATATATGTCTAGTAAAATATATCTCTGAAGGATCCTCGATTTACCATAAATTGTTGTTCCTTGATCGACAGGTTTCTTTTTTAAGAGGTTAAATATGTAAATGATGTGAAGAATTAAGCCTTAAATGTCGTTCCTAATGAGCATGTACGCTTTATACAGAAGTGTCCGATATTGCACGTTGCACAGTATATTAACAAGTTTAGAGGTATAGTTGGTCTCAAACAGGAATTGAACCGAGTGTTACGCACACATATAGGCAACTTAAAAAAATCATACAGTAGTGAATATAATTTTATATAATTTATTGGTGATAAAAAAATAAATGGCCATGACATGCAGTATACTATGTAATCACAAATTTGAGGGGCCCATATCAGTCAACCACTTCGATTATAACTGGTAAAGGAACCTGCAAACGATGAAAAAGCCCAACATCTTTCGTAGACATTTATTGAAACCTAGCGTAGTATAAAAGTCGGATACTTTAATTGCGGAAGGTTTATATTTCACAGAAATGCACGATTAAATCGTGACAAAGTAACATAAATTTCGATATTTTATTGCATGCACAGCAGCGAAATGTCAGAAATCTCCCCGATTTTCAATCTGAGATGAGGCTGTCAGATCTTGGGACACGTGATGCAATCCCGCGAGATTTGCAATAAAGCTCTGTCATCACGCAAAAGACAAAGGGTATCCCATCAGGAAACTTTTAATAATACTTTGTTAATAGAAAAGAAATTAAAACCTGTTTAGGATTATTTTTATGGCACTTTCAATAACCACACGTTTATCATATTAAATGCAGTTTTTGTAACAAATGCAAGATTAACTGTAGCTGAAATAGTATTAATCCGACCAGTTACCAAATTAAACACGCACACACGTATGTGAGCACGCACAAAGTACACAAATACACAACTAATACAAGTTTACATCTTAATACGTACGTGTGTGTTATGGTTTCTTGGCACTTTAGCAGACAAATGGTTATATTGTGCCAATTTAAAGTGAAGATCTAACAATGTAAAAATTAAGAATTCCACAAAAGATTAGAAGGATAATGCCTTCCGAATAAGTGTAAATAAAATATAACAGATGAAGATGTTACTGTTGTGTAAAATGTATGAAAGCAATAATACGACCCTTTGAACATATCATAATCAACCGTTTTTAAGCTGTGTACCTATAAAGGACAGTTATGTTTCGTGCGTGTAATGTAAGACAAACAATAATTGCTTAATTTGATTGCCAATATAATTATTTTCCTGTCGAATTTATTTCTTTATCACGTTAAGTTTCTTCAAACTGGAGTTAAAATAATGAAGTCTTTGAAATCAATACCACAAATTTCATAGTTAGAGATAAAACCTTATAATGGTGTCTTTTAAGATTATAAAACTATTTTTCGAGATCGTGGGTGAATAAAAATAATTTCATTTGTTAAGTTGGTCTTGAGCTTTTAACTATAACAGTATTTTGACCGAACATTAGACTTTCCGCTACTTCAGCACGCACTGTGTTCCAAAACCTGAGTTTGATTCTATTTCAATCATCAGGATTCCCTTATATATTGACCACAGCTATCCGCTTTCAAGAAAACAGTGAAAATAAATATAACATTATTTGCTCAAAAACCTCTGTAATCCGAAGACATTGCAAGTGCTCTGGCACACTGTCGTGAGATCTCGTCTTAAATGAGATTTTCTGTTGATCATGAGATCTCCTGGCACTCGTTAATGCACTAAAAGAAACCATCTTTATTTTATTTCATCAGTTAATGTATTATTAAAGGTTTATGGTTTGCACAGGATAATTATTGGTTATTTGGCAGGGAACAAATAATTACAATAGAGTCATGCGTAGCTTCAATTTCTGTCATCAAAGACAAACTGTCAGAAAATACAAGCTGTTTTAATAATTGACTTGTTTTTCAAGACATTTCGTTATTAAAGATGTTTCTGCGTCTTATTTCCTTTGTCTTCAACATATCTATGTTTCGTCTTTTTTTAAAATATATGATTAAAATACTAGTTACTTAAAATACGATATTTTCTTGAAAGCAATTGTAAATAAAATCCCCACCCCACCGCCATAAAGCAAAATTAAATTGAAGAGGAGGCAAGGGTTTATATAAAACTAGCTCATTGAAGGATTATAATCTGTATTAGTTTCATTAATGCAACATTTAGACAAAGTGTTTATACAAAATTCAAAATATTTATCTATTTCGTTTGATTTAAATTTTACAATGAAAACTAACAAAAATATAGTAGGTACAATATGCTGGCAGTGAACTGTATTTCTGGATGTTGGTCTGTGTTTCTGCAAGTTGATCTGTATTTCTGCAGCTATGTTTGTATGCATGGATTAACATAACACGTTTTTTTTTTTTTAATTTAAAAGGTTTAATTCGTACATCATCACCACAATAACAATAAGTAGAAGAAAAAGAAGCACAATATTTTACACTTGTAACAAATTATAACTTTTTGGACACGTAGTTATTGCATCAAACACATTATCAACATGTATGTATGTATGTATGTATGTATGTATGTTGTGTGTATGTGTGTGTGTGTGTGTGTGTGTGCGTTTAGCAGAAGATATCTCTTACAATGTCACAGTTTTGCATATATATTAATTTATGGATGAAGACAGCAAGTAAAGGGAAGTTTATTGCGTAAGGGACTCAACTATCTTCATTTTTTACTTTAAACATGAGATTATTTTACAAAATTCAAGTTAACTAACCTGATAAGTTATTTTATGTCAAATTAACTAGTTTTGCTTAGAAGATAAATTTCTATTGTTTCTAAAGCAAAGGAAAATTGCACCCGCTTAAGGAATATAAATATCTTTTGCGCGAATCGCACGTGAGTGGTATTAATGCCGATCCAATTTTCTTATCATTAACCGCAAATTATTCCTTTTCACCCTGTAGTTGGTGATTCTTAGGGCGTCCCTCGCGTAGAACTCCTATGTAATTTTCATTTAACCTGGGGTCATAGAAAAACATTTTGAATTTTCTGACCGTGTAGATCACGTGCTTAAGAAATTCAGCGTGATGTCGCGTGGACGTATGGACGAACTTTTCGGAATTTGATGTATTGATCGACACTGTTTCGGACTGGAAATATTACTCTGGGAAATTGTACTTGCAGTCGCGCAGGTGTATGAGAACTGGTATAGTTGTTGTTGCTGTTGTTGCAGCAATTTCAAACTTTTAATATCATTTATATTGTTAACAAACGCGAATTATTTTCGAAGTCATATCCACATGTCTAATACTCTAATATGTAAACGCATCTATCAAATATCAACAAGGTCAGTATGACGGACCAACAGTCTCTAATTTTATTTACATATTTGCTTTATAAGTCGGTGGTATTGAGGATTCTATGTGTCCGTCCATGAATAGGTGGGTATCTACGTCCGTCAAATCATGAACAAAAGCACTGCGAAGAGAATGTAGCTTACTTTTCCTCACATATTACAACGACGGCTTTCTTAGACATGTACACCCTTCATTGTAATAGATTACACAACTGTCTTAAACATGTACACCCTTCATTGTAATAGATCACACAACTGTCTTAAACATGTACATCCTTCATTGTAATAGATTACACAACTGTCTTAAACATGTACATCCTTCATTGTAATAGATTACACAACTGTCTTAAACATGTACATCCTTCATTGTAATATACTACACAACTGTCTTAAACATGTACATCCTTCATTGTAATAGACTACACAACTGTCTTAAACATGTACACCCTTCATTGTAATAGATTACACAACTGTCTTAAACATGTACATCCTTCTTTGTAATAGATTACACAACTGTCTTAAACATGTACATCCTTCATTGTAATAGACTACACAACTGTCTTAAACATGTACACCCTTCATTGTAATAGATTACACAACTGTCTTAAACATGTACATCTCTTCATTCTGTACACTCAGTCGCTCTCAAGTGTCATAGATCATAATCCAGTGTCTCACCAATTGTACGCTGATGACACCCAAATATACAAATCTAGCCACCCAACTGAATCTGATGCTACCATCCAAGGTGTAGAGAGGTGCATTTCTGATGTCAAATCATGGATGACATGTAACAAGCTGCAGATGAATGATGATAAAACTGAGGCCATTCTGATCACAACACAAAGACTTTCTCATTCACATCCTTTACCTCAAACAATAAATATCAGTAACGCCAACATTAAATTCACACAATCAGTACGAAACCTAGGTGTTACTCTGGACAGTACTCTCACATTGCACCAACATGTCATGAACATATGCAAGGCTGCATATCTTGAGCTGAGACGCAACAGCTCAATTCGCAAATATCTTTCAGCTGATGCCACTAAAACACTTGTGTGTTCATTAGTACTTTCAAGACTGGATTCTTGTAACTCAGTTCTGTCTGGTTCATCTTAATATCTACTCCAGAGACTTCAAAAAGTTCAAAACACAGCTGCTCGGATCATACTTAGAGTACCACGATCAGAGCACACCTCCCCGCAGCTCTGTACCCAACACTGGCTATCCATTCGATCCAGAATCAAACACAAAATTTGTTCTCTGTGCTACGTTTCACTGTCGGACTCTAGTCCAACATACATATCCGACCTCACCCATGTGTAAACACCAGCAAGATACTTACGCTCCTCTTCTGACAATCGTATACTCATTATTCCCACTATGAAAACAAAGTCATATGGACAGCGTTCTTTTGCATACCAGGGCCCAGCAACGTGGAATGAATTGTCCACTGAACTTAGACACAAAGACACAGTGATCACATTCAAGAGGGCTCTCAAAACTCACTTATTTCGATTGCAAGATCAAACTTAAAGACCTAATAATATTTTCGACCTGAAATATTTTCAGCATGTTTCTTTATTTTTTTAATGTTTTTCTAATTTCATGGTATTTGTTTTTGTAATAATATTGTTATATGTTTTTTTATAGGTGTTGTCTAATGTTGTAAAGCGCTTAGAGCTTCTAAAGATTAGTCGCTATACAAAGTCCTCATTATTATTTAAACATGTACACCCTTCATTTTAATATATTACACAACTGTCTTAAACATGTACATCCTTCATTGTAATAGATGTGGAATCTACATGTGCACACTTCATTGTAATAAACTACACAACTATCTTAAACATGTACATCCTTCATTGTAATAGATTACACAACTGTCTTAAACATGTACATCCTTCATTGTAATAGATTACACAAATGTCTTAAATATGTACATCCTTCATTGTAATAGATTTCACAACTGTCTTAAACATGTACACCCTTCATTGTAATAGACTACACAACTGTCTTAAACATGTACACCCTTCATTGTAACAGACCCAACAGCTTTCTTAGACGAGTGCACCCTTCATTGTAATAGACTACATAACTGTCTTAGAAATGTACACCCTTCATTGTGATAGACTACATAACTGTCTTAGAAATGTACACCCTTCATTGTAATAGACTACATAACTGTCTTAGAAATGTACACCCTTCATTGTAATAGACTACATAACTGTCTTAGAAATGTGCACCCTTCATTGTAACAGACTACACAACTGTCTTAGAAATGTACACACTTCATTGTAATATACTACACAACTGTCTTAAACATGTACACCCTTCATTGTAATAGATTTCTTAGACTTGTGCATTTCTCATTGTAATAGACTACATAACTGTCTTAGACATGTACATCAACACCCCTTATTGTAGTAGACCAGAAAGCTTTCTTAGGCATATGCATCTTTCATTGCAACAGATCAGACAGATATCTTAGACTTGTATCCAGATCCTTCATTGTAGACATGTGCATCCTTCCTTGTGCTAGACCAGACGGTTTTGTTAACCATGTACATCAGTCATTGTAGTAGACCAGACGGTTTTGTTAACTATGTACATCAGTCATTGTAGCAGACCAGACATCTTTCTTAGACATGTACATCCTTCGTTGGAATTGACCAGGCTTTTTTTAGACATGTATTTAGATGTTTCAGAGACTGCGTAGCAAGACGTTTAATGTTGTTATGTAGAGCTTTTTATTTTCCTGATTATTTGTTCTTTTCTCCGAATATTTTTTTTTAATATATGACTTTAAAAATGGTGAAGGCGGGGATTGTTTTTTTTAATTTTATTAATTGAATGTAAATTGCACATGATGATGTAAATCGTGAGTGGATGTAAGCCGCAGTAAGCCGTAAGTGAAAGTAAACCGAAGACGGATAATTGTCATGACATGTGCCGTCGATAGCAAAATAATTTCAGGGCAAATGTCTTGCATTGGTTTCTGTCTGGAAATTTGTCACATAAATAAACAAAATAATGAATAGAGAAAAACTATAAAAGAATATTACTCAATTGACATTTTGTTTTTCATATATTCTTATTTGTATGATTTACACAAACTTCAACATATTACGAACAAATGTACAACATATAACTCAAATGGTGAATATCTTTGAAAATATATACATTTGTTTCTACTCTAAACATATCCATTCACTAAAAAGAAAACTGTATTATCGATACTACTCTATCCATCGGCATCATCATCTACGGTTTGTCTTAATATGTGAAGTAGTAATATTTCAAAAGGCAGATATGCAGCTTTTTTTTAATTTGATAGAACATAAGGCGATTTCTGTCTTTATATTTGTATGTTCTTGGGAATAATAAGTCAGTTTAAAGTCACACTTCAGACGCAATAAGAATAACTGTTTCTATTAGAGAAGCATCTTCTTCATTCAAGCAGAAATGTAAAACTTAAGGTGGAAACGTATCATTATTAAAACAGTACTATCACATTAATAGGAAAGTGCACACGGAAGTTCCTCAAACGAAAGTAGCAATTAAAGCAAAGGTTATCAAAGGAGTTTCGACTAGAGGTCTGTAGTTTGAAGTACCGAGTGGGATTCTTCCGGTTAGCTCAGGTTGTCTTTAATGGAGAATAAACGCTTTAAGACTACATCAGCTTGTAATCATAAAGATTCTTTGGAAAACCTTTCAGATGCAACTAAAGAAAAATATTGATCAGTCCCACTTCTCTTCCGTTAGAAAGACTCTAATACATTATTAAAGTCCAAGATCGTTTATCATCATTACAATAAAATTATGAATTATTTGTGGTGTTACCATTGCGGTAGAGAGTGGTACAAATATTTGACATACAAGAAATGGTACCAGCATCGACAATGTTAGCATCTGCATGAGAATAAACCAGTAGTAGTAGCAGTTGCGGTAGCAGTAGTAGTAGCAGAAGCAGCCGTAGTAGTAGTAGTGGTGAAGGTGGCATTCAGAGATGAAGAAGACAGAAGATGAGAAGGAAGATCAAGATGAAATATACAGATACAAAATAAGCATGACTGGCATTAAATCGATGGTTTTGCAGAAAGCATCAACACAATATTTACTGTGTCTATCTAAGGGTATGTAGGTTTCATGTAAACTTACTGATGTTAATAGCATACACTTTTGTTATAATTCTATCGGATACAAATTGATGCAATGAGTTCTTTCTTTAATTACAAAAACCTTCTTGAATGGAACGTCCGCTAGCTAACACGGCCTAATAAACAGTACAAATTCCTTTACGCTAGGTGCACTTCATTCTTTCTGGATTAAACTTATTTACAAGCGCCTCTCTGTCTAAAGGACAAGGCAGACAATAGAGGGGTTCCGTCTCAAAACTAGCTGTTTTCGGGAGTATGGGAATTTGGTAAACATAAATATGATAAGATCTACTTCACTTTAATCTCGTCCTAAGTCTATAGCTGTTGAATAATAGGGGCTGGGATAAGGACCTTATGTCCGTTTCATGACCTGAGCTCCTGGGGTTTCGCTGAAGAAATGAACCAATCAGGTGTGGTTAGATTAGTTCTCGTGCTGTATTTCAGAGAGAAATTGTATTGTTTGGTTTTATCGAGGCCTTACATCAGAACTCAGTCAGTACTATTTTCGATTGGACCACAGTTCTTGTCACAGCTGGTAGATTTTGTAATTGCATTTTACCTTTAGGATGTCTTAGGCATCAGTTGACATTTCCGTTTGATCGAAGATTGAAAAATTAGTAAAATGATACTGAGAGAAAAGGCAGACGTTTTTGACGTGTGTTTTGAAGTATTAATGGTCTACACATGCATTGTATCATGCGGGTATTGAACGTTTTCGAAGATGTTACTTGGATATTAATGTCACTACAAAAGGAAAACAAAGCCAATTCTAAAACAATTAAGCTGTTTAAATCATGACCTTTTATTTTGGAACAGAGTACAGAATTTTAAATAATGTGCGCAACTGCGCGCGCACATGAAGATAAATATATGCTTCAAACGAAATGCATTTTTACTTGTGTATATAGTAACTCATTATTTACATACGAGGGAAAGAAAGAAGAAAGAAGGAGAAGTTCAACATTTTTAATGCATACCTGGAAAATAGAAGCACATAAAATATTTAAGAAAAGCAAAGTCTACATCTGCTTTTGTAGATTTCTTTCTGGTAATGCAGATAGTAAATCCGTAGGATGATTGTTGGAATTTCTTTCTTAGGAATCGTATCACAGCAGTACAATAGCATAGTTTACGTTAGACACTGAATTGTGCAGTTTAGAAAACTTTCACCCACGTGTTAGAAATTATCAACGCATCAATTGGATTGAAACAATCTAAGAGAAAATATTTTTAAAAAATAGATCTAAACGACGGGTCGTTTGGGTTTAATTTGGTGCAAACCTAATGACAGCAAAAGCAGAAGAAACAAGACTTTTCCTTAGATTGCTTATTTTCATTACACAGAGAATTATGTAAACGTTGAATGAGACATTGCCTTGTTATGCCTCGTTGTTCTTGCGAATCAGACAAAAAGAAACCGAATGGGAGTATACATAGGGTGGTCTTTTTGAAGAAAATGTATCAGACTGGGCGTCAAACATTACAAATTGTCAACCGGAAGCTTAATTGATCACTACATGTAGGGAATAACTTTTAATATAGATCTGAGGTAAGTAAGCGAAATGCTAATGCTGTAATAATGCAAAACAAATTCGTGCTTAACAGATGCATTTATCTGCGTTTTACACGCAACTGTACAACATGTTTCCAATCCGGAGAAACATTAGGGGGCCCAAGCGATTCCTTTGGTGTCAATATGCAGTAGAAATATTTCTCATATTAGGTGACAACTATCAGTTCATTTTATTTTAGTATCACAAGGACATTACACGGTCCTTTGCTGTGTTTAAATGTTTACCGGTTGTGAGGACAGATTTTGAGCCAGAGGGTTCAAGTTCCCCCACCCCCCCGCGAGTGTTTAGCAAACAGCAAGACGCATATTATCTTTACTAACTTAAACTATATACCAAAAGTCTGCAAAATGCATTTTATTATTTTAACGCTGTGAAAATAAAGCGACAGTTGGCAGAGCTCAGACTCGTAATCCAAACGTCCTGGGTTCAATACCTGACCAGGCCAGATAGAGTCTGTGTCCTAGAGAAAGGCACTTAACTACCACTTCATCATATAGCCTATAATGTGCAAAAAGTGCAGCTAAAACCACTACAACCTCTACCCCCACCAATAAAAAAATCCCACTACGACCTCTACTCCCACAAAAAAGAATCCCCAAGCATTTTCAATAGCATTTAATGTATTCTCAACTTGTTCCTTCCACGTTGTATTATAAGCCCCTTAAATAGTGTGTATTTGAGTATTGTTCCTTCCACGTTGTATTATAAGCCCCTTAAATATTGTGTATTTGAGTATTGTTCCCTCCTCGTTGTATTATAAGCCCTTTAAATATTGTGTATTTGAGTACCAACTCGTTTTTGTACAAATATTATATTATCTTCATTATTTCGTGTACCAGGGTCACGTACGTCTATGACACAGGAGTTGTTGATGTTTAGGTCTCTATGAATTGATTCAACTAGTGCTACTTTTTCGTATGTTTCTGTCTCCGTTTATGATTTCAATAGCACGTTATGGCCCCTAAAAGATATATCACTTGTGCTTTGCACGACTTAGAAAATTATGTCATTTATTGAAAAATAAATCCTGCGTCGCGTAAGGTGTGTTGAAGGTACAAATGCGTATGGCAAATTCTCAAAGATGAGGGTGTCTGGATGGTCAAGTGGTCTAAGGTAATCGCCTTTACAGACCATTGACAATTCACCTCTATCCACGCGGGCTCGAATCTCGTCTCGACCAACGTTGACATAAGCTTGCATGTAGCTTCCCGCGGTCGGTAATTCTTCCTTGGGTTTTCCCAGATTCTCCCTCCACAAAGTAGACTCGCCGCCATGTAAAGCTTATCATGTGTTGAAAAATAGTGTTATCCCCACCAAAAAAGAAAGCAAAACAAAAAGGAAACAAAACCAAACAACATCCAACTCTACTCTGCATACGGTATGTAGTTATCTGTCTTGAAAAAATATACATTACAGTGATCCCGTGAATATCTATAAATTCTCCAGCTTCGTCATTGATGCTGATAGTTATTCTGTTAACTTTATCCTTTGTAACTGTTTGCAGTGACCGTTAACATCATATGAAAGAAAGTGACGTTGAAAAAACAAATGAAACTGATAATAACTATAATTAAGTAAAAAAGTTAGGATTTATAAACATAGAGATTAATTTGTAAATGTGTTAGGTTAAAAAGCTATCAAATTCATCTGATACGTGTATACATATATTGCTACTAAACCCGAACAATTCTGAATTCCAGTTGATTACGTACGCCTTGTAACGGTTACTTTGGGAGATTTTAATTTTTAAATTGCTTTTCACGCATTTGACATCTATACATTCTTCTTGCTAACATTGATTTTCAAGTATTCAACATGTATACTGTCTTCTTGTTAACAACACTTTTCAAGTATTCAACATCTATACTGTCTTCTTGTTAACATTGCTTTTCAAGCATTCGACATCTATACTGTCTTCTTGTTAACATTGCTTTTCAAGTATCTGACATCTATACTGTCTTCTTGTTAAAATTGCTTTTCAAGCATTCGACATCTATACCTTCTTCTTGTTATCATTGCTTTTCAAGTATTCTACATATATACTATCTCCATGTTAACATTGCGTTTCAAGCAATCGTCATCTATACTGTCTTCTTGTTAACATTGCTTTTCTAGCATTCGACATCTATACTGTCTTCTTGTTAACATTGCTTTTCAAGTATTCGACATCTATTCTATTTTCTTGTCACAATTTCTCGCTTTGACTTTATTCATTTACAGATGAAGGTTGTAATAACCATTATGAATGTTAACAGACCAGTTTCATTCTTGTCGTATATGAAAATAGAAGATACTGTTGGTTTTGGTTTCCTTGTTTGTTTTAGTTTGTTTTCATCTGAAATATTGCAATACACGGCAACACAATCGAGCTACGATGTCGTTAGTTTACGGTTTCATTTATCAACTAGGTTTGAAACCTATTTTTCTTTCAAAGGCAGTGTCTATTACAGTATAACCTCCATACTTTAGTTACAATTTGCTGTGAGGTAGTCCATTGTAAAATGGGAAAAGAAACTGAATGTTCGGTTTTACAGTCTCTTCAATATCCGTGATTTATGACAGGCCAGCTATAAATCTAAATATTGTTTAGCTGTTCTGATATTGTTTTGCGTCTAACGTTATGAACAAGGTAATTAAAACAGTTACATCGTCAGCTATCAATAATAGATAGCAGTGTTTGAAATAAATGAATATTTTTAAAAATTCTTTCACTTAGTGCTATTTCAGAATCTTACGATTTTGTAGCGCAGTCTCGTGTCCTTTATTTAAGCCTTCAGTTTATACATCTTGAAAATCCATATGAACATAATCTATTTAATCTAGCAAATTTCAGTTCTTTGTGTGTAGTTTGATGCCTGTGAAGACTTTCTTAGGTGATTTATCAATAGTTTCATTTTCATTTTCGCTGTTTTCCATTTAATTTACAAGAGAGGGGCCCCGAGTGGCCGAGTGGTCCAAAGCGCTCTCTGTTACGGATCACTGCCATCTCATCTGTCTGCGTGGGTTCGAGTCCAGGATTCGGCCAAGGTGGGTATGTGAGAAAGCTTGCCAGTAGGTTCTCGTGGGTCGGTGGTTCTTCTCGGGTTTTTCTCGGGTTCTTCCTCCACCATTAATACTGGCGGCCATGCATAACCTATCGTGTGCTGAAAAATGGCGTTAAACCCCACAACAACAACAATAATTTATAAGAGAAATTGGAAAGCTAGCAATACATGACTTCGGGATGCAAATAAGGTTACATGTAAGTCACGTTTCGATGTGCCTAACAAGTACTGAGTAGAACAAGTAAAAAGTACTAAAATCGTGCAAAATCTGGATGTAAGAAAGTAAACTTGATTGGATCAACTGGTTCAAGACTTCTTAGCTGAAAGTGTAACTTACTTTTGCTGTCAAACTGCAAGAAAAATAGAACCTAAAGATGAGGAAAACTGACATTTTCAAAACAATTCACAAAGCCGGTGCAAAAGCTAATAAAAACAATTACAATATCCATTCTCCCAACTATTTCAAAATTGTTTGAGAAACGTGTTTCTATCACAAACAGTCTGGTTGTATACAAGGGCATTGTTTGTTTTAAAACAGAATTTGTGAGACTGGTTGATAAATAGTTGAAAACTCTTTATAAAGGTAAATTAGTTGGGGATATAACTAGATTTTAGTTTTGGATCTTGTTGAATATGAAATACTGTTGCCAAAAATTAAGATACACGTATGCTATAAAGCCTACAATACTTCGTCATATTGAAAGAATAGACTGGGAATAGAGCTGAGTGTGGGCCGATAATGGAAGATTTTATTATGCAAGGTCTATTCTGTAACATATGTTGTTTCTGTTGTTTAGAAATTAGTTGCCACTTGAAATAAGAGATATAATATCCTCTACATAATTGTCGTGGTTTGGACATATCGAGAAAGAGATAAAATAAGTTGCGACAGTTAAATCGGGTTTCAAAAATGGATATTTTGCAACCACATGGAGCTTCATCGATATAGTGGAATTGTACAGAAGTTTATAATATTAAACAAGGATAACACAAGACTTTACGTTACTAATCTATCACATATATGTTGCGTGATCAGAAAAGTGGTCATTAATTACGTTGCATGACCATATATGGTCATCCTCATGTACCAGAAACACATATACTTATATTATATATGAAATTTGCACCAATTTAATGAATATCTTTTGAAGAACTCTCTTTTGTAAAATCAGAATATAATTCTGAAAATGTATTGACATTATTGTATGATATTTTTCACTCTATAATAAGTAGGAGTGTAACGAAAGATGACCAGTACGAAGGATACGACAATGCATGACAATGAACAAAAACAGAGGTTGTGGTTGAAAACAGAATTTTGAGATATAAGAAAGTAAACTAATTTGAACAAGAATTTCAACAGTGAAAGCCGGAAAGATTACGATGAATATGGTAGCGCTCTACAGTTTCGTATTTGCATATGGTTAGAATTTTAAAGAAAAAGAACTTCCACAGGTTCCCTCATTAGTAATACTGGCTATTTCAAAAAGACCTGGCAAGTCTTAGGTACTGATAGAAGAACCTTTAATTTCCTTTATTTTGGTGTATAATTGATGGGTATATTACGGGTTATAGACTATACAGCTCGGCCTTTCTCCATAGGTGCACCTTTCAAAAAAGTGCTAGCTCCACTTGGTCATTTTCACTTCTTGGATTTCGTTGGTAAATTGTATAAAAAAAATAGAGCAGATAACTTTTTTACACTTTATATATTTGGTAATTCATTCATAGCACTTTCAGAAGCTGATATTGTCTAGTTGGGCAAACTTCATTTTCCCTATTTTAATAGGTGCTAAATATAGTGTACTTTAGACTAATTCTGGCTGATATTTTTTTTTTTGCACAAGGGAGCAGTCATTTTAGTTAGCAGTGTGCTTAGATCATGCACAATTTCCATAAGTACAATATGAAAAGAAATTTCAGTCACAATTCATCAATGTAGCATAGAGGTAAGCCTACATTCTCTCCACTGTGCATGTTTCAAATGCAAACAACTTCACCTTACATACGTCACTCTCTCAAAAGTATATAATAACTGGTGATCGCCCCCTATAGACACTGGAAATATTTTTATAGTGTTTAATTGTCCCGTTTTTCGTGTCTTATTTAGGATTTACCCGATAATGGAGAGAAAAAAAAACTCAACTTCAGGCTGACATTGCTTTAATATTCAACCACCATTTTACACCGTAATCACTCAAACTGTACGGAACGTGACTATGAAGAATTAACTGTCTTTGTGAAATGAAACCTCCCAGGAAGATCGATAATTAGGATTACCCTATATGAACTTAAGGAAAATGAATGCATCTGAATGTAAATAAATCTGCTCTTATTAACAATGTACGGCCAAATGTTTTGAAACTGAGTGTTGAAGCTAAAGTCATTTCTCTATCATATATTTTCAATAGAAAAATATCTCTAACATATATTTTCAATAGAATAATATCTCTAACATATATTTTCAATATAATCATATCTCTAACATATATTTTCAATAGAATAATATCTCTAACATATTTTCAATACAATAAATATCTCTAACATATATTTTCAATAGAATAATATCTCTAACATATATTTTCAATAGAATAATATCTCTAACATATATTTTCAATAGAATAATATCTCTAACATATATTTTCAATATAATCATTGATAGTGCAAACTGTCCAAATGCATTGAATAACGGTGAAGTTACAATAGTATAGCAAAGAGTATGAAAAAAGATATATCAAATTACTGAAATGTTTATATCTTGCACGCTCTATCACATTGACTGAAAAAAGTATGTTTCCACGAAGTTATATAATTATCGGACTAAATAAAATGGTATTGATCTTTTGGGCAAGCCTTTGATGTTGTAAGTTATAAACTCTTCTGGCAAAATCTAAATTTGTTTAGATGTAATAAAATTGGATTGAAATTTTTGGAATCTTTCTTCAATTCACATGTCCAATATGGTATTCCACAGGGCTAGATACTAAGGCATCGTATTATTGTTATTGCTATTATTATTATTATTATTATTATTATTATTGTTATTATTATTATGTGTATTTTTTCTTCACAAAAATAGTTTCGAAAGGTCATTTAGTTCATGACAATTTTAAAGCTAAAAATCCCATGATCGAAGTTTGTCATGTATAGTGCGTACGATGTTTCATTCATAATTTTCAAGGTCAAGTCGTACTGAGAAGTGCAAGAAAACATCACGTGATCCGAAAATAATAGGAGGTTTTTTCATAATGGAGGTCATAGGTTTCTTAAAAAGGTATTTTACCTATTTCCTGAATAGCTAGAGTAAACCACATGAATCTTCTTTACTGCAGTGAGTATTTCGAAATACCACATGATTCTTTCAAAAGTCTTGTATTCCATTATCACTATTGCGTATCAAATTTCTATATAAAATGATTATTACGCGCAATCATTGATTGTTAATAGTATTACTGGTCATGCAAGAGTAATGAGGGGATTGGGTCATTAATTTAATTTAATAATCATTCGTTGGAATTATTGTGCTCTTACATTCATTTAAAGACAATTGGATTCATAACATAATTATTCGTTTATATTGTTAGTAAATCAGTACAATACATACATTATTCGGAACTTATTTGGATCGCTAGGAACTACTGGTATTGATAGAAGTTTTAGGATTTTAGAAATTCATTCACCCTACTGTAAGCTATTTTTTGCTTCTTTCACTTTCTATTTTTAACAATATCAATTGATACTTAAAATTATACAAAACTCGTTCTAACTTGTTATGTAATTCAAAACCATAGATTCGTTATATATATATATATATATATATATATATATATATATATATATATATATATATATATATATATATATATATATATATATATATATATATATATATATACATATACATATACATATATATATATATATATATATATATATATATATATATATATATATATATATATATATATATATACAAATTTACACACACCAGCATTAAAGTGCAAAATGATAGTCTAGATTATATAGATTATATTGAAAGATGATGTTGAAATATAGAAATAACGATATGTTCATAAAAGATGAAGAAAACAAAGTCTATTGATGGAGGTTGGAACGAGGCAAGGACTTGAATTTCAAAATCATGACTTATATTTAAATACTAAGTCGAAAAAGATACAAATTCACATTATGAAAACTTTCTAGGAGTGAGAAGTGATTCTAATTTACACTGGACTAATCACATTGATCCAATGTGATTGTAGTTTCCTCGCGATTTTTTCTTGTTGTTATTCAAAATGATCAAATTCATAAATCTAAAATGCAGATATATACGAATCCACTTGTCCGAATCCTGATTCGAATATGCCATGAGCGGAATATATAATGGGCCGATTCGGCTTGATTCTGATTTCGTTATGGGTTGAGTCTGGTATGGGCTGAGTTCTCCCGTTCCCGTTTCTTTCTTGTGAAACTGATGGAATAATGCTAACACATTTCCCAAAATGTTGAATTCAATTCAATGTTGCTCAGTGTCATTATTTACATTATGTTAAAAATTTAACATTAGTTTTCTGCATATCAGTGTTGGAGACAGAAAGAGTTAATTTTGTTTTAAGTCATTAGTCTCGAAATGTTCTCGTAGATACGAGATTTTAAGCTGCAAAAATCACTGTTCAGTTTAAACATGATTAAACCGGTTTAAAATAGTAGAGTAGTACAGTATCTGCATACTACTGACGGACATTTGAAGTATTCGATATGAAAATTATGATATTATTTCGGGGTAAACCAAGTACATAATTCATCCAGAACTGTTATAACCTCTTCTTACAACGATGTTTACATGGTCACAAACTCGAAGTCAGAGCGTGTATAAAAGTTAATAGTGACTTTATCATTAAGTCTGATCATTTTACAACAAGCGTTGCTTTTCACTGGTTAACACCATATGCAGTATCAGTCTTTATATGGACATGTATTTAAATGAACTGTGAAGAGACTAATTCGAAAAATGCAACAAACTGAGGAAATCTCTTTGTTGTTCTGGGTATTGGACAGTTTATGTTGCTAAGGGTTGATAATAGTTGTTACGGTAGTTGTCCGTAGAGACTCAAATCACGGATCCATTTCTACGTATCCGAATAACTGCCTTTTCTATCAACCCAGAAAATACTTCAGATGTTGGGGCAAATTGTTTTTCCCATGTACCCATACACTTGTGCTTGTCTTTTCAAATGTATGTGAGTTTGTGCAATTACCACACATTTGCATCATCATACGTTTACTTTGAGTATCTGCCATAAATAATTTGTCATTGTGCCATTTGTAGAGAACATTGTGTCAATATGCTATTTTAAATTTTTTGTGTTGCATCCATGTAATAATTCGTTAGAGATTAATATTTCTGAACAACCGCGTGTATTAGGAACGAATTTAAATACCATCGTTACAAATTCTGGAATAATTACTATAGAGACTTTATCAAGAATAACTTCTGTGTTGATGTGATTTTCTAAAAATTCAAACTTTGTGGGCTTAGGATTTAATGTTTTGTAAAGGTTCATTGAATAGACTTTAACATATTTGTGGCAACGAAAACACAACGTTGGTACATGATCAGTGTTGTAATTTATTTTTCATGTGGAGAAGAAACTAAACTTTGTCAGCATGAATACGGTAGATTAGTTGATAACGAATCGTTGTATTTACACGTTATAGGGTGTGAAGAAAACTCCCGTTTCATTAGGATAAACAAGTTTATTTCCTACATAAAACCGGCGGGGTTCTAAAACAGAGCCAAATGAGCATTAATTGCAGTTAAAATTGTCATTCGGATTATTTGCCATACTTTGAGAGGACTACAATCCACCTGCTTAGCTGTAATAAAAGGAGGGGTGGGGTTTTAATTATATCTCGGATAACCGTATCTCTTATCCAAAGAAGTTTATCTTGAGATGGTGGGGTTAATTTAAGAACAAAAGAAAAAGCATCGTAAAGTAGATAAAACACGACTCGTACGATTGAAACAATCTCTGTGTGGGCAAGACCAAATAGGTCTCAAGATCAGCCTTACTAATGTTTGATTATCACGCATTTAGGAAACTATTTTCTTTTAGGAAACTTTGAATAAACCTCCTAGCTTGCATTTGTAGTAGTAGATCAATAAAAATAATTATATCTTACCTGCGTTTGGAAGTTCTGTTTACTTAAACGTATGTGTGTGTATGTATGTTTGTGAAGAATTTTTAACTTTTATCGTTGGGTCATTGTTTGGTGTGGGGTGGATAAGGTGGAGTGGGTTTGGGGTTGAAGTCTGCAATAAAAAGATTTGGAGATTTTGGAGTTCCTTTGGTGAACCATAGCAAGAAACTTTTAGTTTTCTTCCAGCAAATAAGTTTCCTAATTTCATTTTAAATGGGCTCTAATGTGACTCATATCTTCATTATCAAACGACACATTTAAACGCTAGCAAAGTCAAAACAATTGAGTGAAATTACCTTGAAATACATTCAGATGTCGTAGATGTTACCAATCGCATTACAGAAAAACACAAAATATATTCGACAATAAATATATACATTATTATTTATATAGAACGAAGACCACACTGTATACACAATTTAAAATAAAATAAACACAAATACATGCTCTTAGTACCATTTTCATTACAAATGCATAGATACGCACTATGTGTGTGTGTGTGTGTGTTCTTATATTTATGCAGATTTCTTGTTGGGGTACTTTTGTATTGTTTGCATTACTCGACATACGGGCACACCAGGTGTATTATTCATGTCTGCAATCACACGCGAATATTTTGGCCTTGGAAACCTTGCAGCCTTGTTTGACAGGAGATGCTGCAGCCATCTTTGGATTGCCACTTAAATTCGGTTTGCAATCAAAATGCCATATATCTCCACCGTTTGTAGTCATGGTTATGGTTGTCTTGAGAGTTAGAATCGCTACTTAAACAAAATATTTTGAAACTCTTTTTAACCTTGAGTTTTTCTGAAAAAATATGTCCGTTTTTCGTAGTGTCGTAAAGGCACATTGTATGGCTGATAGAATATCCAACAGCATAGTTCATCTATGTTTAGTTAATTTAAAATTGCATAATTCATACGGAATACTAGTGAAACATTAGTCCATCGAAGGTGAAAAGCATTTCTAAGGATTCAAAATAATACAAAAATCTTCCTTTCAACTGTCGAATGTTGAAATTATCTCTGATATTCTACAGCAATAACATGATTAAATTAGCTGCTGTGGTACACATATTGGATATCAGCTTTTGCTGTGGTACACATATTGGATATCAGCTTTTGCTGTGGTACTCATATTGGATATCAGCTTTTGCTGTGGTACACATATTGGATATCAGCTTTTGCTGTGGTACACATATTAGAGATCAGCTTTTGCTGTGATACACATATTGGATATTAGCTTTTGCTGTGGTACTCATATTGGATATCAGTTTTTGCTGTGGTACACATATTGGAGATCAGCTTTTGCTGTGGTACACATATTGGAGATCAGCTTTTGCTGTGGTACACATATTGGATATCAGCTTTTGTTGTGGTACACATATTGGATATCAGCTTTTGCTGTGGTACACATATTGGATATCAGATCAGCTTTTGCTGTGGTACACATGTTGGATATCAGCTTGGCACCATTTGCTTTAGAACAAAGTGAACATTATTATAAGTCTCTTGGTAAATCTCCGTTAATATTTATCATCCATTCAGGGAGTGTAGTGACAATAAGATTTTTTAAGACAGTCTTCATGAGAGTCATATTGGATGTACGACTGGCCTAATTTTCATCAAGGACAAAGTAGGTTGGATAATAAGTCTATTGGTAAAGCCTCTTGTTGATATAGTCATTCATATGACTTTCCACTCAGGAGTGGCGTAAACAAGATTTTCAAGACGGCTGTTATGGCGACCATATTAGATTTCAGGTTGTCATAATTTTACTTAGGACAAACCAAACGTCATCATAAGAAATCTTTTAGTACGACAATCCATTCAGAAGAATTAGCGAAAAATATTGTGTTCAAGATTTCTTATATAATCATAATATTGAGACAACAATACACGTGCTTTATATATATATACATATATATATATATATATATATATATATATATATATATATATATATATATATATATATATATATATATATATATATATATATATATATATATATATATATATATATATATATATATGTATGTATGTATGTATGAATTGAAGAAAAAAGACGTGTATTTTTGTCTCAATATTATGATTATGGGAAGATCCTTTAAAATTTCATCGTGTAGTGGGTATTGTTTTTTCTTTATCCATCAGTACAGTAGCTGAATTTCATTGTAGATTTCGTCAAAACATACAATTGACCCTTGTCAGAATGGTATCACTGGCAGCCATATCAGACCACAAGATTTTTCAACTGATTTGCTAGATAATGAAATAAATTCTTAAATCTCGAAAAGCATCATACATCGTGCGCCAGTTAAAACAAAATTAGTGCATCCTCTCATTGTCTTAATTAGAAGTGGTTATTTTGTCCTAGCTTGTGTTCCACAAATGAACATTTATTTTCATCCAGACTTAAAATCATCTGTCAGTAATATTCCTTAAAAAATGTTATTGATGTGTCTAATTTTCAACACACAATCAATACCTGGTTTACCTGTGCAAAGCCAGCTGTGCCATATTTTGCCTCATAGCCCTCTTGTTTGTTCAGTAAGCTGTCCGTAAAGTAGAATAAGATATTGCTGATTTTATTAAAACTATATTTAGAAAATTAATTGTTTTAAGTTTGGGTTATTTTTTTGAACGTTTTCAGTCATTATATGCTTTTTAATCCGGTTATATTTTCAACCCTCTACATTTTCCATCATTTTCATTTTCATTTGTTGTTATATTAGTTTTTAAAGCTGAATATCTTTCTATATTTTCTAGTTTTGTAATTATTTATCCTAGGAAACAGATGTCAGTTGTCGCTATTTTCGTACGTATTAACATTAAATGTAAGGTAGACCATTCTCAGTAAGCTGTAAACTTGCATACCAATCCCTTTCTTGCATTTTGAAATAAATTGTTGAAATGGATTATTACTACATTGTTTTCTTTTTTCTTCTCATATATCGGGACTTGTAAAATATGTGGGTATAAAATCAACATGTCACGAGAACTAGTGTATTTCCGATAGCTAATGTTTGCACCTCTTGAGGATAATAATATACTCCTAAGTTTTCATCATTAAAGGGTATCAATGTACCAAGTTTGACATCAATTTGCATGAATTTGAAAGGAAATTAGGGAATTGATGAAAGCTATAATTCTATCCCCTTCACTTCCGGTTCGTTGAACCGGCTAAAAAGATGCTCAAGAGAAATTCCGGACACGGAAATTACTGGGTATGAGACAGAAACCGCCGATCACGGTACAACAATTTGTCAAGCTTTTCCACTGATGTGACTTAACGAGCATCAGCGTTTCGTAATCAGCGGATCTGAATGTCTGCCAGAGAATTCATCGAAAGAAATCTGTGAGAAACGACGTCCTTTACATAATTGCATTGTAAAATGTAATGTCCAACAATGGCGGTTCTTGATACGTTCAATTTTTCGATTTATTACGCTTCAGTAGATTAGTCTCCCGCGAAATGCATACGACACTGTCATTACAAATTGTATGTACCGCTGCGACTTGTCCTGAAAAGAGTCCGATCCGCAGAGCACCCTCCATACATGTCCACCAGTGAGATGCAAAATAAAAGCTAACTAAAATGAAAGGGTCATCCAAAGAAGACAGCCAATAATGATGGATTCAGTATAACAGAAAAATGATGTACGGGGACCAATCATTGGGTGGATATGATAAATGGATGTTGTTGGAATGTGACTGACAGGGGAGGTTAAAATGAAACTAGGCTATTATTAAACGTAACTTTATGATACCAAAATTAGATTTATTGTTGATTGGAAGGTTTTGGGCATTTGTAATTCATACGTGCAATTGTATGGCAAAATTTCACGTTTTAGACACTGTAACCTTTCCTACCCATCCATATAAATACATTCTAGTCTCGATGTAACAAGGAATGAAATCTTTCCAATACCAAATATATCATCACACAAAGAACTAATATAAAATGCAATCGCGCGCAATCAGGCACTCAACATTTTGTATCTGTGTGCCTTTTTTGGAATTATTTAAAATTTGGTTTTCAGTTCTAGCCGATTTTAGCTTTTGTCATGTTAAAATTTACAGAAGGAGCCCAAAGAAGTAATGGGTGCCCATTTTTATGTTCATAACCGGAAATGTAACCATGCGAACATTTTGCTTCCGGATGGGAAAAAAAGTATAGATCTCATGTACACATGGCTAGAGAGCATACGTTCAGTTCTTACTTGACTCTCTCCGCGCATTATATGCGAATTTTCTTTAATTACTGGTGCGAGCGAAAACATGATGCCCTGGAATGATGACCTATCACTGTGACATCCATTGACTTTTAAAGATGAAACTACCGGAAAATTAGAAGATAACGAGACGCGTGTGTGACCGACAACGCACACACGCCGAAACACAGTCGCGGACTAATTTAAGTAGCTTCGTTTTCGAAAAGAATTAAGGACGGAAAGAAGGTGAAATGCCGCAGGAGTGTAAAATTCTTCTTTACAAATAGAAATGATCGCTTGCGATCATGCCATTGCTATGTTATAATTATCGATCTTCCCTCAATTGACAGCAAATGATGTCGTTTTTTGACGTTTTTCCGGTAATTAAAGAGAACGTATAATTTATAATAGACGTAAATTTGTGCGAGGACTTCTTTAAAATAAATAATACCCTTATTATTTTGAATTGCAAAGACTTTGTTCAGGTTGCGTTGGGGCTAAAAGAAAATCTGTAGGAAATAGTAAAATTAATCAAGTGACTTTTTAATGACTATCTTGAGATTTTAAAGATTTATTTTCGAAACGAAATAAAGACTACGGAGAAATGTAGAAAAATGTCTGTTTCAGTCAGAACTTTGGTTATCTGTCTTTGGATTAGTCGGCCCTTCCCTTACAATACGACCTAAAATGCGTATTAGTTCTAGGGCAGATTGCCAGGAGGACCAGTTTGACACAGCAATAGAATTAATATATACCCTGGATTTTGTTAAAGAATGCATTAACACATAATATCCAGGTTGACACAGCAATATAATTAATATATACCCTGGATTTTGTTAGATAATGTATTAACACGGGATGTCAAGTCTGACACAGAGTAGAATTAATATATACTCTGGATTTTGTTAGATAATGTATTAGCACGGAATGTCCAGTCTGACACAAAGTAGAATTAATATATACCCTGGATTTTGTTAGAGAACGTATTAACACAGAATGTCCATTCTGACGCAGCAACAGAATCAAACCGTGACTTAGAATGTGTTAACACAGAATGTCCAGTCTGACACAGCAATAGAAATAATATGTACCTTTGATCTTAATAGGGAATGTATTAACACAAAGAACCAGTCTGACAGAGCAATAGAATTAAACCGTACCTGAGAACGTATTAACACAAAGAGCCAGTCTGACACAGCAATATAATTAAACCGTACCTGAGAACGTATTAACACAAAGAGCCAGTCTGACACAGCAATATAAGTAAACCGTACCTGAGAATGCGTTAACACAAAGAACCAGTCTGACACAGTGATAGAATTAAACCTACCTGAGAATGCATTAACATAAAAAACCAGTCTGACACAGCAATATAATTAAACCGTACCTGATTATGCATTAACACAGAATGGCATTTGCACATGAAGCCTATGGGCGTTCTGTAGTACATATTGCTTTAGAAGCACCAAGAACTGTAACTCGAAGAATCAAAATCAGAACTTAATATAACCCCAGGATTACAAGAAAACTACAATATGTAAGAGTTCCTATATAATTTACACTAATGTTTCTTTCGGTTAATATAATGAATCAAATGTATGACTGTCCTTCAAAAAACACGCAAGCCTTTGAATTAGGGATATCATAGACTAGCAATATGCCAATGCTTTTGGATATTAATGATAATAATAATAATAATAATAATAATAAACAACTATCTATTACGAGGATAATACATTCGGTCATAACTGACCGACTGACCAATCTACATGTGGTCCTCGATTTTGTAATTGGCTATGCTAAAAGTAATAAAAAAATTAAAAAAATAACAACAACAACAATAAAAAAACAGAATAAAACATACAAAATGGTACACATACTCAAGTATCGTCTAACATTCATTCATAGATATTTAACATGAATGACTACGTGTGGCTATACTAGGAAACAGATACATATATGAATAATATTCTTTACACAGGTACATTTATTTCAGCATAAGTCGTACGTATATACATACATCGAATACAACCTGGCATTATTATGTATGGACATATTTTATAAGGTTTTCTGTTCAGATGCTTTAATCTATCATTTCAGCTGGTAAAGAAAGAATTTCTTTGATGATACTTTAAACGAAGCAAGGGAATTTTAATTATTAGAGAGAGAGAGAGAGAGATTTTCATGTTCCATTTTTTTTTTCAATTATATGATTGTTACATGTTCTTTGTTACATAATACTCTAATTTCCATTTCATTCGCGCATGCGTGAATGCAGTAAAAAGCTTACAAAATGGGAGCCATTTGGAGCAATAGTTAATATAATGTGATATTTTGCAATAATTGATATAACGTGATATTTTGCTAATTACAAAACTAGTCTTTTGTAAAACATTGATGTGTCCTATAATCAAGCATGACGCGGTGTATGAGTCCATTGTAAGTTCGTTACCATAATCCCCTTGAACATACATGAAAGGGCGGGGAGGGGGTCGATAGTTTCGTAAATTTGCCCCTGTCAGATATTTTAACGTAAGGTTATGGTGTGACATTCGTTTTATTAGCTCCTATTATCTAATAATTAAAGATATGGGCATATTTGTGAATTGGTTATTTAGGGCTTTTGTTGTTCTTGAAATTGATAGGAGGCATGTGCACCTCCCATAATTATTTCGCAGTATGTACACACTGAAATACCAGACGAAAAGCCAGCACGAATAGCTGTAGACACGTGGGTTCAAGGCAATTAGTATATCTCATAGACGTCCTGGACGGCAACTATTGTCAAGATGTCTAGAATACTATGTTTTCCAAAAGTATCATCTTGGCAAAAGGCTTGCGTTTGCATTGTAAGTATCACTTGGTGTCAAAAATTACTTTGGACGTGAAACATGATGGTATAAATTTGGGGTTGGGGTGCATAAACTTATTTTGCTATCAACTGTCATTCTCTTGTCAGGTAAAGAAAATACTATTCCATGTTTTGCTTTAGTATAGCATTCCAAAAATATGGACCTTTTAACTCACTTGTTTTTGTGTTTTTTTAACGAATTTTTGTATTATGCAGGTGGATGCGGCAATCAGTATATAAAACTGTCCCTTGTTGCTGTTATATCCCAATGTAATCACTAGTGATCTCATGGATCAAGTGTCTAACAGAATGGAATCTGGTTCGCGTAGGCGCTTGTTCTACAGTTATTACGTACATCTGAAACCGGGACTGGTATAAGGTGAAGTTATGTGCATTTGTAACGAGCGCAATGGAGAGAATGGTGACATAACACTATAATATGTGCTGTGTCTGAAATTTCTTCATACGTGGTATTATGGAAACGATGCGCTGCCTAAAACAGATGACTCATCAAAAGGTTGATCCCATGTGCTTCAGAAACGAGGTTGAAATTTTTCAAAGTACACAAACTTTGGCAGTAATTAAAACTAGGGAAACGGACTTGTATCAGAGTAGACATACTAACTTCTGAAATATCAAAAAATTAATTGTAACGAAAAAAAGTAAATAAAGAAAATTATCGGACTGTTTTCTTCAAAGTTACCGCTAAGTCCAGGTGATTGTTGCCTAAAGCCTACACAACTTACAAGTGTCTAATGACAGTTACGTGTACGTAAACGAGAGCACGTAATTAACGTATGTTACGTGTCACAAAAGCATTTGCAAGTGGATATATATATATATATATATATATATATATATATATATATATATATATATATGCCGGTGATTTTGTGATATCTTCTAGTCGAAATGGAACATAAAGGGATAAGGGGTCATCCATATAGTGCGTACGCAAAAATCTGCCAATGCTTGAACCCTCCCCCTCCTTGTACACTTGCATATTTTTACACCCCAACCCGTGTACGTACACTTGACGCCCCCCCCCCCCACAATTATATAGAACGGCCTGTATTTAATCCACTCAGAAACGATAAAGGATTAATAATATTAACGTGTTTAATAAAACAGATAGTCCACCGATGTTGAATGTCTGGCTGTATCAAAGAAACAAGCTGCGTAACTTCAAAAAGTTTGTCTAGTGTCAGCTAAAATTCAAACGCCGACTGAACCCAGTGGAACAGATTACGTACAGGACAAATTATTATCGAGGTTACCCCCCCCCCTCCGTTTCTTATGCGTACGTACATAACAGTAGACCCTCCCCATACGCAAGCGTATGCATTTGGGTTAATCCCCCTCCCCCTCCATGCGTACGCACTAAATAGACGGCCCCTAATTCGTGAGTTCTTGCTTCAAGTTGTCATACTGAACAAGACAAAAATCATATCGAAACCTAAACAAGTGATTTAATGCGTCAATGTTATCGTCAGCATGTAACTCATGACGTACAACAACAGCGATAGCCGTTTTAACAATGCAGACGAGGACCGGATGTGAAAAGAATCACAACTTTATCATCACATTTATTATCCACCGTTCAATGGAAAATTAAACCAGAGAAGGCTACGTTGATATCATGTCAAAATATTGCGTTTGTTCCAAAATTTATTTGATATTATATGCAAATTAGCACTTGAATACCAAATTAAACTGAAAATAAACTCGTTAACGCGTTGCCTTAAAAAGATTCCGTGATATTTTCATTGTAAAGGGAAAAGAAGAAAGGAAAGAGATGAGATATAGCGAATCAGCATTTTACCATTGGCAACGAAATAATATTTACTTCTGGTAAAAAGTATCCCTCGGAGAGACGCGTGGAACTATAAATTTTCTAACTTTTTGTTCCACTTTCTGAGAGAGAGAGAGAGAGAGAGAGATTGCCGGCGATTTCGAGCAAGTTGGCAGGTCGCGGTAAGGTTAGATTAAAATATTATTCTCTCACATGCTCATCTACTGGGAAAAGCGTCATGAGAATTTTTTCCCCAGATTTTTGCTCTTTTATATCATGCAAGTAGAGCAATTCATTATTGTTCCAGAGATTTCCTATAGGATTTAATTTCTGTATAGGTCAAATTTGTGAAAAATAGCTCTATAAAAAGAAATTTACATCTGACATGGTAACTTTAGGATTATTTGATCTGCGAGTTGTTAAGCCTACCAATGACGATCTTGTTTTCAAGCAGTCTATGATAGCTTGAAGACCTACATTCCGATTACAATGTTTTTCTTTTTCTTTCTCAACAATATACTATAATATTTTCAATTTAAACAGTTTACATTTTAGAACCTCCGAAAATACGTGGACATGACTAAAAATAATTTGAGTTTGTGTGTCCGAGTGTGTGCGTGTTTGCAACTGACAACAAAGGTTGCTCATTTTGTATTAGATGGTCTGTATGCAGTTTGTCGATAACTTCACTTTCCTTGTAAACGAAAATTGCAAAATTAATATATAAGTATTAATAAAGAAATAAACTGTTGTTTTACAAAGTAATTATATTGTATTACTGCCATTCCGAGCACCATAAAATAATAAAGATGATATAAATGACAACGATCATGATAGATAATACTTAAAACAATGGCTATGATTTTCGTTGCTGATTTCGTCTTCGAAATCTTTGTCATCACTATCATCATCATCATTATCATCGGCACCACCGTCATATCTGCTAAAATTTTAGGATAGGTACAATAAGTATAACATGTGATAGAGCTCTCTCTCTCTCTTTCTCTGTATAAAATTTGGAAACGACTGAGATAACTATTTTTGTTATTACACACATGTGTGACAAGCCATTTGTATATCATTCAGTGTCAGTTTTGTGTAATACTTAAGACTAGTCATGTTTTTTTTTCTTTGTCTATCCTGAATGTGAAGCTTGACAGCCGTGTACGTCAAGATGCTAATTATTTAAATGTTTAGAAAAAATAAATCATGTCCGTGTTTATCGCAATAATTCTAGCCTAAAATACTTCGATTATATTTTATCATTTTCTTCTATAGTTTTCATTTTTACGAGATTTGGTGATCATTGTATTGTTTATATGGAAAATTATCGAATGTAAGGAACTTCAGCAAGATTTTGAGGTTGTGTGACTAATGCCCGGTTTTGCGTTGTTAACAATTACCCGTAACATAACTGCGCGTTTTGAAACGTTTTTTTTAAATAAATTTTGTTCTTATGTGCGGGTTACACATGGGATTATTACAACTTGCAAGTTAATAATGTTTTATCAAAACGATTGCCAAGAAGTGAAAATAAGTCAAATAACCACGCGTAGCTAGCAGTCTTTTGAAAAGTGTACATTTGAAGTAGGGCAGAATCCAAACATTCTCGGCCTTTTCCTTTTCAGGTCGAGAAAGAAACCTCGGATGCAGTTTGTCGCTTTTAAAAACCATATCCTGAACTACTTTATTTCACACGAAGCAATATTGCGGCGAAAGGAGACAAAGTCGCATCATCTGCCTTTGCTAGTAGTTAAGTGGGATACCCTAGGGACAATGGGACTTAGCATTAAAAAGACCCCTGGGACACTCTAGGGACAATGGAAATTTAACATGGAGAAAAATCGTGGGTCACTCTAGGGACAATGGGAATTTAACATAGAGTTTGGGACTGTCTAGGGACAATGGGAAATTAACATGGGAATAGAGTTTGGGTTTGTCTAGGGACAAGGGGAATTGAATATGGGATTTTTTTTTTTTTTTTTTTTTTTAAAAAGTTTTTTTTTAAATTTAAATTTAGAAAAGGGGTAGGCAATGGAAAGGCTATCTCTTTTCGAGAAATATGGCTGGCCCTGAAAAGGGCCTTTGGGTTTTCTTCTGCTTCTTGTTTCTTCTTTTTCTCCACCAAGTTCTTATTTTATCTCCAACACTCTTTCTCTTCTTTTCTTTCTTTTTTTTCTCCTGCTCTTCTTTCTTCTTCTCTTCCTCCTCTTCTTTCTTCCTCTTCTCATTTTCTTCTTCTTTTTCAATCTTTTCGTTCCATTTGCTTATTCTTATTCTTTCCTCTTCATCCTCCTTCTCCTCCTTTATCTCTTTCATGACACCACTAATCTTGTCCTTTACCTTTTTTAAGTTATTAATTTCCATCTTTACACGATGGGGACTATAGGAATAATGGTCTTCAACCAGTCTTATCAACATCTGCTCCATCATTCCTAAGTTGTCTAAAACGTCTTGTAATGTTTGTATTTTGTCCATTTGGTTAGAAGCCATCTTCTTTTTTATTCTTTGCAGAATGGTTTGAACGACGAATACTGTGGGTTCTTATACTTAAAGCGCGTACGTGAAGGAAAACATCCCCCTAAAACGTAAAATTGATCTTACCTAGATCATGACCAAACAACGCGCGGACGTGAAGGAAAACATCCCCTACTTTTTCATTTCATATAATAAAACCCAAACTATACTCTCCACATACGCTAAGAAACAATAAACAAATCCATAATCTGCTATCCACACAATCGTACGTGAGCGGGTACAAACACAAACACACAAACACATACGCTAAGAAACAATAAACAAAATCCATAATCTACTATCCTCACAATCGTACGTGAGCGCTTACAAAACTCAAACTATACTCTTCACATACGCTAAGAAACAATAAACAAATCCATTATCTACTATCCACACAATCGTACGTGAGCGGGTACAAACACAAACACACAAACACAAACACACAAACACATACGATAAGAAACAATAAACAAATCCATAATCTACTATCCACACAATCGTACGTGAGCGGTTACAAAACCCAAACTATACTCTCCACATACGCTAAGAAACAATAAACAAAATCCATAATCTACTATCCACACAATCGTACGTGAGCGGGTACAAACACAAACACACAAACACAAACACACAAACACATACGCTAAGAAACAATAAACAAAATCCATAATCTACTATCCTCACAATCGTACGTGAGCGCTTACAAAACCCAAACTATACTCTTCACATACGCTAAGAAACAATAAACAAATCCATTATCTACTATCCACACAATCGTACGTGAGCGGGTACAAACACAAACACAAACACACAAACACATACGATAAGAAACAATAAACAAATCCATAATCTACTATCCACACAATCGTACGTGAGCGGTTACAAAACCCAAACTATACTCTCCACATACGCTAAGAAACAATAAACAAAATCCATAATCTACTATCCACACAATCGTACGTGAGCGGTTACAAAACCCAAACTATACTCTCCACATACGCTAAGAAACAATAAAGAAACCCATAATCTACTATTCACACAAACATACCTTAGCTCTTACAAGCACCAACACACAAACACATACCCTCACACTATCTTAGAAAAGAGTTAGTGTTTATATTCACACTACTCTACCTACACATTGGCAAATTGATGGTTATTTCTTTTCTAGAGTATTGGGTAGCCCTGAAAAGGGCTGTTTTTTTGGAACTTCATGGACACCTGGTTAATGGTGGCACCTTCCAGGCCTGGCGCCACATACACATCTTATCCCCCAGTTACTTTTTACTTTTTTGGGGGAGAGAACAGAGGCAGGATATGTCGCTTCAGAATCCCAATTTTCGCTCTCTGGGATTCTGAAATTTATTCTTCTTCTCTTCTTTTCCTTCTCCTCCTCCTCTTCTTTGTTTCTTCTCTCATCCTCTTTGTATCTTCTTTCCTCTTCTTCTTCTTCTTTATATCTTCTCTCCTCCTCTTCTTTTTTTCTTCTTTCCTCCTCCTCTCTTATCTTTCCCTCCTCCACAATGGCTTCCGCGGCCAGTTCATTCAACAGGCGCCTGGCATATTCCAGATGCACATGAAGTTCCAACAGTTTAGACAGTCTCGTGTTCATTTTTGGTGTTGATCAATCAACATGGGTAGCTAGACTGCCCAGCGAGTTTCAATTTATAGTGAAAGCGCGGACGTGAAGGAAAACATCCCCCTAAAAAACATAAAATTGATGTTACCTACATCATGACCAAAAACAACAACGCGCGGACCTAAAAGAAACACTCACTCACTTTTTTATGCTACCCATCACTATTTTAAAATTTTTTATAAATCACTTCATTAGACTATCCACATACGCAAAGCAATCCAATCTAACTCCAAAATATACACCTCAAACACCAAAAAAAACATGATTTTAATCTACTATTCATACCAACTTACTTAAGCACTTACTAACACACAAACACATACCCTCACATTTTTTACAAAAAGAGTTAGTGTTTATTTTCACACTACTCTACCTACACACATTGGCAAATCGATCGTTATTTCTTTTCTAGAGTATTGGGGTAGCCCTGAAAAGGGCTGTTTTTTTTTGTTGTTTGCTATGGCATTCTTTTTTTAGTTTCTAAGAATGCGATGTCCTCTGAGGATAGACTTTCTGGCGATAGGTCTGCTTCTTCGGAAAGAAAAGAAGAACTCCTTGGTGTCGATACGGCAATCGACAAAGCCTCTGTCAGGTTCAGGTTGCTGCTGCTGCTGCTCTTGTTGTTGTTGTTGCTGCTGTCTCTGAAGTCTGTACTTCTCTGTCCATTCTTCTTTTTCCCTGTTCATTTCTTCTCTGAAGAGCTCTTCTATCAGGTCTTCAGTGATTTTTAACATTCTCACATTCTCTATTTCTTCTGGCTTCGGTATCAGACTGTGTCTGACCCTATGCAAATTCACGCAGGCTTCGTTGAGTTTAGCTAGTTTGGAGCACATCTTCTTAGGAGGATGAGTCGACAATGGATGGTTAGACTGGAAACAACCCGGTTCTTAAAGTTAAAGCGCGGACGTGAAGGAAAACATCCCCCACACGGGTTTTGAGTCGCAACGTTTAGTGAGTGTCATGAGAGGGATAGTAAGAAATGAAAGAGCATCAATCCAACATTCTTACAGCTAAACAAAAGACAAAGGCATTTTTTTTCAAAACAACATTTTTTATTCAAAAATCACTTAACACTAAACAACAACTCTAACATTTTTAACAATAATCCAACAATATAACATCAAACAATTTTTTTCAAAAGACAACATTTTTTTTATTCAAAAATCACTTAACACTAAACAACAAGAACTCTAACATTTTTTAACAATAATCCAACACTAAAAGTTTCTCCACTAGGTAAAGAGGGATAACAGTCTTCCATGGTTTCTAGTAATCTAGGATGACTTCTCTCAAACTGTTGATTTCTATGGTATTATCGAATTCTGCATACAGGATGACGTTCACCGTTTCATCAGGGTCTCGGTCTTTAAACTGAATTTCCACACGAATCTGGCCGGATTTTATAGGGTGGAAATGTCCCTCGTCGCTGCCTTGGTCTGGAGTGAAATCGAAAGCCCACAAAGCGTAGCCTCCTGCATAATCCTCGTACGTAATACCGTGACTGGTATTGGTTCCTAACTGTCCGGTGGCTTCGTACAGGGACAAGTACGATCTCAAGTAATTCTTCTTGGTAAAGTCAGGTTCGAAAGGTCGGGTACACAAGGTCTTGCCATCGCGACTGACTTCGATTTTGGACACGCCAAAGTGTTGAAAGTAGAAAGGATTTTTTTCGGCAGCTCCGTTGAAGGCTGTATTCTCGACGATACCAACGATCAAACGTTTGGGTAACTGTCCTTGGAACAGATGATCTTCGATCATGGATCGCTGTCCCTTGGGAATGGTGAAGGTTTTCACTTCCACGCGTCGTATGGGATACTTGGCGGTCGTTCTACTCAACGTCTGACTGATGTCGTTTCCCACTTTAGGTAACACTTCCACACGGCGTACGTAGAGTCTGGCTTCTAGGATTTTGGTTTTGTAACCGTCACTATCAGCCATCAAATGGAAAGCGGCACTGCTACGATTCAGTCTCAGGCGGACATCCACCCCGTTCAGCAAATACTTTTCTTGCAACCACATGTCCAAATGCAAACGATCCATCAGTTCTAAACTTGTGTCGGCTCCCGTGATTCTCTTTCTTCGTTCTAGAAATCCATCATTGTTGTCTTTCTTTTCATCAGTTTCCAATATTTCAAACTTGGTAGGTTCGTCAGCTTCCCATACCACACAGGCATTGAGATGAGTGTTCTTGGCATCTATTCCGTATGTCAAGAGATTTTCCAGGTAGGCACGATAAGGGTAAGTATCCATGCTGCTACTGACCAGTTTGTTATTCAAGTACAAGTCCACTCCACTGAACAAGGAATGCATGAAATTGTTGACGGGAGCTACTGCTTCATCGTCTATAGCACCTCCAGTCTTATCTAGAATTTTGACTTTCAGGTACAAGTAACTGCTATTCAGATCGATGTAATCTTCGGGCTGTCCTTTGATTTCAAACTCGATGGGAGCGGAATCGGTCAGTGAGGAGACGGGGTGAAATTCCACCCACTGGGATTCTTGCATGGTCATCATGGTAGGGGGCATGGCAAACAGATCCAGTTCCGTCTTGGAACAAGCGCAAGATTCTCGGTGCATCATTTTTTTGTCTCTTTTCTCAATAATCGAAAACGTCTAAGTCTCGAACGGTTCTTCTTTTCTTGGCCTTTCTCGCTTGAAGTCTGGTGAAAGGGTGTTTTCTTCGTCGTCTCTTTCTGCCTTGTCCTTGCTGAATGCCTGACTCGGTAGCGTGCAGGGCATTTATAGGTGTTTCTCGTTGGCCTAAAATGTCTTTGCCCGTTTGCAGCAAGACATTTTTGCCAGCCCTCATGAAGGCTTCTTTAGGGTTTTGTTTGTCGATGATGACATTTTGGAGAAATTCTTTGCCTTGCGTCAGTGCCGCATCTTTCAAGGCGTGCAATCCGCGTGTCACCATCGGTTTCAACACCGGGGCCACCGAACGAAAGGCCGATTTTAACATGTCTCCTAAACCGTGTCCTCGCTGTCGAGCAATCCCTCGGTACACTGGATACATGACTTACTTACGAGTCGTGAGAGAACCGTTTTCGAAAATGGAGTTTCACCGTGACTTTTCCTTTGGTGAATGGAATATTTTGTCCCAGATCTCCTTTTATAGCAATGTTGACCGTGTCCAAATACGACTTACTGACAGGCAAATAGTGAGGATGGACAAATTCGCGGTGGACGTGGTAAGTGTTTCCACCTTCCTCGTCAGCGTTCGTGGCAGAATCCACTTTGAAAGGAATGACACGCAGTAACGGTACGGAGGTGTGTCCCACCACGTTGTACTTCACCACATCGGAATACACGAACATCAAATTCAGTCCTTGGTTCAGTTCTACCGGGGCACGAAATAACTTGCTAAAAGACTCGTTGTCGTAAACGATGGGTAATTCGTTTTTCTTGAGCATGGCCTTTCTCATTTCCATGTCTCCGCCCAACATGTCAAACAATTCAGGACAAAATAAAATGGACATGATTTTACTTCGTTCAAATTTCATCAAGAAGCGACGAGCTACTTTGTGGTACTCCATGGTGACATTTTTGTTGACATGCTCCAAAGCTTTCAGAAACACGACATTAAACCTGGAGGTTATGGTGCTGACCAAATGTTGACCACTAAAATAATAGCCTGGGGGAATGAACAAGTGATAGGTGGTGTACTTTTGTGTACGGGTTTTCTTGTCATATTTGACATTGCTATCCATCCACTGTTGCATTTGCTCGTCATGAACTTCCACATCAAAAAAATTTTGATTGGGAAGGACATTGAGGACTTGGGTCGGGTGAATCATTTCTACTAAAGCCACTTCCCAATGGGCTTCGTGATCTAACTGGATGGCCTGAGGTAATTTGGCCGTGTAACAGCACAACGTGTTCTTGGGAAACACCTCCATGGAACTGTCACTGGGTAAAGTTAAGTAAAATTGGTTTTGGTGACTCATAATTCCAGAGTTCTGTGGCTGTCCGAGGGGATATTACTGGACGTCAGAGGCGTGTCTCCGTCTAAAATGGGGTTCTGGTTGTGGTTGAAGTGGTGACTGGCACTGGCACTGGACACAAGGTTCCCGGGGTTCCCGTTCGAGGTGAATTTCAAGGAGGGATTAGGAAGCAGGTAACCGATGCAACTGCTCAATAAAATGGTCCACAATTGTTTGTCTCCTTGTTGCAAACTCAAATTGGCGATGGCTGCCCCGATGACACAATACACCACGCAGATTTGGCAGAAAAAGACGATTTGCGTTTTAGGCACACGTTCTCCACACCACACCCACAAGGGTTGTTTTTGTAAATCTTGCACAGAAGAACTAGGGGAAGGAGGAGTGGTCGACGTAGCTGCGTCTGCTGTGTGAAAAGGCATGATGGTCACTTCTTTTTATAGTCGATGACTTGCGAAGCGTCGATCCAAGAATCAAAACTGGGCGGATATCCTTTCCAACGTACTTTGACTTCTCTGACACGTCGTTTGCCCACTTTACGGGTTCTGCGTTCGAGAATGCTTTCGATGTCGTACACGTCGTCTTCTTTTTTGGTCACACGTTGTAACTCGGGCAAATAAAACGTTCCTTTGAGCACTTCTCCGTTCATGTCTTCCAATTTATAGACGGCAGGATGACGGCCATGCACTCGTCCAGTGACGCGAAACAATTCGGTCGTCCAGTTAGGTAAGTAACCTTTGTCGAAAGTGCGTTTGGTTTTGCCAATGCGCACCCAATCTCCTACGGCCAACTCTCCACTTTTCTCGGTGACAGCCCTCGTCGGGGACGTACCAAACAGGCGCTCAAACACCAACACTTCGTTCTCGGGAGTCACGTCTTGCGGGGCACGTCCGATGCTTCGATGGTAAGATTGGTTGTACGCTTGCACCAGGTGCGGTAAGATGTCGATGTACTTCAGAGTGTGGTGATGCGTAAAATATTTCCACATGCGTTCTTTCAAAGTGCGTTGAAAACGTTCCACGATGCTGGCTTTGGTTTCGGGATTCTCGGTGGTAAAAAAATGAATGTCACGTTTCTTTAATTCTTTTTGGAAAGCTTGGTTCAGAAATTCGGTACCTTTGTCCGTTTGCCATCGAAGAGGGTGACGACCGCTTTGTTTCAACACTCGTTGCAGGGCTCGCACTAACTCGCTGCTCGATTTGGAAGTCAAGGGCACGACCCAGGCAAATTTGGAAAAGACGTCGATGACACAAAACAAATATTTGTAGCCACGATTGTAGCTGGCCAAATGAGAGACATCGGCTAAATCGGCTTGCCATTGATGATCGATGCCTTCCACTCGGGTGCGACTTCTGGCAAACTTGCGTCGAATGGGTTTGTGTAAAGTGTAGGTAGCTTGTTCTTGTAACCATCGTTGCACTTGAGGTAAACGGAGACTTTTCAGTCGAGTTTTGGCAGCACGATACAATTTTTGAACTCCTGCGTAACCTGCAGGATGCGAGGGATCGTAGTAAATGCTGGCTAAGACTTTTTCCATTTTTTTGTGTTGGTTGGTGTGTTATTAAGACACCCACTCTTGGAGGATGCTACTCTTTTTCTCTTGGGGTATTTTCTTGGATTGCAATGCTTTGCGTGTGCGGCCAGCAATAGGCGTCGAAGAGGAGAAGGATGTCTGAGCGGGGGATATCGGTTCTTGTTTCACTTCTGTCTTCACTTCTGTCTTCACTTTCTTTTTCTCTTGTGAGGAAGAAGGGGTGACCATCATCTTTTTAATCCATCCAATTCTGGAGGTAGGTGGTGTTGTTAACTTGCGTACTTTTTCTGGTGGAGTTTGAAACCCTTCCTCTTCTTCTCCTTTTTCTGTCTTGGTCACGGGTACTGGTGGTACTGGTACTGGTACTGGTGATGGTGCTGGACTTTTCATCAAGGTCTTAAAATCTTTCAGAGTGGGTAGAGCTGTTTCGTCTAAAGCTTTCTGGTGAAAGAGTTGCAGTCGTTGCAAGAGCTGACCGTACTTTTGCGATTTTTCTGTTTCGGACAAATCTTGGCGATCCATCAAGGACTGCAATTCGTGTTGTAACTGGGACATCTCGCTCAAATGGGGATTGGGAGGTAAATGCGGGGTGCGTTGTTCTTGCCACCGATGGTATTCCATCCATCGTTTGTAAGGCACTAAAGCTAGTTTTCGTCCTTCCATGGGGTTGTCAGGGGTCGATTCTGAGATCTTGGGACTTCCGAAGGCCTTTTTATCTTGCTCCCACCAGTCCTCCCAACATGGTTCCCAAGACTCCTTTCAGTATGGGGCCTAACAAGAGAGGTAAAATACCTCCACGTTGCACTAACATCTTCTTTTTTTGACGAATGGGAATTTTCTTTCGAACCATTTGGCGAAGAACGTGACGATGTTTGCTTAAGCATTGTTTCTGGTGTTTGGACAAAGGGATCGTGCCTTTCAAAACGTTCAAACAACATTCGCACACGGTATCGATGACCTCTTTGGAGGCCGTTTGAATGAGTTTTTTTCGTAGGGGTGGAGAAGCTTTGGACAGGACAGATAACATGTCCCCATGTTTGGCTAAACGTGGTGGCAGTCCTTTCCTTTTCTTTCCTTGGGGTTTTCTGGAGGGTGACATCTTTGAGTCTTCAGGAGCACCGAAAAAACACTGATATCCGACTTGGTCACAGGCCTTTTTTATACTGGAACGCGTCGCCACTGATTGTCTTTACGTCGTATCAGTTTGAGGACAGGCATGACACGTCGTGCAGGGGTACGCAACGGACTAAATCGAGCCAGTTCTTGCTTGGACAAATCCAGTAAACTTTGTAACATGCCCGATCTTTCTTGAACTTTGATTTTGGGAGAAGGTACTTTGTGAGCAGCAGCCACTGCCACTAAATTGGAAGGTCCTGCCACTGGGGAAGTTCTTTTGGGGGTCATCAACGGAGAAGTTCTTGGTGTGATCAACGTCTCCAAGTACTCTTCAGTTCTGGGTGTCATTAACGGAGAAGTGGACAAACGTGAAGCTGCCGGAGACGCAGTCACCGCCGTGGCAGGTCGTGGTTTGCGAGTGTAAGGTTGCGTCCTGGCCGAAGTGCCTCTCTTGCGACTAGTTTTCTGTGGACTTTTCTTTTTCTGGGGGCTTCTTTTCTTTTTCCGGGGTGGTGTCTGGTCAGAGGAGGGTCCTGCCACTGGAGAAGTTCTCCTTGGGGACCTGGTCTTTTTCTTCTTGGGGCTTCGTTGGACTTTTGTCTTGGGTATAACTTTGGGGGCATTAGGATCCCATCTTAAGAGTGAGCGAATGATGACCCCTCCTAGAGTACCGCTCCCTCCCGGTTTCAAAATGATTTGTTTTTTGGTTTGAGTGTCGATGCGGGGATCGGCCAGTTGGACCAAAGCGACTTTGTTTCGATCGAAAAAGCGTTTGGTTTGATGAGGAATCTGAATGATTCCTTGGAGTAATTGACGTGCCGTCACCGTGAACCATCGTAAGACTTCTTTGAGACTAGCTTCTAAGACACGGGCTCGTGTTTGTGGATCTTTTTCTCGACTGATGCCATACAAGGCACGAATCAATTTGACGGGAAGATGCGACTGAAGGGACGTCATGTTCGCACTGAGAGTGAGACAGACGAAAAAGGGTCTGAGGTTTTTATAGATTTTTTATGGGGAGTGAAATGAAGTCGAGGACGGAGACGTGTACATGACAGGCCCTCCGTCTTGGCACCAGTGGTGAAATAAGTGGGTACGAAATCGCAAATCCTCGGGAGTCGTAGGTTTCAAATCGACGAGTAAATAGGCGTGTGGAGTTTGAGTGGCATCGTCGTACGCCTGAGTCAGCCAAGGCGTTCCTAACTGTTTGGCTAAGACTTGCACTTGCGATTTATCTCGAGGGCTTTTAAACAAGACCACGTAATGCGCATTGAGACTGATGGTGCGATGGGCTTTACTTTGTTGAAACAAATTTTGGGTGATGTAAACGACACTGGCATTACGGTGATGCCCTTTGCGCGTGAACCACAGTTTAATTTCTTCTTCGTCTTCTCCTAACATGTCGTCGAAAATGACCAAATGGGTTAGACGGGAGTCAGAGACGATGCCGTCGTCTTCTTTAGGAATGCCTTCCACAAACACGATGGAGTCGCCTTGACTTTCTCGCAAGAGGCTGTACGCCGATTGCCACTCTTTGTAACACCACACGATTTGTTGAGGGGGTCGATCGATCAAATGATGTTTATGTTCGATCAAACGTTTGACGAATTCGGTTTTGCCCGAACCGCTAGGTCCAGCAATGAGCATGTTAAAGGGATGGCGAAGATACAAAGCCTCCCAACTGGCACGATCTAAGTGTTCGTCGATGACTTTGACAGTAGAGGAAGAGGGAGCAGAGACAGCAGAGGTAGCCATGGTGTGAGAAATGTCACTTGTGACACGAAAAACAAACAAGACAAGAGTTTATATACTTTTTCAGAACACGTTTATTGAATGTTTCAAACATGAATACGAAAGACAAAAATGCATAAAAGCCAAAGGCTTAAGTACAAGAATAAAAGGCACATGATAACCATGAACGTGGAATAAACACAAGTGTCTGTACAACATGTTTTGGGTAAAGTTCTAACCAGTTCTATAGTAGGGGTAAGGTCACACAAGTGTCCTCCCGAAAGGGTCTTTCAGGCCTGTCCACGACAGTCCTGTCCTGGGTGACGGGTTCTTCTGGCACCGTCACTAACACAGGTTGAAAAGTAACTTTTTTCCTTGAATAACTCTCGTGCATACTGGGCCACCTCTTGTGTCCAAGCCTCAAAACCCTGGTCTCGGTGATGTCCAACATTTGACTCCTAACCAATCTGGTTTCTTCTTCGTCAACGACATGGTAAGTTACTTCAATGAACAATGAACTATCGATCTTGCCTAGGGTTCCTTTTCATATACAGACCAATACCAACGTGACCGTACGGTAAGGTGAAGTGATTGGGAAGTCGCACTCGCTTCTGGTATACAATTTGATAGACTTTCTCCAAGGGTCGACTGACGATGTGGTGAGTGGGTAAACGTACAATCTTGTTCGGTTGATAGGTGGTCACTTTAAAGTTTCCATCCTCTCCCGATTGCAAGGCTTCTTTCAATACCCCAAAGTTGACCACTCGACTGGTACGATGATTCAGAGTCAGTCCTTTCACTTTGCACGTCGTGTGCAATTCTCCTTGTTTGTCCCGGTATTCGTAGCCGTAATTTTTGGGACCACCACTGACGAAACTTAGAATCTTGTCGTCGGGATGCTCGTCTGTCCAGGCTCCTAAACGGTCTCCTTCGATGTCAGGGTGCTGTTGAATCGGGTGATGGATGTAAATGCAACTGTCCGTGTCAAAGTACAGGACGCGTTCTTCTAACAGTTCTAAAGCTTCGTACAATTTTAAGCGAGCATGAGCTGTCACGTAAGCCGCAATGATGACATTTCCAAAAGGGTCGTCTTGTACAAAGTCCAGATCTTCTTCGTAATTGACCAAGATCAAATCCTCTCGAACGACGTCCACGTGTTTCATGTATTTGGTTTTGTCGTGAATCATCTGGAAGTAGCGGGAAGGTTCTGTCAAATATTCCGTCTTGGGTAAACACGGTCGTTGTGCCATTTTACCCCACAAGCAATTTAACATCACTTTGGCAAACGATCGCCTGCCTTCGTTTTTTTCGATGTGGTCTAAAGAGATGCCTTCTTGTGCGTAGTATTTCTCTTTGAATTTTATTTGGTCTTCGGGAGTGTGACACCAGGAAGGATAGCCGCTGGCTTCTTGTTTCAGTTTCAAAAAGGCATCCACGTAGTCTTCGAAAATGTCTTTCTGAGTAGGGTCACCCTTGTGGTACTGTTGTGTCTTGGGAAAGTGGCAAATTTCGTACACTTCTAACAGTTGGTATCCCATGTCCAGAGCTTTGAACAATTCCACGCTGACCCAGGTTCCCGTCAAGACACGTTCTTCCTGGCTGTGATGGCAAGGTTGGTCCTGGTTGCACGTTTCGGCACAAGTACGGCACAATGGAAACATCAGTTTGCCTTGACAATGGTGAGGTAAGACGGGATGTTATAGGTTCGTGGGAGGCAAAACTTTACACTTGATCAAGCCTTCGTATTGTCGAATGTTTTTCAGGTCGATGTGTTCCGTGAACAATTGCGGGTGCCCTACAGGAAAGCGACAATATTTGCACACGTAGGGATACAGCGAACACACGTCCAAGTATTTGATTTCTTCTCCTTTCTCTTCGTCGGCTTGGTACAGCAAACAGGTGGCATTGGTCCTTCCTCCGTACAAACTATCCCTCGGGTTCAGCGGGTCCATGAACTGGTAACTTTCCACGAGGCGTTTAAACTCGGGATCGGTTTTCATACGGTGATCGTACTCGTGTTCCCACATTTCCACCACTTGGTATCCTTGCTGTTCTAACTTTAGGCGTCGCTGACAAGTGGCCTGGTACAAGTCTTCCATGGTTCGTTGCAAAAACTGATTTTTAGTGCCACGGTCAGGGTAACAGACGGGACATCTGTGAAATAAGCAACCGTTAAACTCGTACACGATCTTGGGGTTTTCTAAGTCCCAGCCATCTACCGAATACGTTCCGATGGTCTTTTCGCCTCCTCCGTTGCGGGCATGCTGAATCCATTTGTCTTCCTTGTCGCACAAGTAATGTAACCAACGTAGGGCTTTGACCGATTATTGACGCTTGACATAGTGGGTCGTTTGAGGACTGATGACAGCCACGGTGTTTTCAGGCATGAATCGTTGGCGGTACACTAAGGAACACGCTTTGGCAATGGTGCAAGCTTCTTTCAAAGGATCGACCCTCCGTGTTCCATGAACAGTTCTCGAAATTTTCCACAGCAACGCCGTAAAATGTCCACGTCGGAACGACAATACTTTAACATTTCTTCCTGAAAGTCGAAAGGGTCCGAGGCGTGAGCCTGGTACCAAACGTAGAAAGCTTCTCGTTGTTCGGTACGCATGTTGTCGGGGTCGTAATAGTGAGCCTCAGGCAAATGGGGTAGAACAGCATGTTGATTGGCTTCCGTATTGAAAAAGTGTGGAAAGTACCCTTTAGCCATTTCTGTCATTCCAAACGTTTTAGGCATTCGGCTCAAAGGCATAGCCAAGTAACTCATCGAATCTTTAAACTGTACTTGTCCCACTTGCATGAAAATGATTTTGGCTCCGTTCAAAATCACTTTAGGACGTTCGGTGCCATGTTCCGTATAGTACCTCAAAAGAAACTGTCCATCGTATCCGGAGAAATTGTGAGCCATCACCGTGGCATGACGATGACAATCTCCGTAACGTTCGATGTCCTCTTGGCTCCACGTCTTGTCGATGGGGTCTAAGACCCATTGGGCAAAATCGGCTAACGTGTTTGGTCCCCGAAAGATTTTTTCACGCCCTCCAGGAATCTTGCTGCAGTGAGGGCAATGACTGAAGATAGGTTCTTGAATGCACTTCTCGCACGCTCGATGAGCCACGCAGAAATTAGGGATGTGAATGCCAGTCTCTTGCATGCATTCGAAATCGAAAAAGATGAAATTGCCTTTCTTCTTGTGACCGTCCTCTTTCTCTGGTGGGGGTTGGTATTTTTGCACGTAGCATTCGTGTTCCAAGTCCACGATGTGGTGACAAATGTGACATTTTTTCTTTCCTCGACATACGTGTGCCTTGGCATTGTTGGTAAGTATGCCTTGTCCACAGGTAGGGCACAATCTCAAGAGTTGACAAGCACATTTCTGCTGTGAACCTTGCGTCTTCAGATGTTGCTGGTAACAGGCAGGGCTGACAAACGTACGCAGACAAGTTGAACAAGGCACTGGTTCTTCGCTCAGACAGGGTGGAGAGGCCAAACATCCTGCGCATTTCAATCCACAGTGCTTGTGTTGCTCTCGATTGTTATAACCATAATCACATTTCTCACAATAATAACCGTATCCCAGGAATCCAGTGATACTGGTAATGGTATCGAAATGGTCATCGTGATGATAGACATGAATGTATTTTCCGTCCTTAAAGTCTTGGCCTCGAAACAACAGAGACCCGCGCATTTCTTGAGGGTGCACTTTCAAGGTGTAGCGTGGAGCTAGGGCATCTTGCAATTTTTGCATCTCAGGAATGCCACAGGGTGTGTCTTTGGACAGGCCAGCTTGTTGCAACAGGAGTTCTGCTTCGTTTCGTTGTTTGGTTCGGTTCGATTTTCGAATGTTCTCCCAGGTTCTTTTCCATTCTACCGTGTCGTTCTTGTTGGTATAGGTTCGTCCCACCACGATGGCACGGGCTAAGCACATCTGGTCTTGAGGGTTGTTAATTCGGACGAGACTTGTTTTGGTGTTGCCAAGTTCGTCCACCAATAACATCTTTTTGCGTCCTGTCCCTTGAGGAAGAGAGACGTGAGCCATTTTCAGTGTGGCTTTACCATCGGTGATGTCAAACTGGTCATTAGATTGTTGTACGTGTTGAATCTTGTCCATGACTTTGGAAGGGGTTAGTTCTGCGGGTCTGCTAAACTCGATCCAAACAGGGGATTTCAAACCGTCGTGATCTATGGATAGTGTCAAGCGATCGTCTTCTTTGGGTTGACATTGTCGCTTGAGTGAGGTGAGCAAAGAATCCCACATCTCGGTGATAAACCCTTCTGCTTTCTCCAAGGGTACGTCGGCCTTGAAATCTTTAAACTTCACCGTGTAGGTGTAAGCCGTGGTTCTAAATTTTCTAGAGGAGCGCTTTTCCGTCTCTCGAATGGAATAGTACTTTTCAGGGTTGACTAAGGGTGGTGAACTTGGTTTAGAGGGTTCGGATTCTGGTTCACTCATGTCCTCTTCAAAATCACTGGCATGAATTTGTGCCAAGATTTCAGCCCTGGTACGAGGCGATAGATCACGTTTCTGCCTCTTACTTTCTTCTTCTTCTTTCTTCTCGAATGAATGGGATCGTTTCATCTTGAGTGCAAAACGTCAAATGACTCAAGTTTAAACACCACAGACTAATTTATAGTCTTGGCAAACCAGCGTATATAAAAAGGGTGTGTGTCTTGTCCTTTCACTATTCATTTCACTCTCAAGCCGAGCACAACGATGGAAGAGACTACCCAGATGGAACGTTTCGTCAGAGCTTTGCGAGGGGTCATTAGAAAATTCTCTTCAGACCAGCCGACGGACTACTCTCCTTCCTTTCGAGATAAAAGTCAAGATACTTGCTATATCTGTCAGAAGAAAGGGCATTGGTCTTCAGAGTGTCCAGACCGTCAAAAAAGAACAAAAACAGGGACTAAAAGAGACAAAAGTCAAGATACCTGTTATTATTGTAAAGAAAAAGGACATTGGTCTCCAGATTGCCCAAAAAAGAAACAAGAGGAGTCAGAAGAAAAGAAGGATTCTTCAGAAGAAGAGAGGGATTCTTCGGAAGAAGAGAGGGATTCTTCAGAGGAAGAAGAGGAAGAAAGAAGACAGGTGAAGAAAAAGAAACAGGAGAAGAAAAGAAGAAGGGAAGAAAATGAGGTAAAAACGGTGAAGAAATTCAAAAAACAGAGAGACTAAACAAGGAGAAAGAAGAAGTCAATGAACTTTTAATTAAAGTGTTCTGTGGTGAATTGTGAATTGGATTGTAAAAAAAATGGATAAAAGAATACATGAATGATATAAGGTAAGTGTCTTTGAGTTTTGATTTTAAAATAAGAAGCTACACTCACGCACTCATACACAGACACGTACTATAAGGGTAAAATGGGTGGGGTTTATTTTTGAGTTATTGGCAAATTGAAATTGTATTTCTTTTCGAGAAATGTGGGTGGCCCTGAAAAGGGCCTTTTTATTTTGGTGTAGGGGTGAGTTTAACCAATCAACTTTAACTGCCTTAAGCCTTTGCCACGGCCAAGGCCTACTTCTGATGATTGGGTTGAAATCACTAAGGGTGGTACGACAGGCTTAGTCACAGGGTTGGCGTGTTTAGCTCGGGAAGGTCGTATTCTCTTCGGTCGTGATAAAGAAGTCTGATACATTTGTTTCAGACTTCTTAACTCCGCTAAAATGTCCAACAGTACCGTAGCCGTTTGATTTTCACCCTCTTGTTTCTTTGCTGCTACTTCTTCTTGCTGTTGTTGCTGTTGTTTTTTTTCTTACCTCTTCTTGTTGCTGTTGCTGTTGCTGTAGGAGAAAAGCTTGTTCCGCTTCCTTTTGTCGTTGCATAAATTTCTCCAATTCTTCTTTCTGTCTCTGTCTAAAATTCTCCACTTGCGGTAATGAAGAAGGTAACGAAGGTTCTGGAACAAATTCTTGCGAGGTAAGAAAATCCACAAAATCCCAGTGTACCTCTTCTGAAAGTAAGTCCGGGTTCCCTTGGGCAGTCTCCCCTGCTGGTGCACCCCAATGGATCGTTTTCTGAGTTTCCTTCATGTTGAATCACTGTCGCATAGATTGACTGCACACAAGCGCTAGCGAATCTTTATAGACCACGTGACGTCACAGACTGCTCTCTTCGGATTGGATGCGAGCTGACTGAATTTTGTAACGCGTGTTCGGATTGGTGAATGAATTCAATCCGTTTCAATCCTTCCTGTACCTATAAATAAGCACAGTTCACTGCATTGATTCACCTATTCTCGTCGCTTCAAGATGTGGACCACAGTTGAGTCATCCACCCTTGTGTCTTCCATGATGTTTAGGACAGACATGCTCATGTATGTCAGGTCCAAGTGGACTGTTGTTGATAGGACAGATACTAGTCAATGGATGAGGAGAGTTTACATAGAAAGACAAGGATGTCTCAAGAGGGTACTTGTGTATGGACCGGTAGTTAGAAGGAGTTTAAGAAGAAGAAGAAGAAGATGTGACAGATGCCATCTATGTTAATATTAATATTAACATAAACCCAAAGGCCCTTTTCAGGGCCAGCCATATTTCTCGAAAAGAGATAGCCTTTCCATTGCCTACCCCTTTTCTAAATTTAAATTTAAATTTAAATTTAAAAAAATTTTTTTTTTTAAAAAAAATCAAAAAAAAAATCCCATATTCAATTCCCTTTGTCCCTAGACAAACCCAAACTCTATTCCCATGTTAATTTCCCATTGTCCCTAGACAGTCCCAAACTCTATGTTAAATTCCCATTGTCCCTAGAGTGACCCACGATTTTTCTCCATGTTAAATTTCCATTGTCCCTAGAGTGTCCCAGGGGTCTTTTTAATGCTAAGTCCCATTGTCCCTAGGGTATCCCACTTAACTACTTTTGCTATTGTAACACATGTGGTGCACTCCGACTGAGGCGAATCACCAAACTGATATGTGTTTCTGCAACCACTTCCGACCGAAGTAAGGCCAATGTATATACTCTATAAACCAAGTTATACCCAACAACGATACACAAACATTAAGGGCATTACGTTATTTTAACAATATCTAATATGGTTTGTTTATTAAATAAAAAGCAGCCAGGTTAAACAGTGAGGACAAATTTAGAACCCTGTCCAAACTTACTGAAGAGCACAGTGCATCCGCTGCTCTTCAGACGTACGTTAATGCCATATAATACTAAGCATAACGTGGATTCAGGCCAGGCTATTCAACTATAGATCATATATTCTGTCTTCACGTTCTTACTGAGAGAAAAAACAACTTGCGAAATGAAATTACTTTGTTTACATTTATTGATTTTAGTAGAATTTTGGTCAATATTTGGAGGCAGTGCCGGACTACCCATTATGCACACTAAACACGTGCTTAGGGCACCAGCTCAACAGGGGCACCAGAACAAAATCTCAATTAATAATTGAGGATAACATTCAATGAATTATGTATGACCATTTCAATCTTCATGTACGAGTATTTTGATTTGGAATGATGGTAACACAGGTATTTTCCAACCTTTTTAGTTTTTAATATTGTTTAGTGTTTTAGAGTTTCGCATTTTCTAGGAGGTGGTGGCACCATACTATTTTCAGAGCTTAGGGACCTGGAAGACCTTAATCGGGCACTATTTGGAGGATAAATCTTGTGTTATTTATGTGGGAGAGCAACCCATTTTCTTTCAGTATAGTAAAGGTGTGAGGCAAGGTGAAAATCTGTCGTCAATTTTGTATATCATGTATCTAAGTGACTTTTAAAAATATGTCACAAAATGAGTGCACTCGGGTGCAGTTACATTATTTGGATCACTGTTTGTTTTTTGTGGCTTTTTGCCTTCGAATTTTAATGCTGCTTTACGCCGACGACACTGTCATTTTTGGTAGTGACGAAAAATCTTACCAACATAACTTAAATCTGTTTCACGAATACTCAGAACTGCGGAACTCGAGTATCAAATTCACGAAGACACAGACTTTGATTTTTGGCACACGAAAAGATGATAAACATAGATTTACAACTGGCGATAATCTAATACACATAAGTGATGAATTTAAATATTCGGTTGTTATTGTTTTTAAACATGGAAGGTTGTTAAATCAATTAAATACAACGTTGACCTAGCTAGAAAGGCACTGCATCTACTTTACCGAAAATCCAATACTTCAATCTTCCCATAGACCTGCAATTGAATCTTTCTGATCATACTATATTACCCATTTTAGTTTATGAGTCTGAAGTTTGGAAGTTTGAGGATTAAAAAGCACCACAATTATTTAAAATTTGGATATCGAATTTTAAGAAGCATCCTAAACTGAGGAAAAATACTTACATACTTTATTCAAAACTAGGAAGGAAACCCATTCACATAATTATCAGCTCACCAATGAAGACCTGAATATGGAAAACTACTTATTACTGTTACATAGGAATCAGTAGTTACCATTGATAATGTTCAGGACTTAAATTCCCAGACACTGGTCGTTGGGACAGTACACCGTTTGAGGAATTCCCAGACACTGGTCGTTGGGACAGTACACCTTTTGAGGAATTCCCAGACACTGATCGTTGGGACAGTATACCGTTTGAGGAAAGACAATAAAATCAGTATGATAAAAATGACATCGGGGCCGAATACCATTATTTGTTCATTTGTCCCAAATTTCACAAAGAAAGTTGTACGTTTCTAAAACCATTCTGTTACTGCAAACCATCGTTTGGAAATTTACAAACCTTATTTGCCACCAATAATCGCAAAATTCGTCAAGCTTTTGACAACTTTTACTGTAATAATGAAAACAATATCATACATTTTGTGCTATCTGTGGAACAGGAAGTTTTCCATTCTTCAAAATGATATAATATTTGTTCTCTCTTACAACTTTTGTATGATTCAAGAGAGTGACTGTATTCTACCATAACAATGTTACATGTATGTAGCAGCAGGGGGGGCGAATCCGACATTTTGTCCAATCGTTATTTTGCTTAATTATTACTTTCTGCACTCAGCGGATCCGGTGTAGTCAGCGCCTGGTAAAAAAAAAACGACGACGGTCCATCCTACACGACGGTGACGTCATTTAGTTTAATACACTTTTCTGCGCGCCGATCCCAGCGTCGTCAGCGTCCGGTAAACACAGCGACGACCGCGTCGATGTCATTCCCCCCCCCCCGCTGCTAAGTGGTTATTTACAATGAAAATTAGTTACAACTAACCGAATATTTGGTCAAGTCCGATACGATATCGTGTTCGAGGATCATGTAAATTTATCGTTACAAATCCATGTGGGGTCGACTGAGCATGACTAAAAAAGTTTCGAAAACCATTAAAGTCCATGTCACCGCCGCACCATGTCTGCCAAATATTTCGTAGCGTGTGTGTATCAACGCCGTTGAATACAGCAAGAATATTACAGTTGTCTCTGATTACTTTTGGAATCTGAGTGTATCGTTGAGTGACATATATCACGTCGGTGTTTTTATGCCTGCCTCTTGAAAATATCCTAGCTGGGTTTTTTTGATTGTCTAACATAACATCATCGTACACGACTAGATTGTTAACGTCGCCATCAATATCATCAATACCTGGTGCATCATTGATATCTGTAATAAACTCAATAACATTTTTTTCAGCGATCGCTGATGCATTCTCGTTAAAATCTTTCAACACCTCGTAGCATCGTTGATCATCCACGCTAGGGGCGATTAAATACAACTTATCCCACTTCATCCATCTCATTATTAAATTGAGTAACAATTGCGTCTTGCCGGATCCAGATGGTCCGATGATAATCATCCGGATCGAGTTTGGTAACGCTGCAACATGCTTAACTGGTTCTCTTGTTTTAGTCGCCGAAAAATCAATTATATTCATATCTCTATACATAAATTATGGATCTATATTGTGTGAAGTGTAGAGTGCGTACTGGCACAAATGATATGACAACCGTTACAACAAGAAATAACAGATCGGCGCTTACTGGTAAGTGTGTACAATGCGGTACAAAGAAATTTAGATTTATTTCTGCTAGACCCGGGGATGCTTTAAAAAAAAGCGAGGAGGTGATATTGCAGCCAAGTTATCAAAACTCCCCGGAACACCGTGGGCAAAGTATCCAGGAGAAAAGCACCTCCCAGGATATAGCTACTGTGGCCCCGGAACACGATTAGATATCAGACTCGATGATCAAAATCAGCCCAAACCCGGTGAGTATCCAATAAACGCTATCGATAAGGCGTGTCATGCTCATGATGTTGCTTACTACAAAAGTAGCGATCTGCAACAGCGTCATATTGCGGATGTAAAATTAATTCACGCGTTAAATGCTATTCCTGATAAATCATTCAAAGAAAAATTGGCTTCATGGTTGGTAAAATCGGCTATGAAAGGTAAATTAATGATTGGAAGCGGAGCTTCTCGCGCTGGTAATTGAAAACGCTAGCGTTTATAATAACAACATGGAATCCATCTATTATTCTCCGAGAGGATACTGGAAAGGAAAGGCCGCAATTGGTAAACTCGCAAGCGCTGCAAAGGAAACAAAGGCCACTGCGGCTAATTGGTTATCCAAACAGGCTATATGGCAAATTTATCTACCACCGCCTAAACAAATCAACTTTTCGCGCTTTGATGTCAGCGTACCTAATGAAGTTCATCAGGCTGATATACTATTTCTGCCGCATGACAACGGTTACAAATACGCGCTAACCGTAGTTGATGTTGCGAGTCGATACAAACAAGCGGAGCCGTTAAAAACAAAGTCAGCAACTGAAGTAGCCAATGCGTTTGAGCGGATTTACCGAAGGGGTCCTCTGCGCTGGCCAAATCTATTACAAGTTGATCCTGGCAATGAATTTCGCGGCGCTGTTTTATTAACGCTGAAACATCATAGCGTCGCGATACGACGAGGTCATACTGCGCTACATCGTGATCAGGCAATAGTTGAACGATTCAATCGGACTCTTGCTGAACGGTTATTTGGGTATCAATACGCGAAGGAATTCATCCAGGAAAAACGATCTCGTGAATGGGTCAAAAGGTTGCCAGACGTAATTGCAGCGTTAAATAACGAGATTACCCGAGCAATCAACATGAAGCCCAGCGACGCGATTAAATACGAGTATATACCCGGAAGATCAAAAATAGATAGCGTTTCCAAGCCGATTCTCGGCGATGTCACTGTTAGATATTTATATGAACCAGGAGAACTTGAAGGCGGTAAAAAAAGAGCTACTGATCCTATTTGGAGTGTTACCACGCATAACATATCAACGATAACACGATCAACTGGTAGACCACCGATCTATAGACTGGATTCAACTGCTCCTCAGCGCGGATTTACACGCGAGCAACTACAAGTGATACCTGACGATACTCAATTGCCCCCGCGTGGTCTTAACTAGCGCCGTTGCGTCTGTTGCACTCAAGACAAGTTAACCTTACATTGTTTTTGACATGACCGAGACTGTTATCGATCCTGTCCACGGTAAATTGGCGAGCGTCTTTATCCGAATAACGCCAGCGCATTACACAATTGCAACTCGCGCAGTGATTATTCTGTTGTTGTCGTAAAGCAATTATTAATTCGGCATCAATATCAAAACGCCGCTGTTTTTTTTTATCCTGTTGGCGGTAACCCGAGAGTTTTCTATCAATGACGCTAGCATCAATAATGTCATCGTTGTCACTGGCTTCGTCAATAACAATTCTTCGAAGCTGATTCATCCTCCGTACTCTGGACACTGCGAGATAGACTAGATTTGACCATTCGATGCGATTATCAACTATCCAAACAATTGTATCCGTGATAGTCAATCCTTGCGAGGAGTGTATTGTCGTTGCGTATCCTAGCGTCCACGGGGATTTATCAGCACGTAGCGCGTCCTCGACGACGCTGATATCAACGAGCACAATATCATTCAGCACGAGAATTTGTTTTTTTGTCCCTGATGCTGTCGGGCCCGGGATTTCAACTTCAATGTTCTGCCGCCGTATGTCCGCGGATCTATAACATAACGGCACTGGGCGCGTTGGAAACTTTTCCTTATGCAACGTAAACAACTTCCGCTGAAGTGTGTCTCTGACTATCTTTCTACTCGCTACAATCAAATCGTTTGGTCTCCATGTTTCCCAGAATTCATTTAACGGCGTTTCCGGAATCACCTCGCGGATTATTTCACATTGAACTCTAGCCGGCTGTAATCTGATTAATTTTTTAACCTCGCGCAGTTGTTCATCAAGTGCTCGGTAATCAGTATCGGTTTCTTCATAATAGTCCACAAAACCCTTTAACCAATCATGTGGACCCTCGCCGACAAATGGTGGTGGTTGGCCATGGTCGCCACACATGATTACCGCTGTATTCGCGCGCAGCATCCACTCAAGAAACATTTGTAAAGTATCTAACGAAACAGTACATATCTCATCCCAGATGATAACCTCAGGAATAAATTTTTCCCCCATTCGATCAGGAGTCCACTCACCGCCGCTGTATCGAAAAAAGCTGTGATAAGTAACGGCGTCAACATTTCGTTGTTTTATCTCTCGCGCTAGTCTATGGGTCGGTGTAAGCACGATTATACTTGCCCGCGTTCGAAATAATTCAATTGCCCGAGTCGTCTTTCCTGACCCGCCACAGCCGCTTAAATAAACTGTTTTATATCTACAAATTGGATCAGAACACGGTGGTGCATTAGACCATTCTGATAATTTATCACCGCGTAAGTAATTGTTTTCAGCGGTGACATCTGCTGACGGGGAATAATCGCGTCGTATTTCATTTTTAATTCTCCATATACCCCAACTCTCGTCCGGACTAGTAAACTCGGCTAAGTTTCCCTTGTACTTTACGTCTATATAAAATGAATCAACGGCTACTCTAACCGCGGTGTCGGGAAATCTATTTATCATCGAGAATAAATTGATAGCGGCGTAACCCAACATAGACGCCCTCAAATGTGGATACGCGGGGCTGTCTCCATCGCTGTAGGTAACAACTGTACCCAACTTTGTTCCATTGGACAAGAAAGCTGTTTTGCAGTTCACGTATCTATTTTTTGCCACTGCGTCCTTGATTACGAAATCATATTCTGCGTCATCTATAATCAGCCGTGAGCAATATCGTTTGTAGTCGCAGTTTTTTCCACCTTGTGTGAACTTACCAATTATTCTTCTACCGAGATCTTTTGCCTCGCAGTTTCGTTGGTTGAATATCTTTTTGGACCATTCGATGATATATTCCTCGTCGGCATCAATGTGTTTTCTGGACTCGTCAATTATGCTATCTAGACGCTCTGGTTCTGGTAACCAGACTTCAGTCTGCGCCCGGTATGATATAATCGCGTCACTGACAATCAACGATACAAGCATGCTACAATCAATCATATATCGTAGCAGCGCTATTGGCAGCCACTTCTTTTCAGCCATGTGTCTACCGATCCAAATATAACAACAGCGATGAAGTCCTGCCGCGAATTCAAATGATACTATGCGAGCGAATCCGGTTAAATCAAAATCAGGCAGTGGTCCATTAATAGCAACACGAGTCATTTCATGTCTGGGGTGTCCAAATCGTTTGAAGTACTCAGCGGCGGATCCATACCCGAGAAAACTCGCTGGATAACAGGCAACCATATCAACCGAGATCATAGCGTCGCGGTTGTATTCAGTGTTCCATAGTCCACCGTGATAATATTCCAAACAACTGGATTGTACATCCGGTAGAAATTCCTTGCGCGTTGGTCTCCACGCATTTTTCCTTGCTGCAACATGAGCCGCAACCGATGGAATCGTAAAACAATTTGTTAGCAGTTGTTCATCATGCTCTTCAAATTCCATGGCGGTTTTTTTCATCTTGTTGTGAAATGCTTCAGTGCGATATAATTCACCGTTTGGTCTTACAAACTGATCAAAGGTATCCACATCGTTTTCAGCGCTGCGAAGTAACCACACTGATACAGGGTCATTTTTACACAAGCAGGCAATAGCATCAAATAGTTTCCTCTCCGCGAGAAAACCATCCTCTCCCAGGAATTCCCCGGGGATATACTTTACTGTTCTATCCCGTGGAAATATTGTGACCGCGGGCGTCCACGCGTGTTCGTTATGATCAATAATTTTGATTGGGGCTCCATTTGATTTATACTTTGATTCGTATAATACTTCACCGGTTATTGTTGTAACGGTTATTGGAAATCTCAGCGACGTTTCTAATTTCGCTATGTCGCTGATGGTTGCTCCTCGCTCGCGCACTGTCTCCTCCCATTGGTTTATTTTGCTACGTCGTAAATCGGTCAGTTTATTTCCTCGACACGCATTTGTAAAATGCTCTATTACTCGTTCTGCTACACAATTTATCCCCGTTGACTGTTTCATCGGCGCTAGTTTTCCGATATCAGGTTTCTTATTTAACGGGTATATTCCATAGACAACTGCTGTTTCAGGATACGCTCGTTCATAGTATGGTCTGTCAACTCCGGTTAACAGCCCTGGCTTGGAGTCGCGGCTAACAGTGACTGTTTTCTTGTCGCTGAGAACCGGTTCAAATTTATCACGTATGATCCAATTACCTGATTCCACCCGGACAATAAATTTTACTCTGAAGAAATACTTGCTGGAGCCAAGTTGTGATATTATCGTTGCCGCGCGTTTGTCGTTCATGGTAGCATCAACAACACCATCAATTCGAAATGTTGACCAACTATGAGATGCACCATCACGCTTGAATTCATTGATACAATCGCGTATTTTATTTAACAGGGTTCTATCGTTTATTGACGCTTTTGGTGCGTCCTTGAAGGCTCTATCGAGATTGAACTTAATATTTTTCCAGGGCTTAATTGCTGCTAATCTCTCGAACTCCTCCATATAATTAAAACAAGTATTTAAATAAAAGAATATAGTATAATGAATCACTGCAAATGGTTGATGATTGGGTCGACAACCCCGTGCAATAAATCATGCAGAGGTGAATTCTGCGGGTATCATTTACAAAGCGTTCGTAATGGTTCTCTTGGCCCCCTACCGTGCTTGGTTTGCCACGTTGATGTAAGAGGAAAATCGCAGTTGTGTATCAATTGTGGCGGAAAGCGATACAGAGAGTTAAAACGCTATTATGACAAGCGAATAAAAAACGCCGTCATTGACCCCACCGCTGACTCAGTCATCAAAACTCCTCAGGACTACATTGCAAGGTTTATAATTAAACCAAATAATGAATTAGACAAGTAGTATTATTATACAAATGAACCAAGAATTTCAGCCGCATCCCGTGCTCGTTAATTACGAGGCATCTCGCGACGGCGTTGTTAGAAATTGTAGACTGAAGAAGCCGGTTGGTACCGTAAATAATCGCGGGTATTTGATGTTTACTGCGGGAGGAAAAAGCTATTATGTTCACAGGATTGTATTTGAAGTATTTAACGGATTAATCGAGAATGGGGTTGTGATTGATCATATTAATAATAATAAGACTGATAATTCTCTTATAAACTTGCAAGCTATCTCGCAAAGTCAGAATACCAAAAAAGGCGGAACCGGTAAATACTCAAAAAAAGCAAAACCCGTAAAGTCATTTGATACAATAACGCACGAAGAAAAAACTTTTCAGTCGATGAATGAAGCCAGTAGATATTTTGATATTTGTGTGCCCGCAGTACAATTTGTTGCAGAAGGAATACAAAATTCAGCGATCTCAAAAAAGACCGGGCGCAGAATTCGATTTTCATATGTAACATAACTCGTGATGGTATATCACCGAGTGACAAAGTTACCGACAGTGTGAACGCTACAGTCTATTACAATTAATAAATTGTTTCTTCCGGAAGAAAACTGATGGAATAAATTGTCTTTACAAACAACTGTAATATTCTGTTTTATGTTTCAGCGAATGTTAACACACCTCGGGATTGATACGCGGGGTTCATTTTGTAAAATAATTTTTTTTTGATATTAGAAATAAGATGTTTTATAAGAATATGAATATCGAAGACATCAATAATATATTAACCGAGATTTTAAAATTAAAAAATCAAGGAATTGAATTATCTGATAAGCTTGATAACCAAAAAATATTGTCCGATTATGAAATTATTAACGAGCAATCAAAGAAAGGTCAATATACCTTGCCACGCGAGTATTCTTTTATAAAGCGATTACAATATACGATCAATGAAAACTTGTATGGCAATGACGTAAATGCATTTATTGGACTATTTACTGCCGTTGAGACAGTACGAAAAAAACTCGGACAGGCTTTTGAACGACGTCGAGAAATCTCTAATAAAATTAAAAACATTAGAAGGATTATAGACGAAAACTCCCTGGAGCCCCTGGGACATATCCCCGCTACACTCGGCGGGAAATTAGAAACTACGGAGCAATTGCAATAATGGTAGGCTAATCGCTTACTACTCGGCTAGCCAGAGAGCGGCTAGTAGCGCTTAAAAAGTTCATACCGTTACGAGACAGGGTCCGAAAACAACTTCAAACGCGGCAACAACTACAAACTGATTTTGCTGTTGGAAGCGAACAGCTCTTTGCTCCGGTAACTAAAGCGACCAAAGATGTTACGGCGGCAACTGTGCCCGTCCTCGGTGCGCTTGAAAAGATAGCGGCTCAGACCGAACAAACAAAAAAGTCTCTGGAAACACTCCCTGCGAAAATAGCGGTTGCTACAACACGGAGGCCACCACCACTCGCTATAATGGACCCACAAGAACCTTATGTTACAATAGCCGATGAAGAAGAACTAGGCGCCACCGCAAGAGAACCAGAAGAAGAAATACCGGAAGAAATACCGGAAGAAATAGAGAAAGAGGGGAATATACCCCGTAATGTGCTTAAAAAGAGCACAATAGACACAATTAGAAATCTCGGCTACGAAGAATTAGTTGATTTTACTGTTACAAATTTTGCTAAGGACACACGAGATGAGCATATCAATAGCGGCTACGAGAAAAATATAAGGTCGTTAAAGGACTGGACAAGAATAGTGTATTTGGCAAGTAAATATAAAAATGAATTACCACCGCGTGATAATAATTATATAATATTCCACAATAAAGTAAAAAGTGAAAGACCAAAACACGGAAAAGGATACTCTGTTGGTAAAGACGTTACTTGTCCTGGTAGTGTTCTCAATGATATATCACGGCTAGAAATACTAATCGGAGGAAAACGAGCCGGAAATAACTCTCCGGAAATAATCAATGAGGCCGCTGATATTTGCAGGCGGTTATTTGCCGGTGGTATCATGGACATTAATGTATATCGAACTCTCATAGACGAGTTAGTGGATGATTAAAAAAATTATAAAATTGTCGTTTTTTGTCAGTTTTTGGTCGTTTTTTTGTCGTTTTTGGTTGGTTTTGGTCGTTTTTTTGTCGTTTTTGGTTAGTTTTTACGGGTGAAAACCCCAGGAAATCATTTAGAGAAAATCGATATTTTTTACCAAAAACCGGCAAAAACCGACCAAAAACGACCAAAAACTGACAAAAAACGACAAAAATTGACAAAAATTGACAAAAAACCCGGATTTTTACCGCCGATGAAAACCCCAGGAAATCATTTAGAGAAAATCGATGTTTTTGACAAAATTTATGATTCGGTGGTGGGGAAGGGGGTGATCAACCACTAATTGGAAAACACTGGTGTTTTTTATAATAAAGATGATTATACACTACAACCATGATAAACCAGTCAGCGTCTACGTGGTAAACTCACGATTGCCCGTATACCGCGCGTGGTACGGAGACGGTCTCGGTAGCACCATTGCGGGGTTATTTACAAGAATGGCTCCAAAAGTGGCGCCGTTAGCCAAACAATTAGGAATGAAGGCCATTGATGTTATTCGTGATAGGGGAATCAGCGCTATTGGAGATGTCGCCGGAAGGGCGTTTTCTGCAGCAAAGGACAAACTAATGTCGTTGGTGAGAAAAAGAAAACAGAAACCACCGGTGATGCCATCAACGACAGTGATGCCTGCAAATGTCAGTAAAGTAATAAATAACGCCGTGGAAGAAAAACTAGAGTCGTTGGCGGCTCAGTCATCCACCGATGCAACAACCAACGCGCTCATGAACGCGATAGCGGGAAGTGGCCTAAGACGAAAACGACGTTGATGAATTAAACATCAACATGATAAATAATAAAATGTTTGCGCAAACCGCTGATCCCGCGTTTGATATGGACGCCCCAGTGCGCAGGGATGATTCTGTCCGTGATTATCAATATTATTCTTATCATGCAATGCAACCGAATCTACGATCGCGAATTGAACTTCAAGTCCAAGATACTAGTAAATATTTTTTGCCGTGTGAAGCGTTTATCGAAATTGAGGGAGAACTTGTAACAAATGCTGCCGATAATGCACCATACCCAAATGACGGTCGTACTCGAGTTGGCTTCGTCAACAACGGTATCATGGCGTTATTTGAGAGCGCCAGATATCTTATTGACGGACGAGAAATTGAATCAATAGAAAACGATGTTGATGTTGCAACAACGATAATCGGGCTAGCGAGATACTCAGATGATTATACGGAAGCACGATTGTTATCATTTATGGAACAGGGGGGAAAATCGTTGTTGAGTTGGCTAGCGGTAACAACTGATGCTAAAGAGGATAATGTCGGCGATACATTTACATGGCACCTGGCATCAAAACAGGGTGTTTCAGCCCCGCGTCATATATTTGTTGCGTTACAGAATAGGGAACGATTAGGTTCCCAAGAACGCAGCCATATGATAATTGATCGATTAGGAGTCAGGGAGGTTTCGCTGAGAATAAACGGACAACAGGAACCATCCGAGGATATACAGCTTAATTACGACAACAACCATATTGCTCGCGTGTATCATCGGATGCTGTCATATATGGGTCGTGATCAAAACGTCGACACCGGTTTGCAAATATCACAACTTGATTTTAAAAACCTGTATCCGATTTATTACTTTTCGTTGGAACATCTTGATTTAACGAGACAGTCAGTCGTTGATATACACTTCCGAGCTCGTATAGACCCGGGTGGTGTTAATTATAGAGCGGTTGCTGTCATTCTCAGCGATAAATCAATGCTGTTGGAAGGTGTTGGTGGACGAATGAGAATCGTTGATGCACCAGTGGAAAACATGTAATTGAAAACATAAACGCGTTTACAATAAAAATGTCGTATAGTGTTGTCGGTGTAGAGTTGACCGATGGTCAAGTCAGGAAATTACGATCAAAGTCGGCTAAACAATGCGGAACCACAATAACGTTAAAGCCGTCACAGATGGCAGGTGGTAATCATAAGATATCGTTGACGGCGCGTCAAATAAAACATTTCAATGATGCGATGAAGAATAAAAAGGGTGTTCAAATAGATTTCTCGGCCGCAGCGATTAAAAACATGGAAAAGACCGGTGGGATATTTCCGCTGTTAGCTGCGATTCCAGCGTTGATTGCCGCGGCGGCCCCAGCAGTGGCGAAGGCGGCGGCGTTGGGGGCCGTTGGTACCGCGGCGGGAATGGCATTGAAGAAGGCAACCGGGAAAGGCTATAAAAAAAAACGACCAGTAGCCGGAAAGGGTCTAAGACTACCGGGAACCCCGTATTCATGGTACTCGGGGAAGGGTCTAAGACTACCGGGAACCGTTTAATGACTCCTATGTCTAATTTTGATTTAATAGATGCCGCAAACGTGTTAGCGATAAAAAACTTCAGAGGTGTTTTTATGAGGGATCAATTACCGACAAAACCAAGGAATATTGAAACCGGTATAATTAACCTCGATAAATCCTCCGGAGCGGGGACTCATTGGGTTGCATACGCAATTGATCCGCGTGCGATCGTCTATTTTGATTCATACGGGTTAGCCCCGCCAAACGAGTTCATGCGGTATATCCGGGCGTGTTCAGCCCCGGTTTTTTATTCCACGCTGCCAACACAACAATTAAGTGACCCACCGATATGCGGCCGTGAGGTATTGAACGTACTCGCGGCTATTTCATCATCGCGGAAACCACCTCATGTGGTTGTAAACGAATACACTAGTGGGGTCGTAGAGGCTCGGCGGGTTAATTAAAAACACTGTTTTTTTTACAATAATAATGATTGATATCTGGGGACGACCGGTTTCGGCGCTGAAAAAATCCACGGAAACGCTCGCCACCGATGACATAAAAAAACTAATCGAGGATGAAATCGCTGATACGTTAAATTTAACCAGTGTTGACCCGGGCGAAATAGTTGTATTTCAAGACCGCCAGGGTAAACTGAAATCCAGTAATGTGTCGCTGAATGACGTTTTAATACGACAGCGTGATGCCGCCGAGAACACTATCGTGTTGTATACCGATGACGGACGACTTAAATCAGGTGAATCCATCTTGACGATAAATGGAAAAATAAGTACACTTGGCGACAATTATATATCCGTGTCGGATTCGTTAAAAAATTTGTATGATAAATTTAACGCGCAAGCAAATCAGTTCGAGGGGATACAAAAGTCTGTCACCGATATACAACTCACTACTGCTAGTTTTTTTGTAACCCGGACGGTAACCGAACCGAATCTTGTGGGGATAAAAAGTACTATTTCGGAGTTTACAACGCTGTCGGGCCAATTTTACACGTTACGAAAAAATTTTAACAGGGCTGATAACACCATTGATAAATTCTTTGGTAAAAAAAATACCAGACCGGATGAAATTACAATAACTATAAATGATATCACTGCGTATGGACAGGAAATAGGAACAATCAAAACTGATGTTGAAGCGAACAAAAGGAGTGTAGACGCGCATAAACGGGAAATAGAAATAATCAAAACTGATGTTGTAACGAACGAAAGGAGTACAGACGCGCATAAATGGGAAATAGAAACAATCAAAATTAACGTTGAATTGATCGAAGACAGACTACCGGAAATGACAAAAATAAAAATCCCTCATGAAAACACCATCAACTCGGTATACACAATTCGGCATGGAACATTTATCTGGACTTCTACACAGAATATAATAAATATCACCGCAACCGTCAAGGGTATTTATCGATTGACACTGGTTTCAATGATGAAGTTTAATATATTATCGTCGAGTTCATTCGGGTTTAACAATACAATATCAACAATTATAGACAAGGACGCAACTGAACCGTTTACAATTGAAGCCGTTGATAGAAATTTAACCTTGTCAAACATTACATGGTATGTGGAATTTGTAGCGGATCTAAGTAATTAAAAACACTAGCTCTTTTAAAATAAAAATGACCACCAAGGTAATTGAATCAGAGGTATCACCGACGTCACATCAATATCGATTCAATACCGTAAAAGAATTCTCCGCGAATTTGAAAACGCTTTCCGAACAATACCGTGTAAAAATAAAAAAATACCGTCGAAAAATAACCACCATCGACGCGGTCGTGTACTCGGTGTCGGGTATAGTAGCCGGTACCGGTGTTATTTTATCCACGGTGACCATGATGGCCCCGATCGCTGTTCCAATCGCTATCTCCGCGGCGACAACAATTGCTGGAGTCGCCAACGCAATCACTAGAAAGATATCATCGTGTTCTCAGAAAAAACTCAACGAGTATACAGTAAAACATCAAATAGTATCCGACGCGTACTCGAAATTATCCGGGTTGATCTCGTTGGCGATAGATAATTCGTTTATATCCGATGCTGAATTCTCCACGATGGTCCAGTTGCATGACTCCGCGATGTCAAAAATCGAGGATTTTCAACTGGAAGCTGGAAACCACGTGGCTGAAACCACTTCAATGGGCTTAAAACATTCTCCTGAAAACAAGCAGGTTGTTAATATTAAACACTAGAAACGACAAATAATAATAATGTCGCTGAACCCCGAAGGGTTGCAATTACTTCAACGGATCGCGGAGAACACCACTCCGGTACAAACAAATATGATATCGATAACATCAACGAAGCCAGAATTCAGTGTAAACTTCCCTTCTCCGATTCCAGTGAAGGAAATAGCGCTGGCAAAATTGCGAATATATCACAGTTGGCCTAATATCCGAGCGGAAGCATTTAACGGACAACAACCTAATAACTCGCTGGTTTTTGCATGGACAAATAAACCCGATGGGACCCCAGACTGGAATGAGGTTACAATACCAACTGGGTCATACCAAGTAGAACAAATCAATAAAGAATTTCAACGCAGGATAAAATCGATCACAGGAAAAGAATCAAAAATCGCTATTACGGTTCATGAACCGACGTTATCGTCGACGATTGAAATAAGCACACCGGGGTATATGGTTGATATTTATAACAGTTCAATAAGAACCATACTAGGTTGGCCTGAGAATCCACCTAATGAAATCTCCGCGGATTTGCACACAAATGAGCAATCGTATCATGAAATTATTACCAGTTATCGAGATAATTTGTCTATTATGAAAAGCACGTTATTACCCAGTTGGTTTATATTTCAAGACAGGAATGCCATGCAGTGGTATTTTCGGTATGACAAAACCCCTGAATCGATCGTCATATTAACAGTTAATTTAAATGATATCGCTAATGCTTTTAGCGAGATTAATCGTAATTACCAATTGCAACTAGAACAACTACGGAAAACAAAAGCACGAAAACACGTCGAGGTGTTAAATCAACTTATATCAGACATGGAATATATCAGTGAACGAATCGTTAAAATAATATCCGATAACAGCGATGATAATAAACAAAAATTCCTAACCGAGTATAATATCACAGAAGCCGATTTACCCGATTTCAAGTTTCCAGAATACAACGCGCCAGAACTAAGAAAGTCTCTTAATGATTTTCTCGGTCCATCAATTATCCTCAGACACAATAACGGAGATGGTGGTAGGCATATTGCTCCATACAACGTAAATATCGCATCGGTGATAGCAATCAATCTAGTGTGTGATGTTATCGAAGGGAGTTACCAGGTAGATACCAAGCAATCAAATCAAGCTCAACAGGGGTATATCCTTTATTCATTTTCGCCAACAGCCCCTCCCGGATTCTTAATCGTTGAGAGCCCGATTAATCCGGTCTATATGCGATGCCATAATCGGTTTTTAACGAGAATTAATTTTAGACTTACCGATCAGTCAAATAACCTAATTGATCTACAAGAGGAGGAGTTAGTAATCACTCTGTTTGTAAGATCATTGTAAATAGCCCCTTAGCAGCAGGGGGGGGGGGGAAATGACATCGACGCGGTCGTCGCTGTGTTTACCGGACGCTGACGACGCTGGGATCGGCGCGCAGAAAAGTGTATTAAACTAAATGACGTCACCGTCGTGTAGGATGGACCGTCGTCGTTTTTTTTTTACCAGGCGCTGACTACACCGGATCCGCTGAGTGCAGAAAGTAATAATTAAGCAAAATAACGATTGGACAAAATGTCGGATTCGCCCCCCCCTGCTGCTTATGTACCAAAATGATCAAACATTACGTCCCAATTTTACGTGTTTGTACCCAAACGATTTCACACTAAGTCCCAATGTTACATTATGAAGCCAAATGATCTCACATTACGTCCCAATGTTACATGTATGTACCCAAATGATCTCACATTACGTCCCAATGTTACATGTATGTACCCAAATGATCTCACATTACGTCCCAATGTTTAATCTTGTTTTGAATGTAAATGTTGACCCGTGATGTCCGCTCCGGTGGCACAGTGGTTAGAGCGTCCGCCATGGATGCAGGATTTCGTGGGTTCGATCCCTGGCAGAGTCATACCAAAGACTTACAAAAATGGTACTAACAGATGCCTCGCTTGGCGCTCAGCATTAAGAGGCTAGTGTCAGGACTGGTCGGTCTGGTGTCAGGATAATGTGACTGGGTGGGACATCCTGCTACATGTCTGTAACATGATGCCCAGTGCTAGACATCACTATAAACTGCCACACTGCACACATCGTAGCGATATGACTGAAAAATTGTTAAAGCTACGTTTAAAAAAAAATCAAAAAAATCAAAACACGTGATGTAATTTGAATCACCATATGTTAGTGACATCGCCTTTTAATTTTGTAGCAGTTGTGGTATTCTCATATGCCACCTATGTGTGTCATGAGATTTACTTGTATCAACAAGTGTTTTGTTCTCTTCTGTAAACTATTCACTAAGATGACTCAGACAATACAAGGTTCTTCTCAGTTTCGAATCATTTTAAAATTCCCCTTAATGCAGTGTCCTTCTCAAATGTCCACACACACCTAAATAGCCTGGTAACGTTGATATCGACTCAAATGTCTACACACACATAAATAACCTGGTAACGTTGATATCGACTCTAATGTCTACACACACATAAATAGCCTGGTAACGTTGATATCGACTCAAATGTCTACACACACATAAATAGCCTGGTAACGTTGATATCGACTCAAATGTCTACACACACATAAATAGCCTGGTAACGTTGATATCAAATCTAATGAGCAAGTTGTATTCCACATACTCTATGTTAACAAAAGTCCCTCATATAACATGGGTAAAGCTATTGTTCCTATTTTTGGGATGAGTGTAGTTTTGGTATTGACTACCTCATTATAAAGTGGTCTCATTTTAATACAGCACACCTTCATAGTGAGGAACCACTGCTCTTATTACTAAATCATTGATCTTTTAATAGATAATTTCTTATATTATGAAACGGCTAGTTGACTCTTATGTTTCAATGACTGAGAAATAAAAAAAGAAATAATCACGAATGTTTATAAAGAATTCTTATTGTGTGTCATCCTTGTTCGTTTACATTTCAACTTCATTTTTGATCACATCGCTTTTTGAAGAGGCGTACAATGTGAGCATGCCTCTGCTTATGTGCTTTGTTTATATGCGCGTGCGTGCTAAAACTTCTACCTTTTTCTACACCATTCAAAATAGAGACCTGAACCCTAGGGAGTAATTTGGATTTCTCTGTAGATGTGAAACTAAGTTTAAAAATTAAATAGAAAAAAAAAGAAGAAAAAAAAAATTAACGTGGCCCATGTGTCATACAGTGAAAATGGTGAGATCCCACACTAAAAATGACATACTTCACTTACTGGACATGAAAACGCGATTTCAGATATACAACCCACACTGGTCTTTGCGCCAAAAATATCCACTCACCCAATCTGCTATTTAAGCCCTGAGGGTACAGATTAAAGGTACAAGACATAAGGGAGAAAGCGGGGATAAAATGTAGGAGCACTCCCTAGTTAGAGGCATATTATATTGTACTTAAATTGTATGTCTCTGTTTCTCCTTCATGCAGTTGTGTTGCTACTCTTCCTGTTCAAAAAAGGCACTTCACTTATTTTGTAACACTTTTTTGTAAAAGAAATCTTCTTTGCTCAATAGAGGAATCGAAACATGTTGTGTTTTTTTTTAAGTTGACCATGAAACAGGCCGTTTAAGAGCCATTTTCGATAAAGATATTTCATTTCTAAATCAGTGTTAATACCTCTTTTTGTGTACAACATGACCGTTCTTTCACACAGTTCGGTTTTTGATTGTAGAAGCACAGTTGGATGTCTTTGATGTAATTGATGGCCACTGTGCCTTTGAAGAATTCCCCACCACCGAGGTAAGAACAGGTACACTGAGTACGTGTTACAATTCTATCTCCATTGTGGAACCCTGAAGAGTCTCTTGTCACAGGATTTCAGGGATTGTCTACAATTGGTATTGTTTGGTATGAAGAGAAGATGAAAGGTTGAATCATGGACAAGAATTTGCCCACCACTTGCTGTTCAGAGATAAAAGTACATTTCGTAGCTAATACCTGACTGGGTGTAGAATATTTAGGCCGAATATGCAACATTCCGGAATTCGGTCATCCGGGCATTATTAAGATTCATACTTTCTACATAAAAGTAAGTACACGTTTATGAATTTACTAAATACAAGAATTGTTTTGGGGTTGCTGATTTATACATGCTTATCCGCTCGATAAACATTCATCTGCAAGAATAACCACACCAAATTTTATTGTAAAAATATTAATCAATTAATTAAACAGGAAAAAACATTGATTCCAATTTAAAATCTTTTTTTAATTTTTTTTTAAAGTGACAAAACAAATTATTTCACATGAACTGGGCATCTGGTTCTGGAGGTATGGGTGTTTAAACAATACACGAATAATCTGCAATGTTAATCATGCCACAAGGTCCCCTTTTCACATAATCACCTACGCGTACGATTTTCGTAATTGAAAACTTGTGCAAATGAATTTATTTCGTGACAAACAGTGATGATGCATACATGTTGAAATAAGCATTGTTACTGAATTTAACGTAAGAGATTATTTCGCTTTCAACTTTCGAAATGTGGAGTTTGCACTCACGCGTCATTATTGAGTAGACATAAGAAAGAGGTCATTTTATTGAAAATATTTCTGTTACTTTCCATCATACAATTACAAAATAATAATATCAGAACTGAGTGGAGAGATCACGATTTATTGTTATTTAATCTACTTTTATATGCAATTTGTAAAGAAGCTATTTGTTTGATAATAAGCCTTTCTTCCATGTTGGCCTCAACGGAAATACACTGTTAAAAATACGCAGTACTTTAATGTAAGACAAATTAATTCAAACTTTTATCTAAACCACTGTCAATGAACTAATCTCAGCATAAAGCAAAGAGTGTAGGAACCAAATGAAGCGTCTTCATCAGACTCCATCGATCACTACTCTAAATTATCGCAGCTAGATAACTAACCTCATTCCGTCTATTTTTTTTATTTTTATGTCCGGTGCTAAATATTCATGAGCTGACCACAGGGAAACTCATTTGAATGTTCAAATGGTACAGAAGTTATGTTGCAACTCTTTTGAGTTTCCCATCCCCCTAACGCGTGCGAGTTCCAGCGCTGGCAAACAGTATGGCTTATAGAGGCAACACGTACATAATGGAATACCTACAAATAGGCATTCGACTTCCTTATGAACAATTAATTTCACGAGCAAACGGCGTTTGAATTGTGTAAATAAATGTGTTGCACGACAAAATCAGGGCAATAAAATAGCGTTGCGCCGAAGAAATACAATGGAGAGAATGCGACTCAAACAGCCACTCTTTCTCACAAAAGGCGGACGTGTTATCCACTACAGTGACTACACCATCGCAGCTGAACGAATTTAAGGATCACAAGATGGGAGTATTTCCAGTCGATGCAAAGTATAGTCGTTATTATTTGCACTACAGCTGTCTTTAAGAAGTTTGAATGAAGTTTAGGTAGAAGTTTGGAACGAATATTGAAGTTGTTGCATTTCCTAGTTTCAAATGATGTTGCGTCAATCAGACGATAACAAGTGTACAAACAAGTTACAGTAATGGCAGCCCTGTGTATTACTCCGCTTGCATCTGACGTAACTATCAGCAAAGCAATAAACAAGCAGAATATCTCGGTACTCTTTTCAACAACAAACGCAATAAGTATCACGTTCATGGAAACTAGTACAAACTTTTCCTGATAGCTAAAATGATCGGAAATTTCACTCTACGTTTATCGTGCGCTACTTTTCGTTTCGATTTTTAATACCATTCATTGCTGTGATTCAAGCCATACAGTGCATGAAGAATAATTCATGTAAAAAGTTGTAAAGAAGACACAACTCAGTAGGTTGAGTTTTCGATTTCACGAATGCGGGCACCTGTCCGTCTGATAAATAAATAAATAAATAAATAAATAAATAAATTAATAATAACGTATCACGTTGCAATGATAACGTCTGAAATGTATGTAACTAACTGGGATGACGTCTTTCAACTGTTTTGAACTACTATGTAAGCTGTTTGAACTCAGCAATCAAATACCCACCAAAATACGTGTAATTAAACATTTTACCTACTGAAATACTTGTAGTTAAATGTTCTACCAACGGAAATACGTGTACTTAAACGTTCTGACCATCTCAGTAAGTATTGTTCAACTTTTTACCTACTGAAATAAGGGTAGACAAACATTTTGTTAATATGACCAATATGTACCTGAATGCTCTGTGGAAGATTTCAGTCACATCAAACAAGATTTAGGCGAAATATTGTACTGAAATACCAAGTTGTACATTACTTGTTACGTAACGTCATTTAGCAGTTCCCTTTGCGTGACATACCGTGTATTTATTATTGTATACTATTTCCTTCCTTCCTCCTTATATATATATATATATATATATATATATATATATATATATATATATATATATATATATATATATATATATATATATATAAATATATATATATATATAAGCATGCGTATTACAGAAAACTAAATGTAACTGTATATAACGGAAGGTATATTTTTACACGATGTTCCAGGGTACTGTAACTACGTAATTTTAAAGACATTGTTGTTGGTGCCGTAAATAAATATATAATGACATATTACAAATTGTACAAATTCGAACTGATGAAGGGTGTTAAATAACACCCTCAACAAATCAGAGATATCAAACGGTCGTGTCACGGCCAGTGTGATTTTTATATTTTTAACATAGCTTTAACAATTTTTTAGTCATATCGCTACGATGTCTGCAGTGTGGTAGTTATAGTGATATCTAGGCATCATGCTGCAAACATGTAGCATGATGTCCCACCCAGCCACATTATCCAGACACCAGGCCGACCAGTCCTAACACTAACCTCTTAATCCTGAGCACCAAGAGAGGCATCTGTTAGCACCATTTTTATAAGTCTTAGGTATGACTCGGGCGGCTCGAACCCATGACCTCCCGCATCCGAGGCGGACGCTTTAACCATTAAGCCATCGGAGCAGTCTATGTCACGGCCAGAGTTTATATTTAATTTCATAAAAATGTGGGTAAAAAGGAAACAATGATCCCATTGGCATATGACTTTTATAAGAGAGTTCATGCCAGTTCCTGCTTGGAGAGAGAGAGAGAGAGAGAGAGAGAGATGAACCTTTCTCAAGCCAGATAATCATTTCGGGTCAGTGTGAGAATAGACCTGGTGTCCATCCTATTTAGATTATCTATACACGATATAGCCTTTATTCCAATGACTTCTTGTATCCAGAGTGGTCACGACGTGAGTTGCGAGGTAATTAATTATATTCAACTATTTATTCTCTTGAGCAATTATATGCGTATCGGGAATGATTTGTAACAATCACGTGATAGGGAAGGTATTGTTAAAACACGAATAATATAATATGGACTAATTAGAGTGAAACCCGGACAAAAAATATAGTCAGTTCATGATATAATAGACCAATAAAAGTAACATAATTGGCTTTTTATATTCATGTAGAACCTGCAAAAAAAAGTATCCTTTTCTGAAAATCGATTAAATATCAGGTAAGTCAAATATACGATAAAGATATTCTAATAATAGTTTCTCATTTCAACAAGTGTCGAGTACCAGTCATTCCCTAGCATCCAGATGTTTACTGTAGATTTTCTCTCCGATCTTACTCTCTAGAGTCCTGCTTTCAACAGCTCACACTCTGGCTACAAAGTACATCTCAAAGGGATACCGCATGTAGCAAGCCAAACACAATATTTACGTTACTGAACTTGTTTGTTTTAAAAATATCTTAATGTTGGCAATATGGTCCCAAGATACAGGGAAGTGAAACTTTGCTGATTTTGTTTCTTTGAACCAAATCTCCACCTGGCAAAAATAAACCTACTCAATGATATCTATATTCTCAAACACTCGAACAGGTGTTCAGAGAGAGGGCCAATATAGTTTCTGGTGACCGAATGGTTAAGCGCTTTGCCTCCTTAGGGTGACCCCATATTATACTGAGGAAAAATCCGTTTGTCGAAATTTCAAAGGCTATCTACACTGAACATAAAATGTCTGACTCATCCGTTTAAGGTCGGTAAAAAATGGGACAGTTGAATTGCCTAATGCAACAAGCCTGAAACAAAAACGACTTGATCAGTGATTATTATCCATCGAAAATAACCATATCAATGTAAAATACAATATACTTTGGTGTACACATCCCTAGAAAAAAATAAAATGATATACAACCTTGGTCAGTTTCAGCCGCATTTCCTTTACAAATCTGATAAAAAGACATCTTTACTGCAAGAACAGAAAAGGAATTGACTTGAAACAATTTGCGAAATAGAAATGTTCTATAAATTATGTTTCTGTGTTGGTTTCATATCAGGTGAGATAGAAAAATATAAATGTGTTTTATGTCGTAAAAATATTAGGACATGAAGGGTTTCGTAAAATGTTGTTTTTCACGATTAAAGCCAGACCTGTATTTATATATTTTTGCACGTAAACATGCATACATACGTCTCTGTGTGTAAGTATGCACAAATACATATAAATATGTTATGCGTGTGTATGTAATTATGTACAATTACATACAACCATGTTATGTGTGTGTAATTATGTACAAATATATAGAAGCATGTTATGTGTGTGTATGAATGTAAATAATTGCAATCGTATGCGAGCATGCTATGTGTGTGTGAATCTAAATAACTGCAATCACATGCAAGCATGTTATGTGTGTGTGAATGTAATTATGTACAAATACATGCAATCATGTTATTTGTGTGCGTGAATGTAATTATGTACAAATACAGGCAATCATGTTATTTGTGTGTGTGAATGTAATTATGTACAAATACAGGCAATCATGTTATTTGTGTGTGTGAATGTAATTATGTACAAATACATGCAAGCATATTATTTGTGTGAATGTAATTATGCACAAATACATGCAAGCCTGTTATGTGTATGAATGTAATTATGTACAAATACATGCAAGCATGTTATGTGTGCGAAGGTAATTATGTACAAATATATATAAACATGTTATGCTGACTGCATCTGGAAAAAAGGATTAATTTATGCAGACAATCTCTGATAAAACATCATTTTACACAAATTAATTTGCCTTCCGTCGGATGCTTGACTAAAATCGCATCTTTGGTTAGAGTATAAATTCATATGGTTTGTGTTTGATTTTGGATGATACTTGTACAATTCAATTTGTGTTCTGCGGAGAACCTTCTTAGTTTTAATCTGAGTTTCAAATATTCTTGCTGGAGAAGGTGGATTGTGGATTTGAAATGGCCACACAAATGTTCAACATTTGAATTTTTTATTGAATGAGGGATGGACAATAAATTTCAATGATTGTTATCATTTTACTTGATAATTTGTCAATTATCCTAGCCCCAAAAATCATCTGTAATAAATTGATAAATACAGTCCTGATCAACACGTCCTTATTTTGTACTAATTTCAAGAACCTTTTTGCATGAATCATTGTTGTTTTCTTCTGAAGAATGCCATAAGTAAAACAAGAAAATAAAAGAGAGAGAAACAACAGAGCAATTATTTTAATCTTTATTGTCGCTTCTAAATATTGAGGCCTGTTTGTTACATAATATGTCTGCTAACGATTTCAATTTTGTAGGTTAATGATAAAATAGATAATGTTGGATGGGGGACATTAAAAGACCAGTGCACAACCAACCAGAAAGAGATATTTTATGAAGCTTTGAGAAATAAAGAAAACTGAAGTTGAATCTTCAAAGTGCCCGAGATTTCCATTGCAATACTTTTGGTTGCTCTTTTTATACATTTTCTTTTTCTGCACGTACGAAAAATAATTATTCATACAGAAATTTATAACTATCTTGGGTCTCCATTATTATTATTATTATTATTATTATACTCGTTGTCATTTCTGATGCGTTTGTTGTATTTGTCGTTATTTCCCTTAGTGTTTTCTTTCCTAATTTTAATATGCTTTTTTATATTTCAATTTAGGCTTGAGATACTATATCCAAGACACCTAACGTGTCCAAGACACCTAACCTGTCCAAGAAACACAACATGTTCGAGGCATATATGTCCAAGACACATCACGCGTCAAGACAAACATGTCCAAGACATCTAACATGTCCAAGACACACAACATATCCAGAACACACCATATGTCCAAGACACAGAACAATGTCTAAGACACACAATATATCTAAGGCACACTAGTCCAAGATGCATGACACGTCCAAGACACATGACATGTCCAAGAGACATGTATTCTGCATAGTGCGGTGTGATTTGTCTCCAGTATTCCTAAAAGCGTGACCATACAAGGATATAAACTAAATATCTTTCTGATGCATTTTAGAGTACAATATCAATGATGATATGTTACGTCCAACTAAAGTGTTTGAAATTATATAAGAAATGATATACTTAAAAATAATATCTCAGAAAATCATGCGACGTTGGTATTATGTAACTATAAGGCTATTTAAAACGATTTTGTAAGAAGAACAAACTGTGCCAAAAGAGGGAGAACAAATTCAACAAAACTGTCTGCATGAGATACAGACGGAGAAACACACAACAAAGTGTCAAAATAAGACCGCCTATCCGTCAAAACGCTGAATACTGGTTATTTCCACACAAAAAATCCAAAACCAAGAAAACAAAACAACCTTTCGGTTCCTCATAATAATGGTGCTGGTGTGTGATCTTTGTACCTCCTTAATTATATCCCATGTTCTCCAAAGCTGGACCCTTTCGACCAATCAGGCGTCGGTTCAGCGGTTGAAACATGTCAGCAAAGCGGGGAGCTAAGCAGAGGGAGTTATGTCTTTACGGTGAATAATACGGCCCCTCCCCCTTCATTATCAACACAATCGAACGTGGCGAAGGATTTATTCTTAAGCAATGATGAAAAGCTTGCTTTCTCACAAAACCCACAAATACATTTCTATTGAAAGAACTCGACTATTTGTCGAAGCTAACCGTGGGTAAATAGGCGACCAAAAGAACTGTTTGACTGAAGCATTTGCGAAATGGACCCGAGGAAAATATTGACTGTGAGCAAATAAGAACCGTTCTATTTCCACAGTGGAAGACGCACACCATTTCATGCAAAAAGAATTTCAGATTTAATGTAACTCTCCGTATGCGTTGCTAGATTTGGGGAAATGATTTGACAGTTCTTGCAAGAATGTGACTATCCTGAAAGTATGTAGGATCTTCATCTTTGCCAAAAGTTATTTTGGGATTTATACTCGAATTTGTTGATGTCATAGCAGAGAATCTCTTTCCCGTGGGCATGATAAAAACTGGAAAGTGCAAAATAGATTCCAATCGTAAATCAAACTTTAAACCTTGGTTGGAGAATCGGTATGAGAAATTAAAGCCCGGAGAAAGTGACTTTTGGAATAGTTGCAACGCAGACACGCCTGATTAATCCCGGATGAAGACCCGTTTTGTCGTGATTTTTAGGAAATACAATGGTGGAGAAAATGAGGATTTATGAACAAAATCGTGACCGAGTACACAACTTCTATTCGCATCGAGACTATATAAGCCAGGTGAGTCATTATTCCATGTCCGTCTCTAAAGTAGATATTTTCTCTTTTCTTTTTTTTTTTCCTTCTAGAATACTAAACATGATATATGCATTATATGACCCAATTATTTCAAATTCTAGTAAAGCACCTTGCATGCGAGAGGTACGCTGTTGTCTATTTGTTTCCCCGGTAAACATGTGCGATGGAAAGAATGATAAAACTGTGAAAAACTACCGTTGACGGCTTTACATTGTATGCTATCTAGATTTGTTGTCGAGTGAAAAACTAACGTATTACATCTATCCTAGGATAAAGAAATAATGCAAGCTGTTTTTGTACGATTTTGTAATTATGTATCGCATTCCTTTTGCCAAGCTGGAGCTGGTGTCTAAACAAAAAATGTAAGGCATGCTAGAACATCAATTCGTAAGCCTCGCCAAATATGTACCTAGTCCGCGGGTCCCTTGATAGTCCGATCGATCCGACACAACTGTGGACCAATTATGTACCTAGTCCCGATCCCATGGCAAGCCGATCCGATACAACTTTGGACCAATTTATGTACATAGTCTGGGTCCGATCCGACACAAATATGGACCAATTATGCATCTAGTTCCGATCCTTTGACAGTCCGATCGGAAAAAAATATAGACCGCATCTGTGTGACTATAGGTTAAGTAACTTATTCTGGTTTACAAGTATAATGGTAGTAAAATATTTTATATTCATACAAAATATATTTAAGCAACCTGAACATGTATTGCTTGTAAAAATATATAAATTATAAATTACATCCTTATTGAAAGATGAAATTGTTTCAGATGCCTCAGTGAGTCATGTTTATAAGTTGGTATCCTCCTCCATTTTCTTCCGTGCGATATAGTAAGTCACGCAGTTAGGTATGTTGTAAGTTTATTTGATAATGAAAAGGACAAAAGAGAAAACATTTACTGATGGCAATTTCAGTGTGAAAATGTTAAAGGACATATGATTTATTGAATTTAAAGTGGACATCTAGAACAGATTCCCTCAAACCAGATAGTATGCGATGTAATGAAAGTAGGTTTGTTGTAAAAATGCATTAATATATATGTATATTCTAGTTTTCTTTTTCTTCTCTTTGTTGAATCGATGATTTCAAGGGACAATTTTTTTAACTTGCAAAAAGAATACAAAGTGTCCTGCACTCTCACGAAATAGGTACAGAAATCGATTCTTTGTCTTTCCAATTAACATTTTCCCCAGATATGTCAATGATTTCTTTTTATGTAATAAATTGCGGTGACAACAGTTTTAAATTGATTTCTGAGGCCTACATTGCAGTGGCAGAGTTTTAACTTGATTTCTAAGGTCTAAATTGCGGTGACAGAGTTTTAACTTGTTTTCAAAGGTCTAAATTGCGGTGACAGAGTTTTAACTTGATTTCTAAGGTCTTAATTGCGGTGACAGTTTTAACTTGAGTTTTAAGGTCTAAATTGCGGTGACAGAGTTTTAACTTGTTTTCAAAGGTCTAAATTGCGGTGACAGAGTTTTAACTTGTTTTCAAAGGTCTAAATTGCGGTGACAGAGTTTTAACTTGTTTTCAAAGGTCTAAATTGCGGTGACAGAGTTTTAACTTGATTTCTAAGGTCTTAATTGCGGTGACAGTTTTAAGGTCTAAATTGCTGTGACAGAGTTTTAACTTGATTTCTAAGGTCTAAGCAAAGTAGATAACAAGGAAATCGTCGGTCTTGTGTAAAGCTGTGAATTTGACGTTCTATCACATTGCCATGGTGATGCACTAGCTGTATGAAAACAATGTTGCATATTTTATCATTGACATTGCCAATTGGTTTTAATAATAATAATAATAATAATAATAATAATAATAATAATAATAATATAATAATAAAAATAATAGTAATAAATACAACAATACATTTTCTAGGTAAGGACACTCACTAAATGACAGATTAAGTTTTCATCACCTTCTGCTTTTCATATAATTTTATTTTTTCCATTGTTTCAACATTCACATTCCATAAATTCTTCCTATAAGGAGTCTCTCTCTCTCTCTCTCTCTGCTATTTTTAGAATATAATAGACAAATAGTTTTTAAAAATCATAAATATTCTATAAGAAATTAACAAGGAAGTGGACATGGACATTTTCTGTTGAGAGCAACTTTGCTTAAATATTTTATTGCCACAATGGGTAAAATTACGGCATAAGAATTGCAAAAAAAAATCACATATCATTGCATAAGAGTGGGGGATCGTATCCAGTTGATATTTGTTTTTATTTATTATTTTTTGCCATTTAACACTTGACAACAAAGATGAGATCATGTAATGACATATGTGTACATTGCAATATGGATTGCATACAACATCCATCCCAAAACCCACATCCCTCTGTACAAAGAATTTTCAACGCCAATACATTAAGAACATTGGAGACTTTGTATTCATCCAGCAATATAGATGGAAAATATCTGGCTGAGAGACGGGCATTAGCAGATTGGAAGATTATGCCAAGCAAACCATTCATCTTCTTGGTCAATATTTAACCACTAATATAAAATGAGTGGAAATTAAATATTTTCATTGAATCCGTGTAAAATGTGTTGATCCCGCTATGAACTTTAGGAAGAAAACAACGTTATTGCCTTGATTTGTCATGGAGAGAGGAAAACTCGGTACAGGGATTAGTAATGTGAATGTTTTACATAATAGTACATTATTATATTTAATAAAGTGGCCTTTGTTGCCAAAGTCATACTAGTAGTATTAGTAATAGTAGTAGAAGAAGGAGAAGGAGAAGATTGCGTATATATTACGAAGTGAACTGTTAGACATTAGGACCTATATGAATAAGTATTTACATCTACTTACATTGCAAGAGAGTGGATGTGGGGTGTGTATCCAGTCTATAATTGTTATTATTTATTATTCATTGCCATTTAACACTTGACAACACGGAAGACCACATAATTTTAATGTAACTATGTATACGATGTTAATCTTTTATAGACATAAATTGTCATTAAAAATTAGAAAATTACAGGATTTTATGTGTAAAAGAATTTTAAAAATGCATCTTAATAAAGTCTACAGTACGTACGAAATCTGTACACTTGTCTATTTCATGTACTAACACAAATCACAAGAGACCAAGCTAGACAAGCGACCAATTTCTCAAACATTTCCTCGATTTGAAGTTTAGACTTTAAAAAATTTGACTGGTTGAATTTAACTTAGACAAATTTCAGCCAATCAGATTGCTGGATTCTATTATTAAGAGATCTGACTGGCTCAATTTAAGTCTGACTTAAATTTCAGCCAATCAGATTACTGGATTCTAGACTTACGATTAAGTTCAGGCCACATTTAAGTATTAGATTTCAAATGGATGGCAAAAGTGAAAATTAAACTATCATACGATTTACTCAAAGATAGAAATCTAGTGAAAAATAATGTGGTCTGATTTTAAATGCATAGGGAATTTTCCAGGCGGGTTCATGCCCACTAAGAGAGAGAGAGAGAGAGAGAGAGAGAGAGAGAGAGAGCATTACCATATGTTGATGGAATTCGTGTTGTAAAAACCTGGATGCATGCGTCATTTACTAAGATAATCTAATTTCATGTCCAGAATCATACAATGTTTAGCATATGCCGACCATACGATAAATATCGACAATAAAATGCAAGCAGTTATTCACTGTCTGCCGTGGAAGGAGATTGTGTCTAAACATAAATAAAAAATTCGTTGTAATACAAAATAAAAACCAGCCTTTCCCCTTGAATTATCTTCGAAAGAGCTTGAATCAGTTCAGAGATATAATTATAAAATAATGAAGATAGAAACGTTGGTATGAAAAAAAATATGCTTTTCCTTTGATCACATGTTCGATCCATGAGTAACTTTAAAATAAAACAACATATAAACAAAATATTTGCATGATTAAAACCAAATGTATATCATTTATTGAGTGTTTTTATACGTAAATATATAATATTAAAATATACATACCGAAATCAATTACTACCTCTCAAATGGCGTGAATACCGTCCCCACGGCTCCTGACATGCCGGATGGGTGAGCGTCATCCAAGAAACAAAATTGCATGCTATATTATTTGTTAAGGGGGGAATTTTCTGAATTTAAGCAGGGGAATATATATATATATATATATATATATATATATATATATATATATATATATATATATATATATATATATATATATATATATATATATATATATATATATATATATATATATATATATATATATATAATGAGAAGTAAATAAACACGTAACGCAAAATCTGGGAGATAATGAAAACTATTTCCATGTTTGAGTGTCAATGGAATCGACAAAAGTGAAAAAAAGTTACGACATGTCTATTTTGCGTTTGGATCAAAATTGTACAAGTTGAGCAAAAAGAATTAGAGATTAGTGATTTGCACGAATGTGTTATGTGTACGGAAAACCATACAGATTTCACCTAGCTCCGGGTTAAAGACAAAGGATGCGTAGCTAAAAACAACGCCATCTAAGACAGCAAGCTACAACATGCATTGAACATTATGTCCCGGTAAATGTGTGCGCTGAGAAGATAGTATTTTAAATATCACGAGACTGTTGTATCGGGTTAATGCAATAATAATAATAATAATAATAATAATAATAATGTTCAAATATGTGTTACGTTATTCTTTTAATCAACCAATCAATGTACAGCGTAATGTATTTCGCATATTCCAAATGATGACATGCTTATCCGTTACATCAGAGGTTATAACAGTTATATTTTACTGCCTGTCCCCAAACCACTGGAATAAAACACGAAATAATGAATGTTTATAACATGTCCAGAAGTATTGAGGATGGAAAACGAAAGAATCTTTTGACAAATATTTTCCTACTTTTACAAAACCAAACCCATGTGTGGCTTTGACTGTTTTTCGCCGCAAGCACCAAATGTGGTATCATTGTAATTTTAACATTAGCACACACTCAGATAAATAAATTGATAGAAAGATAAATAAATAAATATATCGAAAGATAGGTACACACGTAGTTACATTCAAGAGCCCAAATGAAATAACAATATTTTAAGATATTTAGAAACTTCATCAACTTGTTTAAACAATATGGCAATTTCGCTAAATATTCTATAGATGTAAAATTTCTATGAGGGAAATTTTAAATGTTACTGCCTTTTATCTGGATAATAATTATCATTGTATAGTAAATGTTTGTATTTCCAGGTGGAGACAGAGAATCTATTTTATCACACATCCACGCACACCCCCATATATATATCAAGTTTAATAATAATCAGATTTGTTTAGAACACTTAGAATTTGAATTAGGTGAATTCAAAATTTATTTGAGAGTACGTAGCATGGCATGAAACATTAATTGGAAACTATGGTATGCACACGATTATGAAATTTTAATTGGAAACTGAGGTATGCACACGGTTATGAAATGTTAATTGGAAACTTATGTATGCATACTACGATTATGAAATTTTAATTGGAAACTGAAGTATGCACACGAGTACGAAAATTAATTGGAAACAGGTATGCACACGATTATGAAATATTAAATGGAAACTGAGGTGTGCACACGGTTGTGAAATATTAATTGGAAACTGAGGTATGCACAAGATTACGGTTTGTTAAGGCTTTTTTAATCAATTGTTTATCAGAAATACAGACCTTCTACTTGATGTTATTGATTGGTGTCTAAGTAAGATCAAATTTTAACTCTTACAAAGGGCTTTTCAATTTTACAATTCGTAACATTTTTCAAATTGATTCTGGTAGGCTTCCATGACCTTGTGTAGAATAGGGCAAAGCTGAAAATTTAACAAAGTGCTGCGGTCAAATAATTAGAACAAGTGATCGATATTAGTTTAAATTTGTCACTTGAACAGCATCTTGCAATCAATTAGAGCATAACAACAATTGGAATTGTTTCTCCATACAGGTATATGGCATTCAGAAAATGTTGATATTCGCACATTTCTGATGACCATTCATACAACACACACACACACACACACACACACACACACAGAGCGAGAGATATCTGGTTTATGGGTATATCCTACATGGTCTACTGGTAGCAAGAAATCTAAATGAATATTTTCCCTCTTATTATTGTCATTCGATTTTCTCGTCATTACAAAATCGGATAATATCATAATATCACCCTTATATTTCTGAATTCTTTTTAAAATTGATTAATTTACTGATCGAGTGAAGAGACTGAAGTATATATGAAAGTGTGAGTTTTAAAGAATGTTGTTTCAGAGGGAATACATAATTAAATGACCAAATGTGTTATCCTCGTTAAAGAAAGTTTATTATTATTATTATTATTATTATCATCATCATCATCATCATCATCATCATCATCATCAAGTAGATTGTAAACAAACTGAATCAATCGAATTATGCACATGCATTTACGTATAATTTTTCAAAGTTTGATTAACAAGGGGTAAGTTTCTCCACATTTGTGACTGGTGCCAAAATGATTGTTTCGAGACTTACAACTGAGTCCCCTTGACAAACACAAATAAGTCGTTGGAGATATTGCTAATGCATGACTGATCATTAGTTTTGTGTTGGTATCTAGGTCACATCTATATTAAGTTATTTAGTATAATTGGAGTCAAGTACTTTGCATAACAGTACGGTACAGTTGGAGATCTGGGCTGATCCGGCTGTAGTATTCGAACCCGCACTATTTCGGTCGCTAGGTCGGCACGCATGCCGCTGAGCCAATGCGGCTCCACACATAACTAAGAAAGAAAACTTAATCAACGACATATACACACCTTTTTGTATACAAGTAGGTTTATCTTTTTGAAACATCCGACTTACTCACATTCCACAACACTTCAAGACGTTCACACAAATCTTGGTTCCCTGGGGTCCAGCGCCTTTAATCCCTCCGGCAGTCCAATGTTAACATCATTGGGGGAAATTGGATATAATTACTTAACCACTTTAGCACCGATTAACACCCGTTCCGGCAGACGTCATGGTGGCTCGGTGCAATTTTCTTATCGTCTTGGATTTATAGAAGTCAATTACAACATTATTTTTTGAATGATATAATCTATTCTATCGATGCCAGTTCTGCTGCTTGCTGCTTATCCTCATCTTCGTTTCGCTACTATAACTACTACCACCACCACCATCATCTTTCCGGTAGCGTTGAAATCTAAACACCCCACCCCCAAACAACAGCACACATCTGACAGATCAATTCCGTATAGAAGCGACTAAAGGCGTGCATAATTAACATCTATATAACAGATATGAATAGACTGGTAAAGGTAATGAATCATATTGAAATAAAAAGAAATAGTATCTGCGATTTCTTAAGAAATCTTTAATATTGTACGGCTATTTTTTGTTGGCCATCTATTCAAGGTGGCCATTTGTGCTCTCACTCGACAACAATTTCATTTCAGTTATTTTCTTTTTCTTTTTCGTTTATTTTTATATTGGTATAACTTAATCGTTTCAATATTCGTGCAAGATAAACTCCAGAATGATAGCGAGGTAATTCAGGACGACGTCATTCAATTGTCACAGTCAAAAGAAAAACGCCGTGCGTCTGTGTCCTAGTAGAGGATGAAATTCGTATAATATTGACACAAAACAGCTACCATTTCCAATTTGATTTGTCATTTCTTTGTTCATTCCATGCTAACATGATCTGGTGTTCTATTAGCTTATATGAACTATAAATAATCAGAATTTCGTACAATATAAACAAGGACCCAAAATAATTACAATGACCCACAACTGTAAAGACATTTTTAGGGAACATATTATTTTAATATTAATTCTTTTTATTTTAATTTTCTTAAGACCATGCCTGTTATGAACCGAGATGAGAAACCCCGATTCTGCGCCGGATGCGGGATCAGAATAGTGGAAAAATATTATTTAATGGCGGCGGATAGGGTGTGGCATTTAGACTGTTTAAAATGTTGTGACTGCAATATTCGTCTTGACACAGAGCTCACGTGCTTTGCACGTGATGAAAATATCTACTGCAAAGAGGACTATTACAGGTAAGATTTGTATAACTAAATTACACACACACACACACACATACATACATATATATATATATATATATATATATATATATATATATATATATATATATATATATATATATATATATATATATATATATATATATATATATATATATATATATATATATATATATATATAGACAGACAGATAGATAAATAGATAGATAGATACATTTTAAAACATGATCTGGTAATTTCACATTAGACCTATCCCTTATGATGTCATAGGTGGTCATATTAGTTGACTGCTGAGAGATTCTACGTCTTAATTTTTATATTGTTATTGACAGCTATAAAACAGATTGTCAGATCACAAGAGATTATCACCTAACATATAAAACTAGAGAAAATAAAGAGACTCTCTGTCAGTATATTTATTGTATTTATTTTTAAGTAATGTGCTGCATTTGTATCGATGTGTCTTGTAGAAATTAAAAAATTATGGCAGACTAACATGGGACCAATTGCCCAGTTGTCCACCATCCAGGTAAAATTGGATTAATTTTTGTGTTAATGATCTTACTGAGAAGGGTCTATTAATATCAGAGGTTAATTAAATCAGCCGTATCATCCCACCCCAACCCCTTGCTAATGAGTAGGACAATTTATATGAGGATTTGTCTCCATGTATTAAAGACACACACAAAACACACACACACACACACACACACACACACACAGAAGACATAAATATTCATCGAAAGTAACATGAACATGTCTCAGATAATTATTAAACTGGATTACAGTCGTGGTAATTGTAACAAAACAATATTTAAGAAACAACATCATGTTTTAATTATAATTTGCAAGATAAACATGAAAATTTGTAACATACGGATATCTTAGATCTCAATATTATATATATATATATATATATATATATATATATATATATATATATATATATATATATATATATATATATATATATATATATATATATATATATATATATATATATATATATATATTCCGTTTTCTTTTTAATGTCAGGCAAGTTAAATGCAAGCGTATAAAATATATATACACACTAGAAAGGCTAATGAAAATCGTCTAACGCAATGACCGGGTATGAAAAAATCTTTCGAATACGTTTGGGATGACTACATTGATAATGTAATATGCATTGATGTGAGCTAGAAAAAAATCATCATATGAAGTGATGTGGGATAGGGAAATCTCATCATATGAAGAGATGTGGGATAGAGAAATCTCATTGGAAAGTGGGATATGGAAATCTCATCATATGAAGTTATGTGGGATAGGGAAATCTCACCACAAGAAGAAATGTGGAATATGGAAACCTCATCAAAGAGTCTGAATTTGTGGGCACAAACAAGGCCGATTTACTACTCAAACATTTTTATTCCGAGGGTGGGTTTTTCCTTTACTAATCCAATGCTTATGACGCGTGGAGTGTTTTTCTTTCATCTCTCAGTTTGAAGATAGTGCTGAAAAAAGATGGCTTGTCATAAGAATGTTAGTAGATTAAAAATACATAGTTTTCTAAACGTTTTGACATAATTAGAAACAACACTGAAAGATAAGTGTATAACAAAGAATTTGTTGAAAACAGGGATTACTATTTTTGCTTGACCAACAAATTAGTTCCTTAAATACTCAAGTCGCAAGGAACATTTATACATATACGTTCATTGCGTCAAATAATGGTGTCGACTACCAGGAAGGGATCCAGAACATAGTGTTTTGTACCGATGGAGGGTGGGTGGGCGATGAACAAAAAGGCCACGGGTCTGTGCGACGAAACGCCCAGTGGTAACCTAAGGAAACTTGTATATTAAGCGTTTCCAGGGCTTAATTTTAACCATCTAACTGTAAAGAAAATTCAATCTAGGAAACCTTTTAAGTTGTTTCGCGCAAAATTTATGTCGATGTGGGGTAGGGGAGACGCAGTGACTACACCCATCCGGATCCACCCATGACTACAGTGACAATGGGTTGGGATATACAATATTCCTCATGTCTTTATGGAATGGGCAAACTGTATCACACATAAATATGAGAGAACATTAAATGGGCCCCGAGCGCTTATAATTATCGGTGTCATTATATCATACATGAATTATCCTACGCCACAAAGAAAAATGTATGTCACTCTTATTATAGTGAATATTAGCATATGAGTACATGCTCTAAATCCATGCAATGTTTACTGAGAAAAGAAGACATCTGCGTGTGTTTGTGTTCAGATATGAAATGCAAAAATCTCGTATATCGATACTTATCATTATGTTTTGATGTGTTCTACACTTACGTGCTTCTTTTGACTAATTGGCCACATTGAATTACAAGTTTGCTTTTATACATCTCGCTTAAGATAATGTACATGCCCTGAATTCTTCACACTTTGTTTTTGAACATGAAAGACAAAATAACACCGAGAATTTCAAATTCTGGTACGGTGTTCCAGGTAAATTTATTTCATTGCAGTAAAATATGCAGGAAGAACAATAAAGTTACAAGAACCATTGAAGTTCTAAAATTTCAATTTGACTATAAGTATCGAACATTAATTTATTTGGAATTTAAGTCGGCATTTCAGTTTAGTATCCAATGGTTATAGAAATACATGCCATAATTCAATTACTGGTGTGGTGATAGACTTCTAACAAATTTTAAAAAATGACCGCCGTGTTGAGTCCGTGGGAAAACCACTTTATTTAAATTGCCTTGGTACGATTTTACATTGCATATAATGATGTGCCATTCAGAACAAACAAGACAAACAAACGTAACAATACCAAAGAAACCTTAATTTTTATTATATCCGTTATACATACACATCATTGCTAATACACGTGGAAAAAAGTGAGCAGTGGAATTTGAAACGTTAAAGAATATTGAGAGATATAAATGGAAAGAGAGCTGTTTAAACCATAAAGATACCTTGATTCATCGTCTTGAAAAGGTTTATTCTCCACCTTCAATGATTTATATGTGATATGTATTTTTTCTGGGGAAAAGGATAAATTTGAGTAAGACGTAATACATGTGTGTCCTATAATATTACACTGCGCATCTGTTCAAATCATCTTGCAAGAGCGTGATAAGTGATATTTTGATTTACAACTTTGAAGTTTAAATTTTTGTTTTTCCACGCCATAAATTAATTTTATTTATTAAAAACGAAACAAAATGCACACACACGGCTGAAGAAAGCAATTACAAAGAACTTACCATATCGTACTGACATCCGCATAGTTTCTTTCAAGAATTTTTTTGTAGATATAGTTGTATTTTTTAATAACAGATAAATGTATTGCATGATCATAACTTTAATGGTAAGAATGTTTCAGTTGTATCATCGATTCTTTTAATTTTCCTTAATGCTTGTTTTGTTAAAGATTCCAGTAGTTATCTTTGCTCTCGAAGCGTCGTGAAAGAAGCCAGTAAGTGTTGTCCTAGTTTGGTTGCTATTCAGTTCGTCTGTCCTTCCGCGATATAGTACATTTAGCTGCGACAAAACTTGTCTAGTCTGAGTACAACCAAGACCTAAACTTTGAAATTTGAAGACGACGAAAAAACTGAAAATTGACACTACCGTTTTCAAGGATTAAACACCTTTATAAGCACTGGTTTTTATTTAAGAAAGCTTTTGTTGTCATTCTTTCGTTCTGAATCTAACTTTGGACCATGGAATTTATCATTCATTCCTCTTTGTTTGTTTTTTTTATATATATTAAAGTCATACCTTTGGCACATCGATAAAATCATGTAGTGTGGCAAATATATTCATCAAGAGTGCAGCACATGAGACCAGTCCATGTTGAATTTTTTTTTTCTTTGCCATTTTAGTTACAACGCTACAAGCTGAACTGAATATATTGAAGAACTGTCTCCTCACTGATTTTCACTCTCGCACCAATAAAATCAGTATATTCTTAACTCTTTCCAAAACATTTGTTAAATTCTTTTACGTGTATTTTATTTTTTCAGACGTTTTTCTGTGAAGACCTGTGCAAAGTGCAATCTGGGAATTTCAGCAAATGAACTTGTCATGCGCGCCAGAGACTATGTATTTCATTTGTCCTGTTTCACGTGCTGGGCTTGCAATAAAACCTTGACAACAGGAGACTATTTTGGTATGAAGGACAATTTAGTATATTGTAAACCAGACTATGAACTCCTTTTTCAAGGAGATGGTATGCAAAATCTTTCCTCCGGGATCATTGGTCCTCCAGCAGGAGACATTCCTTTTTACAGTGGTGTAAAACGTACACAAAAGGGACGACCGCGAAAACGAAAAATTACTGCGTCTGATGGAAATATGTGTTCTCAACAACACCTAGGTAAGATGATAATGTTTGCAAAAACTCCATTGACAGGTGGTACTGCTTCTTTAACATGTTTTCCATATAATTCTTCACAGGACGATTTTTGACCGATTAGACATTATGTCCCTTTATCAGTCAATCAAACAACCAATGAGTTAATAAACTCGAACAACCAATCAATCAGTAGGTGAGTCTGTCTCTGTGTGTCTGTCTCTGTATGTCTGTCCATATGTATCTGTATGTATGTATGTATGTATGTATGTATGTATGTATGTATGTATGTATGTATGTATGCATGCATGCATGGATGTATGTATATGTATGTATGTATGTATGTATGTATGTATGTATGTATGTATGTATGTATGTATGTGTGTGTGTGTGTGTATGTATGTATGTATGTATGTATACAAAACCAGGTATAACTGAAACGGAACAAGAGGAAAACATCAGAAGCTCGTTATTTGTTGTCACAGATCCAAACTAGCGTAGCAATAATCACATGGTATATTTACGCCGATCTGAATTTTCCTTGATGCCAAGAACATGTTAATGCCGTGATAAATATCTTCATATAAGAAGATTTGCGAAACGAATCACCGTTAATAACACATACATTTATCAACTTTGTTTTGGCATTTCATCCATCAACCGACCGTGAAGAACACAACATTATTTCAGATCGACATAGTCGCATGTAAGACACCTTTTAAACTTGACTAGCTGTATCTTATGATATAGTCGGAAACAAAGAAAGAGGTTATGTGCTAGGGATTTGCTACCTTTATTTTAATCACTTTGCTGAGAAAATAATTTGAAAATTACTAAGAATATATCTGAAAATTACTTAGAATCCACAGCATGTTTCCTCAACTAAAATAGTATTGTTTTAAAATCTTCGGCATGTTTGTTCATTTCTGACAAGTATGCAAAATGAACGTTTGCCTACTGGTTTGATTTTTATATATAGATTTTGAAACTGATAAACATAACAGAATCGTATACCAGTTCTTCAAACAGCCATGCGGCTGAATGATGCGTGGTACTAATGATACGGAAGACTGTGAACCAGCCTAGAAATGGATGAACATAAAATAGAGCAAATGCAAGTTTGGCTGGCCAAGATTGGTTAATAATGAAAGGTACATTTTAACGAAAAGAGTCTTTTGAGAGTTTATCCTTGTTGTAAATTAAAAAATAGAGACAATGTTTTATTGATTGAATTTCAGTCCTTTTACAGACTTGAGTTTGGAACTCATTGCTGAAATTATCACCTCTTTGGTGCGGATTTGAAAACACATGTTTCAAAGACATGTAGATCCAGTAAATGCCGCGGCTCACATGGTTTTCTTTACAAAGAAGCTGTTATCAAGGATATGTCTATACCGAAACAAATGTTTGATCATGACCATTAAGAAATTCGAAGCTATTGAATTTTTAATATCATGGTGTTTGCACTGGTTTACTAGGGGAACTGAATTAGTACCGCGAGTCCTTACGAAGACATTACACAGAGCAATTGTCTGTCCTGTACAATCATCGAGTCTGCATCACCCGTCTTCGAAACGCGCGTGTAGTTAATGTAGACATTCATCTAAGAAAAAGTCTAACATAAGCTTTCTTTTGGACAGCTTTATTTTAGGACAAAACACATCATTTTGTCATGACATGGTATCCTAGGGGATCTGAAATCTGCCTTTTGTCCCTCTTAAGCCTATTAGACTGTCTTGACCACTTCAGTTTTACCTACCATTCACGACCACTTACTTTTGCATTCAACTCGCTCAGTAATCCGCGACCGGTCTGTAGAAAAGAACATAACAGAACCTTTATTTAGTGTTAAATCTCAGGCCACACGCAGGCGACACTGGAGACCAAAGTAATGCATAAATAGAGAGTGGCTACTATACGTCTTTGAGCACATACAGACTTGTGACAAAACGGGTGTGCATTATGATGTAAAACACAATGTAACCGGTACATTATATTTTTTAAAAAACAATTTTTTAACGTATTATGCACACACACACACACACACACACACACAGAAAACATACATACATACATACATACATACATACATACATACATACATACATGGACTTCAGTAATTACATAAAGTTTAGACTGGAAAAGAGTGCGCTTCTGAAAATCGTAGGATTATTTGCAGTCTTACAAAGGAATATACTTAGCTTGCGATCAAATGATCATACATATAATTATATTTGTAATATTCACCATTAAGTTGTGGCAGGTACATCAATCTTGTTCGAAAATGGAAAATATTTTTTGTCATGAATAACGAAAATATGCTGTTGATATTATTAAAGACGTACCAAGATTCCTCGGGAATTACGGTACATACCTAACTGATGGACCTTATCGACTATTGGTACAGTGAAAAAACATCCGTGGTGCGTAACAACGGTGAAAAATACCACGGTAACCCGACATACCGGTACAGTGAAAAAAGTACAGTGGTGCGTACCAACGGTGAAAAATACCACGGTAACCCGACATACCGGTACAGTGAAAAACGTACAGTGGTGCGTACCAACCGTTAATTTTGTTGTTGTTGTAGTGTTTAACGCCGATTTTCAGCACACAATAGGCTATTCCTGGCGACCAGTATTAATGGTGGAGGAAGAACCCCGGAAAACCCCGGAAAGAACCACCGACCCACGAAAAGCTACTGGCAAGCTTTCTCACATACCGACATTGGCTGAATCCGAGACTCGAACCCACGCAGGCAGAGGTGACATGGCAGTGATCCGTAACGGAGAGCGCTTTAGACCACTCGGCCACTCGGGGCCCCCCACCAACGGTGAAAAATACCACAGTAACCCGATATACCGGTACAGTGAAAAAAGTACAGTGGTGCGTACCAACGGTGAAAAATACCACGGTAACTCGATATACTGGTACAGTGAAAAAAGTACAGTGGTGCGTACCAATGGTGAAAAATACCACGGTAGCCCGACATACCAGTAATATCGCGTAGCTACATACATGATTCATTGGAGTATTTTGCATTTATCATTGACACCCTAAATCCAGTCGTGTGACATTTAGTATAAATGCCATTTGGTTTCCTATAAGTACTAAATGCTGAAAAGTATATTAAAGATTCAAGATGAACATTTTAGTAAGCTGGGCATTTTATAATGTTATCACCACCTAGTGGTGAGACATCTTTCTCTTCTTTAAAGAACATCCGGGGATATATGCCTAAAACGTTTCTTTGGGAAACGTTAAATTTCAGGGGCTTTTGTGTCTCCACTTCTTATGCTGTAGAACTGTTTGGGTATTATCACTATAGTAACGTTGTCTGCATGTATCGCTTCACAAAGATGCTTCTGTATTATTGGTTTGATATACTTTTCATATGCTAGGATTAATCATGCACCGCACATTAAAAAGTAATTTATGAACAATGCATCTGACACCAAAAGGAACAACCACAATGTTAACACTAAAGTAATAAACAATAACGCAATTTAGTTTTTCCTTTGTACAGTGTTGCTAAAAAATAAAATGCAAAAATAATTTTAAAAAATCTGCAAACAGATAGAGGTCAAGGTCGGTGCCAATTTGATACATTATTTCTAAAAGAACACACACACAAACAATTTTGTAATTATTTACTTTTAATTCCAAACAAAATCGAACGTATGACACCGATACTAGACTGAGCATGAAACAGTACATCCACCATGTTTGTAAACGATAATGTATTTAATTTTGAAGAATGAGAAAGTATGTGTTTCATTGATGACAAGAATATCAGAAAACAAGAAGGGTCTCCTGAAATCTTTGTGAAACTATGACATTCGTTAAAATTGTTGAATTATAGGTAGATGGAACAATTGCTTTTTAAATGTCTTACAAACGTGTGTTCTTAACAATGACAGTCACTTTCTATATTTGTAGATACGACTTAAATTTGCATAGAGTTCGTGCACACGGATACAAAAAGGGTCATTCGCGAATCTGAATAGCTGCTAATATACATTTAGGTTTTATTAGAGACACAAGAATGGCAGCAATCGGAATTATAATGTTCGAACGTTCAGAACGTCGCTGTCGGTAATTAATGAGCGTGGATATTGTTTAGCAAACTGTATCAAATTCCTAGAAACTTATGATGCACATGCGCAACACGGAACCTTTGATTTTCATTGAATAAGCTAACACAAGACAACATCATGTTTAGTTTTTGAGAGATATTGCCAGAAATTCATAAGAGAGTAATATCGTGTGGAATAAAGTGTAAAGCCGGCATGGCTTCTGCCTTAAATCAAAGTTTACATGGAAGTTCCAAACGCTGTCACGAAGCGCGTGTTTAGTTTAGTCTCTCTTATTTTAAGTAAGTAATAAAAATGTTTAGAAAAACACACATCAGAAGGTTCTGTTAATTTAACAGTGGTCCATTCATCTGGAAAGACGAAAAAGAATGAAAGAATGAAAAAGGGAGAAAGAATGATGACAATGTGATTAAAAGAAAAGAACACGTTAAAGAATGGAAAGAAATGCGAACGCAAGCCTGATTCTTGCAAGCTCGCAATGATGTGGTGTGGAAGAATTAGATTTGTCGTTGTAGGGAATTTTTGTACACAATGTCCTGAAACAAGAGGAGAAACACTGCCGACGCATTTTTGTCGTATGCTTCATTAATGCCGCAACTAGCTCGGGGGAACACTGAAGAAAACTTTGAAGTTTTATTCAAAATACAGACTTCGGAAGATGTGGGTAGAAAATGTTACCAGAGGGGGGTAGGCATTTGTGAAGCCGATCCGCTCAATCCATGCAAAAATAATTTACTCTTCAGAAATCAAAGATAATACAATTTTATCGAGTCACTTCTTTGGGGAATGTGACACTGTACTTATTTAATCAAACATACTCTGTTATATTTGAAGCGTTAAACCAGTCTATGACACTGGGGCTTCATAGCCCAAGGAAGCACGGCTGGAGTTTCTTGTCAGTAAAATGTGGTGAAAATCAAATTTGTAATTTCTTAATACATATTAGTAGTTCAACACCATCATTTTTTTTTATTACATAAACCATTATTATTACAATACAGCTGTTGCTACTACTACCACTACCATCACCACAACTACTTATAATGTTAGTGTTAGTGTTGTTGCTGTTGCTACCACCACAACCATTACTACTAGTAATGCTGCTGATGTTGTTACTATTCTTCGCTTATTACTAATGAGTACAAATATAAACAAGAAAGAAGTTTTTCGAAAGAAATACATTAAATGTCAAAGACTGTAGAAGCGAAATACACGCATATATAATGTGGAAATAAGACGTTAACTTTCAGTCCCCCCAAAAAATTAACAAACGAACACACACACACACACACACACACACACACACACGCCTATATATATATATATATATATATATATATATATATATATATATATATATATATATATATATATATATATATATAGCAACAATCATTTCGCTCATATGCTTTCTGTCTACTGAAAAAGAGCTTTTGCTAATATCACCCATACGAATTGAATATCACCATACAAAGTTAATATAACCATAGCAATTGAATGTGACGCATAAAATGAATCTCGCCCATACGAATTGAATATCACACATAAAACTTGAATATTACCCATAAAACTTGAATATTACCCATACAAATTTAATATTACCCATGCAAATATAGTATCACCCATACAAATTTAATTTCACGCATACGAATTGAATGCCACTCATACCAATTCAATGTCACCCATACCAACTTCATATCACCCATACCAATTCAATATCACCCATACAAATTCAATATCGTCCACGACAATTCAATATTACCCATACAAATGTAATACCACCCACACACATTCAATATCTTCCACGACAATTCAATATCACCCATACCAGTTTTATATCATCGCTACCAATTCGATACCAGTTCATTATCACCCATACCAATTCAGTATAAGTCACATCAATTCAATACCACCCATACCAATTCAATATCATCCATACTGGTCTTGTATCACCCATACCAATTCACTATCACCCATATGTTCAATATCACCTATACTAGTTCAGTATCACCCATACTAGTTCAAAGTCACTCATAGCAATTCAATATCATCCGTACCAGTTCAATATCAACCATACTTATTCTATATCAAACATACCAGTTCAATATCGACCATACCAATTCAATGTCACCTATACCAGTTCAATATCATGTAATTTCCATGACTGCAGATTCTATGAAAATTTTACAAAATTAAATAATACTTACCTTAAATTTATGAATTTTGAAAATACAATTCGGCGTTCAGCTATAAATGTTAATGCTGTACTCAGTACTTGTATCTTTGAGGTGAAATTTAACATACAACACGGTTCCATGTTTCACATCTTTGTAGTGAAATTTACCAGACAAAATGGGTCATATTTCGCATCTTTGTGGTGAAATTTAACATACAACAGTGTTCCATGTTTCACATCTTTGTAATGAAATTTAACATACAACAGTGTGCCATGTTTTACATCTTTGTAATGAAATGTAACAGACAAAATGGGTCATATTTCACATCTTTGTAGTGAAATTTAACATACAACAGTGTTCCATGTTTTACATCTTTGTAATGAAATTTAACAGACAAAATGGGTCATATTTTACATCTTTGTAGTGAAATTTAACATACAACAGTGTGCCATGTTTCACATCTTTGTAGTGAAATTTAACAGACAACAGTGTGCCATGTTTCACATCTTTGTAGTGAAATTTAACAGACAACAGTGTGCCATGTTTCACATCTTTGTAATGAAATTTAACATACAACAGTGTGCCATGTTTCACATCTTTGTGATGAAATTTAACATACAACAGTGTGCCATGTTTCACATCTTTGTGATGAAATTTAACATACAACAGTGTGCCATGTTTCACATCTTTGTGATGAAATTTAACATACAACAGTGTGCCATGTTTCACAGGCAACTCATAATAAGACGACGTAAATGTTGACCTCCTAAAGATTTTGCGTGAAGTTTCAATCATTGTTCAAGTATAAAGTGATATTTTCTAACACCTACATATATTATATGAACTGTTATTTGATGACACCAAGATATATTATATGAAGTGATATTTTATAACACCTAAATATGTTACATAAAATGATATTTGATAATACCTCTCTCTCTCTCTCTCTCTCTCTCTCTCTCTCTCTCTCTCTCTCTCTCTCTCTCTATATATATATATATATATATATATATATATATATATATATATATATATATATATATATATATATATATATATATATATATATTATAGTATAGTGATACTTGATAACACCGACATAACTGATATAATATAAAGTGATATTTTATAACACCTACACATGTTACATAAAATGATATTTGATAATACCTACATATATTATATAGTTCAATTATCATCTAGTTCAATATCTGACAAAATGAAGTGTCAGCTTATCATCAGAAAGACCATCCTGGCACTACTATCGTCTTCATCTTCGTACCTCTTATGCGAGGTCTGACGAGCAAGCCGAAGGTATGCAACTTGTACGCTAATATTTTACTGTCCAACTAAACGTATTTAAGAAACTAACGAAATGAAACATCTATCACAACGCGAAATCACAGACCTGTCAAAATAAAAAAAGACGGTAGCTCTACACCTTTTTCTTAGCTGGTCGAGCGTGCAATGAACCTTTGGGATTTGTCAAATATTGACAATCGTTTACCAATGTTGTCCTTTTGTGATCGAATGTATCTCCAATTCGCTCAAGAGCCGATATTTCACTCCACGGGCATGTAATGCAAACAAGAAGCAACGCTGAATGATCCTATATATACAGTTTTAAGTCGACTTTTCTTCCAACTGAAATGAATGATCGTATATATGCAGTTAGAAGTCAACTTTCCTTCCAATTTAAAGAATTCTATAACTTTTGAGTCATTTACTCTGACCTGGTTTGATTACAACCTTATGATCGGCAACATTATCACATTAAACGACATAGAATGTCACGAAAACAAAATGTTACTTTGGACGTCACAGAATATCACATTAGACAGCACAAATATCACATTAGACGGCACAAAAGATCACATCAAAAGAAAATCAAATTAGACAGCTTTACACTGCACTACACATGAAAGATTACCCAGGTACACATGAAATATTACTAAGTTCCCAAGTCTCATTCAGCTAGACTCTCTCGTGACTTTGATAAATTTACGCTGAACGAGCGTCTTAACAAGTTCTGTAATTGCATCTTACTGGTAGGTGTCACTCATTTCTTTCTATTTTTCCTTTCCTTTTTCTTTTTTCTGAAGAATGCAATATATATATATATATATATATATATATATATATATATATATATATATATATATATATATATATATATATATATATATACAGTAAAGTCTATCAGCAGCATTTGTGCATAAATGACAAATGTCAACGTTGCAAGCCACGGGCGATAGTCCGCCACGCTCTTTTGTCATCCGTGGCTGCCTGTGCTGATTTATATTTATTCGTTTTTTGACGGATACATATCAAGAAAACTATCAATAATACCACATAACAATCTCCCACACATAAATGAGAGTGCCTGTTTTGTCAATCGATGAGTAACTGTGCTTGGAAAAGAAAATTTGATTGTCTCATTCAAACAGTGTAAAAGGTCACGATGGGTCAAAATATAGAGAAAATAAATGTACTCGCACAGATAGGTTAAGCGGGTTTATTAATATTCATGAGAAACGAGGAAATCTCCGTACAGGTACCCACGGGTGATAACGGATTATCGTCTGTGGCATGCGATGATGGATTGACAAATGTACTTACTTTAGGGTGGAAGTAGGTGTCCGTGCCAAAGCCGGCAACGCGTGCCCTTTTTATGTACTCGATTAGGTAGTGCCGTAGTCTCACGATAAGCAAGATTTTCGCGCAGAAGCAACACCATTAATTATGCATAGCTTTTGTGATCGGCCGAAAGGATTTTCTTTAAAAAAAGAAGAAGAAAAGAAAATGTTTCAATTTTGTGATTAAGTATACTGACAGATCTACGAAATAATCAGCGACTTTACCCCAGTATTAGAAAGTTTAGTTTTGAATACTGCAATAGTGTGTATATAACTATTTGGACAACTTCGTTTAATTTTGAAACATACATATACGCCTCAGATAGATTTGTCCGCATAGTAATTTAAAGCAAAATCATCCATTTCGTTCGCAAGAAAGTTCTCAGCAAAACAAACAGAAATTTATTTGGACCTCCACGGTTATTTATACATTTGGGTTGACCGTAGGAAAGACCATGGTTGGTATCTGACCTAAACAGGCAAGTCAATTCATAGGCCGGTAAGTGGCCATCCATTTAGTACGTACGCATGGAGGGGGAGGGGGTTAACCCAAATGTATACGCATGCGTATGGGGGAGGTCTACTGATAATGTACGTACACATAGAAAACGGGTTGGGTGGGTGGTGTGAAACCTCGATAATAATTTGTCTAATACGTAAACTGTTCGACTGGGTTCAGTCAGCGTTTAAATTTTAGCGGGCACTTGACAAACTGTTTAAAATTATGCAGCTTATTTCTTTGATGCAGCCAGACATTCAACGTCAGTGGACTATCTGTTTTATTAAACACGATAATATTATTAATCCTTTGTAGTTTCTGCATGGATTAAATATAGGCCGTTATATAAAATTCGGGAGGGGGGAGCGTCAAGCGTACGTTTGCAGGTGGGTGTGTGTGTAAAAAAAGTACGCACGTGTACATGGAGGGGTCAAGCTTTGCCAGATTTTTGCGTACATACTAAATGGATGGCCCCTAACAGGCACTATCTGTTTATCCCGATTAGTCAGTCTTGTAACTGAGCGCGTAGCAGGGAGCAGGAAACCATAATGGGCGCGTTGCAAATGTGCCAAAAGTATTGAGATTCCGTACTTTTACAAATATTTAATATGCAAGTTATCTGCTCTCTCATGAGCACAAGAAGTGTGACGCAGTTGTCAGCGAAAGAACTGACAGAAGTTCATTCAGAACATCTGTGGCCTTTTCCGTCAAGTCGATAACGACACATTATGTGTAATTCGCCATTAAAAACTAAATCTGAATTACTTTCTGCCACATGAAGTTATATGTCTGAAGGAGACAAAGCCACAATCTATGCATTCACATATTCTCTGTCAATCCTAGTCTCGTAAATTGCCGAGGTGGTCCCAATGGTAGTTATTGGCATACATTCGAGGTTCCTATATAAAGGAGGTATATTCAAGACAATAAAAGCAACAATAACAAAAGCAAATCGCCCCCCCCCTCCAAGTATACTTCAATAGGAGAGTATCTTGGATCTTTACAGAACTGTTTCTTGTGTTTTAAACCACATTAAATATTCACTCTCATGTTTCTCATACGCTACGGATATTGGAAATCACGCGACACGTGTCTGGGTTTTAGAATTTCACGTAATTGCTCTAAAGACAGTTATATACATTACAATGAGACGAACTGACTCATATGAGATACACAATTTTGTTTTATACAATATAAACATGCAACTATTTTTTGTACCCCGTTGGAATTGAAATAGATTCTAATGAGTTTGTATGATAAATATATGCAATGCATTCCTGATAAGAAATAGCCAATTTACATAAACAATATTTTCTGTTTGACGATTTCAAACATAACTTTCAGTGTAACCCAAAATAATTTTCCCCGAGAAAAACAAATATAATAATATATAATTTTCATTAACTCTTAGCCGAGAAACTCGACAAACGTATTTTTCAATCTGAAGCCGTTTCAAAGCGTAACCGTTTGTCCGGTATCAAGCCCAACTTAGCAATTAAATTTATCCAGTATATCAAGTACAATTAAATTTATCCAGTAGATCAAGTACAATTAAATTTATCCAGTATATCAAGTAAAATTAAATTTGTCCAGTATATCAAGTACAATTAAATTTATCCAGTATATCAAGTACAATTAAATTTGTCCAGTATATCAAGCACGATTAAATTTATCCAGTATATCAAGCACAATTAAATTTGTCCAGTATATCAAGCCCAGCTTGGAAGTAAGTTAGTCCAGTATATCTAGTCCATCTTGGTAGTAGGTTTGTCCGGTATATCAATCCCAACTTGGCATTAGGTTTGTCCGGTATATCCATCCTAGATTGGCATTAAGTTTGTGTATACCAAGCCAAACTTGGCAGCATGTTTGTCCGGTATATCAAGCCGAACTTGGCAGTATGTTTGTCTGGTATATCAAGCCAAACTTGGCAGTTAAGTTTGTCCAGTATCAAACCCAACTTTCCAGTAAGTTTGTCCAGTATATCTAGCCCACCTTGGCAGTAAATTTGTTAAGTATATCAAGCCCAACTTGGCAGTAAGTTGGATACTTGCAGAAAGATATGAAATATAAGCAAAGTAGTAAATCTAAATTTTATGATCAAACAGGTGCGTACCGATTTTTTTTACTGGAATCATGAGATTGTGATTTACTATGCTTCTACACATCAAGATGGCATGTCATTCAACCTAAGTTAATGTCGCCTTATCTCCTTAATTATAGACCATTGGGATAGATATCAGCTGACGTTTGGTATGATTCCTTACATCATGATATGTAACGTAGGGCACATCGCGTGAAATGGTCCATCCAAATGACTCAACATTTAGTAAATCTTAGTAAATCTTATATGAAATAACTAAAAAGGTACTGCTAATTCTGTTCAAATTTTCACACAAAAATGTCTTATATCTGTAACATTTTATTATTTTTAACGCGTTACAAATCACTTGGGCGGGTATTATAGCAAATTTCAGAAGTTTTTCTAAGGTACCGTGCTATCTGAAGGAAGTTTGGACTTGATAAAAAGAGAACAGCTTATTCGAATTTACTTTAGTGAAATAAGGCAGTCTAAAAAAGTGTCATTTCATTACAGAAAAAAAAATAATTTGTTGATATATGGTTGTTAAAAGTCCGTTTGGTTTCAACAGGGGACAGGTGTACAATTGCACTATCCGTTACCAGTAATTACAGTATTGTCCATGTCTATTTACAGACGAATTAATTTCAATTACATAAATGTCCATACAAATTAAATGTTTCTTAAGTAAATGGGATTAAATACAATACAGTTTTAACAGGTGGGATCTTACTGTAAATGGATGTATATGTTTGCATTCAGGTACATCTGTGGACTAAAATTTCACCTTTACATGTAATGTTACACAGGTGTGAACAACGAAGCCGCAAGGAGGAAATCACTCAAATATTATCTACAAATAAAAGGAGCTTTCTCAATATTGTACCATTAAAGACCACCGACGACGCCGAGGCGAGAGAACTGTTTGCTCTTCGCATAAAAGGAAACCAAATATTTTTGACAACTACTTCAGTTGAACACATTTGGATGTCTGATATTGACACCATAACTTAAATGAGGGTGTAGGCATTTGGAAAGAATGGTATGTGAACTATATTTAAAGTTTGCATTCTTGTCCAAAATACTAAAAAGAATGAATTGCATGTAGCCTAAAACAATCCAGTCTTTGATCAACAACGTTTTTCAAATAGCCGCATCTTTTATTTGCAGCTGATAAATTATTCAACGTACTTTTTGTTATGTTTTTGTCTAATATGACGGTCTATCCATCCATATATCCATCCATCCATCTATCTACTATCTATCTATCTATATCTATCTATCTATCTATCTATCTATCTATCTATCTATCTATCTATCTATCTACCTACCTATCTATCTATCTACCTATCTATCTATCTATCCACCTATCTATCTACCTATCTATCTATCTATCTATCTATCTACCTACCTATCTATCTATTAGTGCTAGTGACATATTACACTCATTTTATCCTCCTCCCTGCCTTTTATTACGAATATTTGGTAATTTCCTATTGGTTTGATTTTGTGCGATTGACTTCATCGTTTTCTTGCGTTTTAGTAGATATTGTCTGATGTCATGGCCAACTTCACATGCTGTACTTTATAACCATATTTTTTTTTACTTTAAACCAAAACAGATTAATCTCATACTGTAACTATTCAATACTTTCACGAAAAAGGACATGTTGTACTATAGCTAAGTTTATGCACCTACCTAACTATGAGGCTCAGAGACTATCATGGAAGGGTAATCAAAATTGACATTTTAAAAAAAATATTTAGATCAACGTTTCAATTCAATGTGTTGTGGGGGGGGGGGGGAGCAGCTGTAATTGCAGTGCCGATCTTAGTAACCAATTCAGTACCAGCGACGACGATTTAATGAAATGGTAAAGCTTCCACTTGAAAAGTATTGGAATGGTTGAACTTCCACTTGAAAATCACTGTAATGGTTGAACTTCCACTTGAAAATGACAGTGCTCCTGATTTAGTAGTTTGGAGGTGATTTTGTATCCAACTTTGCTATAAAGCAAGTGAACCAATAATATGCACAGTACACCTTACAGAAATTATCATGCTTCGGTGAGTAAACGAGAAAGACCACGCGTGTTTTCGACGTGATGAAAATTTTACATGCCAGTGCGAGATATCCATTTACTTCTCCGCTCTTATGTGACGTTATTAGCAACAGCAACGAAAGAGGTTCACCGAAACTCTGTCAATGTTGACGATGAGACAAAATGGCATTGCCTGTACAGGCCATTTTACATCCGGGGACAGCCTTGCTTGGAGCAGTCAGCTGAAATAATATTTACATTAAAATCTGACGAAATAAAAAATAATAATTTTGCATTATCAATAACAATGCTCAAAATTATGGTAGAAGTGTTTACATTTTGTATACTGTTCGTTAGTTTCTGAGAATTCCTCAGAAAAATAGGCGAAAACAAAACATGGCATATATATATATATATATATATATATATATATATATATATATATATATATACATACATATATACATATATATATATATATATATATATATATATATATATATATATATATATATATATATATATATATATATATATATATATATATATATATATATATATATATATATATATATGGGTCCTTGCAAAACTGAAACTGTGCTGGCAAGTGTTCAAAATTGAAGCGAGAGGGTTCCCGGGGAGCGATTGGTGAGATTCGTTCATTTCCAATTTACGATGTGCGGGGTTGTTAGAATTCATCCGAGTGAAAATGGAAACATGATTTTACTGGAGTTATAACGTATAATTTATGTTTATAGTTCAATGGCAGATGTACAAAATAATTATGGATATCACTACATAGTTCTAAATATACGGTTAATGCGTTACTGAACTTATATTGAAGAATATTCGCATAGGTTCATTGTCTTGGCAGGCCGACAAGCTTTAATACATCAACACAGATATGTTTTCAATACATATTCAGTAACCCCATAGGTATGAGATATTAAAGAACGTGTACTCACTGTTCCCTTTTTACTACCTACTTATTATTAGTTTAAATTTCCTGATTCCCTTAGCAAGTGCGATTTTTATTGGCAACCATGATTATTATTCCAAGATAAAGGTTATACAATATAATATTAGAGTACATGAATAAAGATTTCAATAAATCCCGCCTTTTCCCATTTTATTATTTATTATTATTATTATTATTATTATTATTATTGCACAGAAAAACTTTTTTCCATTATGTCTACTGTAGAGTACGTGAGTGTATATATCAATAAATCCCTTATTTCCCAACATTATTATAATTATTATTATTATTATTATTATTATTATTATTATTATTATTATTTCAAAGAAGAACTTTATTTTCCTTTAGGTCTACCGTAGAGTACACGAGTGTAGATTTCAACAAATCTCCCCGTTGCTAATTATTATTATTATTACTATTATTATTATTATTACTTTACAGAAGAACGTTATTTTCCATAAGGTCTACTGGCCTTTGAGCATTAGTGCAGAAACGTGTCATATATTTCACTTCCGGATTAGCATTACTGCCTCATTACTGTCTGCGTACTGTCACCGAAATGCACACACACAACCATATAATAATGCTCATATTCAAATAATACATAATACATGTGAATTTAACTCTTGTATCACCACCAAAATTGAGAGGAAACATGCTCTAAATATTGACAGGGACAACATTCTTGGGTACTGAACCGGAAATGACAATTGTGACCCGAGTCCATTTACCAATAGTGAAGAATGATTGCTTGACCTAGACACTGAGAAGAGACATTGCCAGTTTTACTAAACAAAACGATGCTATACCTGTGATAGATATTCACTCACTATCGACTGACTTCAATAATTTGCGTTTGTCTGATGTAACTTGCTGTAAATGTAAATTGACCGTGATTAATCAACAACACGCGAAGGTAACCGTGTTTGAATCATGCTTTCAACTCTACGTGCACCAAGCACTTACAAATATTGGGAAAAATAGTATCCCAAATGAGTATGATGTCGGAAACTGTTACCTAGATAAAAACGCTCATTGTTCTGGTCGCAAGTATGACCAAGATCTGCAGGCGAAAATGAGAATCGGTTGTGAAATCGGTAAGAAATATATTTTCCAATAATAATAATAATAATAATAATACTTTTTTATTATTCAGGTTTTATGACAGACGACCAGATGGCTCAGTGTAACATGCTCTCCCAGGAAGGGTATCTTACGGCTTCTCAGGCTCGCCAAAAGCGCGTGCGGACATCCTTCAAGCACCATCAGTTACGGACGATGAAGTCCTACTTTACTCTGAACCATAACCCTGACGCCAAGGATCTCAAGCAACTTGCACAGAAAACGGGGCTTTCTAAGAGAGTTTTGCAGGTAGGACGGACACAAATTCTGATGCTGTACATGAGATGTAAATGATGAGAGAGAGAGAGAGAGAGAGAGAGAGAGAGTTCAATTGACATGACCTTTCGGATTTTAGAAGAACGATTCTTACATTAATTAGCATATTTTTAATCAGAAAAGACAAATGATCATGAAAGTTGGACTATAACTGTCCAAGTTCAAACGAACTGAAACGTAAGTCTTATACCATACTGTATAACCCATACTAAGTTTCTTCGAGTATTCCACGGGGTGATGAGGTATTGAATGGAAATGCCATGTTATAGAACCATGCAACGTTTCTTTTGAGTATTGCACGGGGTGATGACGTACTGTATGGAAATACAATACTGTAGAACCAGAGAACGTTTCTTTTGAGTAATGCACGGGGTGATGAGGTACTGAATGGAAATGCCATGCTGTAAAACCATACAACGTTTCTTTAAGTATTGGAAGGAGTTACGGCAGTGCTGTCCAACCTTTTTGACGCTATGGGCCACTGAAAAAGGTTTTTCTTGAAGCCGAGGCCCCAGCAGGAAACTGAAAAGCAACGACTATGTAGCTGCGCTAGCTCTGGCTGGCCATTTAAAATCAGCCCGCGGGCCGCGGGTTGGACAGCACTGGGTTATGGGGTACTGAATGGAAATACCATACTGTAGAACCATACAACGTTTCTTTAAGTATTGGAAGGGGTGATGAGGTACTGAATGGAATTTCAATAATGTAGAACCACGCAACGTATATTTGAGTATTGGACGGGATGATGAGGTAATGAATGGAAATACCATACTGTAGAACCATACAAAGTTTCTATGAGTATTGGAACGAGTTATGGTGTACTGATTTGAAATGCCATACTGTATAACCATACAAAGTTTATTTGAGTATTGGAACGAGTAATGGGGTACTGATAGGAAAAATACCATACTCTTTCAGCATTTAAGGGAGATATGGGGAACTGACTTGAAATGCAACACTATAATCATACAAAGTTTATTTGAGTACAGGAAGGAATGATGGAGCACTAATAGAAAATTACATTTTTACAACACTGGAAGGAGTTCAGGTTCCGATTTTAAATATATTATTGTATAACCATACAAAGTTTCTCTGAGTATTGGAGCGAATGATGGGGTACTGATTTTAAATATATTATTGTATAACCATACAAAGTTTCTCTGAGTATTGGAACGAGTGATGGGGTACTGATATGAAATACATTATTGCATAACCATACAAAGTTTCTCTGAGAACTGGAGCGAATGATGGGGTACTGATTTGAAATACATTATTGCATAACCATGCAAAGTTTCTCTGAGTATTGGAGCGAATGATGGGGTACTGATTTGAAATACATTATTGCATAACCATACAAAGTTCTTTGAGCATTGGAAGAAGTGATGGAATACTGATTTTTGTTAAATACAATATTGTATAATCACACAACGTGTTTTTGAGTATTGGAATGAGTGATGGAGTACTGATTTGAAATACAAGTCTTTGAGTGTTGGAATGAGTGATTGGGTATTGATTTGAAATGCCATGCTGTATAAGCATACTCAGATTATTTGAATATTGAATACTGGAAGGAGTGATTGATTAATGTATGGAAGTATACATAAATGCAGCTGTAGAGTTCTCAGAAAAACTGTTATTAAAATAACGAAAGTGATACTTTTCAAGATAATATTTTTGTTGCAACGATTTTCAAACAATGCTGATAAAATCTAAGCACGCGTGAGTCTCACAAACAGCAGGACTAATTAGTTCATTTTCTGCGGTGTTGTTTGCAAAAGTGTATTTTCTTAATGCTGTACATTTTCGCTAGCTAAGAGCTGCCGATCCTTGGTGGCGACATAGTGCAAGCGAAATAATTGTATGATGGAATTAAAAGAAAACATGCCCCCAATTTTAAGATGAAATTGTATCAAAATAGTCTGCACAAAATAAAATTGTTTTTTTTTTTCAAGATATTTGAGGAATTCTTTTTCCGGTATGTGTACAGAATTAAATGAGGTTTATTTCCGTTTATTTAAGCGCTATGATGCAGAGAAGTTTCCAGAGGTTTCCATAGGCTAAAAATAATTTTCAGTTTTATTTTACATGATACGTTATTGATATAGATTTCATGAACGTAAATGTAAATGCTTATTTCTCAATGTTTTGGGCATTCATCGTGTAAAAGTATTAACAATGTTCACATCCGTAATGGGTAAAATATGGTAGCAAAACGCGTAAGAACCTAAAGCTACACATGATCTCTAACGATCCTCTTGAAAGCGGAATGAAATTAAAAACAGAAGCAGAATTGTACCAAAGAGTGGACATGAGCAAATTGTTTATATATACAAAACACAGAGATGAATCACTGAGCGTCTCACGGCAATACACAGTATGTTGTTACGTGTTTATGCTCTTACAAAACGTAACAAGAAAAAAGTGAAGACAACAAGATTTGCAAAATTTAACAAAAAAATTATTTCTCTAGAAAAGCAGGGTAAAATGAAAAAAGAACTTACGGTTCTACGAATGAAATCCCAAAACAATCCATTGTTTGTCACGTACTGCAAGTATGGCCTCGATTTCACTTTTGAATCTTACTCTGAGAAAAAATAAAAAATAAATAAAAGAAACTTGTTTACTACAACTCTCATTGATTTCTGAATCAAGGTCAGGAACTAGGTCAGCATTAGATGCAATGTGTCTATAAAGTTGTTTACGTCACAAAAATATTTTTAAAAAATCAGCCAGAACTGGACTCTATTCTTATAAATAAAGTTACATTACAATAGCAAGTACTGGAATAAAAAAATAAAACTAACAAACAAACAATTAAATTAAATCAAATGCAAATGTAAATTAAATCGAATATAAATTAAATCAAATAGACATAACATTTACCCCATAAAGAAGAAGAAAGATTTTTTATAATAAAGCTTTCTTTTTAAAATACATTCATTATATACAAGCTTTTTTTTAAAAATAACATAAGAAGAACACTTACGAATTATACAAAGTGTACATAAATAATAGTTCTATACACGGGAAAGCGCATCTGTTATTAAATTACCTTTTCCATTAATGTGCCTGATGTCAATATTATATTGATGTGACAACAAACTCCAAATTAGAAGTCTATGATTTTTATTTTTCATTTTGCCGATGAAAGTAAGGGGGTTGTGATCACTAAAGACAATAATCGAAGAAGGACTGAAAATGTAAACTTTATAATGTTGTAATGACAATATCAAAGCCAAGTATTCGTTCTCGACTGTTGAATAATTTCTTTGGTGCTTATTTTATTTCTTAGAAAGAATAACACACTGGATGATCAACACCATTTTCTGTCTTCTTGAATTAATATTGCTCCAACCCCAACATCACTTGTATTAACAGATAGTTTGTATAATTGACTGAAATTTGGAGTTTAAGAACTGGTGCACTTTCAAACATGGTTTTTCACTTATCAAAAGCCTCCTGACATTTTTCAGTCCAAAGAAACTTGTTTTTCTTGCTGTGCTCAATAAATTTGTCAAAGGTTCAGCAATAATGGAAAAACTGGAACAAAATTTCCGATAGTATCCAGCCATACCTAAAAATCGCATCAGTTGCTTTTTTACTGAGAGGCACAGGGGAATCAGAGATAGCCTTGACCTTAGCATCTATATGTTTAACTTGTCCATGTCCCACGATATGTCCTAGAAATGTTACACGGCAGAACTCACATTTGGACAAATTAACTGTCAAACTTGCATCAGCGAGTCGGTCAAAGAATTTCCGAATTCTTGCTAAATGTTCTTTACAGGTGTCGTTGTAGATGATGACATCATCGATGTAAGCATCACAATTATCTAGACCAGAGGTAATCATATTCATTAGACGTTGAAACGTACTTGGCGATCCTTTCATCCCAAACGGCATCACTTTATATTGATAAAGTCCATCTGGAGTCACGAATGCCGAAATTTCATTTGCTCATTGCGTCAGTGGAATTTGGCAAAATCCTTTCAGAAGGTCAAATTTGGTGACATACTTGGCATTTCCGATTTTATGAATGCAGTCATCGATTCTTGGTAACGGAAATCAATCTGTTCTAGTAACAATGTTCACCTTCCTATAATCAGTGCACATATGGAAGTTTATCTGGTTCCGGGACAAGTAAACATAGTGAATTCCAATCACTTTTGCTGGGCTCTATGAAATCATTTTCCAGCGAGTACTGACTTTCTTTATTTAAGTATTCCTGTTTGAGAGGGTTTACCCTCTATGGATGTTGTTTCACAGGTGTGGAATGTACAATTTCAACGTCATGGAAAATTTTGTTTGTTCTTGAAGGAATATCTGGAAATAAGTGCTCATATTCAAATAATAACTGTTTAAGTTCATTTCTTTCTTGTTGTTGCAAAGTGAAAGTTTCTTGTCCAGATTATCCATAATTTCTAAATTCTGAAGATTTGTCATTCCAAAATCAGTAGAGTCCGATGGTATTCCTTCACTTAAATCTTCACTGAGTGGGACTAAATTAATTGCATGATTAACCTTGCTATCTCTCTCAATATACTCCTACTCCTTTCATTTATTTAGATCCCAGGAGTACTATTATTATAATTTAACTCATTCATTTTCTTCTTAACTTTATAAGGGCCGTAATACCTAAACTGAAGAAAACTTGGAAGAATGAGCAAGAGAGACAGACCTATATTGCCAGACTCAAAATTTCTCTCCATTGCAGTTCTGTCGAACAGTAATTTCACTTTTGACTTAAATTGCTGAATGCCAGATTCGAGCATAATAGCTGGAAAATTCCAGACATAAAATTTTACCCTTGATCAGACTGGACAGATTTGGGAAGGCCAAATTGAGTATATATAAAAACTTTATTAAAGCTTTTACTGTTGTTTTAGATTTAATATTCCTAAAAGGAATTGCCTCTGGGAACCTTGTTGACGCTCACATTATGGTCAACAAGTATTGATTACCTGACTTAGTTTTAGGTAAGGGACCAACACAATCTACCATTTTTCTGCTAAATGGTTCGTCAATGCAAGAATAGGTTGCAGATGAGCCTTAGGTATCTTCTGATTGGGTTTTCCTACCATTTGACAAGTATGACAAGATCTGCAGTATTTACAAACATCACTTTTGATTATTTCTGGCCACTAGAAGTGATTCAAGATCGTGTGATAAGTCTTATTAATCCCTAAATGACCAGCCAAAGGAGTTTCATGGGCCAGACTGAGTATTTCCTGTCTGTAAGATTTTGGAACTACAATTTGACAGTTCACTGACCACTCGTCACCAGCAGGTACCTCAGGAGGTCTCCATTGTCTCGTAGGAATTCCATTATTAATGAAATAACAGGTACTTCAGTGGCTTCAATTTCACTAATGGCCCTTTGAAACAAACAGGTGATGTCAGGATCACTTTTCTGTTCGACGACAAGTGATTGTCGTTTATCACCCTGGCTTGAATAAAGAGAATGAGTACTTAAAAGAAGATCACTGTGATCAACACCTTCTGATTGATCCAAACAAGGAGTGAAAGGAACCGCATCAAAAGCCTGACCAATGCACGTGTCAGCTAAGGGAATACTTTCCTGATTAACATCATTCTCAAAGCTTTCTTTGCCATAGCTCTAGTAGCTGCACAAACTGGGTATAAATCAGGGAATTCTTTTTCAATAGAATCGGCTTTCTGATCCAAACAAGGCTTGTCAGTTACAAGTGGTTTAACCACAACCTTATCTCCAGCTAGGAGACTAAGTCCGATGACAACTTTACACAATGGAGAGGAACATTAACAAAGCCGCACTCTACTCCCTGAATAAGAACACTCTCACTAGAAGAAGACTTCTAAAAAAAAAAAGACAACGTACCTGATAATAACAGACTCAGAGAAGCTCATGTATCCCTTCAAATTTTAATTGGGATGGGATTAACCAAATCACCATAGAGTGATGTAGAACTCTTCCACATGAGTGGTTCATAATTCTCCATAATGAAATCAGACAATACATGACTGTGACATTGAGCTCTTAGAAATAAGAGCATTTGGAATAGGTCTCTCTTGATTCTAAAGCTTATTTTTCCGTTTGTAGCAATCCGAAATAACGTGTCCTTTTTTCTTGCAATAGGTACACGTAGGAAGAGACACGAATTTTTGAACAAGCTTATCAGAAGCTTGATTTTTAAAAGTTGTGCCAGATTGAGATTTATACGGGCTTGTATAAGGCTGAAATACTTTTCTGCCTGAAGACTGGTGAGTGGAAGACGTATTTATAAAAGAAGCTTTATGAGCGAAGGAATACTCGTCAGCAGCACGAGCAGCAGTTTCCAAGGTTTCAACCTTATGCTCATCAAGATAAGTTTTTTTATGTTAGTATGGACACAGTTCTTGAACTCTTCAAGTAATACAAGTTGTCTAAGACTTTCATAATCTTTATCAACTTTCTTGGCTAAGCACCATCTGTCAAATAACTTATCTTTTTCTCTTGCAAATTCGACATGAGTTTGTCCATCTTCGTTTTCATGGTTCCTGAATTTGTGCCGATAAGCCTACAGGGATGCATATATATCTCGGGGTTTGCCAAAAAGAGCATACTGTAATAATTGAGTCCAATGCTCCCTTGGTCATTTCAAATTTTCAGCAACCTTTTCAAAATAAGAAAAATATTTGTCTACATCTTTTTCTCTAAAAGGAAGCCCTAACCTGATATTTTTAGTAACATCAAAACTTGAATTTGTATGTAAAGTGGGAACGTGAATTTCACTTGCCAGTTCTATTTCTCTTATTCTAAATTAATATTCCCTCTATTCCTATTACTATTTGCATTTGCATCTCTCTCTCTCTCTCTCTCTCTCTCTCTCTCTCTCTCTCGGGGGGCCCCGAGTGGCCGAGTGGTCTAAAGCGCTCTCCGTTATGGATCACTGCCATCTCACCTCTGTCTGCGTAGGTTCGAGTCTCGGATTCAGCCAATGTGAGTATGTGAGAAAGCTTGCCAGTAGCTTCTCGGGGGTCGGTGGTTCATACTGGGGTTTTCCCGGGTTCTTCCTCCACCATTAATACTGGCCGCCATGTATAGCCTATCGTGTGCTGAAAAATGGCGTTAAACCCTACAACAACAACAACTACAACAACAACAACTACAACAACAACTCTCTCTCTCTCTCTCTAATTGTAACTGCAACTGCATTTGTTTCTCTCTCCTGTTACTTCATTTGTTCTTTTTGTAACTACATTTGTCTCTCTCTCCTCTTTCTCCGCTTGTAACAGCGTATGTTTCTCTTCTTTCTGTAACTGCATTTGTTTTTCTTCTTTCTGTAACTGCATTGTTTTTCTTCTTTATCTTTCTGAAGTTCCAGCTGCCTTAACTCTAATTCCCTCTTGTATTTTAATTTTAATTCCTTTCATGTCAGAGTCTAATACACACTTACTGATCGAAACCAAAGCACTTTTAGCCAAAACATTCGTTTCTACCAAATACTTGACCAAGATATTGTTTATTTCTTGCTTCGTTAAGGAAGCTTTTGCCTCAGAAAGATCATATTTTCTGGCAAGTTGAATCAATTCATCTTTTTTTTCAAAGTCTCATTGTTCCTAGGTATGATTTTAAAGAAATATTTCCACTTTTGGTGATATTGTAAAAAAGCTTGTTGATTTCACTAAAGATTTCTAAAATGTAAAATAATACTTAGGATTTTAACAATTTCAAGAACTAGGGGAATTTAAATTTAAAAAAACAATGTTTTCTGAAATATTTTAGCCAAAATTCATATATCCCGAGGACGAGCGCCCAGTTTTCTTAGTTACGTGTTTAGGCTTTTACAAAACGTAACAAAAAAGTGAAGACAGCAAGCTTTTTAAAATTTAACAAATAATTTATTTCCTTAGAAAAACAAGGTATAAATGAGAAAAACTACTTACGGTTCTCGAATAAAATCCAAAAATAATCCAAGAATTAAAAAATAGAAGTCCAAGTAATAAAAAGTCCTAATGAAACTGAGTTCTAATCCCGATGAAATCCAAAATTGAAGGTGATGACGTATGTTGTGGTCAGCTTCGTACCCGTAAGTCAACAGTTCTTTGTTATATCACAGAAAATAATATTCCAGTGTTTGAATTCTGTGTAAATTTCGATAACTGTCCATGTCCAAGAATTAATTTAGAGCACAATTATTCCCAGGGAAAATAATCTCTTGGAATCCAAAGTAATTTGAAGAAAAATAAAATATTTAGCCCCAAAACGGGTCACAACATAAACCACTTTAACTTCTCAAGTGTTATTTTAAGAATAACTATTATTTCTCAAAAACATTAATCATAAATCTAGCTGCAACGCAAAACAGATGCCCGAATTTGGATCAATCCTCTGGAAAAACCAGAGTTTTTAACAATTGCTACATGGTTTTTTTTTTTGTTGTCACTTATTCCAAGTATGGCCTCGATTTAACTTTATGAATCTTACTCTGAGAAAGAATAAAAAAAATAAAAAAGCTTCTTTACAACAACTCCCACTGATTTCTGAATCAAGGTCAGGATCTAGGTTAGCATTAAATACAATGTCTCTGTAAAGTTGTTTACATCAAACATTTAAAAAAAAATACCAGTCAGAACTGAATTCTATTCCAGTAAATAAAATTAAATTACATTACAATAGCAAGTAATGGAATATAAAAAACTAACAAACAAACAATTAGATTAAATCAGATATAAATTAAATCAAATATACATAACAATGTATTTAGTAAAATACGTACAGATGACCCACTGGGATCCTTATGACAACTTCCCTGACCCATATATAGAAAAGACAAATGCAAAGTAAACGCCAAGCTGGATTTTTACATTTGTCAGTGAGCCATTGGACATATTGTATCGTCTTATGTCACCAAAGCCGCAACGCGCCTCGATACATAAGGAAGGCAGACCAATAATATCGCTGACAAAGGTCGAGCATGATGTGATTTATATATGTTTGTCGGACATTCATGCCTAATGTCTGTCATCTATCAGACTGACAGCATCTTTTCTGACATTCATGCCTAATATCTGTCATCCATCAGACTGACAACATTTTGTCGAACATTCATGCCTACTATCTGTCATCTATCAGACTGACATCTTTTCGGACAATCATGCCTAATGTCTGTCATCTGTCAGACTGACATTATCTTTTCGGACATTCGTGCCTAATGTATATCATCTATCAGATTGACATCATCTTGTCGTAAATTCATACCTAATATCTGTCATCTATCAGACTGATAGCATCTTGTCATACATTCATGCCTAATGTCTGTCATATATCAGACTGACATCATCTTGTCAGACATTCATACCTAATATACGTCATCTATCAGACTGATAGCATCTTGTCAGACATTCATACCTAATGTCTGTCATCTGTCAGACTGATAGCATATTGTCGGACATTCATGCCTAATGTGTGTCATCTATCAGACTGACATCATCTTGTCGGACATTCATACCTAATATTTGTCATCTATCAGACTGATAGCATCTTGTCGGATATTCATGCCTAATATGTGTCATCTATCAGACTGACGTTTTTTTGTCGGACATTCATGCCCAATGTCTGTCATATTGTCATATATCACACTGACAGCATCTTTTTGGACATTCATACCTCATATATCCAATCTATCAGACTCACAGCATCTTGTCAGACATTCATGCCTAATGTATGTCATCTATCAGACTGCCATGATATTTGATATACAAATTCAACTTCTCATAACGTAAACAGTTTTCAAAAAAATTCATGAAATTGTTGTACTACACTGAAACATTAACGCGAATTTACACGGGTTATGTGGCAATATAAAATACTTAGGTTCGATATGCAGCACGTGATATCCTAAGATTTTATATGCAGTACGTCATATCCTTAGTTTTTATATACAGTACGTGATATCCTAATGTTTTGTATACAGTACGTGATATCCTTAGGTTTTATATACATCACGTGATATCCTACCCGTAGGTGTAGTTATCTCTGCTTGGACTGCATATCTATTTCTATTACGCACTAGTTCATTGATGGTTGTCTAACTCAGCACAAACGGCTATTTCTTCACAAATGCATATTTTGAACGATAATTTACTTAAAATATGTTTTTGAGGGAAGAGGGCATCATACAAATATTCAAAATGCAAAAAGATCCTTACAACTCTTTTAGAAAATAAGTAAACATATTTATAACGTCCTTTTAGGCAATTGAACGTTTATGGCAACGCGTGCCGCTTCTATGTACCTGGTGAGGTAGTGTTTGAATTTCGTGCAGATTCAACGATGTATATTACGTATAGTCATTCATTAGGCAGGATCATAGCATGAAAAATAAAATGCTTCATTTACGCGATTAAGAGATGTTTCCGTTTTGAAGACAACGAATAACCTTTTCGTAATACTGTTGCATCCATAATTTATTAGAACCACTAGGAAACTGTAATAAAAGAGTTCCAATAATTGATGCCCAATACCATGTTGTCTGACAATAAAATATGAGTGAAGTCGAAGTCAAAATCACGCTTTAATATCAAGAAGGCAGAAAAGAAGAAAATAGCGACCGACAACAAACCAAAAGCATTCTGATTTTCAAAACGTGTATTGGTTAATCGTACTATTTATCTTTTAAGATGCAATTATTGAGGCCCTGCACAAAATACATATTGCAAAAATAAAAAAACAAAAGTGGCATCTGTAATAATTGGTCATAGATCTGCTGAACGTTGCACAATGAGGAAACATTTTGAGGAATCCTGGACGGTTAAATATATATGTATAATGATGTTATACCACTGGATGGTTGCTGACGTAGCGATGATCAAAGGTAATTACTTAATATTGTGACATTTCTCCATTTCAGGTTTGGTTTCAGAACGCAAGGGCAAAGCACAGACGCCAGGTTATGAAGCACGATGGGGAAAAATCAGAGTCAGGCGCGGACGCACAGACAGAGGGTGTCACACGCCTGGACGGAGAAAAATCAAACGATTCCAAAACATTCGTTGACATCAGTAACAACAGTTCATCGGAACATTCTAACATGAGCTCTACGCCCTCGTTATCGGACATTCAAAACGGTATGGCGGAATACGAGCCCGGCACAGGAACTCGGATTTCTGATCTCTTCTCGAGCACGTTGAATTCCCTCAACTGAATTAAGGTTAAAAGGCCCACCTGAGTGTTTCTCGGAGATTTCACAACCAATACATTAAACTGATCATGAAACAGATATGATTATTTTATATAGATAATTTCTCTCCCGCACTACCGCCGACATACGGAACATCTCTGCTTCTTCTGTGTCGTTTTACAGAGTGATCTAAAAGCAACTGTTGAGTAATTAAAACCCTGTCATCAGTACCAGCAGACGAGATTCAAAGCGAGTCTGTCCGATCAAGGTCAGGGAATCAGACTAAACATCGTGAAAAATGGAACCTTCGAATAGCTTGAAGAACATTACTAGACAATAGCGCTGTTCATCCAGTGGCCCTGGCAAATCATGTATCAACGCAATCCATCGTTTAAACGCAGTTATTGCCATATAGAAAATCCACACAAGACATAGATCGGAAACAGGTTGTTCACCTTACCGGTTGCTCTCTATTACAGAATCATACGTAAACCTTTGTGTCATGAATGTGCAATTGTTGTAATAGCCATTGCTTGTGGTCATTTTTGTGATGTTATGGTTGTCGTCTTTTCGATGATCGTACGATAATAAACGTAAATAATAATCTACAATATCTGATTTGCGTTAGTTTGTACAAGTGCCATATTTTAATGAATATATGCAATATTCTCTAAGGTAGAGCTTCTAAAAAGAGGAAGAAATAGACCGAGTAATTACGCGCTTATCTTCTGGAAACCGGTCTGCTGTCAGCGAGCAAAATAAATAATACTGCACATAATATTTAAAACATGGCCATTTCCGTATCTAAATATTCGATATCCCGACAGAAATTTACGGAAATCGTCAAATTCAATTTCAGTCAATTTATATTAAAATGTTCAAAATGAAGTTTGTTGCCTGTTTTTTAAATACTGTTTTATACAGGTGTTTCTTCTCAAGTGCCTAATATTGCCAGCTTTAGAGTTAGTACATACAAGGACCAGGGAAATGGGAACTCCAAAGAGTTAGTACATACTAGGACCAGGGGAATGGGAAATTCTAAATAGTACATAATAGGACCAGGGGAATGGGAAATTCTAAATAGTACATACTAGGACCAGGGGAATGGAAAATTCTAAATAGTACATAATAGGACCAGGGGAATGGGAAACTCCAAAGAGTTAGTACATACTAGGACCTGGGGAATGGGAAATTCTAAATAGTACATAATAGGACCAGGGGAATGGGAAATTCTAAATAGTACATACTAGAACCAGGGGAATGGGAACTCCAAAGAGTTAGTACATACTAGAACCAGAGGAATGGGAAACTCTAAAGAGTTAGTACATACTAGGACTATGAGATGGGAAGCTCCAAAGAGTTAGTAAATACTAGGATCAGGGAAATGGAAAACTCCAAAGGGATAGTAATACTATGATTGGGGAGGCGGACATACTAGGCCTAGGATAATGGGAAACTCCGAAGAGCTGCAACATAGCAGTTGTTCCATTTAATTATTCAAATGAGTATCCTTGTGGTCAGCTCTTGAGTATTTAGCACCAGACACAAACATAAAATAATTTTTTTTAAATGGCTGGAAGGTCGTTTCCGCGAGGCTAAAAACCTAATTGATAAATTAGGGTACTGGTCGCTTGGTGGCTAATGAAGGGTATTAATAACAGTTTCTTCCCTATCGATTGGTTTAACTTATTTGGCTACATAAAAGTACCACATACCACTGGTTTATTTCCAAACGTACAACCCGTTTAATAATGTCAATGATACATTAAAATAAATATAATCTCTCCCCTCCGATGGGATATTTTTATCTTGAGATGTCCAATTCAATGACCGCTCATGTCTTTCAAATATAAAGTGCGAATGTTACGTTTCAAATACAGAAGTTAAAAATTAATTATTTTCTCGACCCCCCCCCCCATTTAGCTATAAATCGATACCAGGTTCTGGTTTCCTTCCAAACAGCTTTCACCGACGCTGATCATATGTCTGGCAGCTTGCGATGTATTGCTCCAATCAACGGAAGTGAAACCATGGACAGTTATATTGTGTGTGTGGATACCGCGCTATCAGGCATGCGTGCATTGTTACGTCAGAGTGCGCATGGTAATGGCGGTTAGAATTCCCCCTGTCCGATCTAATTATGGGTAACACCGCGTGCACTCATTTCCAGGAAAGTGAAAAATTGCACATTTCATGAGACACAACATCCTAATGCCCGAAATAGATGGACTGCAGAAGTAAACTTGATAGGAGACCGTTCTCGATATCCCAACTATTATAAATTGTAGTACTTTATCCAAAACTACTTTTGGAGGCACCTGCATCTGGTGTGAATTTTCTAACCGGCTCTTACATATTGGAGTTTACAATCAACGTGCAAGAGTAAATTGAAAGAAAAAAATTAATACAAGAGTTGAAACAAATTAATATTAACATACTGCTATAGATAATCAATGGATGGAAGAAAGAAAGAAAGAAAGAAAGAAAGAAGGAAAGAAAGAAAGAAAAAGCTTCATATGACAGTCAACCTATGTTATGTACTGCACGTGGTAACAAAAACTAAGTTTTAATATAAAATAACGTGTCTAGATGCAAACATTATTTTAGTATAAGCAAATGTTGGAAACTTTACATTTAATGGATAAATGAATTAAAAAAATATAAGGAGAAAAATCAAACATGCCAAGAATCAAATTAAAAAAGAAAAAGAAAAAAAAAGAAAAATAATACAAGAGAAAGAAATGATAACGCAATAATAATGCGGTTAAAATGTACGTGACATAGAAAATTTCAGAAATACTCGACGATTCGTTCAAGATTTAAGTTTACTTTAGTATGGTTTAAAAATATTTTATTGCCATACAGTATTATAATTGGAAATGGATTTGAAGCGTGTTCATAAAAGCATTTAACTAACTTCATCTCCGCTATGAATCCCAGCCGCAAGGTCTGTAGAACTGAACACATGACAAAAGTGGGAAATGCATAATAGAAAGGACAGGTCAGATAAAGAAGAGTGAGAACAAAAGATGGAGGTGGAATTGGAAATGGTGGATAATTCCACACGTGAAAGAAATAGATAAGTTCTGTGTATAACAATATAATTTGTTTGGTAAATATTAACTGACGTACTAACAAAGCTTTTGGAAGTAAATGAAGCATGCGCTTAAGAGAACAACATATACAAATGCAGCGTCATAATCATTATCATCGTCGTCGTCACCAGAAAATATCATTTAAAACAAGAATCCAATAATCAATTCCATGACCACGAAGCACAGCAAAACTAATACATGTACATTTATGATACAAATACATGGAATACTGAGGAAACAAATGCTTGACACGATATAGATTTTTACTTATCTGAGCGTAACAAAAGTATTGCCATACATGTATACACATACACTAAATCACGTAAGTACATATATATTATCTGCAACAATAAAATGTTCCTTTTCTCCAAAGGTTTATGTAAATCGGTTGGGTCGACCGTAGACAGTTTTTGATGTTGCAGAGTAAAATAATCATAGTGACAGTTCCATTAAAACATAAAATTCAAATTGTTTTCATTCGGAGAACGGCATGAAGATAGATTCAGCTTTAATAGAATACCATCATTTATCATTTGCAAAAGGTCAGTGTGAAAAAATTGTTATATCATATCCCCAACCCTCTTTTATGTTTTTGTTTGGAAACGAGTTTGAAACGGCCTCACACATACATACATACATACATACATACATACATACATAAACAGTAACAAAAGAACGAGTGAAAACAACAAGCTTTGAAAAATGTGACAAATAATTTACTTCCCCGGAAAAACGCTGTAAAAAGTAATGAAAAATTAAGAACTTACGGTTTTAAGAATCAAATCCAAACATAATCCAAGAATAATCCCCGAATTAAAATTTAGAAGTCTTAATAATGAAATATTCAAATGGATTCAAGTTCGAGTTCCGACTAAAATTACAAAATGGAAGGCGATGACGTATGCTGTAGCCTTTATGGTGCTGTAGCGTCTACAGTTCTTTGTTATTCCACAGACAATAATGTTCCGGTGTTTGAATTTCCGAATAAAATTTAAAGAATTGTCTTTGTCCAAAAATTCTGTATTAGCACTAAAATATTTCCAGGAAAAAGAATTAATCTTTAAGATACCAAATAATTTGAATAAAAAATAAAATACAACTCCAAACTGGTCACAAACAAAGGCTTTTCCAGTGTCCAAGGTAAAAGCCCAAACTGAGAAATATCTATCTTAAACATCACTATTAAATCTGAATACTGCGCAATTTCGAAAATCCCAGGATTGCGAAATCATATGCTGATTGTCCGATTGTAATGCTATGCATACCATTGTTTGATAGTCCGATTGTAATGATATGCATACCATTGTTTGATGGTCCGATTGTAATGATATGCATACCATTGTTTGATAGTCCGATTGTAATGCTATGCATACCATTGTTTGTATGGTCCGATTGTAATGCTATGCATACCATTGTTTGTATGGTCCGATTGTAATGCTATGCATACCATTGTTTGATAGTCCGATTGTAATGCTATGCATACCATTGTTTGATAGTCCGATTGTAATGCTATGCATACCATTGTTTGATAGTCCGATTGTAATGCTATGCATACCATTGTTTGATAGTCCGATTGTAATGCTATGCATACCATTGTTTGATAGTCCGATTGTAATGCTATGCATACCATTGTTTGATGGTCAGATTGTAATGATATGCATACCATTGTTTGACCGGAACGCCAGATAGTTTTAAACTATCTATATGGAATTAGTAATTTAATATTTTTTTTGCAATAGAATGTTTCTGTGTTTTATGTGTTATGCCAATTAATGTCACATTTCCAGTTGCCTGCACCGCACGACAGATCTTGGGTTATTATTTACGTCAGAACTATTGAATTATATTGGACTTAGGATACAAAGAATTTTATATATATACAATTACATTTCTCCCTTTTTCACGTTTACAGTGTTTAAACTGTCATCTTACATTACGCTTATATTTAATTTTCCAATGATATAATTGTTTTTCACTGTACCGTTACCTATCTTGTGGTTCTTACATGACGGTTATATTTATTTCTCCAGTGATATAATTGTTTTTCACTGTACCGTTACCTGTCTTGTGGTTCTTGTCAAATTAAAAATAAAATAGACTGTATCCTGCAAAAAAGCAAGACGTAAATCACGTTAACGATAATTTGTAATTTCATACGGATAAGGGATGTTTTAGCCTGACATTTTTAGAATGTGAAGTATGTACTTGTAGATCTGTACGATTTTTGGAATGTGAAGTAGATCTGTACGATTTTTGGAATGTGAAGTATGTACTTGTAGATCTGTACGATTTTTGGAATGTGAAGCATCTACTGGTAGATCAGTACGATTCTTGGAATGTGAAGTATGATCTTGTAGATCAGTACGAGTTTTGGAGTGTGAAGTATGTACTTGTAGATCTGTACGATTTTTGGAATGTGAAGTATGTACTAGTAGATCTGTACGATTTTTGGAATGTGAAGTATGTACTTGTAGATCTGTACGATTTTTGGAATGTGAAGTATGTACTTGTACGATTTTTGGAATGTGAACGATGTGCTTCTAGATCTGTACGATGTTTGGAATGTGAAGTATGTACTTCTAGATCTGTACGATTTTTGGAATGTGCAGTATGTACTTCTAGATCTGCACGATGTTTGGAATGTGAAGTATGTACTTCTAGATCTGTGTGATTTTTAAGGAAGGAAAGAATGTATATCCACAATGCACTGACGTATGATTTATGATGGTATATAACAACTTTGCGAAACTCGAACTGATTTGTGCATTAATATTGTATTAGTTTCCAGTTGTTAGAGTCCAATAAAGACATTCTTAGGATTTGGCGCTGACTTTAGCGTCTGACAAAATGTCTGACAAAATGGTTTCTGATTGTGAGTTAGCCAGTCCAAGTTTCGAGACCTCTAAATGATTCAGGCCGAAGTTTGGATAACAACATCCTGTTTTTAAAGCTAGTTTTATATTTTATGGTAGCTGTTGGGTTGTTTTGGTGGTTTTGGCTACATGGGCTAATGAGCAGGTAGAGCAAACAAGCAAACCTTTTGGCTACGTATTTAATTGCTACCTTTCACTAAACAAATTAAAATACAAACTTTCCTACAGATAACCATTAGCACTCTAATCTAATAAGCATGCACATTTCACAGAAGACATCCTAAAGAAATATTTCTCTAACTTGTATGTTTCCTATGTTGAAAAAAGCCTTAAGTTATTCTGTAATGATTTTCTAGAAGCTGATTTGTTAGCATGTAAATGATTACTACATCTCTAATCACACTCATACTCGCTTTCAATCTTTAACTTTGAAATAAAATATAAATATGAAATAAAATATAAAAAATATGAAATAAAATATAAATATGAAATAAAATATAAATATGAAATAAACGTGCTATAGGTGTAGAGATCTGGAAAAGATTAAGAGATCTGGAAAAGATTAATAAAGTTGAAGTATCAAATCTATATTTCCTTTAAATTACTGTTGCTAATTAGAGCCTCTTATTATACCATCTTATCTCTAATTGTTATAACTATATTATTTTAATCTACATAATAGAAAGAAGGTGAAACCAACAAGTTGAGTAAAATAAAACAAACAATTTATATCCCTCGATGACAAGGTGAAAATGTAAGAGGAACACTCAGTAAACTTCATATTGACTGACAAAGAACGGAGATCATTATCATATCTTTCCTGGTTCATAAAACCTGACAGCCATGGAAATAATGATATATAATTATCTTATTATGTGATTTAGAGAAATCAAAATTAAATTGCTGTTTAATTTCCTTTAGAAATGTACAACGTAAAAGTAAACGACGTAATGAATATTCGACATGAAGAATGGCAAAGCCACAAGAAGAATGACCGTGCAACATGACTATGCGAAATGAAAAATGACCAACCGACACGAAGAATGACCATGCGACATGAATAATGACCAAGCGTTATGAAGAATTATCATACGACACGAAGAATGATCATGCGACATGAAGAATGACCATGCAACATGACCAAACGACATGCAGAATGACCATGCGACACGAGAAATGACCATGCTATACGAAGAATGACCATGCGACATGAAGATTGACCATGCGAAACGAAGAATGACCATGCAACATAAAGATTGACCATGCTGTACGAAGAATGACCATGCGACATGAAGAATGACCATGCTATACGAAGAATGACCATGCGACACGAGAAATGACCATGCGACATGAAGAATGACCATGCGACATGAAGATTGACCATGCTATACGAAGAATGACCATGCGACATGAAGAATGACCATGCAACACGCGAAATGACCATGCGACATGAAGAATGACCATGCGAAACGAAGAATGACCATGCAACATAAAGTAATATTATATAACACGTAACATTCTCTTGCAATGAAAGCCATCTCTCAAGGGGGTAATGTTGTTGTTGTTGTAGGGTGTAACGCCATTTTTCAGCACAAGAAGGCTATACATGGCGGCCAGTATAAATGGTGGAGGAAGAACCCAAGAAAACCCTGAAAAAAACACCGACACACGATAAGCTACTGGCAAGCTTTCTCACATAACCACATTAGCCGAATCCGAGACTCGAACTCGCGCAGACAGAGGTGAGATGGCAGTGATCCGTAACGGTTAGCGGTTTAGACCACTCAGCCACTCGGGGCACCGCGGGGGTAATGTAATAACATTGTATATTGCTTATCATATCGCTAAAGATTGTATAGTTGATTCAAACAGGAGTATTTTGTCATACATCTGTGTTTACTTAATTTAATATTTAATTTGCTTCTGTGCTTACTTTATTTAAATTAAAATCGCGTCCGAAGTTGTCGGACTAATCTTTCCTCGTTACACTTGATGTAACACTTTGTTGTTGTTGAGTTTAATTATAGTAGCGTTCGCACAATCGTGCATGTGCCACTTTTTTCTGACTGCACCGCAGCCTGCTAGTTGTTCCTGGGGAAGGGGATGGTGCCACCTCTCCCAGGCTTTTATGGATTCAAGGAACCTTGATAGTTTGGCCTCAATCTGTGGGTCCATAAAGGTCCCTACAGTTGAATGGCTGGCTGTCATTAGTGGGAAGGAGAGCTCGGGAACGGTCCTGCTTGCTTTACATCGCTGGTTTCTTGTTGCATTTGCCTGGTGGGTTTTTTCTTTTTCTTTTTTTTGTCTTCTTCAAAATGTTCTAAAAGGAGGGGGGATGTTCTATGCTGTATATAGAGGTTCTTAGTAGATATCATGTATGAAGAGAGATTTTCAAGGTTATTATGGGATTACTAGTCGAGGTGTTTAGGGTGTGTTTCCTACGTTTTTAGATATTACCTCTTTAAGTTATTTATTAATTTATGTTTTTAGAGACTGAATGTTATTTATACTTTATTTAGCAAGAGACCGGAGTCCTAGCCGATTACACGGTTCGTTAAGGACATCTAGGACAGGAATCCTAGCTGATTACTCGGTTCATTAAGGACATCTAGGACATCCGATTTTGCGGTTTCCTTAGTTTTTTATAGGTGCTTCGTAAGTGAATTATTTATTAATACTTTTATAAAATTGAATGATATGTTATGGTTTTTTATGTGGTGGCTTCGAAATTTATTTAGCTAGTTAGTTAGTTACTGGGTCTTTTGGTTTTGTGGGGATAGTAATTATATTTTGTTCCTAAGTCTATAAATTGATTTATATTTTTATATGCTGATTGTTTATTTTTATTAGAGTCCATAAGTAACTCTGGGTATGTGTGTGGTGATCCAATCTCTTTTTGGTTTTTGATAAATATTTTCCGAGCGGGTTGATATTTTGGGCATATATTGAATACGTGGTGTAGATCCTCGGTGGTGTGGCAGTTAAAGCAGTTAATGGTTGCTGGTTTGGGTCCTATAAACCTTCCAAAACTGCTTGCTAGTTTAGTTTTTCCAGTTATTATCCTGTTTGTGGTTTTCTGTTCTAAATAGGTACCCTTAGGTAGCTGTATGTTCCTATCTACTTTTTTTGAAGTTTCATGGTGCTTTTTACCTTTTGTGGAGGAGTTCCAAAAATCTTGCCATGTTTGGTCTATATATGTTTGTGCGAAGCTTATTGCTTCTGTGGAGCTATAGTTAAGCTTGATAGAGTTTTGATCTCCTAGTTTGGTTTTTGCAACTTTGTCTGCTGTTTCGTTGCCAGATATTCCAATGTGCGACGGTATCCACATGAGCTCGACTAATTGATGTGCTGTGGTGATATCGTCGATTAATTGGCATGCTCTGTCGAGGAATTGTTCCCTAGAGTGTGTATTGCGATTTTGGATCGATTTGATAACACTTAGGGAATCGCTTATAATGACTGCTTTAGGTATTTGGTTGTCTTTGATCCATTGTAGTGATTCAAGTATAGCCCAGAATTCAGTGGTGTAAATGGAGCAATAGTCAGGTAATCTGGATCCCGTTTGTATATTGAATTCAGGGATGACTATTGCTGATGCTGTTCTTGGTGGGTTGTTTGTTTTTGATCCATCGGTATATATTTTAACATAGTCCGGGTATTTTTGTTTGATTTCGTTTACCAGTGCAGGTTTTAGTAAGTTTTCTTGTCCTTCTTTATTACCTAATTTGGTAGCTTCAATGTTAATCCTTGGTGGTTTTTGTAACCATGGTGATTTGTTCTGGTCTGTATTGTTTGTTACCTGTTTTTTTTTTAGTAAAGGTATCTTTTCTCTTAGTTCAAGGATTACTTTGCCACTTGGTGTGATAGGTATGATTTTGGGTTTGAAGACAACTTTACACTTATTTATAGCTATTTTGGTGGGATGGTTGTCTGGGTGGGTATCTAATCGAATGGAGTATCGGAGGAGCAGTTCTTGCCTACGTAATTTTAAGGGTAGTTCTCCTGTTAGTGTTTGTAGTTCTTCTAATGATGTTGAGGGGAGTGTTCCTGTGGATAATAGCAAGGCTTTTCTCTGGATAGTGTCAAGTTTTTGTAGTACAGGCTGCTTAGCCGAGTTATATGCTTGGCAACCGTAATCCAGTTTTGATCTAATTAGGCTTTTATATATCGTGAGGAGGGTTTCCTGGTTGGATCCCCAGTCAGTCCCTGTGATGTTCCTGAGTAAATTGAGATCTTTGTTACAATTCTGGGTGAGTTGTTCAATGTGCTGTTTCCATGTGAGGTGGTTGTCAAAGAACATTCCTAGGAATTTTACTACTGTTACGTATTTGATTAATTAATTTTGTATATAGAAGTTTGGATAGACTAGGTTGTTATTTCGTTTGGGGGTGAATATGATTGCCACAGTTTTTTCATGAGATATTTTGAAACCCCATTTGTCCGCCCATCTCCCTATGTTGTCTAGGCTCTGCTGGATTTCTTTAACTACTGTGTTATTGGCAGGATTTCCATTCCTCCATATGCCACTATCATCTGCAAATTGTGACAAGTTTATTTTTATGGAGGCTACATTGAGGTCAAGGTCGTTTACCATTAGGTTAAATAGTAACGGACTTATTACACTGCCTTGCGGTGTTCCATTTTCAAGTGAAAATTCTTCCGAATGGGTGTTGCCTATTCTTGTGGTAATTTTCCTGCCTGTGAGGAAATCGCCAATCCAGTTGAACAAGCGTCCAGTTATTCCAAATTGGTTTAATTTGGCCATTAGTCCATTGGTCCATACTAGGTTGAACACTTGATGCAACATCTCTTTACGTAAATATTCCACAGACAGAAAGCATTTAAGCTTGCAACAAATCTTTCCTCGTTACACTTGATGCAACATTTCTTTACGTAAATATTCCACAGACAGAAAGCATTTAAGCTTGCAACAAATGTTTCCTCGTTACACTTGATGTAACACTTGATGCAACATCTCTTTACGTAAATATTCCACAGACAGAAAGCATTTAAGCTTGCAACAAATCTTTCCTCGTTACACTTGATGCAACATCTCTTTACGTAAATATTCCACAGACAGAAAGCATTTAAGCTTGCAACAAATCTTTCCTCGTTACACTTGATGTAACATCTCTTTACGTAAATATTTCACAGACAGAAAGCATTTAAGCTTGCAAGTACTTCCTTAATAAAGATAGAAATACGCCTTGATTATCCATTGAAAACATGTCTGATTTCATAAAACTGGTGCTTGAAAGTAACCATTTCAAATTGGTGATATAAACTATATTCAGAATGTAGATACTGTCGCGGGTAGACTGGTGGCTCCTACTTAAGCGTAGTTATTTATGAGAAAGTTAGAAAACGACTTCTTGATTAAATGCCATTGGAAACCAAATGCATGGCAAAGAGTTCTGGATGACATTATGATTTGAAATCGTTCCAATGAAGATCTTCACGATTAAATGGACTGTTTAAATAAATGTCACCCTTCAGTTAGATTTATGATCAACGTGTCGAAAAATAAAGCATTATTTTTGGACGAAAATGTCGTTTAAATAAATGTAAAGACATAACAACTAGTGTCTATGTTAAAAATGAATGTAACAACATAGCAACTAGTGTCTATGTTAAAAATTAATATAACGACATATCAGCTAGTGTCTATGTTAAAAATGAATGTTTAGGCATATAAACATAGTCTATGGTACAAATAAATGTTTAGACATAGCAAGTAGTGTCTATGTTAAAAATTAATGTTTAGACATAGCAACTATTGTCTATATTAAAAACGAATGTGTCGACCTAACAACTAGTGTGTATGTTAAAAATTAATGATTAGGCATATAAACATAGTCTATGGTAAAAATTAATGTTTCGACATAGCAACTAGTGTACACGTTAAAAACGAATATATCAACCTAACAAACAATGCCTCTGTTAAAAACGAATGTATCGACCAAACAACTAGTGCCCATGTTAAATGTATTGACATAATAGAACTAGTGTATACGTTAAATTTATCGACATAACAACTGGTGTCCATGCTAAAAACAAATTTATCGACCTAAAAACTAGTGTCCATGTTAAATGAACCCGGAAAAACTCAGGAAAGAACCACCGACCCACAAGAAGCTACTGAAAAGCTTTCTCACATACCTACGTTGGCGAATCCGAGACTCGAACCCAGAGATGAGATGGCAGTGATCCGTAACGATGAGTGCTTTAGACCACTCGGCCACTCGCCCCCCCCCCACCCCCCACCCGGTAATTTTGTAAAAGAAAGTATCCAGTTGATGTTATTAGTGCTGATTTGGAAACAGTAACTTCTCTCACACAGGGCTTCAATGAAACGAAAATTCACGAAAAAAATATGATCCTTTAGTTGTGGAGTACAAACCTAGATTAACTAATATAGTCAAGATTGACAACAAATACTTGGATCTGGTCCAGTTATTTTGATATGTAAGTGTTACAATGACTTTATAAACGCAGTCTATGCATTTTTACATACAGACTGGGAATATGTAGAGTTCTTTGTTTGTTTTAATATCATAAAGAAAACATTTATGAGCGATTCATCAACTAAATTTAATATAGGTTTTTTTTGTTGTTATTTTTATATCGTTTCCATATATATATATATATATATATATATATATATATATATATATATATATATATATATATGTATAATCTCCATATTATTCGTTTCCCATGCTATTTACGTACTGTTTTTTTCTTCATGCAGTGTGTATTGCTATGCTAACAATGAAACGTTTTTCCATGGTATTTATGTATCTAAGACACCGTATACAATTGTAGCTAGAAAGTCTTTGTGCAGTTCACGTTAAGACGTTAGTTTGTAACGTTGATCTCATATACGTTATAAGGCACGAACATCATAAAACATTTATGTTTGAAAGCTCGTCTAAAGAGCTCCAAACTTAAAACCGGTCACGGATATTACGTTTTAGTATTGTTTACTTTAAATAATTTTTTAACATTTAAGAAACTCGTTTGAATAAATTTAATATTTTTCACTCAGCTTAGTGATAAAACTAGCTTTGATGGAAACTCATCCTCAGGATATATATATATATATATATATATATATATATATATATATATATATATATATATATATATATATATATATATATATATAAGTGTAAATTGTATCTGCGATTAATGCTAAATATAGTTTATGTTCTGTTCCTTTTTTCTTGTGCAATTATCTTTAACTCTTCATAGTAGATTCTCACTGACTGAATTAAAAGTTCCAAGATATAGTAGAAGTCACAACGTATTAAATAAAAAAAAGAAATTGAAATAGAAGAAAAATAAGGAATTTCCTTCGTTTTTTAAGTCTGGGATTTTCCTCTGATTTATTATTGTATTATATCTGAGTATTTTAAATTTCATTTAGGATAAAGTCAGAAGATTCTTCCAATCAAAGAACTACTTCGGAAATTAGGTCTCTTCCAGGCGTCAATATTCCGTGTGTAGGAATATTCCGGAACGAATCCGATATTCTGGAAAGAAGAGAAAATCTTTGATGATGTTTGGTACACAAATCTATGAAAAAACTAGAAGTTTTATTTGATGAGCATACAACCTATAGACAATAAATAAAGAGATAAATATTTAAGAATGTCAAGGAAATAAAGGATACTTGATCCGTTTCTCTTTTGTTGTTAATTTATTCTGTCATTACACACCATTAGATAAACAAGCCAAAACGGTCGTGCGTCTTTATATAATCATTATCAAATTGATACCATAAATCCAATAGCAACAAAACGTGTTATTCTTTCGCAAAATAGCTGTAATGTTTAATGACATTTTCCCATACATGTCAAAAGTGTCTATCTTATTTTAAAGCTCCGTGGGACAGAGAAGTGTTATAATGAAGTTGCCAAAGTAAGACTGATTCATTCATAAGCTAAACAAATAAATCACGTGTTGATTACACCGCCCCTTTCAAACTTTCTCCTCCAACACCGCATGTGAAACGTACAATTTGGACAAGTGTGAGCTGTTGCTGTACGTGCCGTGATAGGAGCTGACATATATGGCTCAGCTATCAGAGTAGAGTCTTGATGGCCGTAAATCAACGGGCTCGTATCAGTGATTTGTTACATGCCAAAATCCCACTGCGCTCAAGCACCAGAAAATGATCTCCCCTCAGCTCGACCGAGCTGAAAATGAGCTACAAATTATCTCACAGCGTAAAGTGAGCTGGGATGTTAGAGAGAGAGAGAGAGAGAGAGAGAGAGTTTTTTTTTTTCTGAGTCAAAGATTCACACTGACGAAAATGTCAAAATCTAATTCCGTCTCTATCATCCCCTTGATACTGGTGAGAGGAATCGATGAATTTAAAGAAATCGCCCTTTTCTTAACACAGGGCATAGTCTTCATAGATATCACAAAATAAGTTTCAGTTATGAAGACTGGACAAAGTAAGTCTCCACTGTAAGGATCAAAGAAAGTTTCCATTTTAAAGACTGATCGTGGAAAGTTTCTATTAACCACAGTAAATTTCATTGCAAAGATTTCTTACATTAAGTTTGTATTAAAAGTGCAAAATTTTCCGCCGCACATGCTAAATCAAAAATGACTAGTCCCTTTATGTTAAATAAGAGAACGATATCCCAAGCATGTTATGTTGAATAAGAGAACGATGTTCCAAGCATGTTATGTTGAATAAGAGAACCATGTCCCAAGCATGTTATGTTGAATAGGAGAACCAGGTCCCAAGCATGTTATGTTGAATAAGAGAACCAGGTCCCAAGCATGTTATGTTGAATAAGAGAACCATGTCCCAAGCATGTTATGTTGAATAAGAGAACGATATCCCAAGCATGTTATGTTGAATAAGAGAACCATGTCCCAAGCATGAAGCCATTTCTGATTCATAGCTTTTTCATTTTTCTCAGAAACTATCAGGCCTAGGTTGTGTTTTTGTTTTAAATTATTTTTTGTGTACAAATAAATCATACGTATGTATTAACGCAGACGACCAAGCTTACATTATTATTGCATTATGTTCGTAGAACCAGACCCTAATTATATTCCCTTCCTACGACAGCTTTCAACAGTTTTCAACATCTCAATGACAATCTGTTGGAAAGAAGAAGAAAAACCACAAAAACAAGATTACCAAGAAAGGCACAGTATGTGTCTTTTGTGTAGGCACAACTACGTAGGAAAACATTTTGAAAAAAAATATCGTTAGATAGAAGCGTGAGCGCCAGATGGGCAACAATTTGGCTCATTCGCAATATGGGTCATTTCAACGAAAAAAACTATACACATCAAATGTATAAGCGAAGCAAATTGTGAAAAATGATGGCCGTCCGTGAAGATGATCACTAACATGCTTCATTTGCACTTTGAATACGTATTACTATTCAACACGTATTAGCATTGCTCTTTTTCACACGAGTTTTGTTTTTTCTGGGGGTAACATGCAACTGTTGCATGCACGTACCGTAAAGACGGTAAAGATGACGATCACATATCCACTGCTCTGAGCATGTGCATCGTGTGTGTGTGTGTGTGTGTGTGTGTGTGTGTGTGTGTGATTCGGTTTTTTAACGTAGCTTTAACAATTTTTCAGTCATATTGCTACGACGTCTGTAATGTGACAGTTTATAGTGATGTATAGCACTAGGACATCATACCACAGACAATAGACATGTAGCATTATGTGCCACCCAGTCACATTATCCTGACATCAGACCGACCAGTCCTAACACTAACCTCTTAATGCTGAGCGCCAAGCGAGGCAGCTGTTAGTACCATTTTTGTAAGTCTTTGGTATTACTTGGATGGGGATCGAACCCACGACCTCCCGCATCCAATGCGGACGCTCTAACAACTAGGCCGGTTCATGTTCATCGTAACAAAAGACATCCGGTGCAGTATTGATTAACGTAAAGCAAATTTTGTCGAACGATTGAACTTGTGAGATTGCATTTAAGTTTTACGTTACTTTTGCAGACGGGGGCCCCGAGTGGCCCAGTGGTCTAAAGCGCTCACCGTTCCGGATCACTGCCATCTCACCTGTCTGCGTAGGTTCGAGTCCAAGGCTCGGCTAGTGTGGGTACGTGGGAAAGCCTGCCAGTAGCTTCTCGTTGGTCGGTGGTTCTTCCCTGGGTTTTCCAGGGTTCTTCCTCCACCAGTTATACTGGCCGCCATGTATAGCCTATCTTGTGCTGAAAAATGGCGTTAAACCCTAGAACAACAACAACTACAACTTTTGCAGACGTACAATACAATGTCGAGTTTGGATCGACGAGTACACAGTTTGACATTAAAACATTTCATCGGATAAATTATGAATGCAAAACGGTTTGTCATGTTGTTGCAGCGTGTACAAAGCCTTTCACATAAAAATACAAAACACATATTATTTCATGCATCAGATGAAACTTGCAAATAAAATGTAAACGATACTTAAATTAATGTTATAATCATCTAAATTAATTATTGTTTGTGGTGCAAGATTATAACGGGATAAAGAAAGGCGAGGCACCATGGGTGAACGTCTGCGCATTATAACCAACTCGAAAAGGTCAAATGATCTTGTTTCTTACGGACAGTAACTCTTCACTCACTAAAGGGTACTTGTTCAAAACACGAATTTGGATAGATACATATGCCAAGAGCCGATGTATAACTAAGTGGACCAACGATCCTTGGCTAGATAAGACGTGACATGCGTTAAAGGTTATTTTAACGATATTAGTTATCCCCACCCCCACTGTTTATTATTGAATTTTGTTGTTGTAGCAGGTTTAAGGCCATCTTTAAACACAATTTCACAAACAGAAAAATGAGGATACCAAGGTATTTCAGAAACTTTTTATAATGTAATAATTTATCCATATATATATATATATATATATATATATATATATATATATATATATATATATATATATATATATATATATATATATATATATATACATACATACATACATACATGCATACATACATGGTTGATATATCGATAAAGAGATTGATAGCCAGGTGGATAAATGAATGGAATTCCCTAAATACCTCTATCCTGTAATAGCGGCAGAAGTGGCGTTGATGACGATCACATTGTCTGATTTATTGAACATGAACAAGAACGGGATGATGAGCAATAAGGGTAAGAAAGACAAAACTGAAAGGGAAAGCACGAGGTTATGTAAATATTAAAATGGAGACGATAAATATTTAACGGAAACGGATAAATATTAAAATAGAAACGGATAAATATTAAAATGGAGGCGGATAAATGGTAAAATGGAGACGATAAATATTTAACGGAAACAGATAAATATTAAAATGGAGACGTATAAATGTTAAAATGGAGAAAATAAATATTTAACGGAAACGGATTAATATTAAAATAGAGACGGATAAATATTAAAATGGATACGGATAAATATATTATAATTCATATAGTTGTCTTTCCTGTGCTCCGTAAGTTGTTGCTCTTGTTCTAATCGTTATTATTTTTTTGCTGTTGTTGTTGCTCCTGTCAATGTTATTGATGTTGTTCCTGTCAATGTTATTGTTTTTGTTGTTCCTGTCAATGTTATTGCTGTTGTCGTTTGTTCCTGTCAATGTTATTGCTGTTGTTGTTGCTCCTGTCAATGCTATTGCTGTTGTCGTTTGTTCCTGTCAATGTTTTTGCTGTTGATTTTGTTCCTGTCAATTTTGTTGATGTTGTTGTTGATCCTGTCAATATTATTGATGTTGTTTTTTCCTGTCAATGATGTTGATACTGTTGTTCATGTCAATGTAATTTCTGTTGTTGCAGTTTAAAAGAAATATATAGATACGAACATAAACATATTGCAAATGGACCATGTTAAATATATTTTGATAGCGATAATCACGACCAGTCATCATCGTCATGACTATCGTTGTCATCATCGTCATCATCGTCATCGCCGTGATGATGATGATGATGATGATGGTGATGATGATAAAATCCTACTACTACTTCTTACTGCCGCCACAGCCAGTATTACTACTATTACTTACTGCCGCCACCGCCACCGCCACCTCCACCTCCATGACCACCGCCACCGCCACGATTGCCATAGCCATAGGCGACTGTTGATTCCACAAAGCAAACCAACAATGCTATAGAGATAAACACGGTCCTCCTCATTCTGACTGTCTGAAAATCAAGAAATAATAAATTAAATGAGACAGATAATTAAAGTAGGCCTACATGTGTATTTCAGTTCACGTATAGATAGAAGGATAGGAATACCTTTTATATCTATATTTATCATTTAAGTATTTTTCTCATGCAATAAGTCTATATATATATATATATATATATATATATATATATATATATATATATATATATATATATATATATATATATATATATATATACTTCTTACTGCCGCCACAGCCAGTATTACTACTATATATATATATATATATATATATATATATATATATATATATATATATATATATATATATATATATATATATATATATATATATGTATGTATGTATGTGTGTGTGTGTGTGTGTGTGTGTGTGTGTTTTGAAATGATTTTGTATTTTCTTTTGCACATTTTAAAAATATTCTTGTGAGCATTTATTAATATTCCAATTTTAATTTTAATTTTATAATAAAAATATGAATGGTTATTTCATAATGAAAATATATTTACCTTTGACAAAAGGAAGTTGGCATAAAATGATGGCTATGACGTCACTATGGCGCTCACAAAGACAATGCGACGATATTACTACTGCTGCTACTACTACTACTATCTTAGCGGCAAGTCACTTCAAGTCGGTGTCGTTAAATGTGTATGGAGCAAATTCTGTTACAACGTCGTTTATCTACATGGAACCCAGAAATACTTATATACCATAGACCATGTCACACGGTAGATGTGCGTGTCAATGCTGCTTTTGCAATCCGACCATTTTGGGGAAGTGTAAAACTTGGCGTTCGAAAGGTTATATCCATCAAAACGCTGTAAATGTCGATTGCATTACTGGTCGTCAAAATTTCGCTCGTGTCCAAATTTAACTTCTTGGTCAAATTACCTCCGGGCTTTCCAAATGGCCATGTTCAAGTCGGATATTTTGTTTTATATTCACAAATTTCTTTTCATTGATCTATTAATCCACATAATCACTACTCGATCATTAAGCTGACATTTGGTGATTAGTTTAAATGTCGATAATATTTATGCCATGAACTTCTTATTTTCAAAATTTTATTTTAAGTGATTAGAAGAGTTGTGCTAAATATACGTTTTCGCAAGATATGGACGTTTTCCACAGATACATACATACATTGTTTTGAGCAAAGGAGCATTAGCAAACAGTTTCATTTTTTTATGTGCAGTGACTGAGGGAGTGACATTTTTCTGTGACAAAGTAATAAAATACTAATAGAAGTACCTCCGTTGTTCTAATTTTTGCCTGAAATTGTTTTTAAAAAGTCGCGTAGCACTGAATGTACATCAGCTGGACAAAACTTGATAGGTGCTAATTTGATTACACGTGGAATACTGGCTACATGTACCCATTTTCATTACTACATTTGCACATATTTATGTCTTGTTATTTCTAAGCATGAATAAGGACGAAGAAAAGTTTTGACTTGGTACCTTTCCACTTTTATATACACTTTTCGTGGATAAATAAGTTGTGAGATACCTCCAAAGTCGTTCGAGCGGGTGGGTGGGTCGAGGGGAGGATGATCGACCAAACGACCAGACAACAGAAACGAACATACTTAATCGTCGGATAATGAACCAGTATACCGATACATATAAAATCTGCCATTGTAGTAAACATGTAAAAAGGAAGAGGGCTGTGGTTTAAAATTAACCGTACCAAGATGGGTTATCCTCAAATCCTGAATCTAATACAACGCATAGGGTAACCTGGTGAAACGGAGGAGATGGAAACGGCATACACACCATAGGGTCCAGTACCTCCAAATGATAGAGGATGAAACGAGTTCAGCAATGAGGGGATAATATAAATGTTTCGGAGGATTTGAGAGGGAGACGGGAGCTAGATACACAGGAAAGGGCTGCAACGGTAAACGAGAGTGTTAATCGACAGAAACTAAGAGTAAAATGGCCTCTGAGTTCTAACGAAACAACACGGCGACAGTTTGGCGAGGACGCAGACCAACTATTGGAAGTAACACTAGTAGGCAGTGTTGATAGGAAGGAAGAAGCCATAGCCACCGTTATTTACAATATGAGAAAATATTGCTTTGGGATAGAAGATAAGAAGGAAAGAAATACATTGCCAGAAGAAAACTGACGACTCCGGGCGATTACAAACATAGCTGCTGAGGCTGACAAGAAGGTGTGTCATTGCAGTGAATGAAGAGAAAAATGGGCTTAACGACCTTCACAGTAGTACCACCGAAATTGTTTATAAAGTTTTGATGCCAATTTCTTAGAGATAACCTATGTGAAAGGCTGAAGACACTGAGAGGAGCGGAGAACAGAAGGAATCGTATGCAGAAGAGAACACACTTCACTCCCCTACAATCCGTTGGACTTCGTCAAAAAATGATAGGAGACATAAGATCGGGGAGACTTGAATGTTCGTAGGAGGAAGTAGAAGAACACTTGAGGGAAGCAAACAGTGATCCAGAGAGAGAGAGAGAGAGAGAGAGAGAGAGAGAGAGAGAGCTTGGAGTGGAGCCCATGCTTATAAACCCAGAAGAATCAGCTGTCCCAACTGACAGTTCAGAACCACGACTGCATTATAAATTGATGCAAGGGCCGCTTCAGCCCCTGGACCAAATGGTGTTCCTTACAAGGTTTACAAATACTCTACAGGGCTCTCCAGAAGACTCCAGAAGACTCCGGAAGCTAATAAAAATCATGTGGAGAAGATGCAAATTGACAGAGTTGCCTGTTTGCAGGGGGGGGGATTGCCGATGAAGAGAATTCGCCAGGAATCAAGCAATTCATGACAATATCCCGTCTACAATTGGAAGGTAAAAATATGCCTAGCCATCTTAGCCCCTCCGTCTGACGATATTCATCTTGAGAACATCGATACTTCAGTTCAGAAAAGTGGAATTCTAGGAATGCCTGGCTGCATTGGTTACACAATTGTTTTAACTAAGATCATCCAGAATGCCAAGGAAAACATAGTCCATAAGTCAGCGTCGTAGTTAGACCTCGCCATTGCATATGGAGATTGTGAACTTGACACCCTGAGAAATATCGTGTACTAGAGAAGTTCAAATACGTGATTCAATACCTCGATACGTTTAAAATATGATGTACAATGTGTTGGACTACACAACAGCATGGCATAGATTATAAATTGGCACCACAAATAAATGTACCATGTCGGTGGTACTATTTTCAGCTTCAATCAATCTACTGTGAAGTCAGAAGAGAAAATTGGCCTATGATCAATTATGTCATCTGGAGTTCGGCTGTCTCCCACAAGGTCGTTCGTATATTCTATGACAGTTACATCCAAGTCAGTACCAGAAGGTAAATGGATGTTAGAATATCTTGGAGACCTGAATAACTGGGCCAGGATGAAATTCAGGTCATCTAAGTCAAGAAGTCTGGTCCTGAAGAAAGGGAAGGTGCAAGATACCTACACTGAGTGAGCAACCTATTATGAGCCTCGGCAAGTGGTTTAAGACTCCATAAATGACAGCGAGAGTGTAGAAGACATGAAGCGACAAGCAAACGACTGAATCGAAGCCATACAAAAGTGTACGCTACCTGGATAGTACAAGGTCTGACGTAACCACCATGGTATTCTACCAAGAATACTATGACCACTTTTATTATACCAAGTCCCACTGACGGCCATATAATCAGTCAAGAGAATCTTCAATACCTATCTGCGACGATGGATGGTAGTGTCATCGACCTTCAGCAATATCGCCTTGTATAGTACCGGCAGAAGCTTCAGGTACCACTATAATCAGTGGCAGAGGAGTTCACGGTGACTAAGACCAGGAAGGTGATGATGTTTATATATATATATATATATATATATATATATATATATATATATATATATATATATATATATATATATATATATATATATATATATAATTTCAAGAAAAAAGGAATAATTTTTTCTCTCAGGTAAACAAAGATCACACATGGTTTTATTCGTAATCTTAAAGATTATGTCTTTTGTTACATACCAATAACATGTAATAAATTTTAGAGATAAAAATACAATACAAAACATTCTCGCTTGGAAGATTATTATATTTTATAACATTTTAACATATACATTTATTGCATATAATTTTCTTTTAGTATAACTTTAATTGGAAATTGTTTAATTTTATCATTCGATCCGTTTCTTACAGCCACACAGTATTACAAATTATAATATAACCACTCCATCTGGTACTATCCAGCATATGTAACAATTATTCGGATTTTCTTTTGTTTTTGTTTGGTATTTTGTTACATTTCTTCCAGTATTTTTGTCTTCATCCATTTAAAAGTTTCCTTCTTAACTTTATCCATCTATTAGTAAAGCTAATTTGAAGACGGTTCGATAAAATAGGTAAGGTAGGGTAGATAAAAGTAGGCTTACAAAATTAAGTAAATTCAAGATAACTTCTTAGTACATCCAAGATAACTTCTCATTAAAAACATTATAACTTCTAAGTACATCCAAGAAGATTTTGATGTACCACAAAAAGAAAAATTGCCGAGGTAATTGCAACAGTCACGTAAAATTTAAAGTAAAAATAAGCCAACTCGTAAAAGATCTTAAAATTAGCTTAGAATTTAATTGGATTTACAATCAGTGCCCAATTTAATCCAGTAGTACCCCGTATTCAGGCTTTTCTTTGTCTGTTAAATACACTGTAGCGATTAATCTGGAATAGCAAGCTGATTACAGATTACTGTTTTATAATAATCGGTTTGTAGTTCGATTTCTACCTTAAAATAATCGGTTTGCAGTTCGATTTCTACCTTAATAATCGGTTTGCAGTTCGATTTCTACCTTACTGATTTTCATACTGGCATCTTAAGTTTGTCCGGGTAAACTAAAGTAATGTGCTTGGTCAAGTCTATAATTGTTCATATGGACATATATTAAAAAAATTTAATGTCCCATACCATTAAAGTATCTTTTTTTAGTAGTCTGGAAGGTAGTCAGGAGAAAAGAATTTTATCATATATATCATTAACAATTATTTAATTTCTAACAGGCTTGTAAATCAACTGTATCTGCCCGAATCTGATCACCTGCATTACTAACATAAACCCTGTTACATGGAAATTGTTTTTCTTTATTGGTCTATTTTGTGCATTTTATGTAATATTTGATTTGCCTACATATTTAATTAATATTTTCAAAGCAAACGGACGTTTAGTGTCGGAGTATCGATCCCCTAAAAACTTTTCATAGTTAGTGTATACCACTTGTTTATGTACGTTTTATGACCCTCAATTAGTTGCTATAACAAAAAAAACCACACCATACATACAATCTTGAATAGTAAAGAAAAGTCAGCTGTATATCCATATGCTGTATATCCATGTGCTGTATATCCATGTGATGTATATCAATATGCTGTATATCCATATGCTGTATATCGATGTGCTGTGTATCCATGTGATGTATATCCATATGCTGTATATCCATATGCTGTATATCCATGGCTGTATATCCATGTGCTGTATATCCATGTACTGTTTATCCATGCGCTGTATATCCATGTGATGTATATCCATGTGCTGTATATCCATGTGAGATATATCCATGTGATGTATATCCATATGCTGTATATCCATGTGCTGATATGTGGTGTATATCCATGTGCTGTATATCCATGTGATGTATATCCATATCCTGTATATCCATGTGCTGTATATCCATGTGATGTATATCCATGTGATGTATATCCATATGCTGTATATCCATATGCTGTATATCCATGTGCTGTATATCCATGTGCTGTATATCCATGTGCTGTATATCCATGTGCTATATATCCATGTGATGTATATCCATGTGCTGTATATCCATGTGCTGTATATACATGTGTTGTATATCCATGTGATGTATATCCATATGCTGTATATCCATGTGCTGTATATGCATGTGCTGTACATACATATGCTGTATATACATATGCTGTATATTCATGTGCTGTATATACATGTGCTGTGTATCCATATGCTGTATATCCATATGATGTATATGCTATAATGTCATGCAAAACGTTGTCTACTCCATATTCTCATGGTATATCGCTAGTATAGCGCGGTTAATGCCAAGGCCTTGCAAAGCGTCGTAAGTGTCTACTCCATATTCTCATGGTATATCGCTAGTATAGCGCGGTTAATGCCAAGGCCTTGCAAAGCGTCGTAAGTGTCTACTCCATATTCTCATGGTATATCGCTAGTATAGCGCGGTTAATGTCAAGGCCTTGCAAAGCGTCGTAAGTGTCTACTCCATATTCTCATGGTATATCGCTAGTATAGCGCGGTTAATGCTAATGCCATGCAAAGCGTTGTAAGTGTCTTCTCCATATTCTCATGGTATGTCCTAGTATAGCGGTTATTGTCATGCAAACATTCGTAAGTGTTTATACCATATTCTCGTGGTTTATCCCTAGTATAGCGGTTAATGTCAAGCAAAGCGTCGTAAGTGTCTTCTCCATATTCTCATGGTATATCCTAGTATAGCGGTTAATATTATGCGAACAGTCGTAGCTGCTCTATATTCTTGTGGTGTATCCTTAGTATAGCGGTTAATGTCATGCGAACAATCTTAACTGTTTAGCCATATTCTCGTGGTATATCCCTAATATACTTTTTTGTTAAAACTTATCACTTCCCTATTGTAAAAAATACTAAAGATAGTGTACTTTATACCAATTCAGGATGACTTTTTTTAGCACAGGGAGCAGTCATTTTAGCTAGCTGTGTGCTTAGATCATGTACAATTTCCACAAGTATAATATCCAAAGAAATTTCAGCCACAAACTTGAAAGTCAGTCTTAACATACAGACGTGACCTCCGAGCTGGTCGGCGTAGGGATAAAATCCAAAACTGGATAATAAATCGCAAGATAGCAGAGGCGTTTACTTTGCGGCGATTGTGAAGAGTCCCGCTACACCACTAACTAATATGGTTAACATCGATTTAACTAGTTACCCGGAACCACGATGCAAAGAATATATCTGTACACGACAAGAATATAATTTTATCGATGATATTCTGCCTCTTTTCCGCTTCCTGTGCATGCACAGGTAAGGGTTGAGATGGGGATGGAGGTGGGGTAGATAGAGTTTATGTACGGGGAAACAGAGTAAAAACTGTGTTCTAAGCAATATCTTCATCACGTCCTCTCTTCATACTTCTCTAAAGTATTCATTTTATTACTGTTAATATATTTCAAAACGAAGGCTGATTTCCTTCAATGAGGATAAAAGTAAGAGTTTCTCATGAATGTAGGCGATTGAGGATCAAGTGCACCGTTTGAAAATAGTTACAACATTACTCTACTTTTGTGCTGTTTCATGTACATTTCCCAAGCACACAGAAGCAGCCATTTTCATCAGCATAGTTTTCCTAATAATGACTAAAATTCACGTTAATCCAAGTAGTTGAAAGACATGCAAGTGTATGTTAACTTTGTTTATATTGTGACAGTTTTAAGGGAAACATTTTTGGATTGTGTCCTTTCCAGTTTCAGTGGTGTGCCAAAACTCTGGAGTGGAGCCTTAAGTACAATTATTATTATTATTATTATTATTGTATGACTCTGGGTGGCATAGATAAACAAAAAAAACAAAAAAACAAAAACAAATCATAACTATTTAGACATTCCTTCTGAATAATTATCATACATTTCTTCCACAGAACAGTAATAACTGGTACCAAAGTCTCACAAATATCTCCCACCAGTAACACACAAACGTGAACAGCATCTCCCACCGGCACCACACAAACGTGAACAGCGAGCAGTAATTTTCAAAAAGTACATTGTACTTAGTACAGCAAAACTTATCAGAAGATTAAACATGTCACAATTATTCCTCAGATATCACTAATAAACTGTACTGTTTGAAAAGGGGTGGAACCAGACCTGAATCACAGGTCAAACAGTTGCTGATCATTCTGATATAACTTAAGTGCAAGTTGGACCTTGAAACACAGAGTCGTATTTCACTAAGGAAGGCAGGGTACACGTAGGTGGAAGTTGGACCTTGTGAAACAGGGACGTATTTCACTAAGGAAGGCAGGGTATAGTTAGGTGGAAGTTGGACCTTGAGACGCAGGGACATATTTCACTAAGGAAGGCAGGGTACATTTAGGTGGAAGTTGGACCTTGGACCTTGATATGCAGGGATTTATTTCACTAAGGATGGCAGGGTACGCTTAGCTAGAAGTTGGACCTTGAGACACAGGGACGTATTTCGCTAAGGAAGACAGGGTACAGTTAGGTGGAAGTTAGACCTTGAGATGCACGGACGTATTTCCTGTTTTGGGATTGGACCTAGATGAGAGAGAAAAATCCGACACAAGGGCATATCCGATGACGTCATGCATCACTCGGTCTTTGAGGTACTAGAGGACGGGGGTCCAAAAGGACGTTTAATGAGCCGCTATTACATCATTGCAATGGTGAGAACTCAGTACGAAATCAGGATGAAAGGAAGAGCCTGACATTGAAAGACCCCCTGCCCCAGTGTTATGTATATTTAATTTATATTGTGGACCTGATTTTTGTCATGGTTCTAAGAAGTAAACAAGACGGTTACTTAAATTTAAGGTCAAGATCTGACCTTGTTTACTAGTGAATTTTTTTTCCATTAGAAATGATTGGTTTTCCAAAACGTTCTGTTAAGTCGTAGGTCAGGTGACGATCTGTATACATAAAGGGAATTAGGTAAGCACTCAACATTCTATGTTTCATCAGTCTCTGGGAACCTATGATTAGAGTTTATAGCTGTGTTCTGATGCGATTCGAGATGAATTATTTAAATAATTCCTTGGAATTACTAATGTGTTCGATGTCTGGATTAACATATTTTGGGATTTTGTGAATTTATTCATATACATTTTGGATTATATCCTTGTGGTACATCAGCACATTCTAGACGACTGGTACATCAGCGCATTGAAGACTATGAGAGTTCCTTCAGAATATTCTATACTTTTTGGGCTTATGATGGGACATTGAGAACTATGTGGAATTTATTACACAATACTGTGTCTTTTGAATTTTCACACTATTATAGGGAAATAAATTATTTGTTTAATTTTACTCAGACTTGTTGGTTTTGCTTCTTTTTATAACATAGTTTAAGACTATAAAGTCATAACACGCAGACAAAACCAAAGGAATTTCAGGTGAACTAAGAAGATGGGTATGTGATGACATGCATTCTGGAAATCTATGGAAACCATCCAATCGTTTGGCCTGATGGCATTCCTGACTGACGTGGACGTCTCCATCTTGAAATGTTCCTCCAAAACTTCCAGAATAACTTGATTAATGGGGAAAGGTCAATAAATAGTGGAAATTTTCCCCCATTGTTTTATGGGAAGTTCTGGAAATAAAATTCTGAACTTTTGGATGTTTGACACTCTTTCTACTGTGCCTTTCCTTATAAAGGTCACACCTATTTCTGTAGAGATACAAGCTGTAACTGATGTAACCATATAATGATCCTTGAAAGAGGTGGAGGTTCCCAGAAGTGAAGCAGCTAACCATTCCCATATAATGATCCTTGAAAGAGGTGGAGGTTCCCAGAAGTGAAGCAGCTAACCATTCCTTATCAAGAAAGGACTTGTAGATTATTATTGTGGTTCGACCAGACCTGTGAAGAAGGCTCAGTCTGGCACCTACTGGAACGTTGAGAAGAGAAAAGGTACAACTCCAAAAGGATTACTTGCTGCTGTTGTTGTTGTTATTTTGTTTAATACCATTTTTCCACACAGGATGCGCTATACATAGCGGACAGTATAAATGGTGGAGGAAGAGCCAAGGAAAAACCCAGAAAGAACTACTGACCCATGAGAAGCTACCAGCAAGCTTTCTCACATACCCACAATGGCCGAGCCTGAGACTAGAATCCATGCAGACAGAGGTGAGATGGCAGTGATCCATAACAGTGAGCATTTTCCACCACATCAGGAAGAGGCATTGCTGATCTCTCAAGTCTTGCAAGGCCACTGTAATGATCAGCCCTCTGAATAACATATCCTGATCAAGCGGGGCTTTCCTGAAAAGGCATATGCAACCTTAGATGTTATCAAGGCATCATCTCCAAGGATGTATAAAAGCTTGTTAGAGAATTCCATAGACATCAAGAGTGTGTCTGGATGTTTTGGCAAAGGTCTGTAACAATTAGAGCTGGGTAGAAACGTTTCTACCACATTATTTCTTAACATACTGCAATGTATACTCAACAATTTAATGTTCAGGAGCAAGGGCCTGACACTTTTTTCATTTAACTTCCATCTGCAAAAAAATATCTTGCTCTGATTTAAAGCATTTTAACACAGTATAACACTATATCACTTTAACACCACATAACACTATATCACCATATAACACTATATCACTATAACACCATATAACACTATATCACTATAACCCATGTAACACCATTTCACTATAACACAATATAACACTATATCATTATAACACCATATAACACTATATCCATGATATTATTTGGAATAAATATTTATTATCTTGAGATACAATAAAATAAAATATTTCAGCTCAAAAGAAATCACAGCCGCCCCCACTGAAAATGAAATGGTCAGTATGTTATATACGATGAATTTGCTAAGTGTATGTTAATTGTTGTATAAGTCGTAATCTAAAAACTAATTGCAGTGGGATGATTAAGCTTACACTAAAACTGATACTGTGAAAGACATACTACTGACATAAGAGAGCCTATTGATAAAAACATGAAGTGTTGATATTGAAACCTACAATTTACTATCTACACTACTAATATAATAGGCAGGGAAACTTTTAATGGTATGCCAACACCCAGACAAGATATTTATCAGACAAGGCCAGTAAACATGAAACACATTTACTAAACAAACAAGAAAATATTTAGTGGACTTGAGAAATTAGATAAAGTTCAGATAGAAAGCAACTGCACTCCAGAAAATCACAGAATGACTCACAGACTTACAAAGGAATACATGTACCTAACACGTTCCCATAAGTGAGTAAATAACTAAAACATTATGTTTGTTCTTTGTTTGTTTTTTCAATGCAAATTTTTTCCAAAACTTGAATTTGGCCCAAATATTTTTAATAACGTTCCATTTGGCCACCACAATGGCATACATGACATGTGATTAAAGGATCATGAAGATAATTATGTTATTCATCATTAATTTGGGACAAATACAACCATTTTGTAAATTAAAGATAATTTTTGTAATTATTTTGTCATGAATAATGAAAACACACTGTTATTATGTAAAATCATAACAAGATTACTCAGTACATTCCTTACTGGTGGAAATTACTGAGGTACTGGTGGAAATTACTGAGGTACTAAATTACTGAGGTACTGGTATGGTGGAAAATACTGAGGTACTGGTATGGTGGAAATTACTGAGGTACTGGTGGAAATTGCTGAGGTACTGGTATGGTGGAAATTACTGAGGTACTGGTGGAAATTACTGAGGTACTGGTACAGTGAAAAAGTATGATCCTATATACCATTGGAAAAAAATACAGCAGTAAACCAGTATTACTAAACACCTCTACTAACAGTCTCTACATAGCAGGTGGTGATGATGATTACCACTTCAACATATCTTAGGAGGCGGCCAAACAAATATTGGCATGGAAGACTATTGTAACTAGGGTACAAGCTTTCAGTTTAAAAACCTTCCAATCCTAAATAGGGAAATGGACCTAGGTCTCTGCCAAAATTCACACCTGCCATTTGTTCAACGCTTTATAGCTGTCAATACAATAATTCATATATTTCTGTTAAGTGATTTCTTAATATTCAGTATTCAGTTTTAAGAATTCTCAGAGTTCATAATAGTTCTCTTGACAGTTCATAAAAATGAATCTAATGAATTTCAATAAATGTCACAAAATGCTAATGTTCTTATCATGTACACAAGAAGAAAATAGAATGAATTCATTATTTCTTCAAAATTACCTTAAAAAAAATGATGGAGTTATGTTAAATAGAATGGAAAGTATATAAAGCAAGGATATTGTAACTGGTGTTGTGAAGGGTATGCAAGACTCGCTGTGTAAAAAGGCAATGCAGAATTGTTTTCTTTGTGTCTTCTAGATTTTATGAATAGTCAGTTCTGTATAATTGGGATGGAAAATTAAAATAACAAATAACTAATCACCAATAAAAATAAAACCTTACAGTAAAACCTGTCTTTAATGTGAGGTGTGATGTGATGTGATTTTGATTTTTAACGTAGCTTTAACAATTTTTCAGTCATATTGCTACAATGTCTGAAATGTGGCAGTTTATAGTGATGTCAAGCACTGGGGCATCATGCCGCAGACATGTAGCATGATGTCTCACCCAGTCACATTATCCTGATATCAGGCCGACCAGTCCTAACACTAACCTCTTAATGCTGAACGACAAGTGAGGCAGCTGTTTGTACCATTTTTGTAAGTCCCTGGTAGGACTTGGCCAGGGATCAAACCCACGACCTCCCACATATGAGGCAGATGCTCTAACCACTAGGCCACCCGACCTTTGCTGTGAGAGACCATGTCTTGTGAGATCTGGTTATCCATGCATAGATTTACTGATTATATGGTCTTATCACACGTCATGAGAGGCCGTTATTTTTGGGCAGAATGGTAGTCTTTCAAGACAAGTTCTACTGTATTTCAAAATTCAAATTTTGGTGATCTTGTTTTCTTTGCAAAATTAAAGACAATATTTTGCAAAATAATAACTTTTGATTTTAAGTGCAGAAAAAGGGGAACTGACTTTCATCCACATTCAAACCACATTGATTTTCCAGAGAAAAAAAATCCAACATAATATAGACTAAAATCTCACAGGTGAATTTATAATAAAGATTTAGCATGGTGCCTAATATGAAAAAAATATGTTTAACAGGAGAAAACAAAAGAGTGAAAAATGGACAAGATTCCTGTAAATTTAGTAGCCTGAATTGACACAGGCATTATACATTTGAAAGCAAATCTTAATAGCATATGCATGAAATAAGCAATAAGAAAAAGTTTTCAAATATATGACAGCAAATTGTTTGAAATATAAATAATTAATATTTGAAAGATGTCACAGAAAGTTTGAATTTTTGTGGAGAATTTTGTAAAATTTAACTTGACAATCTATTTTTTGTAAATAGACAATGAATTTTTAAAATAATAAACAAATAAATAATTCAAACCTTTGTACTTAAGAAAATCTGAAATGAAAATGGAGATCAGATAACAAAATTTAGTCCTAAACAAATGAAGAAAGGCTGTGAATAATGTTCCATAGATATATTTTCACACACAATACTATATGTACTGCTCTTCCTTTTTATTTCTGTTTTGTATTTGTGCTGTCCATAGCTGCTTATAACAAACTGCACCCTTTTGCTAATATGCTTCAGAAAGATTTCTGACTAAATTTATATTCTAATTTATGACAGATCCAACTTCAAGAGTTTCTCACAAGGGAGTTATATTTATCTGACATTTGCTGTTAAGAATTTTATCTCAGCAGGAGTTTGTACCTGCAAGTACCTCATCAAACTCACTGGGTGTCATTTGCAAACACTGGTGCAAGGGAGGCAACCTTACAAGACAAATGTAATATTGTACCACTGCCTTAAAATGAGAACTACATTTGATTATCTCTTTGTAGCAGTTTCAACTTTTAATATTTATAGTTCAAGGACGAAAACTCCAAGGCCACTTTCATTAAGTTCAAGGAACTAACAGAACGAAATATTTTGTTTTTTCTCAACATTTCTTAAAATTAAGGTTAAATATGAAAAGTTTAAAAAATATTTTTTAATCTTTCATACCATATAACCCCATATTCATTGTTCTTTTACAATTTTACTGAATAGTTAAAAAATTATTGCATTTTAAAATGTGACACTCACAATAACATTGACACTGTCAGTACCTTGTTTTTTCAGAAATTTGATAAAGGCAACAATCAGTGGCGTCGCTAGGGGGGTGCGGACCGCACCGGGTGACACCATCTCAGAGGGGTGACACCAAAATGAAAAATTGCAAATTTTACAGAGCACACACTGCTCGGTCTAGTTGGATTTCATAAGCGGATAACCGACCATAGTTAAATACATGACTAGCAGGCACAGCAGTGGCGTTGCTAGGGGGATGCGGACTGCACCGGGTGACACACCATCAGAGGGGGTGACACCAAAATGACATTACTAAGGATTCTGTATGGTCTGTTATGGAAGGAGGACCATGGGGGTGACACCATGAGCTACTGCACTGGGTGACACCAACCCGAGTGACGCCACTGGCAACAATTGCCCATTTTTATCACAACTTGTGGCCATTTGTTGCATATTTTAAAACTTGCTTTTGACTTCAAATGACTGATGTAGTTGTTGTGGGTTTAATGCCATTTTTCAGCACATTATAGAAACAACATATTTCTAATGTACTGGATGGACAGCACTTTTTGGAATGACTAGCATGCCATATCTAAGTCAAGGTAGGTAATGCAGTTGTCTAAGTCAAGGTTGGTAATGCAGTTGTCTAAGTCAAGGTAGGTAATGCAGTTGTCTAAGTCAAGGTAGATAATGCAGTTGTCTAAGTCAAGGTAGATAATGCAGTTGTCTAAGTCAAGGTAGATAATGCAGTTGTCTAAGTCAAGGTAGGTAATGCAGTTGTCTAAGTCAAGTAAGATAATGCAGATGTCTAAGTCAAGGTAGGTAATGCAGTTGTCTAAGTCAAGGTAGGTAATGCAGTTGTATAAGTCGAGGTAGATAATGCAGTTGTCTTAGTCAAGGTAGATAATGCAGTTGTCTAAGTCAAGGTAGCTAATGCAGTTGTCTAAGTCAAGGTAGATAATGCAGTTGTTCAAGTCAAGGTAGATAATGCAGTTGTCTAAGTCAAGGTAGGTAATGCAGTTGTCTAAGTCAAGGTAGATAATGCAGTTGTCTAAGTCAAGGTAGGTAATGCAGTTGTCTTAGTCAAGGTAGGTAATGCAGTTGTCTAAGTCAAGGTAGATAATGCAGTCTGTAATTTTGAACAACATAATTCTATACAGTATTGAATTTAGCATAAAAATGTTGGGAATTCACTAAGACTAAAAAATTTCCAGGAAAGTGGTTTTTAATTTACACGTTATTGTGCAAAAACCATGAAAAAGTAATTTACTGAAGATTTTCTATATATTTAACATTTAAATTGATTCCAGCCCTGAAAACAATGAAATGATTTAGGCAGACACAGCTGTAAGTTCTTACTGTTCTGTCAGATCAAAGTCTATGCTAATGGAAAATGGATTTAGAGAGACACAACCGTCAATCTTTTTAGTTCTGTCATGTCAAAGACTATCCTAATGGAAACTGGATTTAGGCAGGCACATCTGTCAATCTTTTTAGTTCTATCATATCAAAGTCTATTCTAATGGATACTGGATTTAGGCAGACACAGCTGTCAATATTTTTTTAGTTATGTCAGGTCAAAGTCTATTCTAATGGAAACCTGACTTAGACTGATATGGTTGTCAATATGCTTGGTTCTGTCAGGTCAAAGTCTATTCTAATGGAAACCCGACTTAGATATGGTGTCAATCTGCTTGATTCTGTAAGGTCAAAGTTTATTATAATGGAAACCTGACTTAGACCGATATGGTTGTCAATATGCTTGGTTCTGTCAGGTCAAAGTCTATTCTAACAGAAACCTGACTTAGACCAATATGGTTGTCAATCTGCTTGATTCTGTCAGGTCAAAGTCTATTCTGATGGAAACCTCACTTAGAAAAATATGGTGGTCAATCTGCTTGGTTCTGTCAGGTCTAAGTCTATTCTAATGGAAACCTGACTTAGAAAAATATGGTTGTCAATCTGCTTGATTCTGTAAGGTCAAAATCTATTCTAATGGAAACCTGACTTAGAAAAATAAGGTTATCAATCTGCTTGGTTCTGTCAGATAAAAGTCTATACTGTTTACATAAAATTACTGTGATTGACAATTACTGTAAGCTCTGATTGAAAATTAGCATAAACTCCAGAAATGGGTACCATGAAAAACTTTGTACAATGGTATACCGCAGCATTTCAGACTGTGGTGGGACATATAGGGACCAACAATTCAAAGCTCTCGCCTTACACTTTCTTGTTTATTTTTTCTAGCAGAATAACCTCATATTATGGAAACAAATATTATCTTCAGATAAAAAAGGGAAATATGTCAGCGCAAAAGAAAATCATGGTTCCAACCCCCCCCTCCGAAAATTAAATGACTGACACCGTATAGTAAATGAATTTGCCCTGTGCAAGTTAACTGTTGTATAAGCAGCAATCTAAAAGCTGTAACTAAAGTGGGAGGATTAAGGTTATGGTATAGCTGATTTTGTTAAAGACATGCTGACATTTGATATTAATACAAAGCGAAAGTGTTGAGAATGAAGCCACAGTTTACTAGCCATAATAATAATAATAAAGCAGTAAATATAAAACACACTTACTCAACAATGTGAAAATATTTAGTGGACTTGAGAAAATTATGTGAATTTCAGACAGGAAACAAGTGCACTCTTGAAAATAATAGGATGATTTGCAGTAAAAGAAAGAAATACATATACTTAACACATTCACATATGCTGATAAATAACTAAAACATGATGTATTGTTTTTGTTTTCTAATCTGAAATTTTTCTGAAAGTTGACTTTGGCTCGAATATGTTTCACAACATTCCATTTAGCCACCATGTTGGCATATGAAACATGTGTCAAATGTGATTTAAGGATCATAAATATACTGAGAAAACTACGTATGTGTTTTGTTCCTAGTGGTCATAAAGAATGAGTCTGATGCAGTGTCAGAATACGTCAAGGCATTCAGACCGATACATAGGTTCCACTACCGTATCAAACTAGTTTGTTCCCCTAATTGAAACCAAACACTTTTGTGGCTTTGTATTTATTGCATATCCCAATTTTAGTTGTACATTCTTCTCAATTTTTATAATGTATACTTTTACAATATGAATTTGGCATTTGGCGTTTTATGAAAGATATTGTACAACCCGATGTGATGTACCTAACCAGGGTTAGGTCTAGATATATACTGTGCAGTTGTGTCGTCGGTCTTTTTGCATCGAGATGGTGGTTTACTCTTCAGCTTTGAATGTTTCAAAAATGCTGTATAGGATATAAGAATTAATTTAAACTGCAATCATAGGCAAGTTCATTTATTCCTAACTTCTCTAAAGGAATATAGGTTTAGGACCAGTAAGTGACCCTTTCTTCATACACTGTACTTACTGAATACATACTCTACTTCCAAGCAAATTTCAGGGCAAATTTCACAAAATAGTGCTTAAATTTCTTAAATTTTATACAGAAAGCTCATTGATTTACAGCACTTTCAAACTCTATTTTTGTTTTCATTACAAGAAATTAGTGATGCATTGTGATAATTTAAGAACATATTTTTCACAAAATGAAGATCGTCTCTTTCTAACATGCGAATTAGATTTTAAGAATCATTTGGATATTTTCTAACAATAAAACAATATTATTCTGCTTTAATTGCTTTATTTTCTAACTGAATACTAGCAAAAAATTTTAATGTAGACAAGCATACAATTCTCAATGTGTGTCCAATAATAAAGTCTCAACAAAAATATTGTAACAAATTGTTGCTGTTGTTGTTGTTGTTGTTGTAGGGTTTAACAACAGTTTCCAGTACACGATAGGCAATACATAGCAGCCAGTATTAATGGTGGAGGAAGAACCCAGGAAAACCCTGAAAAGAACTACCGACCCACGAGAAGCTACTGGCAAGCTTTCTCACATACCCACAATGGCTGAATCCGAGACTCGACCCCACGCAGACACAGATGAGATGGAAGTGATCCATAACGGAGAGTGCTGTAGACACTCGGCCACTCTGGGCCCCCGTAACAAATTGTAGTTCTTCTAAATCTGCATCAGAGTAAAAACAGCTGCTGTTCTCTGTCATATGTCTACCTTTAAGATGCAAATTTTTGTCAGTTTTATCTTCAGATTTACTAAACAAATTCAATTCCTTGATAAATTTAGTAGAAATTTTTTAAGTCCTTATGTTTAAACTTGCCCCTCAAAAAATATAATTCAACAGACCATAGTTTTGAAACTCAGAAGCTGAAGTAGATTTTTTTATAAGTTTGGTAGTTTAGATGATTTTCTCTGTGGAATGTCTCCATGGAATTATACATGAGGTAACGTCTTATCTGTACATTAGGTATTTTAAACCATGCCTTGAATATTGGCATGAGTCTTTGAGTCTTTCTTACTTTGTCTGGGGCTTTTAAAAAAATTGAACACAAGATTTCAGTGGCAAAAAAGCTTCCTCCCCCACCTCTCTCTGTGTGCAGGATACCAAAGACATATAAAAATGGAATTAACAGCTGCCTTGCTAGGTGCTCGGCATTAAAAGATAGTGTTAGAACTAGTCGGCCTGGTGTCAGGATAATTGACTGGGTGGAACATGATGCTACATGTCTACATCATGATGCCCTAGTGCCATTCATCACTATAAACTGGCACACTGCAGACTTTAAAGTGATTTGACAGAAAAAATATGTTACAAATCTCTTTCTCTCTCATGTTTGATGTCACTCTGCACACCAGCTTCATCTGAAAAATCGTTGTCAAACATTTTGTCCAAAATATTGTTGTCCACCTCATCTTACTCTAATTTCTCAGCCTACATATCATGAAATGCACATAAACTGCTTATTGCTTCTTACGGAACTCTCCCATTATCCCCTGTGGCAAAGTGGCCATTTTCACCAAATATGTCTGCACTCTTAAACTAACAAATGTGTGTTGTCATTTTTGAATAATTTAAAATGTACAGCTAAAAACCCTTCCAGATACATGTATTTTATAACTGGACTATTATTTATAATCTCAAGCTGTGTAAGTAGATCCAGGCTGGATTTGCATTATGGAAAATGTTAGGTGGTGATATGGAATCAGAGACTGAACATCTATATTGCATGCCAGATCAGCCACGTAAGATTAAATGAGTGTGAATAAAAATTAAATTTCTAATATTCACCATTAATTTTTTACATCTACCACAGTTATGTAAAAAGAAAGTTAACTTGTTGAACTATTTTTGTCATGAATAATGAAAATGCGATGTTAATATAATTTAAGTCGTAACAAGATTCCTTGGAAATTTGCATACATTCCTTACTGAGAGAAATTACTGATGTACCAGTACAATGAAAAAGTACCATGGTACATGCCACTGAAGAAAAAAAAATACCATGGTAAACTGGTCTTTAGGTAACACTGTTCACCTCTAATAAACTCTGATTAACAATTAGTGTAAACTCTGATTAACAATTAGTGTAAACTCTGATTAACAATAGTGTAAACTCTGATTAACAATTAGTGTAAACTCTGATTGACAATTAGTGTAAACTCTGACTAACAATTAGTGTAAACTCTGATTAACAATAGTGTAAACTCTGACTGACAATTGGTGCAAACTCTGACTGACAATTTGTGTAAACTCTGATTAACAATTTGTGTAAACTCTGATTGACAATTTGTGTAAACACTGATTGATAATTTGTGTAAACTCTGATGGACAATTTGTGTAATCCTTGATGTTAATTCTAAACCTTCACAAACTTTGTAATGACTTTATTATTAATTTAACATAAACGAATAAAAGACTCTTTGTAAGAACATGGACATAGTTACATCAGACATGTGCAGCCTATGACCCACAAGCCAATCTGATTTTATACATTGGCATCGTACAGGATATTTAAAAATCACACTACTTGGCCCATGCCCTGGAGGAAGTTGCACATGCCTGACTTACATGATAGATTGTTTCAATGATATGCATTTTATAAAGATTAAAATGTACAACTGCTGGACTGTCTGAAATTTCAGTGACTAGGTGGTAGCCATTAACTGAAGATTACCTAATTTAATTGCCATTAACTGAAGATTACCTAATTTAATTAATGACATGATGCATATCTATCAGCCAATGCAAATTAAATTTTCCAACAAGACCTTAAATGTACAATGTAAAATATAGCAAGAGGAATCCAAAAAATTATGGAGATATCAAAAAAATGTAATAAATATGGTTTAAATTATCATTTCTTTTCTGTTCTTTGATTTTACAACAAATCAACAAACTAATGGCAGATGCAACTCATGAGATGTTTCTGCAGCAGACAAAAATCTAACACTGAGAAAACAAGACCACTCATAATACTATTTAACACATACTTTAATTGTTACAAGATTGGAAATGTCTCTATCTCACACAAAAAACATATCAGTAAACATTTTCAAAGACATGTCCAATGAATTTCAATCATCAAGTGATATCCTCCATAACAGATTCTGAAACCACCGTCATTAAGAAATCCAACCACTTAGACATGCCTGCATCAATGCTCAACTGACAATACACAATGAAAGTAAAACTTACTATGTCATATTTTTTCTTGTGAACATGGCAGGTCAAATCCAGTGAAATCAAATCATCAAGTTGTTTCCTCCATGATGGATTATAAAACAACAGTCATTAATGAATTCACTCGATCAACATTGCTCTTTGATACAATACGCATCCATGCATTTAGTTAACTCTGGTCAATTTATTTGTTTGGTGTCATGAGCTGAACATACTGTATGTGTAAATACATAAAGCTGTCATATGATTAATGATCAAAGTCACAAAAATTATACAAGTTTTTGTATTTCTGGATCATATGAGAGAATGTTTCAACTTGATTCTTTCCCCCAATGTCTTTATACACACACACAGGCATGCACTCACACACACACACACACACATGCACACAAAAACACACACACACATAGAGGCACTCTTACTCACAAACAGATCTAATATTTAGTGAGATCCTTGTAATATATTCCAGTTAGAGTAGCCTCCCTCTATGACCTAAGATTGGACAGCTTTTGACTTAGATTGAAAATTTCCTCAAATCTCTTTGTCTTCTTCTTCCATTCCTGGGGGATACTCTCCAATCCATACTGAAAAATACACATAAAATCTAGTTAAAAAAGAATGGACAAGATTGGTGCATATTCAATTACTGATTTTAAAAAAAAAAATCCCCAATATCCTCTTACACTGTATTATAGTCTATTCTGCATAATATTTACTTATGAATACTGTTTGAGGATAATACTGAATTAAAACATACTGGTCACAAATAGTGTCATACATAGTTATAAACCTGAATACTGTTTGAGGACAATACTGAAACAAAACATACTGGTCACAAATGGTGTCATACATAGTTATAAACCTGAATACTGTTTGAGGACAATACTGAAATAAAACATACTGGTCACATATTGTGTCATGCATAGTTATATAACTGAATACTGTTTGAGGATAATACTGAAATAAAACATACTAGTCACATATTGTGTCATGCATAGTTATATAACTGAATACCGTTTGAGGATAATACTGAAATAAACAATACTGGTCACATACTGTGTCATACATAGTTATATAACTGAATACTGTTTGAGGATAATACTGAGAAAAAAAACATAATGCTCATATATTGTGCCATACGTAGTTATATAACTGAATACTGTTTGAGGACAATACTGAAAAAAATAATACCGAAATAAAACATACTGGTAATATATTGTATCATACATAGTTATATAACTGAATAACATTTGAGGATAATACTGAAAAAAACATAATGCTCATATATTGTGCCATACATAGTTATAAACCTGAATACTGTTTGAGGATAATGCTGAAATAAACAATACTGGTCACATATTGTGTCATACATAGTTATATAACTGAATACTGTTTGAGGATAATACTGAGAAAAAAAACATAATGCTCATATATTGTGCCATACGTAGTTATATAACTGAATACTGTTTGAGGACAATACTGAAAAAAATAATACTGGTCACATATTGTGTCATGCATAGTTATATAACTGAATACTGTTTGAGGATAATACTGAAATAAACAATACTGGTCACATATTGTGTTATACATAGTTATATAACTGAATACTGTTTGAGGATAATACTGAGAAAAAAAAACATAATGCTCATATATTGTGCCATACGTAGTTATATAACTGAATACTGTTTGAGGACAATACTGAAAAAAATAATACTGGTCACATATTGTGTCATACATAGTTATATAACTGAATACTGTTTGAGGACAATACTGAAAAAAACAATACTGGTCACATATTGTGTCATACATAGTTATATAACTGAATACTGTTTGAGGATAATACTGGAAAAAAAACATAACGTTCATATATTGTGCCATACGCAGTTATATAACTGAACACTGTTTGATGACAATACTGAAACAAAACATACTGGCCACATATTGTGCCATTCATGGTTATTTAACTGGGGAGCATGGATCTGTGTTCACATAGCGCTTTGCAACAGTATTCAGCCAAGGCTCCGCTCAAGGCTGTAGAAACAAAGGATCCAACCCGCAAATCCAATTTAAGCAATTAATCCCGGTTAGGTGCCACTACCAAGAGCAGCCCCCGACATGCCAATGTCCGCTGACTTTCAAGCCATTGGACTGCCCCTATGAGTTTTACAACTTAACATTGAGGGTCTCTCAGCAGCCAAATGAGCCATCATCAGCACTAAGCCCACCATCATAATGTTGACATAATCTGTCTGCTCCATGATAGCAGACCAGGTAGCAGAATGATACATCACATAGCAGACTAGATGAAGTACACTGACATACTGGAGCATAGTATAGTCACTACACTGTCTCACTGCATCCCAATCAAGGAATCCTACCACCACTTCCAAAGAGCCATATTCAAGACAGCCACTCAGTCTGTCCCTAGTGGCCGTTGTCCAGTCTATACACCCTGTTTGGATGAAGAATGTCAGGCTCTTCTCAAGGAATATTAAGCATCTGGAGACTCAGACATAGCAGATCACCTGATTGACTCCCTGGACACTACCAGGCACACTTGCTGAGAGGAAACTACAGGATCACTCAACTTTACACACCGCAGCCAGACATGCTGGAGCTTGATTTGAAGATGTGGCACCATTCAGCAACCACCAGCTCACTCTGTTGTCAAGCCAAATGCTGTTGCTAAAGCCACTTAATACAAGTGGCAAAAGTACCCCTGGAGAAACAGCACCGACATCAAGTTCGAGATGAGTAGCGACATTACTGCCGTCGGAAGTCAGATGAACTAGATCAAAATACTCCAGAGGCATTTACAACAACAGAACTTGAAATGGTGCCATGCAGCATCAAATCAGACAAAGCAGCATGATATGACAACATCCTGTCTGAGTTCCTGAAGCATCTTGGCCAGAAGGCAAAGGAATGGCTTACTGCTCTTTATACCCGGGTTGTTAGGGAAAAGTGCATGCCGACTTTGTGGTGCCAGACAAAGATTATTATAATCCCAAAGCCTGGCAAAGATCCCCACAATGTGGTGATTTATCAGTGAATCTCCTTGCCTTCAGTCTAATTGAAGGTACTGAAGCGCCTGATTCTCCAAAGAATTGGTCCTGACTTGGAGAATATTATAACTGCTGAGCAGGCAGACTTCAGGCATGGCTGTAGCACTTGCGATCAAGTCCTTACCCTGACTACATTTGTTGAAAATGGTTTTCAGAGGAACCTTAAAACTGGAGTTGTTTTTTCTGGATCTAACAGTGACATATGACACGATCTGGCATGCAGGGCTGCTGTTGAATATTTCAAGAGTATTGCCGTGCTGGATAGTTGAGACTACTGAACTGTTCCTTCGCAACAGGCACTTAAGAGTGCACATCAGATAGAGCTGCATCTCATGGAGGCATCAGACTAATGGACTCCCACAAGGGTCTGTTCTTTGGTCAATGATTATATTAATGACTTACCTGCAACACAGTTGTGCAAGTTCATGTATGCAGATAACATTGCTCCCGGGACCCAAAGTTGCTCATTTATTGAGCTTAAGTGGGTACTGAAAAAGGACCAGGAGGATATGATGGACTTCTTCAAGAAATGGCTTCAACAGCCAAGCACAATAAAGACAGTCTCCAGCATCTTCCACCTTAACAATGCAAATGCAAACCATGAACTTTGCATCCTCCGCAATGGGAAGCAAATAAAACATGACCTGACACAACATACCTTTGTGTGACTCTTGACAGATCTCTGACATTCTACAACCATCTGAAGAGAACTGCAGCAAAACTTAGCACTCAAAACAACTACTCCACAAACTGGATGGCTCAACCTGGGGCACTAGTGCTTAGACACTCAAGACATCAATCAGCACTGGCCCTCTGTTATTCAACAGCTGAGTATTGCGCTCCTGTCTGGGCTCGATCATCCTACACCAAGTTAACTGATGTCCAGCTCAACACAACAATGTGCATTATCTCTGGAACACTACATCCTACTCCTTTACCATTCACCATGGCTGTTAAGTACTAAGTAACATTCCTCCTCCTCATCTGTGTTGCCAGGAAGCAACCACAAAAGTGTTGGCTAAGGTATATGCCAAGAAAAACTTCCACTGTACATGATAGTCACCTCACACCCAGCAGTCCGCTGGACTTCGAGATGCCCAGTCTGGTTAGGTTCATTGTTGGAGGATATGACAGTTATTTCAGCATGGAGTGCCGAGTGGTCTTCAACAGATGTTGTAAACCACTCCCTTGTAGCTGAGCCATCTGTCTGCCCTCTTGGCTTCAACCTTCTACATCATCTGTAGACCATAATGAACCACTTTCGGACAGGACAGGGTTGTTGTGCAGTCAACCTTGTCCAATGGGGCCAGGCCACTAACTCTTCCTGTTGCTGTGGAGCTCTTCAGACATGTCACACATTGAGAACAACTGTCCACTGACAAAGTTCTGCAGTGGACTGCAGACTCTGCACCTTGCTGGCGATGACATTGTTACATGGCTGAGCATGCACTGCATATAATAATAATAATAATAATAATAATAATAATAATAATATAACTGATTAGTTGATAATTGAAGCATTTTCTCCATGACATTGTTTTATCAGAAAACTCCTTGGTTGTAACTCTATATCAAACACGAGTTTGATTGCATGTGGATGATTGTATATCTTTATTTCACAAGTTACATCTGTATACAAGTAAAATTATTTCCAAAAATAATCTTTAAATAAACTGTTTGGTAGCTGATTACAAAATAACTTCAATGAAGTACACAAAATGCCAAGCAATATTTATAGGTATCTGCTACACAAGGATTTGAAGACTAAAGAGTTATAATGTCTTTATCATTTGTTAACTGTTCCCTGGACAGCAATTTCTCATAATTAATAATGATATAAAAGACTCTGTCCTTACCCAAAAAGTCCTCATAAGTCTATCATACAGTAACATACTGCACCATTTCCTGAATGTTGCTATGCCTGAAGTCAGTGATTTGGTCATACACGAGAAATTGTGACTCTTGTATTTTATGTTTTGCCAAATCAAGACTGATGACCTTATGGCTGATTCATTTATTCTACATATTTTTTCTTTATTCTCTTCCACTCTGCTGCTATACAGGGGGCCCTGGTTGCAATAAAATGAGCGTATAATACAAATATTGTGAAAAAATAAAACAGTATTGTAGCATAATTGAGTACATAAAACTTATACAGTAATAAATAAATCATCAAATAAATACAACTTGTTTGCATTTCTTATTTCTGAAAATCAATGCTATTGTACAGAGAGATTCAGTAATAAGCTATTTAACAACTCCAAATATTATAAAAGCTTCATGTTCTTTTTTCTATCTCATTACCTCCATTAATATGTAAATCAGGAATCCCACATGCTGCTCCAAAAGTTTGTAGCAAGATGGTGTCAGTCTACCCTCATGGCCAAAATTGCAACTATGAGTTACTATTCATACGTCTCATAAAATCTGCATACATCAGTCAAGTTGTACTTGCTATTGTTGAGAAAATGGCAGAAACTGAGTAGCATCAATACTCAGCTGTGTTTGATTTCTTAGATTTAAATTACTATACACACCAAGGCATGAATTTCTGTGCATGAACATCAATCATTAGACCGATGCTTTGTATGTACCGAGTGCCGTTAATGCCCGAATCTTATATATTTTTGTAAATGGGAATACCGTCTACAGTCATTGGAAAAAACATTGTGATGGAAAACATAAAATATGATGACCTTGAGGATAGGAACCCCTTCTACAATGAGATACATTAATGTTTATATATAATGTACCAACCTTCATTCCTTAATTTCAAACAGCCATGACTTTGAAAACAGCACCACAACAGCTTTATAATTATACCATGGTATATAAATGTCAAGAAATACTTCAAATATTGACCTGTGACCATAACCTTTAAGACTGGAACACTAATGTAGTTCATGACACACCTTCTGATGATGATGTATATGTGAACCAAATTTCATTCCAAATATCTTGAAAATTAAATCAGGAAAAAGTATGATAAAAACATAAATATTAAGCAATGATCATGACTCTGAAGAAAGCTCCTCCAGTCTGGTATACAACATGTGCTCAGGTGATGACGTAGGAGCATAATAAGTTTTAGCCCTAAAATGGCTTTGAAGTTAAGGAGAGGATGGAAAACACTGAGCCTTGACCTTGACCTTGAACATAAGCCTCACAATAATGATGACCAAGTTTTATCCCTTAACTTTTTGACAGGTTTTAAGTTATACATCAGAAACAAAAATGTGGCAAAGACATGGGGACAGTAATTCAAATATCCTCAGTGGGATATAGGGCAGTGAAGGAGATGACAAAGGAAGAAAAAAAGAGTCCAACATTAGTTTGTTTAACCTGTGCAGCAAGACATGCTCCAATAAATCCTCCACGAGAACAAGTACATCCTCCTGCTTTGATTGTGGAGCGTATGGCTGTGGCATAATCATAGATGGCAACCACGCCATGCACAGCAGACTGGAAAGATCCTGGCAAATCTGTTACAGAAAGAGTCCCAAAATTAGTATCGCTATATGCTGGGATGTTTCTATTATAGAAAGAGTACCAAAATTATTATTGATTTATGCTGCGATGTTTTTATTATAGAAAGAGTCCCAAAATTTATATTGCTATATTCTGAGATGTACCTGTTATAGAAAAAGTCCCAAAGTTAGTATTGTTATATGCTGGGATGTTTCTGTTATAGAAAGAGTCCCAAAAATGGTATTGCTATGTACTGGGAAGTTTCTATTATAGAAAGAGTCCCAAAATTAGTATTACTATGTGCTGGGATGTTTCTATTATAAAAAGAGTCCCAAAAATGGTATTGTATGCTGAGATGTTTATGGACATTTGTATGAAAGTCCATAAGAAGTAACTTCTGTATCATTCTAATGCTGGTGTCATACACAAGTCTTCAGTACCACAAGCTGCTTGTAGTGATGGCATTTTATAATTCAATATAATTCCAATAATTATTTAATGACTGGGTTTTCGCTAATGTTACTGGATATCAATGGTCACACATTAATGATCCTGATTTTGTGCACATAAGTAAATTTAGGGGAGTACTTTTCATTTCAAGTACTTTTTCCAATATAAACTAGCACTGCTGATGGCAGAGTGAAATGATTCTTTTCTTTTAAATTTGACATTGTCCAAATAAACAGAAATGATAGCCTTTCCTCTCCTTTTCCAATATCTTATAATTCAACAGCATATTTCACCATACTTTCGGTGTTTGTCTGCTACATTATCTGCAATGACAGCTTATGGAGATTTTTCCATGCAACTTCCTACTGATCTGGAACAATTAGAGTGAAGAAATACTACCTATATCATGGTATTGTAATGGAAATTACAAATGCTGATAATGAAACAGAACAACAGCAAAACACCAACCCCTTGAGCAATGGATGATGACCTCTGTCACCCAAGATATGGACAACAACAACAGCATCGGAACTCAGTCAAATTAGAGGCTAATGAGGTCCAGATTCCAAGATTTAAAAAATTATTAGAAAAAAAATAATAAGCTACTGAAATAAACTAAAACTCAGAAGCCACCAAAATGTTACACAAAAAATGGGCCAGTGGTGTTTTCAATGGTAATTTTTTCTTTAACTGTGTCTATGTCTTGTATACAAGTTGGTGTGAATCTGACCACTGCCACTAAGGTGTGTGTGTGTGTGTGTATGTTTGCATATGACAAGCTGGTGTAAAACTACAAAACTCTGTGGTGCATGTGTGTGTGATTTTGATTTTTAATGTAGCTTTAACAGTTTTAGTCATATTGCTATGATGTCTGCAGTGTGGCAGTTTATAGTGATTTTCAGCAATGAGGCATCGTGCCGCAGACATGTAGCATGTTGTCCCACCCAGTCACATTATTCCGATACCAGGCCAACCAGTCCTAACACTAACCTCTTAATGCTGACCACCAAGCGAGAAAACTGCCAGTACCATGTTTATAAGCCACTGGTATGACATGGCCTGGATTTGAACCTGCAACCTCCTGCATCCAAGGTGGTCACTCTAACTACTTAGGCCACCGGAGAGATGTGTGTGTTTGCATGTGTCTTGAATATGATGAGTTGGTATGAATGTGACCACAGCCATAAAACTGTGTGTGTATGTGTAAGTGTCTTGCATATAAAGAGGTGGTGTGAATTGACCACAGCCACCAGAAAGCACGCTTATATCTTATGAAAACATTCCTCAGAGACTGAATAAATTTTATGCCAAATTTTCAATGATAACAAGAAAAACAACTTAATCATATGAAATATCTTTGATGGATATCTTGAACATCTCATAATGGACATATTTTTTTGATATGTGGTCATAAACTAAGTAACAGAAAAAAGCAAAACCATCAAGTTTTGTAAAACTTAACAAATAATTTAATTATAAAAGTGATGAAATGAAAATTAAAGGAGAACTTACAGTATTATGAACTCAATCCAAAATAATCCCAAAAAGTTCAACACATATCCAAAAAATCTAAAGTTCTGAATGAATTTAAAAATCCTTGAATTTACTGGTCTGTCAACAGTCTTGGTGTATCAAAATAGCAATGTCCAGAACTCCTTTGAATAAATTCACAATAGTTCCAGAATAATAAGTTAGTCCAGTAAGTACTTTGTAATTCCAACAAATAATCTGAACAAATGTCTCCTCTCAAATAATATCTAAACACAACATTAAATACATCTGCAGACTAATGTTACAACAAGAACATAGGAAATAAAAATGAAGATAACTGATAACTCTACCTACTTATATACAGACATAGAATCCTAAAGTGCAATTTTCTACTACTCACTACATGACATTTTGCAAATACCCCACATTGTCCAAGAACTCACCTGACCAACCCATCAAATGAGAAATAGCTTCACTCTTCTAAGAACCCTCTTGACCAACTAATCCAATGGGAAACAACCCCAAACTTGTAGAGAGGTTTTATTATTAGAAACTTGACAACACCTATTTATAGATCCTGTTCAATCTACAAGCACTTTTAACACCTTAAAACAGAACCTATACCCATGTACAAAAATTAGCTAAGTAATATCTTCTTTAAAGAAAATCATTACAATTTACAGTCAAGAAAAAAAATAACAATACCTGGTAATTTAGCTAAACATAACACCTTCCCTCATAAAGAAAAGATAGATTTATACAATAAAGCTTATTTTTTACATAATAATCAAATAAATATATGATAATAATAATAAAATTATACAGGAAGATATCTTATGAATGATACAAAAATATATACAAAATAAAACAATATAGAATTTTTATACATGTGAAAGTGCATCTGCAGTTAAATTTTGTTCTCCCTTGATCTACCTAATGTCAATGCTGTAATCTTGGAACATCAAATCCATCTCAACAAACTCTGATTATTAGTTTTCATTTTATTGATGACAGTAAGGGGATTGAGATCATGAAAAAAATTATCAGACAAGTAGCTGACTTAATACACACTTTCAACAGTTGTAAAGCCAAACACTCCTTGATAGTGAATTTTTTTTATGGTGCTTGTTTAATTATTTGAAGAAAAAGCACCCATGATGGTCCACACCATTTTTGTCTCCTTGAATTAATACTCCACCAACCCAGGCATCACTTGCATCAACTGACACTTTAAATGGTTGATTGAAATCTGGAATGGAAAGAACTGGTAAACTTTTAAGTATGGCCTTTAATTTATCAAATGTCTCCTGACATTTGTCAGACCAATAAAACTTCATTTTCTTACTCAACAAATTGGTCAAGGGCTCAGCAATTATCGAAACACTGCTGCAATATTTCCAGTAATATCCAGCTATACCCAAACATTGCATCAATTGCTTTTTGCTGACAGGCACTGGGAATTCAGAGATAGTTTTTACCTTAACTTCTATTGGCTTAACTCGAACATGTCCCCAAATATGTCTTATAAATGTAACACAAGCTTGGCAAAACTGAATTTTACTTTTATTAGTTTTCAAATTGGACTTATTCAGTCAAAAGAAGAATTTCTGGATAGATTTCAGTTGATCCTTCCAAGTGTTGCTGTATATAATGATTTCATCAATGTATGCACCAAAGCATTTATACAAGATGTTACCATGTTAATGTAACAATGGAATGTTGACAGAGAATTTTTCTTATGAAATGGCATTGCTTTATATTGGCAATGTCCAGCTGGAGTTGCAAATGCCACAATTTCTTTTGCTCTCTCCATAAGTGGAATTGCCTGAATCCTTTCAAGAGGTCAAACTTGGTGACATATTTTGCATTTCCAGTTTTGTCAATACAGTCATTGATTGTTGGTATTGGAATCTGTATTGAAAAAAGGAATCTGTTTTGGTGACACTATTTACTTTTCTGAAGTAAACACACATATGGAACATATTATCTGGTTTCAGCATAATAATACACGGTGAACTACATTTACTTTTGCTTGGTTTAATAAAATCATTCTCTGACAAATATTTAATTTCTTTTTTCAAACATTCCTGCTTGAGAGGATTCATACTGTAAGGATGATGTTTTACTGGTGTAGAATCTATAGTTTCAAAATAAGTGCTCATATTCACACATTAGCTGCTTTAATTCATTATTTTCTTGTGGCTGTAGATGTGAAAGTTTCTTGTCCAGATACTCTAATATTTATGGACTTCGAATACTGGTTAAACCAAAGTCACTACAATCTGGTTGCATGCTAACATTTAAATGTTCTCTTTTAGAACAGGTTAAATTGACAGAATGATTAAGATGGATATCTCTATCCTTTAACATATTTACATGGTAGAGTTGTTTCTAAGTGTTGATGATATACTTTAAGTCACTTATTTTCTTTTAACTTTAGAGGCACCATAATACCTAGCCTGAGTTGGATTTTAAGTATGGGCTAGAGCTTTATCATTAGGCTTAAAAGTCATTTCCTTTGAAGCTTTGTCATGCATTAATTTCATTTCTTATTGGGAAAAGTGAAGATTGTTTCTTAACAAGTCTTCAATAGCTTATAGCTAATATAAGAATTGATCTCTGAGTAGAGTGCAAATTAGTTCTTGCAATCTCACAAGCCTTTGACAACTTGCATTTAAAATAAGAAATGTAGTTGAGATGATTAAGTTTTTAATTTGAATCTGAAAGAAGTTTCTCTTTTAATAACTTCAATAGTCTACAGAACTGTACATCCAAAGTTCAAAGAACTAAATCCTAATGACTCTTGGAGCAACACCCTAACAGCAAAACAACAGTAAATGAACACTCCTTATCCTTATCTTTTCTGGTAATCATATTCCTTAAAGTCTGATCACACTTTTCTGGTTCCACCTGACTTTCAGGGTGATAGGCAGAGGACTTAAATTTTTGGATGCCTAATTCAAGCATAAATTGCTGGAAAATTCCAGACATAAAATGAGAACCTTGATCAGATTGGACAGATTTGGGAAGCCAAAAATTATAAAGAACTTTCTCAAGGCTTTTACTATGGTTTTAGTCTTAATATTCCATAAAGGAAATTGTGTTGATGCACACACTATGGTCAACAAATATTGGTTCCCTGACTTGGTCTTAGATAAGGGACCAACACAGCCTACCATTATTCTGCTTAACGCTTCATCAAATGCAGGAATAAGTTACAGATGAGCCTTGGGTATCTTCTGAATGGGTTTTCCTAGCATTTAAAAAGTATGACAAGATCTATGGTACTTGGAAATATCACTTTTATTTTTTGCCCAAAAAAATATGATTCAAAATCTTGTGATAATTCTTATTGACTTCTAAATAACCAGCCAAGGGAGTTTCATAGGCTAGACTTAGAGTTTCCTGTCAATATGTCTTAGGAAAAACAATCTGATAATTCGCTGACTATTCATTAGTGGGTGCCTTAGGTGATCTCCCTTTTCTCATAAGATCCTCATTTTGAAGAAGAAAAAAAAAAACCAACAAAAACTGATACCTCTGCAGCTTTAGTTTTGTTAATAGCCCTCTGAAACATACTGGAGATCTCAGGATCATGTTCCTGTTTGATGACAAGTGATTGTTATTTGTGACTGTCATGATTAGGATTGAGAGAATGAGTATTAAAACAAGGGTCACCATGATCAATACCTTTTGATTGACCATTTCCTTCAGCAAAAGTGAATTAATCAAAAACTGACCAATAAATGTGTCAGCTAAAGGAATAATTTCAACATCAATTTCAATCTCAAGAACTCTTTTTGCCATAACTCTATTAACTGCACAAGCTGGGTATAATTCAGGGATTTCATTTTCAATAGGATCCATTTGTGATCGAAACAAGGCTTGTCAGTTAAAAGTGGTTTAACCTCCAACCTTATATCCAGCTAAGTCACTGCCTAGCAATAAATGAACACCATAACTAGGCAAAGAAGTCACTCATGTGACATTTGCAGGTCCTGCAAATATGTCTGATGACAAACTAACAGAATGGAGAGGAACATTAACAAAGCAGCACCATACTTCCTGAATAAAAAACACTTTCACCAGAAGAAGACTTCTCAGAAAAAGACAGTCTACCTGTTAATAAAAGACTCTGAGAAGCTCCTGTGGCCCTTAATATTTTAAAAGGGATAGGATTGAAAGAATCACCAATGTGACTTAGAACCTTTAGACATGAATGGTTCATAGGTCTCCATAATAAAATCAGACTGGAGTTTTATGACCCTACCAATGGATTGTCTTCAACAGTTGACCAAGACCTTGACCTCTTAGACATAAGAGCATTGTAACTATTCTGTCTTTATTCTGCTGCTTATTTTCTAATTTATATTAATGAAAAATAATGTCCCATATTTTCTTGCAAAATGTGCACATAGGAAGAGATAAGGATTTCTGATCAGTCTTTTCAGAAGTTTGATTCCTATAAATTGTGCCAAAGTGAGATTTGAAATTATTCATATAAGACTGAGATGATTTCTTAGTAAGAATTTGCTGAAATGGAAAACCTATTGACAAACAAAACTTTGTGAGTCAAAAAATAATTTCAGCTATATGAGCAGCATCTTTCAAAATTCCAACCTTTTTGCTCATCAACATAGGTCTCGATGTTGCTATGTATGCAAATCTTGAACTCTTCGACTACGATGAGTTGCATAAGCTTGTCATAATCTTTATCAATTTTTTTTTATTCGAACAACTTATCAAACAGTTGGTCTTTTTCCCTAGTAAATGTGACATGGGTTTGGCTAGTTTCTTCCTTATAATTCCTAAGCCTCTGTTGCTACGCCTCATGCACCAGCTCATAACCTCTCAAGATACAGGCTTTATGCACATCATAATCAGCACTCACTTCTAGTGAGAGTAAAGTACAAACTTCATGAGCTCTGCCAGCAAGTACACTCTGTAATAAAAAAGTCCAGTGTTCTCTTGGCCATTTCAAATTTTCACTACTTTCTCAAAATGTGGAAAATATTGATCTATTCTTTTTCTTTACAAGTGGTTAGTTACCTAAAATTTTTGGTAACATCAAAACCTGAACATTCATTGAGGGGAGGTCTTTCTGTTCTGCTTGCCTGTTCTAATTTTTTAATTTGAATTGCATTTAACTTTTGTCCTTTTGTCTTTGCATCTCTTTCTCCTTTTGTCTTTGAATTGATCTTTCTTCTTTTTGAAATTTATCTGCATCTATTTCTCCTTTTTGCATTTGCAATTTCATTTCCATCTCATTTTCTTCTTTTAAAGTTGAAGATTTCCTAGCTCTCTTTCCATCTGTTTTTAAAAAAATAATTTCAATTCTTTTATGTTCATTTCTGAGCCAGATAAACTAAAAAATTTCCTTTTCCACCAAATATTGGATCAGAACATTTACAATTTCTGGTTTTAATAAAGATGGATTTATGTCCAAAAAGAATAGTGACTGACAAGCTCCAGCAACTTGTCCTTTTCTAAACACTCCAACCCTTCCTGCATCAGACTGGAAACAAAACTCTCCACCCTAGATGACATTGTGGAAGCATGTTGGTTTCACTACTTGAAATAAAAATCTTGTTTGTAGATTACCACTACAATTTATAGTCATGAACAATGATTAAAAAACAATAAAGATATACACAATAACACCATACCCCTTCCAACAATGCAACCCTATGATACTGAAAATGTTGTATATATTTATATTCTTTGAATTTTTATTCAGATGAATGGTCATTAATACAAAAGAAAAATTAATTACCTTTTATAGTTGCTATACATTTAAAAAAGAAGAAGAAATAAATCTTTGGTATAGATGTAAATAATTCAAATACTGATGGATTAAAAAAATTATCTGACCATATCACATTCATGCATTTAGTTACTTGAATTTCTTAAGTATAAAAGTATCCAACAATAAATTTATGAGAAATCTACTGGTATAAACATTACACCATGCTGTAGAAATCTGTACAAATTGTACCATACCACAGAAATCTATATAAATTGTTATGCATATTTAATTTGTATTGTTTGTTGGCTTTTCTTAATGATCACATGTTATGTACATCTGTATTTTGCACCTGACCTTGTCCAAAATCAAGTTAATGGTGTACTTGACCAGTGACATATTTTGTAAAAGACATAATCTATAGTTAACACTTCTCCAAGATGACAATTAAACATTCAGATCATTAGTAATGGAGTTAAACATGCTTATATTTTTTAACTGAGTCTAGGACTTATGTTTTCCACTTGGAAATTCATAAATATGTTGACAACTTTGAATGTTATAGAGGAGGCTGACCTACATCCTGGCTCAATTATTGCATCATAGCTTTGTATATCAATGTTGTTTACTTGAAACATTGTCTTAAAATCTGAAGCAGAATCAGTCTTAATCTTGAGTTCAGTTTTTAATTTATTCAAATGATTATTCACTGGAATTAGATTTCACATGGCACTGATGCCTTTGAGTCACTGTATGCATGTATTAACATCAGATTTCACATAACACTGATGCCTTTGTGTGGCTATGTCCATGTATTAACATCAGATTTCACATAACACTGATGCCTTTGAGTGGCTATGTCCATGTATTAACATCAGATTTCACATAGCGTTGATGCCTTTGAGTCGCTGTGTCCATGTATTAACATCAGATTTCACATAGCATTGATGCCTTTGTGTGGCTGTGTCCGTGTATTAATTAACATCAGAATTTACATGGCAATAATGCCTTTGTGTAGCTGTGTCCATGTATTAACATAAAATTTTAACATAGCATTGATGCCTTTGTGTAGCTGTGTCCATGTATTAACATAAAATTTTAACATAGCATTGATGCCTTTGTGTGGCTGTGTCCATGTAATAACATCAGATTTCACATAGCATTGATGCCTTTGTGTGGCTGTGTCCATGTATTAATTAACATCAGAATTTACATGGCATTAATGCCTTTATGTAGCTGTGTCCATGTATTAACATAAAATTTTAACATAGCATTAACATAGCATTGATGCCTTTGTGTGGCTGTCTCCATGTATTAACATCAGATTTCACATAGCATTGATGCCTTTGTGTGGCTGTGTCCATGTATTAATTAGCATCAGAATTTACATGGCATTAATGCCTTTATGTAGCTGTGTCCATGTATTAACATAAAATTTTAACATAACATTGATGCCTTTGTGTGGCTGTCTCCATGGATGAACATCAGATTTCACATAGCATTGATGCCTTTGTGTGGCTGTGTCCGTGTATTAATTAACATCAGAATTTACATGGCATTAATGCCTTTGTGTGGCTGTATCTGTGTAATAACATCAGATTTCACATGGCATTAATGCCTTTGTGTAGCTGTATCCATGTATTAACATCAGATTTCACATGGCATTGATGCCTTTGTGTGGCTGTCTCCATGTATGAACATCAGATTTCACATAGCATTAATGCCTTTGTGTAGCTGTATCCATGTATAAACATCAGATTTTAACATCAGATTTAACACGGCATTGATGCTTTTTTGTGGTTGTATCCATGTAATAACATTTGATTTCACATGCCTTTGTGTGGTTGTATCCATGTATTAACATCAGATGTCACATGGCATTGATGCCTTTGTGTGGCTGTATCTGTGTAATAACATCAGACTCCACATAGCATTGATGCCCTTGTGTGGCTGTATCCATGTATTAACATCAGATTTTAACATCAGATTTCACATGGCACTGATGCCCTTTTGTGGCTGTACCTGTGCAATGATAACAGATTTCACACAGCACTGATGCTTTGTGTGGCTGTATCTATGTATTTAGATCAGAATTCACTTGGTACTAATGTCCTTGTGTGGCTGTAGTGTATCCATGTAATTTCACAAAGCAGGGTGGCCCTTTTGTGGCTGTATCTGTGTAAAAACATCAGATTTGACATGGCACTGATGACCGTTTGTGGCTGTATCCATATAATGATATCAGACTACACACAGCATTGATATCCTTGTGTCTTGCAACATTTATCCCTTTTCAGCGCTACACCCACACCATGTATTTGTATTGGCTGAAATCCAAAATTCCTGTCATGTTCTCTGCAGAAGTAAGCCATTTTTCAAGTAGAGAAATAATGTGCTCTTTTGGTATAATACATCTTATTCACTTGGTGTGACAGAAATGATGCATATATATTGTGCATGTTTGTGTGTGTGATTTGGATTTTTAATGTGGCTTTAAATAATTTTCGTTTGTATCACTACGATGTCACATCATAGCCCACCCAGTCCCATTATCCTGACACCAGGCTGACCAGTCCTAACTCTAACCTCTTAATGCTTAGCACCAAGTGACACAGCTGTTAGTACATGTACCATTTTTAAAAGTCTTTGGTATGACTCTGCCAGGGTTAGAACGTGCGACCTCCCACATCTTAGGCAGACACTCTAACCACTTAGGCTACTGGAGTGGTCTGCACACATCTTATTCACTCAGAATGACAGAAATGTTGCAAGTAACGTGGATTTTTGTCTGCTCCATGATAACTGGTGTTTATTGTCACATATATATCAATCAAACCGCGGCTCAGAATATGTAATTTTAAATATTTTCCTTTCCAACATCTGGTAGTAATTATTCCTTTAATTGATATCTATTATACTGGATCATTTTCAAATGGGGTTATTTTTCAACAGATCTTAGAAACTGGTTCTCTTATGAGACACTCATGTACATCAAACATTTTACACAAGCTGACACAGTGAGTGCACACTGTCCGGGAAAAGGAGCAAGTAACACCAACATACTGGATTGGTGTCTTCACTACATCAAACATTTTAAATAAGAAGACAGTGAGTGCACACTGTCCTGGAAAAGGAGTAAGTAACACCATCATACTGGTTTGGTGCCTTCACTACATCAAACATTCAAAATAAGCAGACACAGTGAGTGCACACTGTCCCAGAAAAGGAGCAAGTAACACCATCATACTGGTTTGGTGCTTTCACTACATCAAACATTCAAAATAAGCAGACACAGTGAGTGAGTGCACACTGTCCTGGAAAAGGAGCAAGTAAGACCATCATACTGGTTTGGTGTCTTCACTACATCAAACATTCAAAATAAGCAGACACAGTGAGTGCACACTGTCCCAGAAAAGGAGCAAGTAAGACCATCACACTGGTTTGGTGTCTTCACTACATCAAACATTCTACATAAGCTGACTGTCAGTGCACAATGAGACCATATACACTCATAGAAGTCACATAAAAACTGCAAAAACCCATTTCAATCACTGCATAATGAACCTGCAGATCTTGGCTGTTTAGGTGCAATCAGTAGAGCAAATAACATAAATCTTGATTTGATGGCACATTATGAACTGGCAGATCAGCATCTACACTGTTCGGGCTTGGACCTGACTTACACAAGAGTATACATGGTAATGCGGTAAATCCCCCTTATGGACAGCTCTAACAGAATATTGTAACTAATCTAGGAGGGTAGTTAGCAGCAGAATACTGAGGAAAACAACAAAAGCAAAACAATTAAAAACTGGCTGGATATGAAAAATGGATGCTGATAATGAGATAATATTTATTGGAGATTTGAGGTACTTACGTCAGTTCATTCCAAAATGTTTCACTGCTAATGCATGCTCTGTGGTCTTCTTCTGCAGAACATTGCTAAGAAGTCCTGCTAAGGTTGTGTCTAGATCCTGTGGATTTTCCCGATGTGGGTCTCTCAGCTGTTGGATAACCTTGTCAACAGCATCACTGCAGGGACCATGTAGAATATACTGTTCCAGCAACCTGATGATTCAATGATTTGATCTGAATTTGTAATCACCTGCACATAGCATGCACATGTGTATAGAGGACAGATGTGAATACAAATTAGTAACAATAGTTTTTACCTTAAAGTTCTTGATGGTTATATCCAAGACAATCAATAAAGTAAATATTGTATATGCTGTCTTAAAAGTCAAGTCCAACTGCAAACAACACAGACCCTGATCTACAACTGCGTAATACATTGGCAGATCAGTGTCTGTGTTGTTTGTTCTACTAATTACTTCTAACAAATTGCACACACTCAGATTTTCTAGCATAGTATGCAATGGCAGATCTGGTTCTGTGCAGTTTGCTGTTGTACTTAACTAATAAATGAGGATATGTGGCAGTTTACATTATTACAGGTGCCTTCTTTGACAGCAATCACTGATGATCCACATGCATGTCTGTACACACACAGCAATCACTCTGATTACCACATGCATGTCTGTGCAGACACAGCAATCACTCTGATGACCATATGCATGTATGTGCACACACATCAATCACTCTGATTACCACATGCATGTCTGTGCACACACAGCAATCACTCTGATTACCACATGCATGTCTGTGCACACACATCAATCACTCTCATTACCACATGCATGTCTATGCACACACATCAATCACTCTCATTACCACATCCATGTCTGTACACACACAGCTATTACTCTGATTACCACATGCATGTCTGTGCACACACAGCAATCACTGTGATTACCACATCCATGTCTGTGCACACACATCAATCACTCTAATGACCACATGCATGTCTGTGCACACACAGCAATCACTCTAATGACCACATGCATGTCTGTGCACACACAGCAATCACTCTAATTACCACATGCATGTCTGTGCACACACAGCAATCACTCTAATTACCACATGCATGTCTGTGCACACACAGTGATCACTTGGATGTCAGACACAGTCACAGCAATCATTCTGATGACCACATGCATATCTGTGCAGACACAACAATCACTCTGATTACCACATGCATGTCTGTGCAGACACAGTGATCACTTGGATGTCCACATGCATGTATGTGCACACAGAGCAATCACTCTGATGACCACATGTCTGTGCAGACACAGTGATCACTTGGATGTCCACATGCATGTCTGTACACACACACAGCAATCACTCTAATTACCACATGCATGTCTGTGCACACACAGCAATCACTCTAATTACCACATGCATGTCTGTGCAGACACAGCAATCACTCTGATGACCACATGTATATGCACACACAGTGTTCACTGATGACCATATGCATGTCTGTACACACACACAGCAATCACTATGATGTACAACACAGTGATCACTTGGATGTCCACATACATGTCTGTGCATACACAGAGTGGACACTGTTGACCACATGCATGTCTGTGCACACACACAATGATTGCTGATGACCACATGCATCAAACACTAGACAAAATCCAATATTTAAGATTCTTACTAGCTAAATTAACGGTAGACTTGACAAAAACTAGTTTTTTGTAAAGCAAGTACTTTGACAGCATATCTTTTGGTTTTGGTTTTGTGGAGTTTGATGCTATTTCTGAGCACATGATACATGGCGATCAGTATATTTGGCGTAAGAAGAACCTGGGTACAACCACTGACCCAGAGAAAGTACTGGCAAGCTTTCTCACATACAAGACAAGACTAGAACCTATGTGGACAAAGGTGAGATGTCAATGATCTGTAAATGTGAGTGCCACTCTGCCATTTAAGGCCCTTACAGCATATTGCAAAATAATCTGCCATTCAAGGCCTGTACAGCATATTGCAAAATACTCTGCAATACAAGGCCCTTACAGCATATTGCAAAATACTCTGCCATTCAAGGCCCTTACAGCATATTGCAAAATACTCTGCCATTCGAGGCCCTTACAGCATATTGCAAAATACTCTGCCATTCAAGGCCCTTACAGCATATTGCAAAATACTCTGCCATACAAGGCCCTTACAGCATACTGCAAAATACTCTGTCATACAAGGCCCTTACAGCATATTGCAAAATACTCTGCCATACAAGACCCTTACAGCATATTTCAAAATACTCTGCCATACAAGGCCCTTACAGCATATTTCAAAATACTCTGCCATACAAGGCCCTTACAGCATATTGCAAGACACTCTGCCATACAAGGCCCTTACAGCATATTGCAAAATACTCTGCCATTCAAGGCCCTTACAGCATATTGCAAAATACTCTGCCATTCAAGGCCCTTACAGCATATTGCAAAATACTCTGCCATACAAGGCCCTTACAGCATATTGCAAAATACTCTGCCATTCAAGGCCCTTACAGCATATTGCAAAATACTCTGCCATACAAGGCCCTTACAGCATACTGCAAAATACTCTGTCATACAAGGCCCTTACAGCATATTGAAAAATACTCTGCCATACAAGGCCCTTACAGCATATTTCAAAATACTCTGCCATACAAGGCCCTTACAACATATTTCAAAATACTCTGCCATTCAAGGCCCTTACAGCATATTGCAAAATACTCTGCCATTCAAGGCCCTTACAGCATATTGCAAACATGTAGCATGACATGTAGCATGATGTCCCACCCAGTCACATTATCCTGACACCAGGTCGACCAGTTTCAACACTAACCTCCTAATGCTGAGCGCCAAGCGAGGCAACTGTTAGTACCATTTTTATAAGTCTTTGGCATGACCCGTCCTGGGTTTGAATCTGCGACCTTCTGTATCCGAGGCAGACTCTAACCACTAGGCCATCAGTTCGGTCAAATATTTTCTAATTTAACAGTGATATTACACTGAATACAATACACAGTACTAGAATCATGAGAAAGGCTAGACTGCTACAAAAAATATTATTACAAAATGAGTTACTCATAAATGACTTAATGGGGAAAAATTATTTCTGAAAATACAATGTTAATTGAATAATTTTTAGGTAAATGTAAATGATTATCTGAAATAGACTTTAATTTAATAGGAATGTTTTTCAAAAGTATGAGTAGCATTAAGGTTCATGATATCAGTGAATCTTTCTGACCTAGATTTTATGAAGCTGGCACATGTTTATGTGTTATACTTCTAGCTTCTGAGATTTATGTGTTATAATTCTGGCTTCCGAGGTTAACTGATTATAATTCTAGCTTCCAAGTCAAAATTTGAAGATTTAAACACATAAAATCTAAACTTTGTGTCAAATTTTGGAACAGGTTTTCGCTTTATGTATAAATGAATTAGTTTATGGTCAATTACCTCCATCCATTATTTAAATTGTTTTGAGAACAATAACTGAAAATAAGAAGACAACTAAGATGATATATTTATTTTATGCTAGCCTGTCAATTATTGGATTTATTAACACTGATAACATTATGATCAAGAAATCTGACCTATTATTTTGTCACTGGTTTGGTCTGGTGGTAAATATAACCACCTATCATGTCAGAGTACTTAGTTAAAATCCAACAACATGCTTGTATTTTTTTCCACTTCTACAATTGTTTTTTTGTTTATGTGCTCTTCTGCCATGATTTGGGAGTGAAAAGTAAGCTATTACTTATGTCTTTCACACAAAACACAGCAGAACATGAGAGGTAACTGGCTGATTCCATCACACGGGATACCATAATAAATCTGCTACTTCAATCTGCTATAATTATTGCTAACCAATATATCTGAGCTGCTGACTAGGCTGCTCATCGTTTGAGGATTTGAAATTTTTTTGCAAGTGTCATTTTTTTCATTTTTGTGCTCATTAAAGACTGGATTTTACTGTTGTTCAAAACTATGCAAAGATCTTGTTACGTTGTTCTGAGGATTGAAAATGATTTGCCCTGATGATATGTCAATGGATGCCACATACTCCAGAATGGCGAATAGTGTTTGCAGCATGTGAAAAATATAAAATGCCCCCCCCCCATTGCTGCTGAACTACACAAACTAAAACCCTGTCAACCAGAATGACGAATGGTGTTTGCAGCATTTGAAAAATATAAAATGCTCCCCCCCCCTTGCTGCTGAACTACACAACTAAAATCATGTCAACCAGAATTTGAGAAATTTAGCTTTGCTTGGGCTTTGCCTATTTAACAGCAAAACTCTGATTCAAAAATTTAGCTTTCTTGGGCTTTGCCTATTCAACAGTAAAACCCTGTCAATCATGAGGTCAGAAATTTAGCTTTGCTTGGGCTTTGCATATTACAGATGACTCATCTTTCCCTGAAACAAAGCTGCATTGCCTTCAGAAATAATCATACTTCCATGCTGCTTCTAATTTTACCATTCCAATTACAGAAATCATCATACTTCAACACTGCTTCTAATTTTACCATTCCAATTACAGAAATAAATCATACTTCTAAACTGCTTTTAGTTTTACCATACCAGCAAAAGAAATAATCACATTTTGCAAAAGATTTTATGGAGTATATCCAACTCCAAGAAAACATTACTGATGATCACTAACTAGCCAATAATCTTTAATAAAGACTGCTTAAACATTTTCATTAAAGGCAATGAAGTGTAATAACTTCTGCTTGTTCAAAATTCATATCTGGTTTATTGAACTTCAAATGAACTGTGTTTTACCACATTGTGTACTTTATGTATACAAATTAGCCTAATGGGAACTACCACAGTGGTGCTCAAAGGCATAGTAAACAGAAAACCACCTTAGCTATTGTCAGTCAGTTCAATAATTTGTGGAGTCGTGGTTCTGGTTATTTATCTCTGATTGCCTTTACCTATTAATTGTCTCTATGAAAATTAACTGTATAAACTGTCTTTACCTTTTTAATGGCCCCTATGACAATTAACTGTATAAACTGACTTTACCTTTGAATGACCTCTATGACAATTAACTTTACAAACTGCCTTTACCTTTAAATAGCCTCTATGACAATTAACTGTATAAAATGTCTTTACCTTTAAATAGCCTCTATGACAATTAACTGTATAAACTGCCTTTACCTTTTAATGGTCTCTATGACAATTAACTGTATAAACTGTCTTTACCTTTAAACAGCCTCTATGACAATTAACTGTATAAAATGCCTTTACCTTTTAATGGTCTCTATGACAATTAACTTTATGAACTGTTTTTACCTTTAATGACCTCTATGACAATTAACTGTATAAACTGTCTTTACCTTTGAATGGCCTCTATGACAATTAACTGTATAAACTGTCTTTACCTTTTAATGGCCTCTAAGACAATTAACTGTATAAACCGTTTTTATCTTTTTAATGACATCTATGGCAACTAACTGTATAAGCTGTCTTGTTTTAGTGGCCTCTGTAACAATTAACTGTATAAAATGTCTTTGCCTTTAAACAGCCTCTATGAAAATTAACTGTATAAACTGTCTTTACCTTTAAACAGCCTCTATGACAATTAACTGTATAAACTGTCTTTACCTTTTTAATGACATCTATGGCAACTAACTGTATAAGCTGTCTTGTTTTAGTGGCCTCGATAACAATTAACTTTATAAACTGTCTTTACCTTTTAATGACATTTATGGCAATTAACTGTATGAACTGTCTTTACCTTTAAACAGCCTCTATGACAATTAACTGTATAAACTGTCTTTACCTTTAAACAGCCTCTATGACAATTAAATGTATAAACTGTCTTTACCTTTTAATGGCCTCTATGACAATTAACTATATAAACTGTCTTTACCTTTTTAATGACATCTATGGCAACTAACTGTATAAGCTGTCTTGTTTTAGTGGCCTCTATGACAATTAACTGTATAAACTGTTTTTACCTTTTTAATGACATCTATGGCAACTAACTGTATTAGCCGTCTTGTTTTAGTGGCCTCTCTGACAATTAACTATATAAACTGTCTTTGTATTTCAAGATGGCCTCTATGACAACTAACTGTATAAACTACCCAGGGTTATTGTATTCCATGAGTATTAAGCATGAAGCCATGTCATAGCTGTAAACTGCTGATACAATTACAAGTTATGGGTATATACAGTGGCATCAAAAAAAGTCTCTCTTTTCATAAGATTTACTGGCAATATTATTTTTATAAACACAACTTTTTCTGGGGAGTTTGGGAGTACCGGTAAACAATGTGATACATTGGTATCTGGCAGGCTAGCTCTATAATGAATGTCACACAACAAAACTCACTAAAAAATGAATAGAAAGGTAACTCTGCTAACATTTTGTGAAATTACATGTAAGGCTGGTCATTTAGGATTTGTTAGTATTATTCTGATCAGCTCAATAAAAACACTAAATAATAAATTGAAAAAACTGACAAAGCCAAAAACTATAAAGGTTGTGGCAGAAATGGCAGAATTTCCCTTTTCCAATATGGTCTATGCAATCTGTGTTGGTAGAGTGTGGGACTCATAAATTAAGGATCACTGGTTCGAAACCCACCCAATAAAGTCCAATAAATATCTGATAATCGAAAAACAAGTGTAAAATACCTTGCTGATGCTAGTCCTACAGCCACTGCAGTGTCCGAGTTTTGGGTCAGCCTTATAACCTCCTCCACACGAATCAACATATCTGGTTGTCCTGCATACAGTGCCACTGCAGACACAACTCTCGGGACACAATCTATCACTTCATCTGTCTCAGAGCCTGCATGTAGTAAAATAGATATAATATTGTATACAAATATTAATCTGGTCAACTGTCTCAGAGCCTGCATGTAGTAAAATAGATATAATATTGTAATACAAACATTAATCTGGTCAACTGTCTCAGAGCCTGCATGTAGTAAAATATATATAATATTGTAATACAAACAATAATCTGGTCATCTGTCCCAAAACCTGCTTGTAGTGAAATAGATATAATATTGTAATACAAACATTAATCTGGTCAACTGTCTCAGAGCCTGCATGTAGTAAAATATATATAATATTGTAATACAAACATTAATCTGGTCAACTGTCTCAGAGCCTAAATGTAGTAAAATAGATATAATATAGTAATACAAATATCAATCTGGTCATCTGTCCCAAAACCTGCTTGTAGTGAAATAGATATAATATTGTAATACAAACATTAATCTGGTCATGTCTCAGAGCCTGCATGTAGTAAAGTAGATATAATATTGTAATACAAATATCAATCTGGTCATCTGTCCCAAAACCTGCTTGTAGTGAAATAGATATAATATTGTAATACAAACATTAATCTGGTCAACTGTCCCAAAGCCTAAATGTAGTAAATAGATATAATACTGTAAACCAGTCTAATACTAATCAGGTCAACTGTCTCAGAGCCTGAATGTAGTAAATAGATATAATACTGTAATACAGTCTAACATTAATTACTGAGACTCTCTGAGATCTGAGACACATATTACACATATTTTGTCTGTAGAAATGATCATCTGGATGAATGGTTTATACAACCTTAAAGTATTTTTCAAGGACCTTTCAAAGGGCTTCAGAAAGTTTTCAAGGTGTATTTTTTTCATACAGAAACTGAACTATCTCAATATGTCACTTTGTAAATTGGTCCAAAAGTAAAAGAAAAACACATGATTGTGTCACTACAGCAACGGGACACAACTACATCTGGTAACTACTGGTGTAATGTCTTTTGATTCACCCAAATTATACCTCATTTTAATTATTTATTCATTATTAGTGGCAAATATGTAAATAAAGATATTCTGGATTTAAAAATGATATATTTTGTTAAATTAAACGTTTTGTATTCCATAAGATAAATTCAAGGAGTTTTCAAGGAAAACACCAACTTTTAAAGTTCATGGAGTTTTCAAGGTAACATAGTATTTGAGGGTCAAGAACTGCCTCGTATATCAGAAACCCTTGCGTCACCAAGTCATCTCAGTGGTGGAGAATGAATGGCTATCTGTTGTGAATTGGCATGCATAATGCAAATAAATATATATACCCAAAATGTTTACCTTATATTACATATTAACATAATTTACTATGACAAAGAGAAGATGTTCTAGTTTATTTTTATTATACAAGCTCCCTAAACAATTTCTTTATCCTCGAAGAATTCTGGATCTTAAATGTAATTCTTGATTGTTAAAATATAAAATATCTTTTATCTTTTTTTAGAAAATCTTTTCATGTAAAGACTGATGAAACCTATTGGAAAACTTCAATGCAGAATGACTGAAAAGTGATGAAACCAATTTGAAAAAAAATGAATTCACAGAGAATTAACAGCCGAGTCATACCAAAGACTTATAGAAATGGTAATAACAGCAGCCTTGCTTGGCACTCAGCATTAAAAGGTTAGTTTTTTGGACTGTTTGGCCAGGTGTCAGGATAATGTGACTGGGTGGGACATCATGCTACATGTCTGCAGCATGATGCCCCATTGCTAAACATCACTATAAACTGCCACAATGCAGACATTGTAGTGATATAATTGAAAAATTGTTAAAGCTACGTTAAAAATCCAAATTATACACATTTAACACACACACACTCACAGTGGCTGAATAGTGATAAAACCCATTTGGAAAACATGAATGCAGAGCGACTGAAACCAGATGAAACCCTTTGGGAAAAGATGAAGACAGAGTGACTGAAACCAGATGAAATCCATTGGGAAACTTGAATGAAGAGTGACATGACACCACATGAAAGCCACTGGAAACCTTGAATGCAGAGTGACAAGACACCATATGAAAGCCACTGGAAAACTTGAATGCAGAGTGACAAGACACCATATGAAAGCCACTGGAAAACTTGAATGCAGAGTGACTGACACCATATGAAAGCCACTGGAAAACTTGAATGCAGAGTGACAAGACACCATATGAAAGCCACTGGAAAACTTGAATGCAGAGTGACTGACACCATATGAAAGCCACTGGAAAACTTGAATGCAGAGTGACATGACACCATATGAAAGCCACTGGAAAACTTGAATGCAGAGTGACAAGACACCATATGAAAGCCACTGGAAAACTTGAATGCAGAGTGACAAGACACCATATGAAAGCCACTGGAAAACTTGAATGCAGAGTGACTGACACCATATGAAAGCCACTGGAAAACTTGAATGCAGAGTGACATGACACCATATGAAAGCCACTGGAAAACTTGAATGCAGAGTGACAAGACACCATATGAAAGCCACTGGAAAACTTGAATGCAGAGTGACTGACACTATATGAAAGCCACTGGAAAACTTGAATGCAGAGTGACTGAAACCAGATGAAACCCTTTAGGAAAAGATGAAGACAAAGTAACTGACACCAGATGAAATCCATTGGGAAACTTGAATGCAGAGTGACAAGACACCATATGAAAGCCACTGGAAAACTTGAATGCAGAGTGACATGACACCATATGAAAGCCACTGGAAAACTTGAATGCAGAGTGACTGAAACCAGACGAAACCCTTTGGGAAAAGATGAAGACAGTGACTGACACCAGAGGAAAGCCACTGGAAAACTTGAATGTAGAGTGACATGACACCACATGAAAGCCACTGGCAAACTTAAATGCAGAGTGACTGACACCATATGAAAGTCACTGGATAACCTGAATGCAGTGTGAGTGATACCAGATGAAAGCCAGTGGAAAACTTGAATGCAGAGTGACTGACACCACATGAAAGCCACTGGAAAACTTGAATGCAGAGTGACATGACACCACATGAAAGCCACTGGAAAACTTGAATGCAGAGTGACTGACACCACATGAAAGTCACTGGAAAACTTGAATGCAGTGTGAGTGATACCAGATGAAAGCCAGTGGAAAACTTGAATGCAGAGTGACATGATACCAGATGAAAGCCACTGGAAAACTTGAAAGCAGAGTGACTGACACCAGATGAAAGCCACTGGTAAACTTGAATGCAGAGTGACATGACACCACATGAAAGCCACTGGAAAACTTGAAAGCAGAGTGACTGACACCAGATGAAAGCCACTGGTAAACTTGAATGCAGAGTGACATGACACCACATGAAAGCCACTGGAAAACTTGAAAGCAGAGTGACTGACACCAGATGAAAGCCACTGGTAAACTTGAATGCAGAGTGACATGACACCACATGAAAGCCACTGGAAAACTTGAAAGCAGAGTGACTGACACCAGATGAAAGCCACTGGAAAACTTGAAAGCAGAGTGACATGACACCACATGAAAGCCACTGGAAAACTTGAATGCAGAGTGACTGACACCAGATGAAAGCCACTGGAAAACTTGAAGGCAGAGTGACTGAAATCTGATTAAAGTACAATAAGTATATTTGGTAATTAATGTACTAACTGTGCTAGAGAGAGTGGTGGCTGAAACCTGTGCTGTAAGACACTAATAAATAAAACTGAGCAAGCCATTCACTATTTCAAGATAACCAAGACTGAAAAAAAAGTATAATTAGCTTTCCAATATGGTTCAGCTGACAAAAAGGTACAGCAGTATCTTTTCATGCCCTTTAACATGTAGTATTTATCTATCCAAAGAAATTGCAATTATTTTTTTCAACTTCATCTTTTTGTAGAAAAGTTTTTTATTCTTTAAACTTTTGTAATTTTTACACTTTAGATTCAGCTGATGATTCAATTAACAATTGTTACTTATAATCATTGCACCTCCCCAAAGTTCATATATATGGATGTACCATATGTAGCTGCTAATAAGTCAAGTCCAACTGCAAACTGCACAGACCAAGATCTGCAGTCATATAATGTGCCATCAGATCTGGATCTGTGCAGTTTGTTTAGAGGAAACAGTAACACAAACAACAACAACCCTGTCTTTCAGAGCATTATGAAGTGGCAGATCAGGGGTCGGTGTTGTTTGCAATGGCAGATCAGGGGTCTGTGTTGCTTGCAATGGCAGATCAGGGGTCTGTGTTGTTTGCAATGGCAGACCAGGGGTCTGTGTTGTTTGCAATGGCAGATCAGGGGTCTATGTTGTTTGCAATGGCAGATCAGGGGTCTGTGTTGTTTGCAATGGCAGACCAGGGGTCTGTGTTGTTTGCAATGGCAGATCAGGGGTCTGTGTTGTTTGCAATGGCAGACCAGGGGTCTGTGTTGTTTGCAATGGCAGATCAGGGGTCTATGTTGTTTGCAATGGCAGAGCAGGGATCTATGTTGTTTGCTCTTGGACGTAACTTACAAATGAGTATGTACAGTACAACTGTGATCAAAAAGTAGTTGACATACATGAAAAGTAAACAAAAAGTGTATGAGATACTGTGTATGGGGAATTTCCATGCTGCTTATTTTCAAGATGATATACTGTGTATGGGGAATTTCCATGTTGCTTATTTTCAAGATGAGATACTGTGTGTGGGGAATTTCCATGCTGCTTATTTTCAAGAAGAGATACTGTGTATGGGAAATTTCAGTGTTGCTTATTTTCAAGACGAGATACTGTGTATGGGGAATTTCCATGTATTTTCAAGATGAGATACTGTGTATGGGGAATTTCAATGTTGCTTATTTTCAAGATGAGATACTGTGTATGGGGAATTTCCATGCTGTTTATTTTCAAGGTGAGATACTGTGTATGGGGAATTTCCATGTTGCTTATTTTCACTATGAGATACTGTGTATGGGGAATTTCCATGCTGTTTATTTTCAAGACGAGATACTACATATGGGGAATTTCCATGCTGTTTATTTTCAAGATGAAATATTGTATATGGGGAATTTCCATGCTGCTTATTTTCAAGATGAGATACTGTGTATGGGGAATTTCCATGTATTTTCAAGATGAGATACTGTGTATGGGGAATTTCCATGTATTTTCAAGACAAGATACTGTGTATGGGGAATTACCATGTTGCTAATTTCGAGGTGAGATACTGTTTATGGGGAATTTCCATGTATTTTCAAGATGAGATACTGTGTATGGGGAATTTCATATGTATTTTCAAGATGAGATACTGTGTATAGGGAATTTCCATGTATTTTCAAGATCAGATACTGTGTATGGGGAAATCCCATGTTGCTTATTTTCAAGATGAGATTCTGTGTATGGGGAATTCCCATGTTGCTTATTTTCAAGATGAGATACTGTGTATGGGGAATTCCCATGTTGCTTATTTTCAAGATGAGACAATGTTTTATGGGGAATTCCCATGTTGCTTATTTTTAAGATGAGATACTGTGTAAAGGGAATTTCCATGTATTTTCAAGATGAGATACTGTGTATGGGGAATTCCCATGTATTTTCAATACTTTCCTGAACAAATCACAAATTGCAACAATTTTTATTGTATCGGATTGGATTTAAATATTTTTAAATTTGTGAAAATTTGTGAAAATTTAAAATGTTAATTTTTTTCAAAATTCTGATACCTGTGAAATGCTTACAATGCTAAAACTCCAACACAAATAATATCTTGTTTTTGAAATAAATCAATCTTAAACAACCTGTCTTTTCCAAGCCTTGACTGTAATTCTTTAGGAAGTCCTTAATACTTCCATTACGCCATGGTCCTTTGATTGGCAAAGACTGGCTGCCTGCCACTGGAAAAGATAGAGACATTTCATAACCTTGATAATTAACCCCAGTACACCATAAAATAAATGAATGCACAAAAAAAGTATAAAAAGTGAAGCATGAAACAGGTAAATGTGAACTTACAGAGGTGTTGAACTCACAGATGCATCTATTCAATAAGCATGAAACAGGTAAATGTGAACTTACAAACTGATGAAAGCATGTGTGTGTGTGCGTGTGTGTGTGTGTGTACCAGTATGCATAAAGTCTGAGTAAAGGTGGTATTTATTAGTATTATCCTGTATCACACCATGGGAATAGCAGATTACACATTAAGGTGATATTAGTATTATTATGCATCACACCTTGGAATAGCAAATCATACTACTTGTATATGTGGAATTAGTGTTATTCTGTATCGCACCTTGTAATAAGTTATTACACTACTTGTAAAGGTGGTATTAGTATTATTCTGTATCACATCTTAGAATAGCAGATTACATGTAAAGGTGGTATTAGTGTTATCATGTATCACACCTTGGAATAGCAGATTACACTACTTGTAAAGTGGTATTAGCATTAGAATTATTCTGTATTACAGCCTGAAATAGCAGATTACACAACTTGTAAAGTGGTATTAGTATTATTCTGTATCACATCTTGGAATAGCAGATTACATGTAAAGGTGGTATTAGTGTTATCATGTATCACACCTTGGAATAGCAGATTACACTACTTGTAAAGTGGTATTAGCATTAGAATTATTCTGTATTACAGCCTGAAATAGCAGATTACACAACTTGTAAAGTGGTATTAGTATTATTCTGTATCACATCTTGGAATAGCAGATTACATGTAAAGGTGGTATTAGTGTTATCATGTATCACACCTTGGAATAGCAGATTACACTACTTGTAAAGTGGTATTAACATTAGAATTATTCTGTATTACAGCCTGAAATAGCAGATTACACAACTTGTAAAGTGGTATTAGCATTATCCTGTATCACATCTTGGAATAGCAGATTACACTACTTGTAAAAGTTGTATTAACATTATCCTGTATCACATCTTAGAATAGCAAATTACAATACTTGTAAAAGTGGTATTAGCATTATAATTATTCTGTATTACAGCCTGAAATAGCAGATTACACAACTTGTAAAGTGGTATTAGCATTATTCTGTATTACACCTTGGGATAGCAGATTACACAACTTGTAAAGTGGTATTAGCATTAGAATTATTCTGTATTACAGCCTGAAATAGCAGATTACACAACTTGTAAAGTGGTATTAGTATTATTCTGTATCACATCTTAGAATAGCAGATTACATGTAAAGGTGGTATTAGTGTTATCATGTATCACACATTGGAATAGCAAATCATACTACTTGTATATGTGGAATTAGTGTTATTCTGTATCGCACCTTGTAATAAGTTATTACACTACTTGTAAAGGTGGTATTAGTATTATTCTGTATCACATCTTAGAATAGCAGATTACATGTAAAGGTGGTATTAGTGTTATCATGTATCACACCTTGGAATAGCAGATTACACTACTTGTAAAGTGGTATTAGCATTAGAATTATTCTGTATTACAGCCTGAAATAGCAGATTACACTACTTGTAAAGTGGTATTAGCATTAGAATTATTCTGTATTACAGCCTGAAATAGCAGATTACACAACTTGTAAAGTGGTATTAGCATTAGAATTATTCTGTATTACAGCCTGAAATAGCAGATTACACAACTTGTAAAGTGGTATTAGTATTATTCTGTATCACATCTTGGAATAGCAGATTACATGTAAAGGTGGTATTAGTGTTATCATGTATCACACCTTGGAATAGCAGATTACACTACTTGTAAAGTGGTATTAACATTAGAATTATTCTGTATTACAGCCTGAAATAGCAGATTACACAACTTGTAAAGTGGTATTAGCATTATCCTGTATCACATCTTGGAATAGCAGATTACACTACTTGTAAAGTGGTATTAACATTAGAATTATTCTGTATTACAGCCTGAAATAGCAGATTACACAACTTGTAAAGTGGTATTAGCATTATCCTGTATCACACCTTGGAATAGCAGATTACACTACTTGTAAAGTGGTATTAGCATTAGAATTATTCTGTATTACAGCCTGAAATAGCAGATTACACAACTTGTAAAGTGGTATTAGCATTATCCTGTATCACATCTTGGAATAGCAGATTACACTACTTGTAAAAGTTGTATTAACATTATCCTGTATCACATCTTAGAATAGCAAATTACAATACTTGTAAAAGTGGTATTAGCATTATAATTATTCTGTATTACAGCCTGAAATAGCAGATTACACAACTTGTAAAGTGGTATTAGCATTATTCTGTATTACACCTTGGGATAGCAGATTACACAACTTGTAAAGTGGTATTAGCATTAGAATTATTCTGTATTACAGCCTGAAATAGCAGATTACACAACTTGTAAAGTGGTATTAGCATTAGAATTATTCTGTATTACAACCTGAAATAGCAGATTACACAACTTGTAAAGTGGTATTAGCATTAGAATTATTCTGTATTACAGCCTGAAATAGCAGATTACACTACTTGTAAAGTGGTATTAGCATTATTCTGTATTACACCTTGAAATAGCAGATTACACTACTTGTAAAAGTTGTATCAGTATTATTCTGTATTACACCTTGAAATAGCAGAGAACACTACTTGTAAAAGTGATATTAGCATTATTCTGTATCACACCTTGAAATAGCAGATTACACTACTTGTAAAGTGGTATTAGCATTATTCTGTATTACACCTTGAAATAGCAGATTACACTACTTGTAAAAGTTGTATCAGTATTATTCTGTATTACACCTTGAAATAGCAGAGAACACTACTTGTAAAAGTGATATTAGCGTTATTCTGTATCACACCTTGGAGTAGCAGATTACACTACTTGTAAAAGCTGTATCAGTATTATTCTGTATTAAACATTTTTTCCAATGTGTATTTCTATAATCCAAAAAATGATTGGCCCAGGCTCCATGTTCAATCACCATATACAAATTCCTTGATATCATGCACTACCTTTCTCCTTAGAAAGGACATTCAGAGGGCAATAAATCGTGTCCTTTATGGACAAATATTCTTAAAGACAGGCAGAATAGACTTGAGAAATTAATACATTGAGTTAGAAGATGTCATTTATGAAACAACTGACAATTAGAAGGTGTTTACTATGCTGCTACTCCCTGAACTTACCTGATTGGTCTTTGTATATAGCATTTCTTGGGCTTTCATAGGGTGAATCAGGACCAAAGGTGATGTAGAATGACTCCTGAAGTTTCTTTATGTTGACACCTAGTAACACAAAATGATGACACATGTCATAAGTTTTATTTCCTTTCTAGTTAGATCTTTTTCAGTAATATTATTTTATTTAACATATATCTCCCAATACAACCCCAATTAAACTTTATGACAAGCCCGTATGTGCATAAATTTCATTCAAGAATTTTTTTCCAATAATAAGCCTCCACCCTTCAAGAAACATACATCTGCTCATGGGTTTATCAAAGAAGAAAATGCTGTATTGTACCTTGTGCAAGAATACAGATTTAATTTAAGCCACAGAAAAAACCTGTCTCAAGAAACCACAGTTTTGGAAGATCACCTGTCATGAAAGATCGGAGTTTATCTACACAGATGAGTGCTTTATGTGTTAATCTCTAAGGGAAGACCAGCTGTCTTGAGAGACTATTTTCCGGTGTCAGAAGAGAGTTGTCTTCCCTAAAAACAAGTGTCGCTGTAGTATTGTGTAAATCCAGTGTTTTTAAAATGACTCCAGTTCTTTAAAGTAGTCCACTTTTGCAAAATAAGCACTGGCTAAGCAGCTTGAAATTATATGATCATTATATTATGATATCATCAATATAACATCATATTTTACTTCAGTTGGAACATTAAAAGAGAGTCAAATAACTTCTACTCACTGAAAGAAACTTGGAGGTAATTAGGGACACTTCCCAAATTGGTTAGTTTTTGGCAGATGTGGATGAGTGAAGAATATATCATTTGTATGACAGGTGTTGTAAATAAGACTCAATAAAATATCTGCACTTTTATTTTTTGTAATTATTGCAACGCTTGATGAAAAACTTAAATAAATCATTCGGTTTCAATGGCCTCCAACTATTGCTAACAGTGCTATTAGTGACGACATGTCACTTGGTCATTGTGATGTCAATGACATTACAATGATATAATAACAATGAAGGCCTTAAAGGCAGTTAAAAATGGCCACATCTGATGTCTTGTACAATCTTGCAGTGTAAAAGGCTGAGTGTTTTACATGTTTATACCTATGTTTATATCATAGCACAATGTGTTTGTGTGTGTGTGTGTGTGTGATTTGGATTTTTAACGTAGCTTTAAAAATTTCCCAGGCAAATCACTATCTTGTCTGCAGTGTGGCATTTTATAGTGATGCCTAGCACTGGGGCATCATGTCGCAGACATGTAGCATCGTCTTCACCCAGTCATATTATCCTGACACCAGACCAACCAGTCCTAACACTAACCTCTTAATGATGAGTGCCAAGCGAGGCAGCTGTCAGTACCATTTATTTTTAATTCTCTGGTATGACTCTGCTGGGGTTCAAACCCATGACCTCCCACATCCAAGGCGCACGCTCTAACCACTTAGGCCAACAAAGTGGTTCTATATCACAATGAAGAACCTATATGCAAAGTGACGTGGTTACAAATTCTGTCTCGTATTAAATAATAAAAAAGAAAAATTTGTACACAATTTGAATATTCACAATAACAGTACTATAAAAATAAAATGATAAAATGATAAAAGGTATATGAGACCTTGGATAGCAATTTATGACTGCTGTAAATCAACCACATAGTAGTGTGATGTGGATCATCAATGTGATGTCAACAATCAATAATTATATCACACTAAAACATTCATTCACCAATATATCTTTTACTTTGTGTATCTGATATGAGGAATCTTCAACCAGCATAAATTTAATGCAATTTTTTAAAACTCATTTAGCTGTTATTTATGGTCAATTTGTGACATGTTACTTTTTCCATACTCCTGTATGGGCAATTTGTGACATGTTACATTTTCCATACTCTTGTATGGGCAATTTGTGACATGTTATGTTTTTCATACTCTTGTATGGGCAATTTGTGACATGTTACTTTTTCCATACTCTTGTATGGGCAATTTGGGACACGTGATGTTTTCCATACTCTTGTATGGGCAATTTGGGACATGTTACATTTTCCATACTCTTGTATGGGCAATTAGTGACAGGGTACATTGTTACATACTCTGTAAAGTTTAATTTCAAAATAAAAATAGTGCTTGAAAATGCACACTAAAATGTACATTTTTTTATTGTGGACTGAAAGGACACCAGTCTTTTTTATAAACACTAAATACTCCAACTGTTTCACAAGGGATGATCCTTAAGAAATCCTGTTTTTTTTATTAAAAATTTCAATACGCATATATCAGGGTTGTCATCAACTTTAAATATACATATATCAGGATTGTCATCATTATTCAATATACATACATCAGGGTTGTCAATTTTCAAAACAGGAAGAAAGCTTTCTCATAATCAAAAGCTCCCACTAAAATGAATAATCCTATCAAGTCTCAGGACTTTATATACAACAGTGTCAAAGAAACTGAGATGAATGTGAAAACTAAACATAATCACAGAAGCATAACATGTGGGTCATTTTGACCTACTTTGGTCTGTGGTTTAATAGTATTCATGAAAATGAATACACTCATAAAGTTTCATGACTGTGCATACAGTAGTTCCAGAGAAACTGAGCTAAATGCAAAAACTTAATATAATTAATGGAGCATGAAATATGGGTCACTCTGACCTACTTTGGCTTATAGTGAATAGTACCATCCAACATATATATACACTCATCAAGTTTCATGGCTATGCAAAACAACATCAGAGAAACAAGCCAAATGCAAGATGTACTGCAAACAATGCAGTGTAAAGTGTAGCAAGTTGTAATTTACTTTGGGCTGTGGACAGGAGTACCCTCCAAGATGAGCAATGTCAGAGGAAGGGATCTAATTGGGAAGACTTAACATAATCAATCATGCATAAAATGTAGGTCACTGTAATTTTCCATTCAGCAATGTCAGTGGAAGGGATCTAAATGTGAAAACTTAACATGATCAATCAAGCATAAAATGCAGGTCACAATAACCTACTTTGGCCCTTGGTCAGCAGTACTTCTAACATGAATATACCCATAAAGTTTCATGACTGAGCACACAACAGTGTCAGAGAGAAAGAGCTAAATGCAAAATCTTAATGTTAGCAAAGCAATCTCTATCATGCCTATGCTTTACAGGCAAAAAAAAAATAAATCACAAAATATCTACAGAATAAATGCATGTAATATTAGCAATCCATTTTACTTTGTTATATCTCCTTTATGTTCAGAAAATTAGCTGAAATGTTAACTGGGTAAAGCATACACAACTTTCCCAATACCCTCCTTAGAAAATGCAGTGGTTTTTGATGATGGTGAATAATACCAGTCCAATAAAACATAACCCAAAGTAGAAATCCCTTTAGGAATTAAATCTAGCAGAAGGATAATAATACACCAAAGAAAACAGCATTAAAATCTTTAATATTTTACTGACAAGACTTAAAGCTGTTCAGTTTTCTTTCTTATCTCAACTTTATTTCATGCATATCATGATACATCACCTTCAAGTGTTATTACATTGATGTCCATCATGATACATCACCTTCAAGTGTTATTACATTGATGTCCATCATGATACATCACCTTCAAGTGTTATTACATTGATGTCCATCATGATACATCACCTTCAAGTGTTATTACATTGATGTCCATCATGATACATCACCTTCAAGTGTTATTACATTGATGTCCATCATGATACATCACCTTCAAGTGTTATTACATTGATGTCCATCATGATACATCATCTTCAAGTGTTATTACATTGATGTCCATCATGATACATCACCTGCAAGTGTTATTACATTGATGTACATCATGATACATCGCCTTCAAGTGTTATTACATTGATGTCTATCATGTCCAGGGGCCCCTGCGTGTCCAAGTAACCCAAAGCACTCACTGTTACAGATCAGTGTCCTCTCACATCTGTCTGCATGGGTTTGAGTCTCTGGCCTGGCTAATATGGGTGTGTGAGAAAGCTTGCCACTAGCTTCACTTGGTCAATGGTTCTTTCCAGTGTTTTCATAGGGTTCTTCCTCCACCAGTTATACTGGCCAAGTGTATTGCCTGTTTTGTGCTGAATAAAGGTGTTAAACCCCTAAAAAAATTGATTTCCTGTTACACTCATAAAGCAACATGTATTGGAATCCTACAACAGTAATACTGATGTCAAAGTAGTATAATGATGTCTATGTGGTATATTGATGTCAATATAGTATACAGCTGTCAATGTATTATACCAGGGGTGGGCAAACTACGGCCCATGACCTGGATGTGGCGAGCCAAGGGTTTTCATGCAGCCAGCCAAGGGTTTTCATGCGGCCTAGGAACAAGTCATCATTCACACTGACTCTGTTTATGTTACTCTGTTTATTAAATAAATATGCTTCTTTTGAAGTTTAAGTTTTCAAATATTAACAACATATTAACAACTGAAAATTAATTAGATGTTGTTTAGAAAAACCTTTTGTTTTTGCTGTTTCAAATAATAATTATTTTACTTAACGAACTATGCGGCCCGCAACAAGGTGTAAATTTGTGTATGCGGCACTTGCACTGGAAAGTTTGCCCACCTCTGTATTATACTGATGTCAATATACTGATGTCAATGTTGTATATTGATGTCAATATACTGATGTCAGTGTAGTATAATGATGTCACTGTAGTATACTGATGTTAATGTAGTATAGTGATGTCAATATACTGATGTCAGTGTAGTATAATGATGTCAATATACTGATGTCAATGTAGTATACTGATGTCAATGTAGCATATTGATGTTAATGCAGTATAATTATGTCAATGTAGTATAATGATGTCAATGTAGTATACTGATGTCAATATACTGATGTCAGTGTAGTATAATGATGTCAATATACTGATGTCAATGTAGTATACTGATGTCAATGTAGTATATTGATGTCAATGTAGTATAATAATGTCAATTCAGTATACTGATGTTAATGTAGTATAGTGATGTCAATATACTGATGTCAGTGTAGTATAATGATGTCAATATACTGATGTCAATGTAGTATAATGATGTCAATATACTGATGTCAATGTAGTATAATGATGTCAATGTAGTATAATGATGTCAGTGTAGTATACTGATGTTAATGTAGTATAGTGATGTCAATATACTGATGTCAGTGTAGTATAATGATGTCAATATACTGATGTCAGTGTAGTATAATGATGTCAATATACTGATGTCAGTGTAGTATAATTAGTATAATGATGTCACTATACTGATGTCAATGTAGTATAATGATGTCAATGTAGTACATTGATGTCAATGTAGTATACTGATGTTAATGTAGTATAGTGATGTCAATATACTGATGTCAATGTAGTATAATGACGTCAATGTAGTATACTGATATTAATGTAGTATAGTGATGTCAATATACTAATGTCAGTGTAGTATAATGATGTCAATATACTGATGTCAGTGTAGTATAATGATGTCAATATACTGATATCAATGTAGTATATTGATGTCAATATACTGATGTCAATGTAGTATATTGATGTCAATGTAGTACATTGATGTCAATATACTGATGTCAATGTAGTGTAATGATGTCAATATACTGATGAAAATGTAGTATACCGATGTCAATGTAGTATATTGATGTCAATATACTGATGTCAATGTAGTATAGTGATGTCAATGTAGTATACTGATATCAATGTAGTATAGTGATGTCAATATACTGATGTCAGTGTAGTATAGTGATGTCAATGTAGTATACTGATGTCAACATACTGATGTCAATGTAGCATAATCATGTCAATATACTGATGTCAATGTAGTATACTGATGTCAATGTAGTATAGTGATGTCAATGTAGTATATTGATGTCAATGTAGTATACTGATGTTAATGAAGTATAATGATGTCAATATACTGATGTCAGTGTAGTATAGTGATGTCATTGCAGTATAATGATGTCAATGTAGTATATTGATGTCAATGTAGAATACTGATGTCAATATAATGATGTCAATGTAGTATAATGATGCCAATGTAGTATACTAATGCCACTGTAGTATACTGATGTCAATATACTGATGTCAATGTAGTATATTGATGTCAATGTAGAATATTGATGTCAATAAAATGATGTCAATGTAGTATAATGATGTCACTGTAGTATACTGATGTCAATATACTGATGTCAATGTAGTATATTGATGTCAGTGTTGTATATTGATGTTAGTGTAGTATATTGATGTCACTGTAGTATACTGATGTCAATATACTGATGTCAGTGTAGTATATTGATGTCAATGTAGAATACTGATGTCAATACAATGATGTCAATGAAGTATAATGATGTCAATGTAGTATACTGATGCCACTGTAGTATACTGATGTCAATGTAGTATATTGATGTCAATGTAGTATATTGATGTCAATATAGTATATTGATGTCACTGTAGTATACTGATGTCAATATACTGATGTCAATGTAGTATATTGATGTCAATGTAGTATACTGATGTCAATATAGTATACTGATGTCAATGTATTTAGTATATTGCAGCAGAACATAATGCAGTAATAACACATGTTGATGAATATATACCACTAATGTTTAGTACTAATTTTAACACTGGATGATTGATTGCAGGATGTTAAAGCAAATAAGAACACACCTTCATTTTCCACCAATGACTTGAGAACTGTAATGGACTGGTCACCATAGCAGCTATGTTCTCCAGTCTCAACACAGTAGAAAGGATTCTCTGATTTTTCCCAGAATGCAACTTCCTTTGCATCACCAATTATTGATTTGAGTTTATCCAAGTTGTAGATCCAGTGAAGAGGTTGGGCTACAAGAAAATTAATAAAATCGTTGGATTACTTCAATTAGGGACCAACCATTCAAATTTTTAGGTGAGGGATGGGATTATCTTTTGAGTCAGGATACTTTTTTTCTCTTTTACCTAGAGATCATTTCTTTTGGAGCTAACATCATGGACATAATAGGTTCTTTATTCTATATATCAAAGCAGTCATATTTATTTCAAGCTATTTGATGGCAAAAATATTGTGTTTTTAAATGCCAAGCTGATCCCCTCACCTTATCTGTTTTCAAACAATTACTTCCTCCTTATTTTTTTCACGACATATCATAATCCATCTCTTTCCATAAAGAAAATATTGAATGCCATAAATTTTCATGCATTTTAGACAGCTACTAAAAGCATATCTGTTAAAAGGTAAGATTCATTAATATCTGCATCTGAGAACATTTTCTTTTAAACTGCATTAATTTTGTTGTTTTTTTCTGTTAAGAAGAAAAAGAATTCAGCCTTCCTAAACTCAAGATCTACTTGAGAGATCAGTTTGAACGTATCCCCCCCCCCCCCAAAAAAAAAAAAAAAAATTATTGGATGATTTTAGTTTTCATTTTAATATTCAACAAATGCAAGAGTTGCAAGAAGAAGAATAAGAAGAACGAGAAGGACAATACGAAGAGGAAGATGAATGAAGACAGAAAGGTGTACAGGTTACTTCACCTGCAGCATCCCCTACAAGACCGCCGACCACCGCTGACGTCCGCCTAACGGCAATACTTGCCATATTCTCTGACGTCTTTGCTAACGATTCCCTTTCATGTCAATGTATTTAGTTCGTGTACACTTTAATTGTATGACTACATAAACTGCAAGGTAGGATACCTAAGCTAGCGTTTTTTCTGTTGTTCACGGCGAAGTGGGTTTCTAGGTCAAATAGGTCGTAGGTCAATGTACTGATTCTTAAACCAAGTATGTTCTAAATTTTTGGTCTGTTTAAAAGCAACTATTAAAAAAATCACCAAAACTAGATATACCTACAGTTTAAATATCAGTATATATTTTGTTTAAAACACCTTTTCAATCCAACAGTTTCTCGGTTACTTTCATTTTGAAAAGTCACGGAAAAACCATTATAACATAGAAGAGCCACTCGAAGGGGGGTAACTAGATTAAACATTTCTTCGATGCTCATCACTGCTAATCTCCCTTATTTGCACGTTTTCCCCCACCTCCAACCCGGATTTACGCATTGCCACTTATAGGAACTTGATTCTGGGTTAAACTAATGTGTACACTCACTATATAACACACATTCGTTTACCCCAGAATCAAGTGCCTGTGACTGCCACTATATGAGAATACGAAGCATTGTAAAGTTAATGTGGGTAATACAACACTTAGATCCAATCCATTATTGCCAGATAAGCAAAATTTAAAGCTACACCTATGATATAAATAATCAGATAAAACCAGATTGTGTGCTGTAGGGTGCAAATGCATGTTCTAGGTGGGGAGAAGATTGCAGATGACAGGGAGAAAAATAGGGCAAAGACACTCACCCTTTTGAGATCTTTGAAACTGCCAATGAGAGAGAGAGGGAGAGCATCATATATTTATTCATTTCCAACTTTGTAAATATATCGCTAGCAAAATCATGCAGTAAAGTTTGTATTCAATTCGTCTGCATTTAATTTTTACATCCAATCCCCAAAAGGTCTCCTTTTCTTCAAACTCAAATACAGTCGAAATTCAGAAAAGAATTTCCAAGTACAATTCATAAGTTGGCAGGCTGACGTTGACATTTGGTAATTTCTGCTATCATAATGGCTTTTTTTATATACATATTTTCATGGAATATCATACTGTTATCACTATGGAGCAAGGGAGAACTAGAGATAGTTTGGCCTTCAACAGGTGGGCAGAGCAGTAAAACATAACCAGAATGTAATAGATGATTATTTAGCTTGCTTCTATGAAGCTATTAATTGGATCCAGCAGCCGTTAACAGAAAATAAATTCTGACTGAAGTGATCCAGACCTAAGAAACATGGGTCCTTGTAAAAGGCATAAAGTGTATGTGATTTGGATTTTTAATGTAACTTTAACAATTTCCCCCGTCATATTGCTATGATGTCTGCAGTGTGGCAGTTTACATTCATGTCTAGTACTAATATTAGTACCCTTACTCGTACCTCGTCAACCACAACAAATCAAGTTGAGGCTACGACATCATAGCTAATCCATGTCTAGCACTGGGGCATCATGATTAGTCACTACAACTGAAGCCTCACATAAAATGCATGCAATCCACTATACAGTGCATAGTCATGATTATGGAAAGTAGTTTATCACTGAATAAACATATTATGTGTAGGTCCTCTGCATTGGCTTGTATGTATGAGTGTGTGTGTGTGTGTGTGTGTGTGTGTGTGGTTGGATGGATAGATGTATGTATGTATGCTGTTGTTGTTGTTGTTGTGGGGTTTAACGCCATTTTTCAGCACGATAGGCTATACATGGCGGCCAGTATTAATGGTGGAGGAAGAACCCGGAAAACCCCGGAAAGAACCACCGACCCACGAGAAGCTACTGGCAAGCTTTCTCACATGCCCACATTGGCTGAATCTTAGACTCGAACCGCCGCAGACAGAGGTGAGATGTATGTATGCATGTGAGTATGTATGTCTATGAATTTGTCTAGATGAATCTGTTCACCAAGTTTCATGGTTACAGTTATAACATTATTTATAAATGGTGAAAAACACCTGAGCTAATTGCAAAAATATAACCAAGAATATACAAATAATGTACCTGTATATGCAAAGTTAGCCCCCTTAGTTTCCTTCCCAGGTAGCAGGTGCTACAAAACCCACTCCAGACTGTCATTTAAAACCTAGGACAGGGGTCTCAAACTCAAATCACCATGAGTGCCAGATGAAGACTAGTACATTGGCTTGAACGCTGCATCACTAAAACCTTTTTCAGTCATTGAAAGTGGCTCGTATAAAAGTTAGCAAGTTGAAATGTTGGAAACTAGAAGTAAACAATGTAACGATCAAATTTTTATTAAAGGCTGTAAAGCAAAAGTTTGCAACAATAATTATTTGACATATTCCGAGTGTCACTGCAGGCTGCAGGAAATAACACCACGGGAGAAATACAGCCTGCGGGCTGCATGTTGGAGACCCCTGACTTAGGAAATGAGATTAGTTTAGGTGCAGTGAAGTTGTATGTACAGTATGTACACGCTTTCATATGTACAGTATGTACATGCTTTCATATGTACAGACACCTACACAGGCTAGTTCAATAACTCTCCTTTGTCATGCTTTCATATGTATGGACACCTACACATGGTAGTTCAATAACTCTCCTCCACTTTGTACAGATGAACTAAAATAAGATTGTCTAGTAGTGGTACCATCTACAGAGACCTTTTTCTTTCATAAATGTACAAAAGCATCTGGTGAATGATTTAAAGGGACTGTTGACATATTTGATGTAACAAATTTGCTGGCAAACATGTTAGCTTTAAGTTGTAAAATTAAACTATAGAATTGTAAAAATGTAAAAATTATGCTCAGAATTTAAAAAAAAATAATCTACAAGTTCAAATTGTAAAAGTCACCAAAATTTTGTCTCAATTGTTGGCAACCATGAATGTTGATGCATGCATATTAGCTCCAGGGATATTTGCAAAGGAATAAAAAGGGCTGATATGCAGTACCTGCTTCCTGGAGAACAATTGGATTGAGTATTTACTTGTATGGTACAGTCATGTTATCTTCACTGTTACTGTACATGATGATTGTTATCCTTTATATACTTTTTCGATAAAACCACTCCTTTCTAGGCAATAAGTTGTTAATATGTGACTAATTACAGGTAAGTGCAAATACATACATTTGTTGTGGCTAATTACAGGTAAGTGCAAATCCATGCATTTGTTGTGGCTAATTACAGGTAAATGCAAATACATGCATTTGTTGTGGCTAATTACAGGTAAGTGCAAATACATGCATTTGTTGTGGCTAATTACAGGTAAGTGCAAATACATGCATTTGTTGTGGCTAATTACAGGTAAATGCAAATACATGCATTTGTTGTGGCTAATTACAGGTAAGTACAAATACATGCATTTGTTGTGGCTAATTACAGGTAAGTGCAAATACATGCATTTGTTTTCACAGATACATAGGCTGATTTGTTCTCTCTCAATGCACCTGAGGCAAGCACATGTCCACCAATATATTTTTCACCAACGTTTTACATTTGGCATAAGTTTGGATAAAAGAGTGTTAAATTTTGTGTATAAACTAAGCATGAGAACTGGACTACAGTGCACATTACAGGTGTGTACTTAGCACAAAGTGGATAACTTTGCATAATGTGTAGAAAAATCAGTTTTCTGTGTAGTTTTCTATGTCATAATTTAAAATCTGAAAGATGAATTAATTCTGGGATATAAATGACAACTGTTCAGTTTGTCAAAACTATAGGTGATCAACACGTCAATCTATTTTTCCTAGAGAATTTTCAATTAGCACATGGGAATTTGCATAAGAAACTAATATATCACACTACAACTTTGAAACTATACAAGATCTGACACTTTATCTGCTACCAATACAGGCACAAAATAGTGAATGACTGTATATACTCGCTTATAAGTTTAGTCTAACTGCAAATTACAGACACTGATCTGCCATCATATAATGTGCCAGCAGTTCTTGGTTCTCTGTAGTCTGTTATGAGTAATCCACATCAGCAGCAACAACACATACCTTGATCTGTTGATGTATTATGTGACAGCAGATCAGGGTCTTTGTTGTTGACAGTTGGACTCGACTTATAAGCAAGTATATGTGGAATGACGTTGGGCAATAGTAAAAACTGAACAAGAGTGGTGTGAACAGCACATTATATGCCCTGCCAGTGTTTAATAATCTTCCATATCGGCATTAATAGGGCATGGTTGGCTGGATAGTCTTCCAGGTAGGCATTAATAGGGCATGGTTGGCTGGATAGTCTTCCAGGTAGGCATTAATAGGGCATGGTTGGCTGGATAGTCTTCCAGGTAGGCTTTAATAGGGCATGGTTGGCTGGATAGTCTTCCAGGTAGGCTTTAATAGGGCATGGTTGGCTGGATAGTCTTCCAGGTAAGCGTTAGTAGGGCATGTTTGGCTGGATAGTCTTCCAGGTAGGCATTAATAGGGCATGGTTGGCTGGATATCATTTGCAGATGGAACTCAGTGGCATTGACCTTTTAGTCAAAATATGTAATCTTGAACTACTTACAGTGCAAAAACTATTATTTTTGTGCCAAGCCAACTGTGGCCATAACATTTTACCCCATAATCATTTCTTGAATACCCTAAGTACAAACCATCAATAAAGTTTGGTCAAGGAACTTACTTTAGGACAGAAATTATTGCGTTAAGCTCATTTGTGACCTCAACTGTTGACCCTTTTTCACCCTTAAATCAATAGGCCTCCTTCATAATGGATGAACAAACCATTCACAAACTTTGACCAAGGTACATGGTTGAGACCTCAAGTTATTATTCAGAGCAATATTAACATTTGACCTTTTGACACCAAGTCAACAGACTTCTTTTTTAAGCAAAGTATAAGACTGGAAACCTTTTTTCAGTGACCTTGACCTTTGACTGCTTGATTCCATTGTAAATAGGCTTCTTGGTTAATTCACAAACTTTGGTGAAAGTATATGATTGAGAACTTACACTTTTGTGAGGAAACCTATTTCTTCATTCAATGAAATTTACTTTTACCTCACAATTTATAACCTTCTTCCTTCCAATGGAAGCCATTCATGATGTTTTGTCTAGGTCTGTGATGCAGAACAAATGTTATTGTGCAGAAATGAAAATAGGAAATTGATGGATGAATGGATGCATTACTTGCCAAATGGCACGTCACAGAAAAGAAATTATTTTGTTTTACTCCTAAACCCCACTTACACAGTTGTCTTTTGAAAAAACTATATTCCCAATCAACCCATTTTGATGAATAAAAGGAGAGTTGGACCTTCATGACATTGCAATATATGCCCATAACCTGCATGAACAGTAGATATTCATGACATTGCAATATATGCCCATAACCTGCATGAACAGTAGATATTCATGACATTGCAATATATGCCCATAACCTGCATGAACAGTAGATATTCATGACATTGCAATATATGCCCATAACCTGCATGAACAGTAGATATTCATGGCTCATGTAGATTCACAGATAATGCTCATGGAATAGTATCAACCCTGGGCAGTTTTGGTAGTTAACTGTCATGTAGTTGATTAAAATGTAAAAGTTGTCAGAGATAAACCAACACTACCCCAAAATTGCTTAACTGACAATAGCAAATGTGATTTTGTGTTTGCTAATCCTTTGTGTATTGATGTGGGAGGGATTGTATTGATGTGGGAGGGATTGTGTATTGGTGTGGGAGGGATTGTGTATTGATATGGGAGGCTGAAGTAAAATACACAACCAACTTGTTTGAAGTTCAGTAAATCAGAGATACATGCTGAATAAACAAAGTTTTAAAGTTTGGTGGCTTGAATACAAATGTTTATGCCATCTTTATTATGTATTATTGGTTAGTTCATGATAAGTGACAATGCTTCTTTGAAGTAAATGATCAAGTTAGGAGCGGTGCAGAATTGTGATTCAATCAGTGATGTTAGCAAAAACCAGCAAAACTATATTTCAGAATTTCTGGTTAATGTTGTCAGACTTTGTGAAGCACATCAGCAAAGGGTGGCATTTTATATTTTCCACATACTAGTATTGCAAAAAACAATAAGTGCAGTGGTCATCCTATAGCAAATGACATCAACTGACATAGTGACACCATCTTACATTGGGGCTGATACAGTATGATGACATCAATTAACACATTAACACCATCCTACATTGGGGTAGTACAGAAAATGACATCAACTTACATCAACTGACACAGTAACACCATCCTACATTGGGGCAGATACAGGAAGATGACATCAACTGACACAGTAACACCATTCTACATTGGGGCAGATATAGGAAAATGACATCAATTGTGTATATACAGTAACACCATCCTACATTGGGGCAAATACAGGAAGATGACATCAGTTGACACAGTAACACCATCCTGCATTGGGACAGATACAGGAAGATGACATCTGTTGACACAGTAACACCATCCTACATTGGGACACATACAGGAAGATGACATCAGTTGATACAGTAACACCATCCCACATTGGGTCAGATACAGGAAGATGACATCGGTTGACACAGTAACACCATCCTGCATTGGGTCAGATACAAGAAGATGACATCAACTGACACAGTAACACCATCCTACATTGGGTCAGATACAGGAAGATGATATCAGTTGACACAGTAACACCATCCTGCCTTGAGGCAGATACAGGAAGATGACATCAACTGACACAGTAACATCATCCTACATTGGGGCAGATACAGGATGATGACATCAGTTGACACAGTAACACCATCCTACATTGGGGCAGATAAAGGAAGATGACATCAGTTGACACAGTAACACCATTCTACATTGGGGCAGATACAGAAGATCAATTTCAATACTCAGAACCATTAAACAAGATCTTACCATCTAGTCTCTAAGGAGTGTAAAGTTTGAACACTAATGACACTTGAATTACCTCACACTCTCCAATGGATGCTGACAGCAGCAAAGTCAGAGACTAAAACTTTATTCCAGTTTTATGATGAAAACATATTGTATTTTTTTCATTTAATGTCAGTGTTGATGTGATAATATGTGCACAGTGTGTGTGTGTGTGCTGATATATGACAATTGTGTCTGACAGCTTTTTAGTTTGGAAGTGTATTAAATGCTTGAAATAAAGCATATTTTATCTTATTTTTTTCAAGCTGAAATTTCCAATCAGTTTCTGTAGGAGTAAATGAGTAGTTAACTTATTCACAATTGTATGTCACATATTAGGTTAATTATATGTCACATTTGGTCAGCTGTATGTCGCATGTTAGGTCAACTCTATGTCACTTATTAGGTTAATTATATGTCACATTTGGTCAGCTGTATGTCACATATTAGGTTAATTATATGTCACATTTGGTCAGCTGTATATCGCATATTAGGTCAACTCTATGTCACTTATTAGGTTAATTATATGTCACATTTGGTCAGCTGTATGTCACATATCAGGTCAATTGTATTACTTCCTTTAAACTTCTGAGTGTTGAAACCATGTCTGATATTCTTCAGTAATAACAAAACATTCAAGTTGATGGCTGTCAGATTGGCACCATTTTCGTTTAGGTCCAAAAGGACATAAAAAGAAATCTTTCAATGACAAAACTATATTTATATGACAATACATTCAGGAAATACAAGATTTGCAGACATCTGATCATCACCCTTTGCATTTAGAAAAGACATCAAATGAAGCCTTCTAAAACCCTACATCAATGTGACTTCATTCATAAGGAGTAGCAATAACAAAGACTAGGTATCATAAGAAATCTTACAGTGAAAACCCCATATTGATATAACCATCCAATCAGTACAAGTGGCATAAAGATTTTCAAGACTGCCACTGTGACGGCAATGTTAGACAACAGATCAGCACCATTTACTTCAGGACCAATAGGACATCATACAAGTCCTCTGGTGAAAAACACATTTTAATGACTTTCTGTTCAGGAGGAGTAGGTGGCGCTCTACAGTTTAGTATTTTGCATAAGGATTAGGATTTTAGAGAAAAAACATTTCCCCAGCCTTCCTCGCTGGTTATACTGGCAATTTAAAAAAGACCTATTATATCTTAGGTATAATTCAAAGAACCTTTAATTCTCTTTATTTTGGTGTATGATTGATGGGTGTAATAGGTGGCGCTCTCCAGTTTCGTATTTTGCATAGGGTTAGGATTTTAAAGAAAATGAATTTCCCCGGCTTTCCTCACTGGTTATACTGGTTATTTAAAAAAGACCTTGTATGTCTTAGGTATAATGCAAAGAACCTTTAATTCCCTTTATTTTGGTGTATGACTGATGGGTGTACTAAAGGTTATAGAGTATACAGCTTGGCCTTACTTCAGATGTGCACCTTTCAAAAAAGTGCTAGCTCTACTTGGTCATTTTCACTTCCTGAACTTCAGAGGTAAATTGTATAAAAAAGAGCCGATAACTTTTTTTACATTTTATATATTTGGTAATTCATTCATTGCACTTTCAGCAGCTGGTATTGTCTAGTCTGGCAAAATTCATTTTCCCTGTTTTAATAGCTGCTATGTATAGTGTACTTCAGACTAATTCAGGCTGATTTTTGAACACAAGGGAGCAGTCATTTTAGTTAGCAGTGTGCTTAAATCATGTAAAATTTCCAAAAGTACAATATCCAAAAGAATTATCATCCACATTACATTAATGTAGCATAGAGGTATGCCAACATTCTCTCCATTGTGCATGTTTTAAATGCGAACTACTTCACCTTACATACGTCACTCTCTCAAAAGTACATATTATCTGGTGAGCGCCCCCATATGGGTTATAGAGTATACAGCTTGGCCTTACTCCAGATGTGCACCTTTCAAAAAAGTGCTAGCTCCACTTGGTCATTTTCACTTCCTGAACTTCAGAGGTAAATTGTATTAAAAAAAATCAGATACCATTTTTTACATTTTATATATTTGGTAATTCATTCATTGCACTTTCAGAAGCTGGTATTGTCAAGTCTGGCAAAATTCATTTTCCCTATTTTAATGGCTGCTATGGATAGTGTACTTTAGACTAATTCAGGCTGATTTTTTAGCACAAGGGAGCAGTCATTTTAGTTAGCAGTGTGTTTAATTCATGTACAATTTCCAAAAGTACAATATCCAAAGAAATATCATCCACATTACATTAATGTAGCATAGAGGTATGCCAACATTCTCTCCATTGTGCATGTTTTAAATGCAAACAACTTCACCTTACCTATGTCACTCTCTCAAAAGTACATAAAAACTGGTGAGCGCCCCTGTAGTGGTAAGGAGACTTTCAAAATGGCTGCCAACGTGACCATATTGTAAGTCAGATCAGCACCATTTACATTTAGAACAAACTAGACATTACAAGTCATTTAGTGAGAACCCCATAATGACATAACTCTCCATTCAGGAGGAGTAGTGATAAAAATTTCATGATGGCTGCTGTGGTGGTCCTATTGGACAGCATTTTCTTTTAAGACCAACTGGATGTCATAACAATTCTTCTGGTGAAACACCCATGTCAATATGATTTTTCATAAAGGAGGAGTAGTGACAATTTTTTTCTCTCAAGATGGCTGCCATGACAGCATTTTCATTTATAAACTGGAAATCATATGAAGTCTTTCAGCAATGTCCCCATTTTGATATGACCATTTATTATGAGGTAGTGATAGCAAGATTTTCAAGATGGCTGCTGTGGTGGCTGTATTGGATGTTAAAGTGGCAACATTTTACAACTATACCAGAAATTCCCAACCCAAAGGTCATGACCCAAATCAGGGTCATGAGGATGTTCTGGAGGGTCACCATGACTTTTTTCTGGGTGGCAAATCTTATCAAAATGTAGAAACTGAGCCATGAGCCTCAGATATAAAAAAAAGGGTTGCAGCCAAAAAAGGTTGAGAACCACTGAACTTGACCTTGTAATGAATGTGTAAAACATCAAGGGAATCTCTCAAGTAGTTCAGGACAGCAAAACACTTCTGGTCTATGTTCATTATAAGTAAAAATATGTGACAGATTACAAATTCCACTAGTAATAACGATGAGGAAGACTGATCCTGAATATTTTTGAGACCTATTTTCAGGGTAGATAATCTGACTGGAATATAATACCAGCTATATATATATATATATATATATATATATATATATATATATATATATATATTCCTGATATGCAGTACGAAGATCAATTAACAGGTTACTGAAACTTGCTTTTCTCTTGATGATTTTGTATAAAAAGGTCAGCTGAATTAAAGTCAGGGGATTTAAATAAAGTTCATCTCACAAAAACAGGTAAATGATTCTTGTGTTAGCATGCGACATTTTCTGGACAAACTAGAACATTTTCTGGACCAATTTATTCACCTTAGGGTGATCAACTTGATCGAATTATTACATGGCAATTCATAAAAATAAGCAGTGGCTAAGTAAATCATTTTATTTCAAGTAAAAATATCATAATTCAACCTCCAGCACTATTTTTCAAAGACATGTACTATGGAAATGAATGGTAAGCACTCTGAATAATGAATATAAATTATGTTTTCTTCTTAAACCTGGAGTGTGCAAAACTAATTAGTTTTCTTGTTACAACATGATGTCACTTTACGCATCCACCGAAGTCCTTATATTCTGAAGTTAATCCTGTCATTTCATGAAATGGAATAATGAACTTCTAGTACTTATTATAATTGTTTACAAAAGTTTGTATCTTATGAGAATAGTCTAATGAACTGAACTTGTATCTAAAGCAACTGTCATACATAACTGAACGAGCCATGGAAAGTATATCTTATGATTATTATGACTGCTTTGCTTTTTAAAAAAAAACATTTATCTATTATATAAATTATTCATGCAATGCAACTTACTCTATAGCAATAACAGTATATGCTCATGCACAAGTCTGATCCAACTACAAACTGCATAGACCCAAATATGTTATCACATAATGTACCAGCAGATCTTGGCCAATACAGGTTGTTAAAAGTAAACAACCTAGTTCCCTGATTGTGCATTGCTATCTAGTTTGTAGCTTATGTCCAAGTATATACAGTATATTAAGATAAGCACAGTTCTGTATAAACTTTAACTTTGATGACATTAGATTTGAAATCAATATCATATATGGATTATTATTCTATTAAGGGTGCACTTTTTTTTAAATAGTTCTTGCTGAAATCATACAATCTCTTTGAAATCCATCAAGATATAATCTTTGAAAAAAATTGAATGAAAGGGTTGTCTCTTTTCACATGAATCAGCTACGTGCATATTGAGCATCATTAACTGCTCTGGAAAATAAGCCATGCCTTAAAATGATAATTCTGAGGTAAAATCAGGTCTTTATGGATATAAATGGCCCTTGCTTGTTTTCAATGTATTTATGTTCATTTTCCATGATTCTTTTAAACTATTTGCATATCTAGAAATCCCAGAATAGACTTAAGTAATTGAGGCATCTTGAAATTCCATGAGAATATGTTGGCTTGAAACTTATTTATCAGTAACCAATGTTAAAGGAATGTTTGTAAAAGGGCTAAATCAAGCGAGCCAAAAAAATGTATTGATTCAAGCCAGTTTTAAACTCACCAAATACACAGATGGTGCAGCTTTAAGATGGAACATAGCTGTAACATAAGTACATGCTAACTGAATTTAAAAACTAATTGTGCACACTCATGAAAATTAATACATTTTTTTCTATAATTTTGTATAAATCAGTCACGCCTCAAGGGGAATCTTTCATCAGTCACTCCATCTTTTGTGATAACATTGATGAGAATGGAGTCTCCAGTATAGATATCTCTTTCAGCTGCAGAAATGAAGACATCTTTCACCAGATTTACAGCTTTTTCTCTGCTCAGTGGAACTCGGGTCACTCCTTGTTGATTTTTGAATCCAATCTGTGATAAAAAAAATTGTATAAATCAACATGCCTGTCATCATTTACAACAGCTGTAAAGCAATGTTGCAAAGCAGATAATTCTGAGTCAAATAATTTTATAAATTGGGTATAAAACATTTCCCCTAAATTGTATTCAGCCAATTAGTAAAACTATACTAACATTCTAAGCAATTAACACAAGATTTGAAATAAAAAGTGTTATTAATATGACTATGGATTTAAGTTTGTTAAAATACTTCCATGCTAAACTTAACAGTCAACAAAAATGATAAAACATAATTTTTCATTACATCGTAACTTTGGTATGGAAGAAATTTTGTATTACACTGTAAGATGGACATCATCTTATTAGTTGTAATCCTTGTACATGCTTTGGAAGCTGTAATGACATGATCACTATTTTATTTTTCTGTGTCATTCTCATGACATTTCAGCTGCAAAGTACAAGAAATTACATTAAATAATATTTGTGTAAAAAATAAAACACTTTTTACTTATGGTCATTTCAAAAAAAGAAATATGCTATTAAACCAATTAATAGATATCAGTGTTTCCCTTTATGCTCATTTGTGTGCCAGGGACGCATGCTGGAGAAAACTGATGCACACATTTTGTTGCCATGCGTTTATTTGACATAAAGGATTCTCATAATGTGATCAGGATTTATTTAATACCCAATGCATTGGATGATGGATGGCATCATATATACTTTGAGCATAAGCATTGACTGGTTCCCGGCTTTGTTTGCTCCCTGCCTTGCACTCCTCTATTCGTATAGCAGAGTGCAACGCAAGGAACATAAGAAACAATGAACCAGACTAGCATAGGCAATGTTATGACGAAGTAGCTTCCCCTAATCTCGTGAGCTCTCACGCGATTTCCATCGAGCTCAGCAAGCTGTCATCTAGATGTTTAACCTCAATGCTTGTTGCACTAGAAAGTGATCTCCAGATTAAAACATCATGCACTAAAAATCATTAGCGTAGAAAGTGAAAGAAGCAGAACACAAAGAGTAACTGTAAATCTAACTTTAATGAAAAATGGAGAAAATAATTCCCTTGACTGGAATACGGCACATCCAGTAGGATTACCGGTGTGACTTCTGATCACGTGATTGCGAAGACTGCAAAAGTGAATAATCCTTTCATGACAGGGTTTTAGAATTTTAACAAATCTGCCCTCGTTCACCACAAGATATTTGGAGAACACATTATAACCCAAGACATTCTTTCACAACAATGAAATCAGTAAACTTGCAGAGACAAATGCATTATTTAGATTACAAAGTCAGCAGGTCATTGCAAATTTTGTTGGTTTTTAACTTTGCTGCAATAAAAGAAAGATCTTAAAGTTCAAGTGTAACTTATCAGAACATTATCTTCCTTGATATTTGGATAAATGTGTTCTAGGATGATGTACAATGAAACCAATGATAGTACACATTTTATGAAAGGCAGTAAATTAACTGCCATTTGGTTAAAAAGATTTGGCTTTTTGTATTGGCTTGTATGTAATGTGTTGGGCTATAATATTGCTTCATACTGATTAAAAGGAGACTGTTAAAAGTACGACTTTAAAAGAAAAATGAATAATAAAATTATTCATTGAATGGACAATGCATTTGTTTGGTAATTGTGCATGTTGCTTTATTTGTATGTAGAGAGAGAGAGAAAAAATGTTGTGCAAGTTGCAATATCCTATTTCAAGCTGAAAAAGTATGAGTCATATGAAAATTTGTCAGTACACTTTTTACCCCCATTTTTTATTTGACCCACAGTTCTGACACCAAGGTTGTTTTTTGACCCTCAATTTTACACCTCTGGGGGGATACACTGGATATTGTACAGAACCTAAAAATATATCTGTGCAATTGTTTTTGAGTTGATTCCTATGGTTAACAAGCCATGATGTTTACTGCCAGTCACTAGTATCAGTGAACTACACTTAACAGCAAGAAACCATTTCTAAATATACCCAAGAATTGTATCAAAATCTAACTCAAATAATTCACAGCTTGAAATTCTACTTGTCCATTTTTTAAGAATCATAACTGATGAAGGGCAAGTCAACTTTCAAGATGCTTTTCTGCTTGTCCAATAGACAAGTACATTTTAAACAAATTCAATATCATTTAGAGAGCAGGATCTGTAAATTGATACAGGACTAGTAAAAGTTCTAAGTAACTTGAACTGCAGGACAAGTAGTCAAATGAAACAGTTTGAACCCTTACAATAGATTAGTCTCAAACAAGAGAAAGGACATCAAGTGTCACAGTGAATTTGGGCATTATTTTTAGGATCTTATCTCATCTAGGCAAGAGACATTGCTGGGAAAACCATCAAGACAGAAAAGCAAGATATTTTCAATGTACTACATCTATTATTTTTTCCACTTTGTAGTTTAAGAATTGTTTGTTTTGTTTACATTTATCTTTTACTGTGAATTCACAATTATTTGTGGAAAGAAGTTTATTCTGGCAAGTAAAATTCTTTTAATATTTGCCAGCTCGAATGCATGAGGTCGTGGGTTCGTTCCCCAGCCGAGTCATACCAAAGACTTACAAAAATGGTACTAACAGCTGCCTCGCTTGGTGCTCAGCATTAAAGAGGTTAGTGTTAGGTCTGGTTGGCCCAGTGTCAGGATAATGTGACTGGGTGGAACATCATGCTACATGTCTGCGGCATGATGCCCCAGTGCTAGACATCACTATAAACTGCCACATTGCAGACACCGTAGCAATATGACTGAAAATTTGTTAAAGCTACATTTTAAAAAAATCCAAATTCAAATATTTACCAGATTGGGCAAGTGGCTTTTTAGATATTTGTCAACCCCGATAATAATTTTAACTGATTGCATGGTAGCTAAAAACCAATAATTTAAGTACCCAATAAACACAGATCAGTCTGTGAAGACAACAGGAAGCCTTTACCAATCTATGAAACTAAGTACCCTAAAAATGATGGGGGGAGGGGGGACCCCACAAAATTGAAACCCAGGAAAATAAATGAACAGTATTTTATATAAATTTTCAAGAACTTTCACATTTTTTCCATTTATCTTATAGGAATACATGTTTTATTTTTTATTCATGGTTTAACTTCTTAAAATTTTTTTTTACCTTTTACTATTTTTACAACCCAAGTTTCACTTGCTACTATATAGCCATGATTGTGCTGATGTAGCATTAAACAAACACACACACAGATACATACTCCTACTGTTCCCTGGTAAAATCTTTCTAGTTTAATGCAACCTAGGGGTGCATAGTGCTTCTAGTTAGGCAAGAAACTTTACTAAATAACATGCAATAATAACAGTTGAAATATAAGAATCTACCAATCTTGCCAATGAACTCGTCCAGGTTTTATTAATATACGGCTCCATGTCAAACTGACTTGATGATGGAGATGTGGAAATGGGTTGCCAGAATTTTACTATTTGTACAGATAACCAAAATTAAAACATGCCCTGGACCAAATGCTAACTAGCTTCAGGAAAGTGGACTACAATCAATTTAGAGCCCTGTAAAAGCACTAATATATACATATAACTGCAAGTGCAGTCAGCTAGTAACAAGTACAAATATTTAATGTGAGAGATGCATGGACAATATCACTGTTACTTTACCTGGTTATCAAGGAGAGGCTGTAACATGGCACTGGCAGATCCTCCAGCTCTGTATGCTTCTCTCTCATAGGACCCTACAGGATCAAAACTGTACACACAACCTTTACCTGCAAAGACGATGATATCATTATCAAACAACCACAACCAACAACTTCAAGAACAGAAATAGTATCAGAAGTGCCAATGAAGCCAAGCAACTTCATCAAGGAAATCTTAGGTGTATGTTTAAAAACACCTGCAGATTTCAAATCTAATTCTGACATAATTAATTAGCAAACCAATTCCAGGTACAATTTTTAAAAATGGTTTACAATTCATATAATTAGATGATAATAATTTCATTAGATGAAGTCATGTCTAAGTTTTACACACACAATCTAAAAAAACCTGGAAAGTTATACCAGTACAGCACGATGAGCCAGGAAATACACTTAATATGTGGCTATTCTGACCAAGAATACATCCACATTTTCATTTGATTTTACTGAAGGAGCAAATTTCATCAGGGAAACTAGAAGCATAGTCTCTGTTGTCTCAATGACCTTTGGAAGCCTTGTAAGTCATAAAATTTGTATTTTGGTATAAGCTGATAAGGTACTTCTGCAAACAAGAGAAATACCTTCATCATCCAAGCCAGCCACAATGTTATACACATAATATGGGAAAAATCTTCTGTGGTACAACATGGTAGACAACATGGCTGCCACTGCACTAGTGGTCATCTTCTTGTGGTGGTCCTGTTCATAGATCTGAAATACAAAATCAAGATTACAAGTAACAACTGCGATGAAAACAGAAAAACAGGAAATATACCTATCTGTCTACATGATATGATTGTATATTTTTATACAGAAGATACAACAGGAAGTTCATAACATATCAAATTAATGAAAGCCATTAAATAATAACCTGTTTAACAGCTCTAAAATGACTCCAGCCATGTAGTATTTTGTGTTTTTCAAAAAGCTGAGAATCTGTACATATATTAGCAGGGACTTTGCAACATGCTGCATTTTAATTCTTGTAGCTATTATGCTACAACATCTCATATGCCATTTTTACGGATACTTTTTATGTATGTGTACCAACCCCTATCAACTAGATAGCACTAATGAAATGGAATCAGAACATAAATATAGGAACATTTCACATTTGATATAACAGTACATTTGAGGCACTTAATCTTACTGATTCAAAGTGACTTTTAGCTGAAACATGCTTCCTACAGACTTCTTTCATGATATGTACCACACTGCAGCCCAATATGTAAAGACTGCAAAGGCATGCTATGCACCACACTGCAGCCCAATATGTAAAGACTGCAAAGGCATGCTATGCACCACACTGCAGCCCAATGTGTAAAGACTGCAAAGGCATGCTATGCACCACACTGCAGCCCAATGTGTAAAGACTGCAAAGGCATGCTATGCACCACACTGCAGCCCAATGTGTAAAGACTGCAAAGGCATGCTATGCACCACAATGAAGTCGAATCAGAAAAGACTATAAAAGCAGGCTATTTATTCATCAAGTTTTGATAACACGCATATTCTGTATTTAGTGATTAAAGTTTAATACTTAATTGGAACCATTTGTTTCATGATCTTTATTCGACTTTCATAGACAACTGTGCATTCTCTAAATTTCACATGTATCTGATGAGGAATCTTGGGTCCATGATGGCCCTGATATATTGTTCCATTGAAGAATTTGCACATATTGGTTCACATTCTTCTGAAATGCTGATGACCATTTTTTATGGAGGTGAACAGATTTATTGGCTTATGTTCACAATTTTGAGTTACTCAAATTTTCCATTAATTCAATTTCATATTCATTTTTAATTTTTTTTTTAGGTGAAGATTAAATATAATGAAATTATTTGTATAAAACCAAATAATTAGGATTTATAAATGCCTAAAATGAATGGTTTTCAAGTTATTTTTCAATGCAATTTAAAGGCAGTGAAACCAAAAATTTAGAATAAGTGATTTTGAGTTATGCGACCACTCTTGGGATCACAACTATCGTATAAGTCAGGGGTTAGTTGTACAACACTTGAAATACACACCATTCCTAAGACATCCACATTTGTCCCCAAACAAATAGCTGGGGACAAATTCTACACCATATTCTGTGCACATCTCTTCCAGGATAAACTTCAGTGGCTGCACAGTCTGTTGAGGGTGGAGTGATTTCCTCATACACTATTAATGTGTCACTGTTGACTGATAAGAACTAATCAGTTAAATCCTGGATATCCCACACATTATGTCCACAATGAACATTATTTTCACCTGTATGAATTAAGATGTTAGCATAGGGTTCCATTTTGGGATGCAAATCCATCACCTTTTCTCCTATAACAGCTCATAAATACATATTTTCTTTTGAAGACCTTTTAGTTGGACATACTTGAGAATTGGTTTTACCCGAAGACTATGAGCCCTCAATGCTGAATGAGTTTGAAGATCAGGTCTTCTGCCATGGTTCTTTACACTGCTGATCAGCAATTTCTGGCACAGCTGTATCATCATGGATATTCTGTTTCAGTTGTTGCACTGTACATATGAACTAATTCATTACTGGTTTTTATATTATAATTTTGGTTTGGACATGGGGTGATTATACTTTTGATACTGTTTGGGTACTTGACATTTCACTGGTTCCCAGAGAATTCTTAAAGTTTATCTAGTATAAATGACCAGCCCATGCCTAAGTCGTTGTTGTTGTAGGGTTTAACAACATTTTTCAGCACAAGATAGGCTATACATGGCGGCCAGTATTAATGGTGGAGGAAGAACCCCGGAAAGAACCACCGACCCACGAGAAGCTACTGGCTAGCTGTCTCACATACCCACATTAGCCGAATCCAAGACTCGAACCCATGCAGACAGAGGTGAGATGGCAGTGATCCATAACAGAGAGCACTTTAGACCACTCGGGGCCCCCCCATGCCTAAGTACTTATTTTTATGTTATTTAACTGTTGAACGTATCATTATGTCCTGCATTACTCCTCTCTGCTTTATCTTCAATTCACTTTTATACATGATAAATTTCATATTCATATTGCTTTATCTTCAATTCATTTTTATACATGATAAATTTCATATTGATATTGCTTTATCTTCAATTCACTTTTATACATGATAAATTTCATATTCATATTGCTTTATTTTCAATTCATTTTTATGCATGATAAATTTCATATTGATATTGCTTTATCTTCAATTCATTTTTATACATGATAAATTTCATACTGAAGATCCATACAAGTGATGGTATAAAGAACTGCAGTCCTTTTTTAGATCACATTCCATGGGGTGGAGGTTATTTGCTAAACTGAAGATGGCTTTGATGACACGCTGCTATTATTTATAACTACTTTCACTCTGTTTTAAAGAAAGCCATCATAAGTCCAAGCCAAGCATCCATTTCTGTGAATTAAAATTGTATCTGATGATGGGGAGACAGGACACTTAACTTTAATTTCACGTAAAGTACTGATTTTGTACAAATACCCATGTTGCTCTGAGTATTTGGAAATCTGTCATTATTATTTCATTAAGCTACAACAGTGATAAGTTCTTTTTGACACGGATAGCAATACTGTCTTGATTTACTTTGATATGGATACAGTCTGGGAATACACTGCTGTGTGAATTTACTTCCGTATCTTGAATATCGATCTTGTTGATTCCATCAGGGTGGATCCATTGAAAATTATTTGGAGTATTTCCACTGTTTGATTGCCTGTCATTTACTTTGATGGCAGAACATTTTCTTTTTGTAAAGAATCTTCATAATAAAGCTTCATCTAAAGCATTCATGCAAGACAAATAAAGTCTAGAGGAATGAATAATAATGTGATATTAATCAATTATGATAGTAGACTTTAAACTGGCTTCTGTACCTTGCGTCCATGTTTTTCATTCCTCATGTTTTAGCTGCAGTTTGCTGATATAATATTTTAACAGACTGAATCTAAGAGTAGTGACCATAATTGTACATTTTAAGCATAAAATGTGAAAAGATTCTTCCAGACATCAGAATGGTTGTCATCTCTGTATACAAAAAGAAAATGTGTAATAAAATGTCATTATTGATTTTGAAAATATGTATGCACAGATAGATAATAACTGTAATTTTGTAGATGAGATATACTGTAGGTCTTGGGGGGCCCCAAGTGGCCGAGTGGTCTAAAGCGCTCTCCGTTACGGATCACTGCCATCTCACCTCTGTCTGTGTGGGTTTGAGTCTCAGATTTGGCTAATGTGGGTATGTGAGAAAGCTTGCCAGTAGCTTCTCGTGGGTCAGTGGTTCTTTCCGGGGTTTTCCCAGGTTCTTCCTCCACCATTAATACTGACTGCCATGTATAGCCTATCGTGTGCTGAAAAATGGCATTAAACCCTACAACAACAACAACTGTAGGTCTTGCAAAAACATGAAATCACCAACAAATGATATTCATTGTAAGCACTCTATGGTTGTACAAATACTTTCTATACTTTCCTTACTCATCTGTCCTGGACAAGTTACTTAGAGTTCCACAAACTTTGACAGACAGGCTGACAATGTGATCGATAGAGGGATTCACAAACTTCATTAAAAAAAATGGGCAGACAGGATGACAATGTCATTCATATAGGTTTCAACCAACTTTTCCAAGAGAACAAGACAGATAGATTGACAATGTGACTCAAATAGGACTCTACCTACTTCGTCAAGAGAACAAGACAGACAGATTGATAATGTGACTCAAATAGGGCTCCCCCTACATCATTAAGAAAAACTGTGACAGATGGACATGTATATAGGGTTCCATTAAAAAAAAATTAAAGTGGGGTACTAGTAATGGGTCAAGGCTGTATAAAGTGAAGCAAACGGAAAAGAGGAGTATATCATCTGAATGATAGGATAAAAATGATTATATTCTAATGTCAGTTTCACATTTCACATACTTGCATATTAGATAAGAACAAACCTTTAGCCTTGCATCAAGAACTTTGGTCAATGTCAGAACATCTCCATGGAAACCACATGCTCCTAAAACTGTAGTATCAGTCCTGAATAAAAGAAGAGGAAAGATAATTTTAAATGATTTTTTCTACAATGTGGGAGTCAATAATTTGCTTATGTATCCTTAACCTAGTTGTATGATGAAATCCAGACAGAATATAGCTATATTGTGAATATCTTGGTAGAGTTATTTTAAAGGCATGACAATACCATTATAGTGATCACCCTTTCTTGATCTTTTCCACAGGCACCTGATAACTAAACCGATCTTACAATCATGAATGTTGCCATAAAATATTATACTGTGTACAAAATATTATCATAATACTGACTAACATATGAAATATCCATACAAACATGGAGGAATATTTGATTATGTTTCAAACAATTTCCTTACTTTATATATGGAGACTAGAAACAGTCATTCTATAATGACAGTCTTAGATTTTATTTAATAATTTCAACTATCATTTATTCTGCCTAGACACCAGGAATGAGAAAATCGGTAAGAAAAATTACCAAGAGAAAATCACAAATCTGACCAATATTCTTTGAATATCAAGCTGCTGAAACAGAACAATGCAAATTTGCAAAGCAGGTATCACCAAAATGTTTTACAAGATACCTCCAGTAATGTTACAAATGTAATGTTACAAATGTATCTTAATTTACAACAATACTTACAATTTGTATGTTTTCGGATTGTCTCTTGTGTGAATAGAGAAACCCTCACTTAGTCGGGTATCAGAGGCAATAACAGAGAAATTCTCTCCAGCAACAGCAAGGACAGTTCTGAAAGAGAGAACTGTATTTTCAGAATGCATGCTATGCCTCCAATTTCTGTCAATATATCAAAAGCACATAGCCCTATGGCTCGACCAGGAGAATGGACAATGTGCAGGAATAACAGAGATATACAGGAATGACACAGATATAGGGGAAGTACATTATGCTATGTGTTCCAAATTGGGTGTAAACTGTAAGATAAATATAACAGTTTTTATGGAAAAGGCACAACCCAGAAGCAGGAGTCATACAAGGTATATAATTGGAAAAGTTTTAAATATATAATTGATGCATGTATACACTTTAAACCTCCACATACTCTGGTAGACACTTTAAACCTCCACTTACTCTGGTTGCTTATTCAGGGTCAAGCTAGACTTGAATTTAGGGAGAACTGACTTCCCCTTCTGGACAAAACTGGTAGAAATCTGAATTCAACAGTATGAGCAAAGGAAGTCCATTGATAGGAATGCAAATGTAAGGTTGTATTACAATACTTGTCTATGAACATGTAGTAACATTAGCCACTGGTTAAATAGTATTTGCTTAGCTGCTTTTTTTTCTCATTTTCACAAAAATGAGTCAGCAAACAATTTTGACTGCATTTTTAGGCTAAATCTTCAATGTATTTATCAATGGATTTGCCAAATGGTTTATAAAAAGACAATTTAATAAAGTGGTACTTCTCAGACACAATGATGTCCACCATTATATCCCCACTGCAGATTCAATTACGGTTTCAAACTGATTTCATGAAGAAAATAATGCAGATGCAGCAGTTAATATATTTAGATCCAGGGATCGTCCTGGGCTTCGCCAATGTCGCAAATTGCAATTTTTTTCCCTTATTGGCGACAAAAATATCCCATCTGGCGATTTTTTTGGCGACATACTTTTTGGTTATTTAATTTGTACATACAATCAATGATTTGGACTGGATAAATTAAAAGGCAGAATGAAAGGAAGCCACAAGCTTGACTAAGCAATGCATTGGAATCAATCTGTTACACAAACGATCCTTTGTTCTTATTGACAACCCCATCTTTACAGTGCATTGTTACATCATAATCTGCTTATGCTGACATCTGGGCTGAGTACTGTATGCTGCGATACAGTCAATCATGCTACCGCACTATACCTACAACTGACCGACTTCTGAAGACGCGAATAGAACAGATACAATTAATTGTATGGCTAATCCTTCTGGGTTTTTTTATACATATACCAATACAATAGTTTTGCTGAACCTTCATAGAAAACTGATAAGCTTTGAAGTACCGACTACTGTGTAAAAATACAAAGCATATGGAAAAAATCTAAATCACAATTACATCTGTCGCCAGTGCGGCATTTTACTCATTGATCTTTTCCTTTTGCCATCAGTCCTGATTTACGGCTGCAGAGACTTAAACTCCGCAACAAGAAATAGCAAAAAAGAACAGTTTTGCATAATTAATAATAATTATTTATTTCTCAAAATACAGGAGTGAAAGAATCCCTAAATTGGGTGTGAATTTATGCTTATATATACGGTCCAATATTGCCAGGTGTTGACTCGTGTAAGTTTCATTCGTGGGAATGGAGATCCTATTTTTCTTGTCGAGAAAATTTATACAGCATTCAGTGATCATTCTTGGGATTTAGGAAGCAATTCGCTACAAGCTTTATGAAGCTAGCCATGGGGGGGGGGGCTGCTGAGAGACTACTGGTGTCACCTGTCAGCAATGAGGACTGTGAACGTGGATTCAGTAAGATGAACCTCATAAAAACTGACATCAGAAATAAGCTCTGCATCTCATCTCTCGAGAATTTAATGAGAATCAGCATGTACAGATGTGAAAAATTAGACTTTGAAAGTGCATTCAACACGTGGGCAGCCCTAAAATCGCGACGGATCTTCATGTAACACTTTGTAACATTTTGTTAATGCTTGTTGTAATTAAAGTATTAATTAATCCATCTTTTGTAATTTTCATTGCCTGTTACATTAATAGACTAAATTAACACTTGGAAAAATGTACACTACTTTTTTTGGCGACACTTTTTGAAAATTGGTGACAAAATATTGAGGTTGGCGATTTTTTTGGCGACAGCTTTTTAAAAGCCAGGACCATCCCTGAGATCAATGATTCCATTTTCTTATTACACAAGTTGTTACTTATATACCATACTATTGCTCAAGTTTCAAAAGAAAAGTTTGTATGTTTTTATACTCAAAGGAAAACTTGCGACATGGGGCAGTGAAAGTTGCTAACTTACTTGAAGAAGGAGATAATGGTCAATCAGCTATCAAAACACATATCTGTGAATGCACAAGAGTTTGTTGGTGCAGTTGATATCAAAACCAACTATCTGATGGCTTTATGCATGCCTACATTTTGCCTTGCGCTACAACACAACACTAACTACATGGCTAAGGCGAGGGAGCATCTAAAAAATTATGGTCACTCAATGTACCTCAAAAAATTACAAGGTGAAGTCGTTTTCACTTTTCTAACAGAAGAAGACGAGGTTTACATTTTTAGGCTAACTTAATCACCCATTTTGCCTGGCAGCGTGACCCATGTTTACTGTGGACATAATCTGTCTCCCCTCTATTATTCACTATTATTACATATCTAATTAACAATTCAAAATGGACTTGTAAAACCTTTATTTCCATAAATGGGAAGATACAATTTTTCATGGACTTTTTTTTATTTTTTTGTTTGGAAACATACAAAAGTAAAATATAATATAATGGAAAAATTCATTAGTTTATAATAATTGAAAGCAATGAAATTTACAGTCAAGCTGAACAATACTGACATGATAAGCAGATTTGATTGGGTTTCTTCTTCCTTTTAATCAAGTGACGTTATAACAGCATAATTTTTAAAAATAAGAACACAAACAATACAACTCTGAAGCATAAAGTCATAGATCCGAGTACATGTCTGAATAAACACACTGACCTGATAATATTTGGACATTTGTTTATGTAGTTAATTGGAAAAGGAGTTAGCTGTCTGGATAAATACATGAACTTTCACAGAATGTTTTTGTAACGATTAGTAAAGTATTCTCAGTGAAGCCTTAATTTCTATTTATGACTCGTTTAACTGAATGATGGGAAATTTTTTACTTCTGATAATTTTGATATTTTTTGTAATAAGTAGTGAAAGTGTTGTCATTGAAACCCTAATTTCTATTTTGAAACTCATTACACAGAATGGTGGAAGATTTGCACTCCCAACAATTTTGACTGGCAAAATCTGATTTTGCTTGCTTTTATGCCTTTTTGTGAGAGTTTTATATATATCACTGGTTATTTATTCATTTGATTGGACAGTAATAAATTATGTATTTGATGAGACCAATGGGTCTGAATTCACCAATTCATAAAATCAAGAATTGTTTGCAGACAGTTTTGTTGGGACATGGTGTTCATTTTAGACACTTATCAATATTCTCACATCTCTTAAGCAACCATCAGCAGAAGGGTCCATTTGGTGATATGTAGACTATTTCCAGATCAAATCCTACATTTGACGACTTGTACATCCACATGGAGTAATACAACCCTATGTTCTGTAGCCATTTTGAATTTTGTGGCTAGACATGGCTGCTACCAAATAAGGGTAAGTGTCTAAACTGTACACTGGTGTGTTCTGGACTGATCTGCATTATTACAAATCTTTGTTGTTAAACTTGTTAAACAAAGTAATCAAAAAGAGCAAAAACCAACAATTTTTGTAATATTAAAAAAAATTAATTTTCCTAGCAAACAAAGTGAAAATTAAACAGAAATTATAGTATTGTGAAATAAATCTCAGATAGTCCAAAATGTTCTATCACCAGTTCTAATTAAATTCCAGTGGTGCTTGAATAAGATCCAACATTGAATGTATCATATGCCTTTAGTATCCTGTGATGTGGAGATGTGCCATGTCTTTTGACAAGTCACAATAATAGAATCCTTATTTAAATTCACTATAATTTCACATCAATATTCCAGTCCAAGAATATTACAGAACAGCACTTTGTATTTCCAGTGAATATATGTAATAATCTGAATAAATTATTCCACCCAAATCAAATACTGAACACAAGAAGAAGAATGATTCTGCTAAAGATATTAAAGCAAGATTATAAACCCCTTTACCAGACCTAGCTAACAATAAGCATTTTCTGAAAATACTGTTTGTGTAGTAAAATTTTCCAGTCTAGAATATTCCCAGAGAAAATCCGTTTCTAACATTTTATAAAGAAAGTGGTAAACATCAGGTCCAACAGGTTCTTCACTGGGGAATTTCAATAACCTAGACCTAGCTCCAGACCCAAATAAACATGTTTATCACTATTCTAACGATCCTAATGTTTAACCTTTAAGTTTTGGGGTGAGATAAATGGTCTCCTGTTAGTGTTGAGCTTGTATACTGCAAGAGATGGGATGATCACTTCCCATCTGGGCTTTCATGTCTAAAACTGGTACTATGAATGTTTTATTCTTGATAGTTTTTAAACAATATGTTAAGATGGTGAATTTGTTCTATTTCTAGAAATTAATAGCAGTGTCCACCTTACTAACTTCATGCCCCTTCTTGATGCATTACCCATATTTCTTGCAACATAACGCACTTGTTTAGAAATAATGACATCATCAACCTGGTCATCACCATCAAGTTAGTCTCCAGCATTATTCAATAGTGACAGCAATTTTTTTCACAAGTTAAATTGGATTCAATGAGATTTAAACCGGTACTTCCATGTAATTTAATGAAAATCTACATTTTGTCTTATGTAATATTTGTGTCCAGGTGTTTGGCCCTGTTGAGTGTATTATGTGATAAAGATTGGTCTGCTGATCACATGCTAAGACAGTTTACAGTTCTTGAATAGGAAAAGCCAATTTCAGAATTTATCCAATGGCAATGCCAATGTAAATAATTGGTTTTAATCATGTTAAAATTTAAGTGCTGATGTTGCAATTACTAAGTGACACAAGTGAACAAAGTGATAATATGTTTATTATATAGGTAGTGTGATTTATATTTGAGTTTTTGAGTAAAAAGGTGCACTCATATTTTATATGCTGACTTTGGCAATTTGGATACCTGTTTTCTCAATGGCATACTGTACATGACAGTGGTAAAATCTCTCATAGGGAGAAGTCTCACTTTTTAGGAATGTCATGGACTTCAGGAAAGTGAAGAGAAAAAAATGACTGCCCCAAACACAGGTGGGTGAAACAATCTAAGAAGAAAAAAATGGCCTGAAAGAAAAAGTAATCATACCAAGTGACAAAAGTTCCTCAAATTACTCCTGTGGACATTTCTGACAAAAGACATTGTCTATCATACTATATATGCAACTTCCAAGCACTTCTTTCCACACCTGATCCTCATTCTCAGGCTGCCTAAGAAGGTACTCAGCCATAATCTATTTTTCATTTTACTCCTGGTATGTTTTTCTATTAATCAAGCCATCGTTGACTTATATGCATTGCACCAAAGTGAGGTTATGGGCCCCCGAAACATAAGAGTTAACACATTAACCCCTAGCGACGACTTTACGGGGCAGGAGGTAGTAGTCTACTGCTGAACTCTGTAGTGTCATGGTCATGCATGATACACTAAAGTGAGTGGTATTATAGAAAGGTAGACAGATGTAGCTCTACAATGATACCAAATAATCTGGAATATCTAGTTGCACTACAAAATACAGATAGAAAAACCTCATTTTTTGGACCCGACTTTTTTTAACCCAAAATTTGCCCGTGGTCGGAATCTGATTGTGTCCGGATTTTTGGACTTTTTGGTTTCAGATCTAAGGCAAACTGGTATGAAATGCAAACAGACAGATGAGCCTTAGCAAAAAGTAGGATAAGATGGGCATTTGGAATAAAGAGTGGTTTCCATACAAAAATAATGGCTCCGTTTAGCAAAAAAAAGAAGAAAAAAAAAGAAGACCAACTTTTACCCTTCTGCTCATGCGCAAGTCAAATAGCCAACGAAAATCGATGTTTCTAATACCACTAGGTAGTATGTTATTGAAAGATGACGGGGATTTGGTGTTTTTGAATCTATTCAGAAATAGCTTTCAAAATGTGTTTCCTACTCAATTTTTAGGCAAAAATGACAAAGCTCCAGGGGTTAATGTGTTAAACAAATTTTGCTTGCTCCTCAAAGTTATGCTCACATACAAGTTGCCAGTAAATACAACACATATGCATATGCAACTCTACGACACCTTCCTTTATAAATCTGAGGAAAGTGGTTTAGGCAAAAGTAAGCCTGTACATGCCATCCACATGAATAAACTCTGGGAATGTTGTTAAATGAAAGAATAGAAAATTTACAGTTAGCAAAACTTTGTTGGGGCAAGCAAAATTTGAGCAATTCTTATGTTTTGTGGCCAATAACATTGGTTGTGTACAATGCTCGATTAATAGAAACATATCAGGAGTAAAATGAAAAAAAGATTATGGACAATAGCCTTCTTGGACAATAATTGCAGCCCGAGATTGAGGGTCAGGTGTGGAAGGGAGTGTTTGGAAGTCACTTACCTCATCTCTTGTATAGAATGATAGGTTTTGGATTATAGTTGTAATCTGCGGAACTTTTGCCACTGGTGCAATTTCCCTCTAGTCCTACATGTAAGACCTTGACGCTGATATTTATGTTTTTGGGTGTCAGGGTCTTACTGCCTCACTAACAGCGCTGTATAGTGTGTTTTGATGTCGACTAACATCATAACAAAAGTAAAATTTTCAGGAATATCTGTCAACTAAAATAAAGGCACTTTTCTACAAGGTAAAGTCATAATGTTTTAGTCAGACTTTACTTACTCTGATGTCTTTTCTCTAATAAATTTAAATTCTCACAAAAGAAATGGACCTGTTTTCAAGTTTCGTTGGCCTACATTTCAGTTGACTGGAAAGCTATGCAAGCTGGGAATACCGAAATCAGGTTAAGTTGAAATATTCTTCTTTAACGAAATGAATAAAAAATATATTATGCCTATTGGTGCTGTAAAGCAACGTTTCGTTTTGTTCAAGAAACACATCCGCCACATGAACCTACTTAAACATACTTTGTATACCTCGACTACCGTCGCATTGCAACAAATTCAAATGTATGTTAACGGAACATGAAACCGTGTCTATTTGCTGGCATCATATATTCATTCCGCCAGGATAAAGACAGCACAGTAAGTATATTAATTACACATAAATTGGTGGAAGAGTGTCGATATATGCTGCCAAATGTGTGAGATATTCCTAAAACTCTGAATACTCGTTCCGATGTAAACGACATCAGAACACGCTATACAAGGCCGTTATTTTGACAGTAAGACATAGCACTAAAACAAAAGCAACGTGCTATGTCTTACATTGTAGGACTAATTTCCCCCACCCCTTCATACTATTGAATTGTTTTCAACATTTAGCTTGTGTCAGCCATCGGTACCCACAAGTCCTACAATGTAAGACATCGGTCCTGATATTTATATTTTTAGACGACCACAAAACATAAAAAATCATGGTCGATATTTTACATTGCAGGATTACGGTGGCCCAAATGGCTTTTCCACATTGCACCGGGTTTAAACATCAAGCATTATCCAAGCATGTACACATGACTCCCTACCCTCCATTGTAAGAATATGGATTAAACTGTGCTTGAAGTGGACCAGCTTTCTTGTAGTCACTCGTCTGATTAATTTGTAAGATATCCATTTCTTATCAAAACACAGTATACAAAATTTTGTAGTGACAATGCAGCTTGTTGAGAGCACTCGGATACCCTTTTCTCTTATCGTGCAAAGGTTGAAATTAGAACAGTATCGAATACGCTTCACGACATATATATATGTATCACCGGCAACGATACCGATGGTATCTACAGTAAGCGTAAACGCCTCTCTCCTCTCTCTCTCTCTCTCTCTCATGCAAATAGATAATATAAAAAATGCGTATTTGATTTGATTATATCGACATTGTTATAATACTGTGTTCACTCGACATTGTTAATACTATGTTCACCAATCGTTTTGCAATGTTAATACATTCCTAGATAGAAAAACGTCTATGAGCTTGTACCGTTACGCGAAAAGCCCAGATCCACCCAAATATTCATGTGATACGTAAACTATTACAATTATATGTTTTTTACGCATAATATTTACATGGAAATATCAGAAAAGTAGATAAGTGCAGTATATGGTTAGGAAATTGTAATTTAATACAAATATTTGTACATTTGATTGGCAAACAAACAATAAAATATGAATTTAAGTTATTAATTTTCCTCAGAAACAAATATACTGTGTATAAAAGTTCTAAATACGAATTTGACAGTGAATACAAAAATAAATCCAGCGCATGGATACTTCAACAATATGATATGAAAATTCTGGAAAATTTTAAAGAAGGAATTTTAATTACGGTATTTCACATATTCCTTTGTTTATTTGTGTGACAACACAAAAAGATTATAATTATATAGAACAATACAGAGCAAGATAGCTTTTTTTGCTGAAGTAGTTGTTAAAGAGTTGAAAAAGAATGTATAAATCTGTATATAATGTATAGTGTATTTGGCTGAATGTATCTTAATGTAAGGCTAATGTATTTTAATGTAAGGCTACTGTATTTTAATGTAAGACTCACACAATTTGAGGTCTTCTTTCCAGAAAAGAGTAAATCGCCGATAATAACAATTGTTTCAGTAAGTATTGGGAAAGATATATGTATCAGAAAATTAAAAATAACATTTACATGACATTAAAGGCTTATACAGAAACTAATCTTTGGACAAAAAACAACAGTGAACCAATGAACCACAAACTCATATCCGCAGTTTGCTGAAAATTTAGATAGCAAATGCATCAATATATTGAAAGTTATGCAAACTCAAGTTTTAGGTTCGCATAGCACCCTAATGAAAGGGCAATTTTAAATTTCACAGTTTGCGGTTGTAAATTCATGCAGTTCGCGCAGACATTCCACTTATATGCTGTGTCGGAGATCCTTTTGCAAGAAAGAAGAAAAAAAAAACAAAAAAAAAAAAAAACAAAACAAAAAACAAACAAAGACCAAACAAGGGAACTCATTTGGATCACTCCTTTTTTTTAATTAAAAAAATATTGATTGCATGAGCCAACAATGATTCAGGCTGCAGTCCGACCTATTCCTCGATTGGTTAGCCCGCACACTCGTCTTTGAATTTCTCCGTGACTTTTTGTTGCTAAACAGCGGATGGATCTTTCAGTACTTGTTTCAGACTTGCTCACGAGTGAAGTCTCTCGCATGTCCGCATCAACTGTTAAATATATATTTGATTTAATTTATATTTGATTCAATTTAATTTTCTGTAAGTTTTTTTAATAAAAAAGTACATGTTAAAGTAATGTAATTTTGTTTACTGGAAGTTTACATTTTCCAGAAATTAGTTTTACCTAACTGTTTAGTCGAAAACACTTAAAAATAGAACTTTGTATCTTTTTGCTGACCTAGTTCCTGACCTTGATTGAGAATCAAATAAACAATTTCTTTTTTAAAATTATTATTAATGTGTGATTGATAATAGTGAAATCGAGGCTGACAAGGACTACGTGCCTTTAGACGTAAATAGCTTCCACGAGGTTCTAGAAATTCTGGTTTTACCGGAGTGTTGACCCTCAATTGGGCATATGTTCTGTGCAGTATTCAGGTTTTATATCGATGTCTATAGAGAATTTAGTCAGTCTAGCTTTATAACACTTGATGTCAAGGTATTCGTTTTGTTGTGACCAGTTTTCAATTATATTTTCCCTCCGCAAGGTTGTTATCGAGTTTATACAGGCCGAAATTGAGAATTTTTAGTGAGTATACCAACCTTAGCTGACCCAGCTGAAAGGATATTTATGACACTAAAGGCTATGAGGCACAACCGGAATTCTTGTTTTAATATAGATTGTCCGCACCGTCGCGACACCTGTCTAAACGACAGTGATGTGATAGTGAACGCCTTGCGCTAAATGTTCCTTCGCGGATCCAGTAATGAGTGACCACAGAACTGTCGATAATATAATCATCATCTCCGCGGGGAAGGCAATCTGTTGCCGATTCCAAGCTCTTTGATGTACATATGTTGCAGCCTCAGCGGCGATATTGGCTTCGATACGGTAGCAGTCTTGCACATCAGCGACTTCACTTGTAATTCGACTCGCTTGTCCCGTGAAAGAATTTGAGACTTTACTGCTGTTGCATAAAGCTGTTTCACGGTCGGACGCAGCTCATCTTGGAGACCTTTCGTACCTCGCTAAGGCCGCTACTTCTCAGCTGATTAAAATCGGAATACTACTAATAATAATAATCATTTATGAAAGTGTTTATCACACAATGAAAATTTTGTAAAATCATCGGAAGCCGTAAAACATTTCGATCTTGGATATTATTCCATTGACCTCTGTGTCATTTACAGCGGCGTCAATGTTGACGGTGTAATTGGCTTTATTCTCAACATCATCGACGTTGATAGCATTGTTTATTTTTTCCTCCACATTTGCTGGGAAAGTCTTTACCAACACGCAAGTAAATAATCGCATGGTTGGCATAGATAATTACGCGACTTGACTTGGATGCCTCATCTAAGACACAAGAGAACGCTGGTACCAACACGTAATTCAAGCAGATGGGCTTTAGAGTATTCAAAATGACACATTCTGTCGCAGTATTCATGCTAATTATGATGATTGTATTGTTACAAGTCAGGGGTATTTGCTTGACCGAACGGTGTCAAACCCTTGCGCAATTCCGCTAGAAGTCATAAGTTTACCCCAAATTTCCAAAGACTTCCATACAACTTCAGCTGTAAATTAGACAGCCCGACGTGCCCATTCCATACATAAATTTTACTCTGATACCCCCTTATATACAACTACTCCCATTGTCGCGTAAGACTGTAACTTCTTGAACGTTGGCGGTACCATTATGTGTTGCTAGACCACAGATCTCACAGTTTTCCAATTGTATATCAACCGCACATCTGCATGGTTTCTCTTCATGAACTTTCCGTACCGCCAGAAGTTCACGCCGTAGAAACTATTCAACTATCCCCTAACACTTAGGCCAGTTAATTCATGGATTCGGGCTATATTCCACCAGTAAAACTGCATCACATTTGCCATCATGGCGACATAAACGCTATCTGCCGAGTCCCTTCTTGCTGATTCCATTGTGTAATTTATCGGTCTCCTACCGTAAATACTGCCACGGCAGCCACAACACCTATCTACACCACTAGGTTTTAATAGGGAATATGGTACGACAGCAACACTCAAGCGGCTGTGACCTGAAATCACTAAAAGTAAACCATGGCATCGTGGAAACTCACAAACACTTCACTCCGTGACGTTTGCTCCTAGTAATTGGCTAATTATGTCGGGCTAAGGAATATTTCCATTGCACCGAGTTCGAATAATCAAAAAAGTAATCACATAAATCTAAGAATGCCTTAAAACGGGGAGCTATAACAAAATGCGCATACTCCAAATGTATTACAGTATTCTTGAACATTAAAATCTGTTTAGTGCCCTCTCAGTAGTTAAGTGGGATACTATAGGGACAATGGGACTTAGCATTAAAAAGACCCCTGGGACACTTTAGGGACAATGGAAATTTAACATGGAGAAAAATCGTGGGTCACTTTAGGGACAATGGGAATTTAACATAGAGTTTGGGTGTGTCTAGGGACAAGGGAAATTAACATGGGAATAGAGTTTGGGTGTGTCTAGGGACAAGGGGAATTGAATATGGGATTTTTTTTTAAAAAGTTTTTTTTAAATTTAAATTTAAATTTAAATTTAGAAAAGGGGTAAGCAATGGAAAGGCTATCTCTTTTCGAGAAATATGGCTGGCCCTGAAAAGGGCCTTTGGGTTTATGTTAATATTAATATTAACATAGATGGCATCTGTCACATCTTCTTCTTCTTCTTCTTCTTAAACTCCTTCTAACTACCGGTCCATACACAAGTACCCTCTTGAGACATCCTTGTCTTTCTATGTAAACTCTGATCATCCATTGACTAGTATCTGTCCTATCAACAACAGTCCACTTGGACCTGACATACATGAGCATGTCCGTCCTAAACATCATGGAAGACACAAGGGTGGGTGACTCAACTGTGGTCCACATCTTGAAGCGACGAGAATAGGTGAATCAATGCAGTGAACTGTGCTTATTTATAGGTACAGGAAGGATTGAAACGGATTGAATTCATTCACCAATCCGAACACGCGTTACAAAATTCAGTCAGCTCGCATCCAATCCGAAGAGAGCAGTCTGTGACGTCACGTGGTCTATATAGATTCGTTAGCGCTTGTGTGCAGTCAATCTATGCGACAGTGATTCAACATGACGGAAACTCAGAAAACGATCCATTGGGGTGCACCAGCAGGGGAGACTGCCCAAGGGAACCCGGACTTACTTTCAGAAGAGGTACTCTGGGATTTTGTGGATTTTCTTACCTCGCAAGAATTTGTTCCAGAACCTTCGTTACCTTCTTCATTACCGCAAGTGGAGAATTTTAGACAGAGACAGAAAGAAGAATTGGAGAAATTTATGCAACGACAAAAGGAAGCGGAACAAGCTTTTCTCCTACAGCAACAGCAACAGCAACAAGAAGAGGTAAGAAAAAAACAACAGCAACAACAGCAAGAAGAAGTAGCAGCAAAGAAACAAGAGGGTGAAAATCAAACGGCTACGGTACTGTTGGACATTTTAGCGGAGTTAAGAAGTCTGAAACAAATGTATCAGACTTCTTTATCACGACCGAAGAGAATACGACCTTCCCGAGCTAAACACGCCAACCCTGTGACTAAGCCTGTCGTACCACCCTTAGTGATTTCAACCCAATCATCAGAAGTAGGCCTTGGCCGTGGCAAAGGCTTAAGGCAGTTAAAGTTGATTGGTTAAACTCACTCCTACACCAAAATAAAAAGGCCCTTTTCAGGGCCACCCACATTTCTCGAAAAGAAATACAATTTCAATTTGCCAATAACTCAAAAATAAACCCCACCCATTTTACCCTTATAGTACGTGTCTGTGTATGAGTGCGTGAGTGTAGCTTCTTATTTTAAAATCAAAACTCAAAGACACTTACCTTATATCATTCATGTATTCTTTTATCCATTTTTTTACAATCCAATTCACAATTCACCACAGAACACTTTAAAAGTTCATTGACTTCTTCTTTCTTCTTGTTTAGTCTCTCTGTTTTTTGAATTTCTTCACCGTTTTTACCTCATTTTCTTCCCTTCTTCTTTTCTTCTCCTGTTTCTTTGCTTCTTTTAAATAGAATTGTCTTCTTTCTTCCTCTTCTTCCTCTGAAGAATCCCTCTCTTCTTCCGGAGAATCCCTCTCTTCTTTTGAAGAATCCTTCTTTTCTTCTGAGTCCTCTTGTTTCTTTTTTGGGCAATCTGGAGACCAATGTCCTTTTTCTTTACAATAATAACAGGTATCTTGACTTTTGTCTCTTTTAGTCCCTGTTTTTGTTCTTTTTTGACGGTCTGGACACTCTGAAGACCAATGCCCTTTCTTCTGACAGATATAGCAAGTATCTTGACTTTTATCTCGAAAGGAAGGAGAGTAGTCCGTCGGCTGGTCTGAAGAGAATTTTCTAATGACCCCTCGCAAAGCTCTGACGAAACGTTCCATCTGGGTAGTCTCTTCCATCGTTGTGCTCAGCTTGAGAGTGAAATGAATAGTGAAAGGACAAGACACACACCCTTTTTATATACGCTGGTTTGCCAAGACTATAAATTAGTCTGTGGTGTTTAAACTTGAGTCATTTGACGTTTTGCACTCAAGATGAAACGATCCCATTCATTCGAGAAGAAAGAAGAAGAAGAAAGTAAGAGGCAGAAACGTGATCTATCGCCTCGTACCAGGGCTGAAATCTTGGCACAAATTCATGCCAGTGATTTTGAAGAGGACATGAGTGAACCAGAATCCGAACCCTCTAAACCAAGTTCACCACCCTTAGTCAACCCTGAAAAGTACTATTCCATTCGAGAGACGGAAAAGCGCTCCTCTAGAAAATTTAGAACCACGGCTTACACCTACACGGTGAAGTTTAAAGATTTCAAGGCTGACGTACCCTTGGAGAAAGCAGAAGGGTTTATCACCGAGATGTGGGATTCTTTGCTCACCTCACTCAAGCGACAATGTCAACCCAAAGAAGACGATCGCTTGACACTATCCATAGATCACGACGGTTTGAAATCCCCTGTTTGGATCGAGTTTAGCAGACCTGCAGAACTAACCCCTTCCAAAGTCATGGACAAGATTCAACACGTACAACAATCTAATGACCAGTTTGACATCACCGATGGTAAAGCCACACTGAAAATGGCTCACGTTTCTCTTCCTCAAGGGACAGGACGCAAAAAGATGTTATTGGTGGACGACCTTCGCAACATTAAGCGTAGTCTTGTCCGAATTAACAATCCTCAAGACCAGATGTGTTTAGCCCGTGCCATCGTGGTGGGACGAACCTATGCCAACAAGAACGACACGGTAGAATGGAAAAGAACCTGGGAGAACATTCGAAAATCGAACCGAACCAAACAACGAAACGAAGCAGAACTCCTGTTGCAACAAGCTGGCCTGTCCAAAGACACACCCTGTGGCATTCCTGAGATGCAAAAATTGCAAGATGCCCTAGCTCCACGCTACACCTTGAAAGTGCACCCTCAAGAAATGCGCGGGTCTCTGTTGTTTCGAGGCCAAGACTTTAAGGACGGAAAATACATTCATGTCTATCATCACGATGACCATTTCGATACCATTACCAGTATCACTGGATTCCTGGGATACGGTTATTATTGTGAGAAATGTGATTATGGTTATAACAATCGAGAGCAACACAAGCATTGTGGATTGAAATGCCCAGGATGTTTGGCCTCTCCACCCTGTCTGAGCGAAGAACCAGTGCCTTGTTCAACTTGTCTGCGTACGTTTGTCAGCCCTGCCTGTTACCAGCAACATCTGAAGACGCAAGGTTCACAGCAGAAATGTGCTTGTCAGCTCTTGAGATTGTGCCCTACCTGTGGACAAGGCATACTTACCAACAATGCCAAGGCACACGTATGTCGAGGAAAGAAAAAATGTCACATTTGTCACCACATCGTGGACTTGGAACACGAATGCTACGTGCAAAAATACCAACCCCCACCAGAGAAAGAGGACGGTCACAAGAAGAAAGGCAATTTCATCTTTTTCGATTTCGAATGCATGCAAGAGACTGGCATTCACATCCCTAATTTCTGCGTGGCTCATCGAGCGTGCGAGAAGTGCATTCAAGAACCTATCTTCAGTCATTGCCTTCACTGCAGCAAGATTCCTGGAGGGCGTGAAAAAATCTTTCGGGGACCAAACACGTTAGCCGATTTTGCCCAATGGGTCTTAGACCCCATCGACAAGACGTGGAGCCAAGAGGACATCGAACGTTACGGAGATTGTCATCGTCATGCCACGGTGATGGCTCACAATTTCTCCGGATACGATGGACAGTTTCTTTTGAGGTACTATACGGAACATGGCACCGAACGTCCTAAAGTGATTTTGAACGGAGCCAAAATCATTTTCATGCAAGTGGGACAAGTACAGTTTAAAGATTCGATGAGTTACTTGGCCATGCCTTTGAGCCGAATGCCTAAAACGTTTGGAATGACAGAAATGGCTAAAGGGTACTTTCCACACTTTTTCAATACGGAAGCCAATCAACATGCTGTTCTACCCCATTTGCCTGAGGCTCACTATTACGACCCCGACAACATGCGTACCGAACAACGAGAAGTTTTCTACGCTTGGTACCAGGCTCACGCCTCGGACCCTTTCGACTTTCAGGAAGAAATGTTAAAGTATTGTCGTTCCGACGTGGACATTTTACGGCGTTGCTGTGGAAAATTTCGAGAACTGTTCATGGAACACGGAGGGGTCGATCCTTTGAAAGAAGCTTGCACCATTGCCAAAGCGTGTTCCGTAGTGTACCGCCAACGATTCATGCCTGAAAACACCGTGGCTGTCATCAGTCCTCAAACGACCCACTATGTCAAGCGTCAATACTCGGTCAAAGCCCTACGTTGGTTACATTACTTGTGCGACAAGGAAGACAAATGGATTCAGCATGCCCGCAACGGAGGAGGCGAAAAGACCATCGGAACGTATTCGGTCGATGGCTGGGACTTAGAAAACCCCAAGATCGTGTACGAGTTTAACGGTTGCTTATTTCACGGATGTCCCGTCTGTTACCCTGACCGTGGCACTAAAAATCAGTTTTTGCAACGAACCATGGAAGACTTGTACCAGGACACTTGTCAGCGACGCCTAAAGTTAGAACAGCAAGGATACCAAGTGGTGGAAATGTGGGAACACGAGTACGATCACCGTTTGAAAACCGATCCCGAGTTTAAACGCCTCGTGGAAAGTTACCAGTTCATGGACCCGCTGAACCCGAGGGATAGTTTGTACGGAGGAAGGACCAATGCCACCTGTTTGCTGTACCAAGCCGACGAAGAGAAAGGAGAAGAAATCAAATACTTGGACGTGTGTTCGCTGTATCCCTACGTGTGCAAATATTGTCGCTTTCCTGTAGGGCACCCGCAATTATTCACGGAACACATCGACCTGAAAAACATTCGACAATACGAAGGCTTGATCAAGTGTAAAGTTTTGCTTCCCACGAACCTATACCATCCCGTCTTACCTCACCATTGTCAAGGCAAACTGATGTTTCCCTTGTGCCGTACTTGTGCCGAAACGTGCAACCAGGACCAACCTTGCCATCACAGCCAGGAAGAACGTGCCTTGACGGGAACCTGGGTCAGCGTGGAATTGTTCAAAGCTCTGGACATGGGATACCAACTGTTAGAAGTGTACGAAATTTGCCACTTTCCCAAGACACAACAGTACCACAAGGGTGACCCTACTCAGAAAGGCATTTTCGCTGACTACGTGGATGCCTTTTTGAAACTGAAACAAGAAGCCAGCGGCTATCCTTCCTGGTGTCACACTCCCGAAGACCAAATACAATTCAAAGAGAAATACTACGCACAAGAAGGCATCTCCTTAGACCACATCGAAAAAAACGAAGGTAGGCGATCGTTTGCCAAAGTGATGTTAAATTGCTTGTGGGGTAAAATGGCACAACGACCGTGTTTACCCAAGACGGAATATTTGACAGAACCTTCCCGCTACTTCCAGATGATTCACGACAAAACCAAATACATGAAACACGTGGACGTCGTTCGAGAGGATTTGATCTTGGTCAATTACGAAGAAGATCTGGACTTTGTACAAGACGACCCTTTTGGAAACGTCATCATTGCGGCTTACGTGACAGCTCATGCTCGCTTAAAATTGTACGAAGCTTTAGAACTGTTAGAAGAACGCGTCCTGTACTTTGACACGGACAGTTGCATTTACATCCATCACCCGATTCAACAGCACCCTGACATCGAAGGAGACCGTTTAGGAGCCTGGACAGACGAGCATCCCGACGACAAGATTCTAAGTTTCGTCAGTGGTGGTCCCAAAAATTACGGCTACGAATACCGGGACAAACAAGGAGAAGTGCACACGACGTGCAAAGTGAAAGGACTGACTCTGAATCATCGTACCAGTCGAGTGGTCAACTTTGGGGTATTGAAAGAAGCCTTGCAATCGGGAGAGGATGGAAACTTTAAAGTGACCACCTATCAACCGAACAAGATTGTACGTTTACCCACTCACCACATCGTCAGTCGACCCTTGGAAAAAGTCTATCAAATTGTATACCAGAAGCGAGTGCGACTTCCCAATCACTTCACCTTACCGTACGGTCACGTTGGTATTGGTCTGTATATGAAAAGGAACCCTAGGCAAGATCGATAGTTCATTGTTCATTGAAGTAACTTACCATGTCGTTGACGAAGAAGAAACCAGATTGGTTAGGAGTCAAATGTTGGACATCACCGAGACCAGGGTTTTGAGGCTTGGACACAAGAGGTGGCCCAGTATGCACGAGTGTTATTCAAGGAAAAAAGTTACTTTTCAACCTGTGTTAGTGACGGTGCCAGAAGAACCCGTCACCCAGGACAGGACTGTCGTGGACAGGCCTGAAAGACCCATTCGGGAGGACACTTGTGTGACCTTACCCCTACTACAGAACTGGTTAGAACTTTACCCAAAACATGTTGTACAGACACTTGTGTTTATTCCACGTTCATGGTTATCATGTGCCTTTTATTCTTGTACTTAAGCCTTTGGCTTTTATGCATTTTTGTCTTTCGTATTCATGTTTGAAACATTCAATAAACGTGTTCTGAAAAAGTATATAAACTCTTGTCTTGTTTGTTTTTCGTGTCACAAGTGACATTTCTCACACCATGGCTACCTCTGCTGTCTCTGCTCCCTCTTCCTCTACTGTCAAAGTCATCGACGAACACTTAGATCGTGCCAGTTGGGAGGCTTTGTATCTTCGCCATCCCTTTAACATGCTCATTGCTGGACCTAGCGGTTCAGGCAAAACCGAATTCGTCAAACGTTTGATCGAACATAAACATCATTTGATCGATCGACCCCCTCAAAGAATCGTGTGGTGTTACAAAGAGTGGCAATCGGCGTACAGCCTCTTGCGAGAAAGTCAAGGCGATTCCATCGTGTTTGTGGAAGGCATTCCTAAAGAAGACGATGGCATCGTCTCTGACTCCCGTCTAACCCATTTGGTCATTTTCGACGACATGTTAGGAGAAGACGAAGAAGAAATTAAACTGTGGTTCACGCGCAAAGGGCATCACCGTAATGCCAATGTCGTTTACATCACCCAAAATTTGTTTCAACAAAGTAAAGCCCATCGCACCATCAGTCTCAATGCGCATTACGTGGTCTTGTTTAAAAGCCCTCGAGATAAATCGCAAGCGCAAGTCTTAGCCAAACAGTTAGGAACGCCTTGGCTGGCTCAGGCGTACGACGATGCCACTCAAACGCCACACGCCTATTTACTCGTCGATTTGAAACCTACGACTCCCGAGGATTTGCGATTTCGTACCCACTTGTTTCACCACTGGTGCCAAGACGGAGGGCCTGTCCTGTACACGTCTCCGTCCTCGACTTCATTTCACTCCCCATAAAAAAATCTATAAAAACCTCAGACCCTTTTTCGTCTGTCTCACTCTCAGTGCGAACATGACGTCCCTTCAGTCGCATCTTCCCGTCAAATTGATTCGTGCCTTGTATGGCATCAGTCGAGAAAAAGATCCACAAATACGAGCTCGTGTCTTAGAAGCTAGTCTCAAAGAAGTCTTACGATGGTTCACGGTGACGGCACGTCAATTACTCCAAGGAATCATTCAGATTCCTCATCAAACCAAACGCTTTTTCGATCGAAACAAAGTCGCTTTGGTCCAACTGGCCGATCCCCGCATCGACACTCAAACCAAAAAACAAATCATTTTGAAACCTGGAGGGAGCGGTACTCTAGGAGGGGTCATCATTCGCTCACTCTTAAGATGGGATCCTAATGCCCCCAAAGTTATCCCCAAGACAAAAGTCCAACGAAGCCCCAAGAAGAAAAAGACCAGGTCCCCAAGGAGAACTTCTCCAGTGGCAGGACCCTCCTCTGACCAGACACCACCACCACCCCGGAAAAAGAAAAGAAGCCCCCAGAAAAAGAAAAGTCCACAGAAAACTAGTCGCAAGAGAGGCACTTCGACCAGGACGCAACCTTACACTCGCAAACCACGACCTGCCACGGCGGTGACTGCGTCTCCGGCAGCTTCACGTTTGTCCACTTCTCCGTTAATGACACCCAGAACTGAAGAATACTTGGAGACGTTGATCACACCAAGAACTTCTCCGTTGATGACCCCCAAAAGAACTTCCCCAGTGGCAGGACCTTCCAATTTAGTGGCAGTGGCTGCTGCTCACAAAGTACCTTCTCCCAAAATCAAAGTTCAAGAAAGATCGGGCATGTTACAAAGTTTACTGGATTTGTCCAAGCAAGAACTGGCTCGATTTAGTCCGTTACGTACCCCTGCACGACGTGTCATGCCTGTCCTCAAACTGATACGACGTAAAGACAATCAGTGGCGACGCGTTCCAGTATAAAAAAGGCCTGTGACCAAGTCGGGTATCAGTGTTTTTTTGGTGCTCCTGAAGACTCAAAGATGTCACCCTCCAGAAAACCCCAAGGAAAGAAAAGGAAAGGACTGCCACCACGTTTAGCCAAACATGGGGACATGTTATCTGTCCTGTCCAAAGCTTCTCCACCCCTACGAAAAAAACTCATTCAAACAGCCTCCAAAGAGGTCATCGATACCGTGTGCGAATGTTGTTTGAACGTTTTGAAAGGTACGATCCCTTTGTCCAAACACCAGAAACAATGCTTAGGCAAACATCGTCACGTTCTTCGCCAAATGGTTCAAAAGAAAATTCCCATTCGTCAAAAAAAGAAGATGTTAGTGCAACGTGGAGGTATTTTACCTCTCTTGTTAGGCCCCATACTGAAAGGAGTCTTGGGAACCATGTTGGGAGGACTGGTGGGAGCAAGATAAAAAGGCCTCGGAAGTTCCAAGATCTCAGAATCGACCCCTGACAACCCCATGGAAGGACGAAAACTAGCTTTAGTGCCTTACAAACGATGGATGGAATACCATCGGTGGCAAGAACAACACACCCCGCATTTACCTCCCAATCCCCATTTGAGCGAGATGTCCCAGTTACAACACGAATTGCAGTCCTTAATGGATCGCCAAGATTTGTCCGAAACAGAAAAATCGCTAAAGTACGGTCAACTCTTGCAACGACTGCAACTCTTTCACCAGAAAGCTTTAGACGAAACAGCTCTACCCACTCTGAAAGATTTTAAGACCTTGATGAAAAGTCCAGCACCATCACCAGTACCAGTACCAGTACCAGTACCACCAGTACCCGTGACCAAGACAGAAAAAGGAGAAGAAGAGGAAGGGTTTCAAACTCCACCAGAAAAAGTACGCAAGTTAACAACACCACCTACCTCCAGAATTGGATGGATTAAAAAGATGATGGTCACCCCTTCTTCATCACAAGAGAAAAAGAAAGTGAAGACAGAAGTGAAGACAGAAGTGAAACAAGAACCGATATCCCCCGCTCAGACATCCTTCTCCTCTTCGACACCTATTGCTGGCCGCACACGCAAAGCATTGCAATCCAAGAAAATACCCCAAGAGAAAAAGAGTAGCATCCTCCAAGAGTGGGTGTCTTATTAACACACCAACCAACACAAAAAATGGAAAAAGTCTTAGCCAGCATTTACTACGATCCCTCCCATCCTGCAGGTTACGCAGGAGTTCAAAAATTGTATCGTGCTGCCAAAACGCGACTGAAAAGTCTCCGTTTACCTCAAGTGCAACGATGGTTACAAGAACAAGCTACCTACACTTTACACAAACCCATTCGACGCAAGTTTGCCAGAAGTTGCACCCGAGTGGAAGGCATCGATCATCAATGGCAAGCCGATTTAGCCGATGTCTGTCATTTGGTCAGCTACAATCGTGGCTACAAATATTTGTTTTGTGTCATCGACGTCTTTTCCAAATTTGCCTGGGTCGTACCCTTGACTTCCAAATCGAGCAGCGAGTTAGTGCGAGCCCTGCAACGGGTGCTGAAACAAAGCGGTCGTCACCCTCTTCGATGGCAAACGGACAAAGGCACCGAATTTCTGAACCAAGCTTTCCAAAAAGCATTAAAGAAACGTGACATTCATTTTTTTACCACCGAGAATCCCGAAACCAAAGCCAGCATCGTGGAACGTTTTCAACGCACTTTGAAAGAACGCATGTGGAAATATTTTACGCATCACCACACTCTGAAGTACATCGACATCTTACCGCACCTGGTGCAAGCGTACAACCAATCTTACCATCGAAGCATCGGATGTGCCCCGCAAGACGTGACTCCCGACAACGAAGTGTTGGTGTTTGAGCGCCTGTTTGGTACGTCCCCGACGAGGGCTGTCCCCGAGAAAAGTGGAATGTTGGCCGTAGGAGATTGGGTGCGCATTGGCAAAACCAAACGCACTTTCGACAAAGGTTACTTACCTAACTGGACGACCGAATTGTTTCGCGTCACTGGACGAGTGCATGGCCGTCATCCTGCCGTCTATAAATTGGAAGACATGAACGGAGAAGTGCTCAAAGGAACGTTTTATTTGCCCGAGTTACAACGTTTCACCAAAAAAGAAGACGACGTGTACGACATCGAAAGCATTCTCGAACGCAGAACCCGTAAAGTGGGCAAACGACGTGTCAAAGAAGTCAAAGTACGTTGGAAAGGATATCCCCCCAGTTTCGATTCTTGGATCGACGCTTCGCAAGTCATCGACTATAAAAAAGAAGTGACCATCATGCCCTTTCACACAGCAGACGCAGCTACGTCGACCACTCCTCCTTCACCTAGTTCTTCTGTGCAAGATTTACAAAAACAACCCTTGTGGGTGTGGTGTGGAGAACGTGTGCCTAAAACGCAAATCGTCTTTTTCTGCCAAATCTTCGTGGTGTATTGTGTCATCGGGGCAGCCATCGCCAATTTGAGTTTGCAACAAGGAGACAAACAATTGTGGACCATTTTATTGAGCAGTTGCATCGGTTACCTGCTTCCTAATCCCTCCCTGAAATTCACCTCGAACGGGAACCCCGGGAACCTTGTGTCCAGTGCCAGTGCCAGTCACTACTTCAATCACAACCAGAACCCCATTTTAGAAGGAGACACGCCTCTGATGTCCACTAACCCCTCGGACAGCCACAGAACTCTGGAATTATGAGTCACCAAAACCAATTTTACTTAACCTTACCCAGTGACAGTTCCATGGAGGTGTTTCCCAAGAACACGTTGTGCTGTTACACGGCCAAATTACCTCAAGCCATCCCCTTAGATCACGAAGCCCATTGGGAAGTGGCTTTAGTAGAAATGATTCACCCGACCCAAGTCCTCAATGTCCTTCCCAATCAAAATTTGTTTGATGTGGAAGTTCATGACGAACAATTGCAACAGTGGATGGATAGCAATGTCAAATATGACAAGAAAACCCGTACACAAAAGTACACCACCTATCACTTGTTCATTTCCCCAGGCTATTATTTTAGTGGTCAACATTTGGTCAGCACCATAGCCTCCAGGTTTAATGCCGTGTTTCTGAAAGCTTTGGAGCATGTTAACAAAAGTGTCACCATGGAGTACCACAAAACAGCTCGTCGCTTCTTGATGAAATTTGAACGGAGTAAAATCCTGTCCATTTTATTTTGTCCTGAAATGTATGACATGTTGGGCGGAGACATGAACCTGAGAATGAGCATGATGAAGAAAAGCGAATTACCCATCGTTTACGACAACGAGTCTTTTAGCAAGTTATTTCGTGCCCCGGTAGAACTGAACCAAGGACTGAATTTGATGTTTGTGTACTCCGATGTGGTGGAGTATAACGTGGTGGGACACACCTCCGTACCGTTACTGCGTGTCATTCCTTTCAAAGTGGATTCTGCCACGAACACTGACGAGGAAGGTGGAAACACTTACCACGTCCACCGCGAATTTGTACATCCTCACTATTTGTCTGTCAGTAAGTCGTATTTGGACACGGTCAACATTACTATAAAAGGAGATTTGGGACAAAATATTCCATTCACCAAAGGAAAAGTCACGGTGAAACTCCATTTTCGAAAACGGTATTCTCACGATTCGTAAGTCATGTATCCAGTGTACCGAGGCGTTGCTCGACAGCGAGGACACGGTTTAGGAGATATGTTAAAATCGGCCTTTCGTTCGGTGGCCCCGGTGTTGAAACCGATGGTGACACGCGGATTGCACGCCTTGAAAGATGCGGCACTGACGCAAGGCAAAGAATTTCTCCAAAATGTCATCATCGACAAACAAAACCCTAAAGAAGCCTTCATGAGGGCAGGCAAAAATGTCTTGCTGCAAACGGGCAAAGACATTTTAGGCCAACGAGAAACACCTATAAATGCCCTGCACGCTACCGAGTCAGGCATTCAGCAAGGACAAGGCAGAAAGAGACGACGAAGAAAATACCCTTTCACCAGACTTCAAGCGAGAAAGGCCAAGAAAAGAAGAACCGTTCGAGACTTAGACGTTTTCGATTATTGAGAAAAGAGACCAAAAAAAAATGATGTACCGAGAATCTTGCGCTTGTTCCAAGACGGAACTGGATCTGTTTGCCATGCCCCCCACGATGATGACGATGCAAGAATCCCAGTGGGTGGAATTTCACCCCGTCTCCTCACTGACCGATTCCGCTCCCATCGAGTTTGAAATCAAAGGACAGCCCGAAGATTACATCGATCTGAATAGCAGTTACTTGTACCTGAAAGTCAAAATTCTAGATAAGACTGGAGGTGCTATAGACGATGAAGCAGTAGCTCCCGTCAACAATTTCATGCATTCCTTGTTCAGTAGAGTGGACTTGTACTTGAATAACAAACTGGTCAGTAGCAGCATGGATACTTACCCTTATCGTGCCTACCTGGAAAATCTCTTGACGTACGGAATAGATGCCAAGAACACTCATCTCAATGCCTGTGTGGTATGGGAAGCTGACGAACCTACCAAGTTTGAAATATTGGAAACTGATGAAAAGAAAGACAACAATGATGGATTTCTAGAACGAAGAAAGAGAATCACGGGAGCCGACACAAGTTTAGAACTGATGGATCGTTTGCATTTGGACATGTGGTTGCAAGAAAAGTATTTGCTGAACGGGGTGGATGTCCGTCTGAGACTGAATCGTAGCAGTGCCGCTTTCCATTTGATGGCTGATAGTGACGGTTACAAAACCAAAATCCTAGAAGCCAGACTCTACGTACGCCGTGTGGAAGTGTTACCTAAAGTGGGAAACGACATCAGTCAGACGTTGAGCAGAACGACCGCCAAGTATCCCATACGACGCGTGGAAGTGAAAACCTTCACCATTCCCAAGGGACAGCGATCCATGATCGAAGATCATCTGTTCCAAGGACAGTTACCCAAACGTTTGATCGTTGGTATCGTCGAGAATACAGCCTTCAACGGAGCTGCCGAAAAAAATCCTTTCTACTTTCAACACTTTGGCGTGTCCAAAATCGAAGTCAGTCGCGATGGCAAGACCTTGTGTACCCGACCTTTCGAACCTGACTTTACCAAGAAGAATTACTTGAGATCGTACTTGTCCCTGTACGAAGCCACCGGACAGTTAGGAACCAATACCAGTCACGGTATTACGTACGAGGATTATGCAGGAGGCTACGCTTTGTGGGCTTTCGATTTCACTCCGGACCAAGGCAGCGACGAGGGACATTTCCACCCTATAAAATCCGGCCAGATTCGTGTGAAAATTCAGTTTAAAGACCGAGACCCTGATGAAACGGTGAACGTCATCCTGTATGCAGAATTCGATAATACCATAGAAATCAACAGTTTGAGAGAAGTCATCCTAGATTACTAGAAACCATGGAAGACTGTTATCCCTCTTTACCTAGTGGAGAAACTTTTAGTGTTGCATTGTTGTTAAAAAATGTTAGAGTTGTTGTTTAGTGTTAAGTGATTTTTGAATAAAAAATGTTGTGTTTTGAAAAAAATGCCTTTGTCTTTTGTTTAGCTATAAGAATGTTGGATTGATGCTCTTTCATTTCTTACTATCCCTCTCATGACACTCACTAAACGTTGCGACTCAAAAACCGTGTGGGGGATGTTTTCCTTCACGTCCGCGCTTTGACTTTAAGAACCGGGTTGTTTCCAGTCTAACCATCCATTGTCGACTCATCCTCCTAAGAAGATGTGCTCCAAACTAGCTAAACTCAACGAAGCCTACGTGAATTTGCATAGGGTCAGACACAGTCTGATATCGAAGCCAGAAGAAATAGAGAATGTGAGAATGTTAAAAATCACTGAAGACCTGATAGAAGAGCTCTTCAGAGAAGAAATGAACAGGGAGAAAGAAGAATGGACAGAGAAGTACAGACTTCAGAGACAGCAGCAACAGCAGCAACAACAGCAGCAGCAGCAGCAACCTGAACCTGACAGAGGCTTTGTCGATTGCCGTATCGACACCAAAGAGTTCTTCTTTTCTTTCCGAAGAAGCAGACCTATCGCCAGAAAGTCTATCCTCAGAGGACATCGCATTCTTAGAAACTAAAAAAAGAATGCCATAGCAAACAAAAAAAACCAGCCCTTTTCAGGGCTACCCCAATACTCTAGAAAAGAAATAACGATCGATTTGCCAATGTGTGTAGGTAGAGTAGTGTGAAAATAAACACTAACTCTTTTTTAAAAAATGTGAGGGTATGTGTTTGTGTGTTAGTAAGTGCTTAAGTAAGTTGGTATGAATAGTAGATTAAAATCATGTTTTTTTGGTGTTTGAGGTGTATATTTGGAGTTAGATTGGATTGCTTTGCGTATGTGGATAGTCTATTGAAGTGATTTATAAAAAATTTTAAAATAGTGATGGGTAGCATAAAAAAGTGAGTGAGTGTTTCTTTTAGGTCCGCGCGTTGTTGTTTTTGGTCATGATGTAGGTAACATCAATTTTATGTTTTTTTAGGGGGATGTTTTCCTTTACGTCCGCGCTTTCACTATAAATTGAAACTCGCTGGGCAGTCTAGCTACCCTTGTTGATTGATCAACACCAAAAATGAACACGAGACTGTCTAAACTGTTGGAACTTCATGTGCATCTGGAATATGCCAGGCGCCTGTTGAATGAACTGGCCGCGGAAGCCATTGTGGAGGAGGGAAGGATGAGAGAGGAGGAGGAAAGAAGAAAAAAAGAAGAGGAGGAGAGAAGATATAAAGAAGAAGAAGAGGAAAGAAGATACAAAGAGGAGGAGAGAAGAAACAAAGAAGAGGAGGAGGAGAAGGAAAAGAAGAGAAGAAGAATAAATTTCAGAATCCCAGAGAGCGAAAATTGGGATTCTGAAGCGACATATCCTGCCTCTGCTCTCTCCCCCAAAAAAGTAAAAAGTAACTGGGGGATAAGATGTGTATGTGGCGCCAGGCCTGGAAGGTGCCACCATTAACCAGGTGTCCATGAAGTTCCAAAAACAACAGCCCTTTTCAGGGCTACCCAATACTCTAGAAAAGAAATAACCATCAATTTGCCAATGTGTAAGTAGAGTAGTGTGAATATAAACACTAACTCTTTTTTAAGATAGTGTGAGGGTATGTGTTTGTGTGTTTGTGTTTGTGTGTTTGTGTTTGTACCTGCTCACGTACGATTGTGTGGATAGTAGATTACGGATTTGTTTATCGTTTCTTAGCGTATGTGTTTGTGTGTTTGTGTTTGTGTGTTTGTGTTTGTACCCGCTCACGTAAGATTGTGTGGATAGTAGATTATGGATTTGTTTATCGTTTCTTAGCGTATGTGTTTATGTGTTTGTGTTTGTGTGTTTGTGTTTGTACCCGCTCACGTAAGATTGTGTGGATAGTAGATTATGGATTTGTTTATTGTTTCTTAACGTGTGTGTTTGTGTGTTTGTGTTTGTACCCGCTCACGTACGATTGTGTGGATAGTAGATTATGGACCTGTTTATTGTTTCTTAGCGTATGTGTTTGTGTGCTTGTGTTTGTGTGTTTGTGTTTGTACCCGCTCACGTACGATTGTGTGGATAGTAGATTATGGATTTGTTTATTGTTTCTTAGCTTATGTGTTTGTGTATTTGTGTTTGTGTGTTTGTGTTTGTGTGTTTGTGTTTGTACCCGCTCACGTACGATTGTGTGGATAGTAGATTATGGATTTGTTTATTGTTTCTTATCGTATGTGTTTGTGTATTTGTGTTTGTGTGTTTGTGTTTGTGTGTTTGTGTTTGTACCCGCTCGTTGAGTCATCCACCCTTGTGTCTTCCATGATGTTTAGGACGGACATGCTCATGTATGTCAGGTCCAAGTGGACTGTTGTTGATAGGACAGATACTAGTCAATGGATGATCAGAGTTTACATAGAAAGACAAGGATGTCTCAAGAGGGTACTTGTGTATGGACCGGTAGTTAGAAGGAGTTTAAGAAGAAGAAGAAGATGTGACAGATGCCATCTATGTTAATATTAATATTAACATAAACCCAAAGGCCCTTTTCAGGGCCAGCCATATTTCTCGAAAAGAGATAGCCTTTCCATTGCTTACCCCTTTTCTAAATTTAAATTTAAATTTTAAAAAAAACTTTTAAAAAAAAAATCCCATATTCAATTCCCCTTGTCCCTAGACACACCCAAACTCTATTCCCATGTTAATTTCCCTTGTCCCTAGACAGACCCAAACTCTATGTTAAATTCCCATTGTCCCTAAAGTGACCCACGATTTTTCTCCATGTTAAATTTCCATTGTCCCTAAAGTGTCCCAGGGGTCTTTTTAATGCTAAGTCCCATTGTCCCTATAGTATCCCACTTAACTACTCCTCTCGATTCATGATGTATGTGTGTGTTACTCCATCGACAATTTATTAGATTAAATTACACTTAATGGTAAACAACATTATACTAATCAGCAACCAAAAATGACATTTCAGACGCGACGACGATGTTGAAAGGTTGAGGTAGCGTCTAGTAAAGAAGATATTTTGCCTCGGAAGATATGTATCAAATCGAGCTAAATTACGATGCGCAAAGAGAAGCGTTTAAGAGGTACGAGCCAACCGAGCAAGGGTTCCGCAAGAAGTTCGAGTCCAGTAAACCTGAAAGTGGCAAGACATTTACCCAGTTTGTCAGTATGACGGAAAATACTTTGCAGCTACGAGTTGAATGTGGTGAGATACAAAATTTTTTTTAAAAAAAATTCGAGGCCTTTACCGACAATTTATTTAGGGACCATCTGGTGAGTACTTGTGGGAAGAAACTGTGTCTGTTTCGGAGGAAACATCCTTCACATATATACATATATATTTGATATGGTTACACTGGCAAACTTATTTGCCGAAGCTTGGGGTGCTCCCAGAATATGGCATCAAGAGACAATAAGGCTGGTAATCAACGGAAAGACCATAGAACCCGTAAAACTTGGTGCAAGCAAAACTGGAAATTTTCAGTCGATTAAGAGTATAAATTAAGAGTATAAATTGTATCGGAAGACAATGTTACAAATGTAAGGAGTTGGGTCCGATTGTCCGAACCGAAAGAAGCTTGTCCAAGGAGTTGCGGTTGCTACTGAAAGCTGGGGGTGGTGAGAAGGCTGAAAGCGCGATTATTTGTCTCATACCAATGCTTATGACGTGAGTACAGTATATGAGTCCGTGGTTGTGCGCAGATTGGTTGTAATGTTATTCAGTCGATTGAAACATTTCTTTTGCCAAAGGCAAGGGTATCAACACATAATGGTACCGCCAACGATCAAGAAGTTAGTCTTACGCGACAATGGAAGTAGTTGTAAAGAAGGGGATATTTTTTACTTGGACGACAGCACGAGTACCCCCTCCAAGACCCCCATGTTAGTCTAAACAAAATATGACAACAACTTGTTGAGGCAACAGTGTCAATTTCATTACTGATTAACTGTCGATGACCTATCATTTAATCATCATCGTCATCATTCCAGATAGGGTTGGCTGAGATACCATCCCCTTATACATAACTACTGCGGTTTTTACTTTAAATTGCTGGCCATTAAATTTATATTTTACACAAAATTAGAGTGCCTTACACTCCACTATACCTAACATTCACATAAAATTTTCTGCTAGAACCAATCTAAAAAATCCACCTTGCTAAAATCGATACTATCAGACATTTTATATCCCAACGCAGATGTATTTATCCCATCCGACCCGTTTCTTTTATCATCAAAATTATAAAGACCAGATTTTATTATAACAGCAGTCTGAATTTTATGACAATTTGATTTTATTGTCATCATCTCTACATGATCAGAAAATCCGTCTAACGAATCCTGTCACCTTGCTGGCTACATTTATTTTGAGTCCCTTAGCTCGTTTCTTAACTTTATTATCAGCTAATTTTAGACAGTACATTTTACTACACAATCCGATAAACTCAACAATAGGAACATAGTTTATCTCATCTTTAAATTTTCCTATTACTTTTTTTTGTCGTTGCATTGGATAATCTGAAAAATGAAACATCTCTCGGTTATCATAAAACTCTTGATAAATATCATCAGATTTTATCTTGTACATAAGCTAGTCAGTATCTGAAAATAACAGCTCTGCATCAGGCCACCTAATCTTAATAAAATCGTAATGAAATTGGTACATTAGCCATTTTGATATCTCTAGTAAAGCCATACCGACATGATCTGTCTTATTCATCTTCAGATTTGTCTTTCTTCGTTGAATGACTACTAAATTTTCATTAAATATTTTCATACTGACAAAATCGTCAGATGCTACAAGTTTATTACAACGTTCCACGTTATTGACAATCTTACTATTGACTCGCTTTCTGATGTTTCCCATGGTCTTGAGAAAGACGCCGGTGTTGATAAGCTTGAAAAAATGTGTTTTTCAAATTCTGTTTTGGCAGCTGCTCGTCGTGCTGCGTTTGAGTCGATGTAAAACTTCATCCACGGTGATTAAATTTTAGCACTCGATGAACTTTTCTTAGAACAAGTTTGTGATCAACTGCTTGCTTAGATTTTTATAGTGTAAAACGTATCTCCGTTAGTCAAGCAGAATAGGAACTAATTTTTGAACATCAGATATACCACTAGTTGTTTGCAACAGATTTACCCTGCGAATATTTTTTCTGTTCATCAGATAATAAACTGTAATCGATCAGCAATGATTCTGTACAAAATGGATAAGAATTGTGTGCATCATGAAGCTTAACGGGATAGTCAAGATCAACTTCAACAAAATAACTAACGGCATCCGATGTTACTGTTTTATGAATTTCTTTAAAAAAATTGTTTTTCACTGATCCATCTGAAACCACCATAAAGTATATACCCGGACATTCGATATGCATGTAAACTATTGACATTGAGAAAGACTATAAAACCTGACGGAGCTGTACTTTCATAGTTGGTAAATATTTATTTTTAGCCTTAGCATATTATTTTGCTATGACGCTTATTTTGCCTCGGATCCCACATTCTATAAAGTTGAACATATGTGGGTCTGTTAACAGTTCTAGTTTTATTTTGCTATGCTTCAGTAATGCGTCTCAGCTTAGTCTGGATGCCGAATAATACCAAGCTGGGCCGCGTTCGTAGTTATCAGCGTCCACACCTCTGAAATTTTCAAATATATCTGAAAGCAACAGTACATATGTGATAAGATACAAATCACGATAATCTCCCAAGATTTTACAGCCAAACAAGTCGAGTTAGCATAACCATAATCATCATCACTAACACTCTCAGGATTTGACCTAGAATAAAACTTGTCGTTATCAGGTAACTATATTCGTAGGGAAATGATTTGAGAATCATATCCTCTGAAATTACGAAAGACAACAGGAACGAAATCCGGTGCGGTACATTTTAAATTACATTTATTATGTACTGGACAGAGATACTTTCCAGTTATAGGACAGAGATCCTTTACTCGATCTTGAGGCAATAGCGCCTTTCACAAATATGGCATATTTCTGCTGTATTAAAATCAGCTTCTTGTTTTACTATTAGTGGTTTTAATTTTTTGTCTTAGCGAGTAACATCATGATAAAATCAATCTTGTTCACAAAGCTTATAGCAACCAGACAGCAGGATTTGGACTATGATAAATCTTTTTTGATTTTAATAGACGTCTATCAGCAGCACAGACGACCTTATATGCCACTTCGCAAGGAATATGTTCTTGAATTTTTCTTGTCGAAGATTTATATGGGTTATTTGTCTGCACCTAGCACTTGGAAGTAGCATAGGCTCGAAATCGGCGTATATTATAAAAGGCAATTTCATCATATGCCTGTAATTTGTACATTTTAATTTTTTAATCTTCGCCAGGCATAGATATTTGCTGTACATTATAGCAGTATTCGAGATGTCTATCGAGAACCAGTCGCGATTTACAGCCGTGCAAGTCCCTGAAACAGAAATATTTTTCCTTGTGCTTGTTATACTGATCTCTGACTTGCCCTTTAAAGTTCTTGATCCACACTTAATGGTTTTTATAAAATTGTAAATTTACTGTCTGCTGACATGCTGTGTCACTGATATATCTGGGATATATATTTTGTTCATGATCAACACCAAATACATTAACACCTCCTGATAACAGGAGTTTATTTTGTTTCTCAAATTTTGGAATTTTATTTTCGAAAACAGGAAAGTCAATCGCACTAACATTTAGATTGATAACATGACCAGTGTAATTTTTGATACTCGATAAGGATGATCTAGTGCTCAAAATAACGCTGATAATATTGCCCATTGAAAACATAATTTGTCACTGTTCTGAATATGTATACAACGTTTCGAGTTTATTATTTTAATTGACAGCTCGACATACGAGCTACCTCGCAGTGGATTATATTTCATAGTGTGAAACAGTATTTCTGTTATTTTATCAAATGTCCAGCCCGAACCAAATGCAGTGTACTGACCGATATCTTCCATATCTCCTGTAATATATTATCTGACAGCGATATTAAATATGCCCCTGTTAGAATTCGACGAGATCCAGATGTAATATAAGGACTGGAAAATTCATCACGCTACTGAGCAACAAGCTGCCCTGATGAAGGCGTCTGATTGACAAGTCTATCCTCAACATTCTGTTGGGATACCTGACATATATTTAGCATTGAAAACTGAGTATGGAACTGTACTATAATCTTTAGACCCTTGTGCGCGGTAAGCTCGGATTTAACTGTTGGCCGAAGCAATAATATACGTTTGTGGCAGAGAAATTAACTTGAAAATATTTATTATCAAATCTCCGGCTGTTATCAAATCCAGCAAATGTATTTTTGGGAATTGATAGATTTTGCCGAGAACCAGCTTCTCTTTGCAATATCGGTACGCTTCAGCATCATATATCTGCTGTTTTATATTTATCTAATAGTTCGATATGAAAATGTCAATCAGAGATTTGACAAACACAATACTGTAAGGTGGAAATAATATATCAACGACCTATTATCTGAAGCGATCTAGCAAGGTGTCAGGAGATTTTCTGGTGTCATCCTAGATATAACCTGTTCGCCGGCAATGAGCTTGGCGTTGTGATAAATATAGAAACAAAAATTTCCATCTGACTTTAACTCCAGCTGGTTATGCGATTCGAGTGAAATGGGAAAATGATACAAAGCATAAGGAATTGTTTTTACATGAATTTATCTGGACATTATTTAATGACAACATTCCAGATGGAATGAAAGTTTATAAAGTTAATGGACATGTCACTGACAATAATATTACCAATTTGTCTTTACAGGACGAATTTAAATCGCATTCTGTCTATGATCTGTACCAGGCCAACGACGGAGGAATTATCAGGAAAGTTAAAACTAAAATAATGTTTGGTTTTATCATTAATAGTGGATCATTATGTGTAACAGTGCGAGGTACCAACGATGATAAAGTTAATTATCTCTCTCGTCGTCTTGTTTATGACGTTTTTAATGGGCCTATTCCAAGCAGTTTAGTTATTGAACACATCAACGGTATTCGGACTGATAACCGAATTGAGAATTTATACCTTGTTTCACAACAAGAAAATGTTTATCATGGTAGAGGAGGTGATATCATTTTTAGAAATATGACATAATGGTAGTAAAATTTGTCGCTGATGGAGTCTATAAATCAGCATGATCAAAAAGATTTAGTACCAGAATTATCTTTCGTTGTGAATCACCTGCTGTTTAATATCTATGTCAAGTCGCTGCTTGTCAGATAGAAATCAATATTTGTCTTTAAAAATTTCCGTATTGTTGTTAAAATTTATCCACAACGAATACTTCCTCTGACCAGATTGGAGTGAATCCTTTTTTAAATGTTTTTTTTTTCACTAGTGAAATTCTAACTCTTTCACCTGCGCTAAACTTGCGTCTTCGATTCATGATCTCATTTACTAACGCTGGATTATTAACATATTCGTTTGACAACATGCCAAGAGTTTTATGTTTAGTGTCATTACAATTTAGCACAATCTTTGACAGATCATCAACATAACTGGTAGTGTATTTGGCTGTGAGTTGTTTTAACTCTTTTCTTTTAGCGTGCGATTGAATCTCTCAACGATGACATATTGCATTCATTTCCGGTGATGTATTTCATAATGTCATTTTGTTCTAGAAACTGCTCGAATTGCGTATTAAAATACTCTGCTCCATGATCTTTCCATACCTTATTCGGTTTTCGTTCTGTGCTGACAATGATACCTCGCATCGCGTCGCATCAGTTATTGTTCTTCCCGTTTTATCTGTGACAGGCACACTAAACGCGTATTTACTAAAAATATCAACTGCATTCATTAGGTACATTTTATTGTCATTGTACTGTGAAATATTCGACATATCAGCTAGATCTATTGCCCATATGCCATCAACCGAATTTGCGACAACTTTTCATCAAGGAAACACTTTTTTTTAGGTCAGTGAAGTTCATGTGGGAGACCGTTCTGCGGTCCATTGTCATAAAGTACGTTTCCAAACCTGAGTTTATATAATGATAACTTTTTTCTTCATACCACTTAGCTAATCAAGGATAATACGGTCGCAACCAGATTTATCGTTTTATCGTTTTCGTTGTCACGGTAACATATGCCATGGCGCATTGTGATTTCATCGACCTGATTGTACGGCTCTTCTCCAGGGAGGGGATTGCCATTTTCATCAAGTTGTTTATCGAGCGGATTCAAGGACCCCATATAACGATGACGTGACAGGGTCCATCCATGGCTAGGATTTGGTAGTTTGCCAATTAACATGTGAATATCTACGCCGGACATACTTACAGCTCGCTGATTACAACACTGACAATAAGTTACTATTTTATTTTGCTATATAGTGAGATCATGGTCAACTTTACATTCACAAGATTTGCTTGCAAATTGGCTTAGCATTTTTATTATAATTTAATCATCGACTAAAATAACATCAAGAATTTTGGGTATTTCCTGACCTCCATGGAATCGTGAGTCACGTTTGAGAAAATTGCTCTTGTTCTTGCCACAGGCAACACAAATACTTTTCAGCATTAGTCTACTATTGCTAATTGTTTTCATACTTTCGTTTTTATTTTCCGTTTTACTTCTGCAATTAAGCCAATACGTAGTTATTTTTATATTTGCTTCTGAGATAAAATTGCAATTCTATCGTTCTCTAAGCTTGTTTTAGGTGTAAATTGTAATATAAATTTCAGGTAATCACGGCCGGAGTGCTTTGCACTCTGCGCCATTTGCTTGATAAACATAACACAATAATATCCGCAAGCTGCAGTTCCAACAGGCTGAAGTTAATTAGAAGAGTAATTAGATTTATTGTTGTATTTTTAATTGACGGTATATAAAGTTAGATAATCTCACTCGGAAGTAGAACGAACGATGAAAATAGTTGTTTTTATAAAGCGCTACCCAATGCGTGCCAGATCAGTCTTTTAAATTTTGAATATTTATTACACAACTTTGATTTGTCGGTAGAGAGCTTTGCTGTCCAGGTCGAAGTGATAACTCTTCTTTAGAAAATACTCCTTGAAATCCGTTGATATCTTTCAGTTAATCTAAGATGTCAAAGTTGTTTATTGGAACTACCTCCTGGTACCGGGTAGCATTAGTCCTCTCCCACGTCCTATCCCCAATAGACTGGGAAATCACTAGATTACTGTTTGATTCCATTGCCAGACACAACCTTCTTTGTCGCCCAGGATATTGCCCCTGAAGCAGCAGCTATCCCTAATGTACCGAATACTGGCAGTCATTTGGGTAGTACAGTATTTGCAATAATTGATAGTGCAGGTCCCAGAAAACCACCGCTTATTTATTTGCTTCGAGACATTGCAGTAATTTGCGCTTGTCATAAATTTAAGATAATGGCTTGCGCAGTTGCATTTTATTGATTTGCTGCTGTGTTAGCATCAGTTTTGCTAGCAGAACGCCAGCACTCGGGGTTCTGAAATATATCTTCAGCGAAACCGACTGTCCTTTAACAATAGCTTGTGTTTTTTTACTTGTCCTGGCGATAAGTTCGTTTCAGGTATAATGTATTGCATATTTTATTTTCCTTTTGTTTGATAAAATTATACCGCTCATACTTATACTTGGACAGTTATCCTGCCTTTTTTTTAAGAATATATCGTTAAGAATCTGTCAGATACATTTAGCCCATAAGTGTAATAATTAACGGCTGCCATTTCTCCAAGTGTTCATATAATTTCTATATCTGACGTAGATGCAATGGCTCGTTTGCTATGCTATCTGACGTCAATGTGAAATATCGGACAATGTGCTCTAAACATTCTTCGATTGAAATTTCAGATCCACTGTCAGCATCCTGATACTTTTGCATAGCTTCCATCAGACACATATACGCACGAGACACATTTCTGTTTGCGTCAGCTGAAAAATTACATTCGATCGCTCGTTCTGGATACTGCTTAGAATTTATTCTGACAAATATTCGTCTGACATCTGGACTATCAAAAATATAATTTTTTATATATACCACGTCGGTCTTGTCGCTGAACCACAATAAATACATGCCTTGCTAACTGGTCGCTTGGTTCTGTAGTTATTCACCAGGTGTTATCGGTCGAATTTGGTACTGCTATTTGATGGACATTGTTCTGCATAAAACGCACCTTCTTTGTAGATGCTGTTAGCATCGCCTCAAGTTCGATAGTTTTATCAATATTTGGAACGACTCATAGCATCCACAGAGCTAGTCGTGAAATTGCAAACTGTGCATCATCACCACCAGCTCGCATCAGACAATCATTTTGATCTGTTCGGTCAAGCATAAGCATATGTTTTATCACACGAAATACCATATTGTTCTAAACGGAAGCATCAATGTTATTTAATTTGATCTGTCTGAGAATGCTTTCGTTTAGCATAACCCTCATAATATGTTAGATTTTTAACAACAATATTCTTTATGATATGATTTGCTACTCCTAACATTGCAGTTCCATCATCTGCGGCTTCAGGTGGGATAATTTCAAGAAAATTACAAGCTACAAATCTGCAGCTTGTGTAGCAATTCCAAATGAAGTGGCGTTTGCGATAAGAAAATCTCTTACTATAACTGCTCTGGTAGCAGCATCAGCTTCAGCACCAAGTACATTGAAATGAACAAACTCGCTTGAAACTGCATTTGCACCACTAATATCTTTTAACTAAATCATATTCATTGCAACCGATCGTGAGTAGTCGTCGCTGAATGAAACTACGTTAAGAATTGTACTTGCTATTGGCAAGTGCATATAAATATCTTCTACGATTTGATTAGCGAGTTGGTATCTGGCGCTTCTAAACAATCTTCAACTGTTATTAACAAGTGTCACTTGTGTACCAGCAGCAACATTACCACCTGCTGCTGTTCTTACACTACCTCGAACTTCAAGTACAGCTTTATGTGGCAACAGAAACACGTATTCGTCTCTTGGATTAAAAGTTAGTATGCCTGTTTTTTTAGGTTTGTTTGGGTTTTCATCGAGATACTCAACGTATTCGAATTATGTTGTTGAGGTATCTGTTGGTATTTCCTCGGAAAGGTCAAGGTAATTTTCGTTATACGTTTTTATTTGTAATTGTTAGACAATGTCGTGAATCGCTCTACAGTTTGCAGTTGTAATAGCAACCCACTAAAACGCCGCAATATCTGGTAGAGTGCTAGCACTCCGAGATCTAGTTTTAGTTACCAATTTTCAAATAATGTCTTCGCCGGGCGAAGATGACAGTTTTTTTGTCGCTTTTATCAACGCTGCTGTAGTTTCTGATGTTGGTGATACTTTAGAAATCACGTGTTTATGTCCCTTTTTGCTTGGAACACCACGTTGTGATCGGCCTTTAATTTTATCAACAATCTTCTATCCAACAGCTGTACTCGTGTCAGATGAGGCTGCGGTGGCAAAAGCTTTTGATGCATCTTACTCAATAGGCGCTACTTTATTTGCAATTCTAGGTACATTTTCAATTATTTTAGAGAATATATTTCCGAAGAAACCTCCTACGATATTTCTGTGATACATTTTTCGTTGTTTCATTTTGTTGCACAAGACTGTTAAAATTGACTTTGGTTCGCTAACTCACTGTGATTAGTTAATTGACCTCAAGTGCAGATAATATGTTACAATTTCGTTGTTGAGATCAAGCTGTCGACCTGATTGATCAGTCAGCTTCACGATGATAGACGATATTTGATTTCGACACTAACATGTTAGTAGATTATCCGTCTTGGATTTACTTGCATTAGCGATCCTCGTAATACATCAGGAGAACAACTGTAGATAGTTTGACCTTGGCTACCTCGTGCGGAATACGATCCAGTTGCAATACAGCAGTTGATCAAAATTGTATTTACATGTGTGACGTTGACAACTAATTCACTATTATATGATACTGTTGAAACTGTTGCAGATCCATACTGTTGTCTGTTAGATCTGAGTAATGATCCGATTGTGTCTTGCCTACTGTGATCGATGAACAAGTTATTTATAAGTGTTATTCTTGATTGTAATGTGTTATAGTTTGGAATGAGCTCAAAATTATCTCAGAAATTCCGCTGCTGTCAATATTTATAAGCTATTGTATTGTTTTGTTGAGATCTGTAACCTTGTAGGCTCCTTGTTTTATCTGAACAGAGTTCCAATCGATAACATTTCCTGTTTTTACTCCGAAATTGAAATCATCATTAACTTTAGTTTTCACATTCACCATTGAGTGCCAAGAAGTAGCTGATACTAATCCTATTTCGTATTGATTTGGAGACGTTTGAGTCCCTGTGTCAAGTTCTATTGGTGGATTATAAATAACAGAAGTTTGCACTGTCCGCCGTAGTCTGCTATGAATCAAGCAGTAAGGTGGTTGATAACATTTTTTTCTGATAGATAAAACTGAACTGCTGGTAGTTTGTGCTTTGTGGTTGGCGAATTATTCGCCGCGAATCAAATTGCGACGATGAGATTGTTGTGTAAAATATAATATTTGTCGGATGTTAGAGAACCGTTTGACCTGAGATTATCTAAAATTTCAACAATTTCCTTGTAAATTTATGTGCTCTTATTTCCGGCCTCTTTTGATGCTATTAATAGCATCAGTAGATCAACTATTTGAGCGGTCGAGTTAAAGATCTTGACACCGGTACCTACTATTCCTCGACTCTCATTTTCAATCATTTTAGCCATAGTACTAAATTTATATGGTGCGCTAAATCTTTAACTCCATTTAATACTCTTTGAGCAACTTCAAGATAAAGATTAGGAATATTGCCATATCGTACTTCATTATAAGCTTTCCCAGAATCGTCAACTGTTTTGGCTTTATATAAAATATTTTTAGAATCATCATGACCTTCTGCTATTTTTTGAAGATATTCTTTGAACTGGTTAATTTTATCAGGTTTCTAGTCTTCCATTTTTTATATAAAAGAATATATTTTTGATACTTTTTGTAACTCAGATATGCTGTATTCAATCTATTTAATTGCGTTATCAAAATGATCCTGATAACTTTTGATCTGTTGTTTTTCAGTCTCTTCTTTCTGCCCTTGCAAAATATGTTTTCTATACGTTTCGTCCTGCTCTTGAGCTAATCTCTTCTGCTCTTCGATTTTTTGTATAATCTCAGCTTCTCGTGCAGTTGAATCTCCTATTTATTCTTTAGTTTTCTTCTGTCCTTCTTCAACTATACCAAGTAGGCCTTTCTCCAACAACTTTTTAAGATCTGGCTATGGCGCAGAAATATCTGGCTGTTTGTCAAGTACAGCTTCGGTCACTGGTTTGAAAAGTCTAGCAGTTTCTTCTGCTGTCTGCTGTAGACCCCGACGTTCCTGCTCAACCTTCCTTTGAACGCGGCACTTGTTGCAACAAATTTCTTTAGAACCTCTATTCCTTTTGCGTCCATTTTTCGTTTTATTTATTTTTGTTACACTAATTTTAGATTCTGACTGTTAAACTAATTTTCAGATGTTTATCGTTACATTAATTATCATAGTCCAAAAACCTGTCTATTCCACATATAAACATGCGATTTCGATCTCATGCTATCTTATCAAATAAAAAGAAACTATCTCCTATTACAAGTAGCGTCATGATAAAGCTCAGCAAATTTATCTTTTGATATATCTACGCATTGCTCTCGTGCAATATTTTGTATGTCAATATTTTCTAGTCCAGAAAATAATATAAAACAACGTTATTTCGCCTTATAAATCGATCGATATTGTAAAAGCCTTGTGCCATATAGACTGCATTAAATATTTTGTTGCGTGACAATGAAAAATACGGTTTTATCTTATCCAGTTCGGCATTGGTAAGCGGAATGTCATCGAAGACATTTATTTTATGCTTGTCGGAATCTAGCTCGGCATTCGGAATTAAATCTTCAATTGTTTTATGATAAATATATCATCGCCGGCGCCAAGTTCCTTTTTTATTATAGCTTTTCATTATAGTTGCTAAGCATTATGTATTTATCCTGCTGTGGATTGATCGTGTATATAAACTTTACTGTATTTGAAGAGGTCGATAAGTAGCAGATTCGTCCGAAGGTTAGTTTTTCCCGATCCAGTTCGTCCTACTATCAGATAAGAAAAGTTTCGGGGGGGGGGGGGTGCGGACCGTACCGAGTGACACCATCAGAGGGGGGGGGGACACCAAAATGACACGTCTATAAACATTTTGAATTTTTGTGCAGGAATAAGGTCCATGTAGGTGACACCATGAGTTACCTCACATGACTGTCTAATAAATTGTTTTAATTATTCTGCAGGAATGGGTCCGTGGGGATGACACCATGAGTTACCGCACTGGATGACACCAAACCTAGTGACATCACTGTAATAACAAGCTGGTAAGTCGTGGTTGTGTTGATATTTTCTTAACGCTATGTATCAAAGTTGATTATGTTCATTCTGAACAGGGTATTCACAAAATGTTATCAAGCGGTCAAAGTTAAATTTTATCTCGCAATATGAGCTATTGCAGAAAATTTTATACGTTAATTGACAGCTCAACAGAAAAAGATACTACAACCACTAGGGTTGGCGCATATTTAACAAAATACATTTTTTTTTATAAAAAAAAAACTGGAGATACAATGAAAGGTAATTTAAGTATGTCTGGTCAGCGAGAGCTAGACATTGGAACAAGATATCCATCTCTCAATGTAGATAACTCACAAGCAGTAAGCTTTGCCCAACATAGCGCGGTCAATAATAGCAAGTTATCACTGACAGATGGAAGAATGACCAAAAATTTAGATATGAGTAATAACAAAATAGTAAATCTTGAGACTGACTACCCCCCCCCCCCACCGCTAACATTAATAACTCACAGGCAGTAGGTTTTGCACAGCTTAGCGCGGTGGATAATAGCAAGTTGCCACTAGCTGGTGGGACGATGGCTGGAAATAACGATAAGGGAGGAAAATTAATATTTAATACTCAGCTTGATAACACAACTTTAACCAGTAACGATTCTGTAACAAATGTTAAATTTGTCAAAGATAACTTTGTAATAAAATCCGGAGACACTATGGTGGGAAATCTGGACATGGGATCGAACAAGGTAACAATTACGGCAATTTGGTCAGTAACATCAGATTTAATAAATAAAAATTACGTCGACGATATGATAGCAGAAAATATTGCATCACGAGTAGCGAAATCCGGTGTTACGATGACAGGTATGTTAAACACAGGCTCGAATGAAATAACAGCGACTTACAATCCAGTCGACCCATTTGATCTTACAAATAAACTATTCGTGGACGCTGAAATAAGTGCACCATCAGCGAGTACAATTACTACAATTACTACTGCAGATGCCAATTATCTAATAAATCCGGAGGCACGATTACAGGTGTGATTGATATGGCTGCCAACAAGATAACTTCTACGTATGTGCCTGTTTCTGCATTTGATTTTGTCAATAAAAAGTACGTGGATTGTGTTACCCAATAGCTTGCGATTGGTGGTAGTACAGAACGAGCTAAAATAGTGTCGGTCTAATTCCACTTCTCGCTGCTGCTGTTAATAATCGTTATGGTTTTATTGCACCTGTATCAAGTGTTTATTCGATGAATAATTGAAGTTATGCGTTTACGTTTAACAGCCTTATATCTGACGAGTTAGAGTGGATCTCACACGTAGAAATACGTGACTTTTGGATAAAAATGCAGTGTCCAGAGGCCATAGCAATATGGAAATTTCAACTACGAGGTCGATCAAATATTAATGTTGGACCTGTTTTTGCTAGGAGATTACAAAGGATCGAATGGTGATTTGACATGGACTAAGTTGTATATGGCAACGTTTGTTCATATTACTTATTCTCGTCAGATTACACTTGATACAGCAGTAACCACAAACAAGTATTCGTATTTCCGGATTTATGTTTTAGGATCTGAAAGTCCTTACCCAGGCTTGTCGATGTTTCAGATATATACACTCGATGACCTAGTATAGGTCTAGCGTGCTAGCACGCTGTGATTTAATGTGATTGTAATATAATATATCTATTGATCCTCCATCGATCAGAGTCGCAAAGGGGGCCCCGAGTGGCCGAGTGGTCTAAAGCGCTCACCGTTCCGGATCACTGCCATCTCACCTCTGTCTCCGTGGGTTCGAGTCCAAGGCTCGGCTAGCGTAGGTACGTGGGAAAGCCAACCAGTAGCTTCTCGTGGGTCGATGGTTCTTCCCTGGGTTTTCCAGGGTTCTTCCTCCACCAGTTATACTGGCCGCCATGTATAGCCTATCTTGTGCTGAAAAATGGCGTTAAACCCTAGAACAACAAAATCAGATTCGCAAAAGAGATTTATAATTTTATACTTAACCAGAAAACGGAGATCGAAATAGCTGATGTTGATTCGCTAGACCCAGAAAGTGTTGAGGAAGCAAGAGCGGTGAATATAATTGCTCGAATGAAACAATTAACTTTACGTTCTGCATTTTTAACTGAGAACAGTGGCAACTTTACCAGAGTTTCAGGAATGAGAGGCCCTCAGCTGAGATACGCGGTCAGAGACTTTGATATAATTTGCAAATACTGTCCTGTAAGTGAGTGCGAGGAACGTCGGCTAAAAGTTTAAAAATATTTGATAAATACACTGCTTGTGCTAAATAGAGAAAAGGTTTTGACGATCGACAGATCTGACCTTGTAAACTTGTAAGAACAATTTTGCGGTGATAAAAACCAGAGCAAGAGCGACTAAAGAAGATTCACGAAGAGCTGGACAAACTAGCTGAAACAAGAAAAAAATAAGTTTCTTAAAAATCGTAAGCTCAAAGACACATTTGCTAAACGTCGAGCATTTCGTGTACTAGGCATGGACTTCTATGGCAAAAAGACGCTGTTAGAAAAAGTAGCTAATAGTACTGACACTAACCTACTGACAACAGCATATCTAGTTTTGATAGACTGTCTCACCGGCGATATAGAAAAGCATAACATGTATCTCATTAATGCTGCACTAAACGCAATATCAGAAATTGAGTCTAGAAATGAGTTATATGATGATATCGAACGAGATATATTTTATCAGGAGCTTGACGAAATTTCAACTGTAAAATCGAGTATTGATGAAGATTATGAAATAAATAATAGTTCTGAAAAATTGCGTTCAAAAACTATAAACAGAGCAGATTGCTAAATATCTAAACCTACCCGTCAGTGGCAGAGATCTAGAGCAAGCAGATATTATCCGTCTTTTAAGTTTTGCAACAGCATATGCAATTCTCAGGCAGCTTCTAGTATTTGTCTTATGTTGTTAGTTATATCGACGAAACAGAAGATATTTATCGTAAAAGAGTCAATAATATTACTGAAATAACAACAAATTTTGACTATCCATTTTCATCCTCAGTTTTAACAGATATCTGAAGTATATGATAAGTATAGAGATTTTCTCGCTAATCCTGTCAATAATAAATTTAATGCTCTCATCGATAAGGCTTTCGCTGAAAATACTTTTACTACGGCAATTGAAATAATTACTGAAACAGTTTCATAATGATACGAAAAGAAATAATCGACTTCAGCCATATATCATCAGGTCTGCCAATTATAGGGATGAGTTCATGAAATACTATAAATATTGCCATAAAAATAAAAAAAAAACTTTATTGTCAGACCAGCTAGGAAATATTACAGTAAAATAATGAACATGCTGAGCTAAATTATTATGATACTAACAACGACTGGATTTATACCAGCTGACGGAACCGCAACTCCAATATTGTTGATAGTGTCAGGGGCAGGTAATGCATTTATCAGCAATAAATAAAAAGATCGAGCCCAAATAGGAGAATAAAAATACGTCATGTAATATAGCAGTAGCGACCTATAATTAGATTCTTAATCAACTTCGAGCTTATCTGCGTGGTGAGAAGTGTATTATGCTAGAGTCAAAGACGGCCAGTTGATATGATACCGAACAGAACTTTGAAATACAAAAAACGTTACTGAGAAAATTTTGTGTAAAATATGAAATATGGAAGATACAACAATAGAGGATGCTATGTTAAAGATGAAAAGAATTATTTTCCGAGGTAAACATATGACGATTATGCTTGACAATGAAAAGTACAGTACGTATTTCAAAAAATGAAATAAGATAATGTTGTCTCTGGTTTGCTCATAAAATTTAGATTATTTTAGCAAGCTTACTTGGATTGCAGACTCACTTTCTGATGCTGTTGGTAATCTTTACAACCCAATATCTCAGCACACAGATCACAGTGGATGAAGAGCTAAAAAAATGTTATGTCTCACATGGAAATTTTGTTAGAACATGGCTCTCGTATCAGCTGAAAGATTAATATGTGCTTGTTCTGCCACGATGATGAAAGTTATATAAAAAGCTGAAATTTAAAAAATTGTGAAATTAGATGATCTAACATTATACTGTAAAAAATAGCAAAAGGAAGTACTTGACGAACAGGTTGAATGACGTGGGTAATTGTTATTTTTTTATTTTTTCATTTTCAGAGATTCGTTTCCAGCGATTTATTTTCTTTTTGCAATTGTTAGATCGCTGAGCATGAAAGAGTTTGTAATCAAGCACACACACCCTAAGTGAACCCCCAGGTGCTTTAAAATTAACACCCTTTTTTGAGGTTCGGAGGGGCCATGTGAGTTTCACCTGGATTAGTTTTATTTTACAAGTTTACAATATGATTCTCGTCTTTTTAATGCATCGCAGGTTCCCCCGTTATAATAGTAATTGTAGCTAAACGCTGACAAAATGTCTACCGTGTTTTTCTGGACTCGAACTCACGAAGTGGTTTCCACTTGTCGATCCAACGTTTCTCTGTACGCCTTACCACTTCGCCCACTGTTTTAGTTAAGAATATACGATGAAATAATTTATAGAAGCATACTCTTGCTTAACAGACTGGTATCTTTTGAGCGTGTGTTGTGAAATAGACAGTTATCGATTTTGTAAGAAATCACAGCGAGTTATTAATAGCGCGTAGTCAGACGTATGACCTGATATATGAAAAACCCTGTGTTATGTATAGTAAATTTGTATGTGAATATTAGGTATAGTGGAGTGCAAGGCATTATATAAATATAAATCGCCAGCGATTAGTGATTTCAAGTAAAAGTAGTTGTGTATAAGAGAATGGTATCTCGGCCAACCCTATTCTGTATGACGCCGATGATGATTCAATGATAGGTAATCAGTAATGAAATCTACGCTGTTGCTTCAAGAAGTTCTTTTCATATATTGTTTAGACTAACACTGGGGTCAGGGAGGAGGTAATCATGCTGTCGTCCAAGTACAAAATAGGGTTTAGGCTGAGATACCCCATTATACACAACTACTAATGGGTGTAAGAGCATCGTGGTAAAGCGAAGTCTAATAAGAGATAGCCAACTGTTTGGCTAGAAATCCCTGTGCTTGTCGTTAGGTCAAACAATAACTCATGTTCCCGTGGAGATGATAGAAATCGAGATGCCTTTCCTGACCGGGGCTTTTTAAGCGTTGCATGGCCAATCTCACATACGAGTTAACGGTTGGAAATATCGAGGGCGCTTTGGCGGTCGAAACTAGTTCACGGGTGTGAACAGGAGAACAGCCGCCACATAGGCTGCATGTTCCGAAAGCTGAGCATGAGAGTGATGAGTCAATGAAAGCGACCGCGGAGAAAATCATATATGGTGCTGTGAAATCTTGTAAGTGGGGGGGGGGTGTCCTCTAAGTTCTTGTGAAGGAAAGGATTAGTGTATAGGGAATTTGCCACGTAAGATGGTAGAACGTTCTTCCAATTGAACCCGGGAAATTCAAGTCTCAAGTACTCAGAGTGGCGTACTAATCCAGTATGGCAGGCCACTTAAGCATGAAGAAAATAACCGATAGGATATTACCCGATTTTATTGGCCTGGCGTCAGCAGCAATGTAGCACGATTCTGTCAATCGTGCGACACTTTCCAGAAGACGGTGCTAAAGGGTAGGAATACTAGAGTACTCATTAGGCCAAGTGCCTTTTATAGATGCCCCATTTAAAAGCACATCTGACGATATTGTTGGATCCATATTTCCAATTACAGATCGGAGAAATCCGATACATCTTAACGCCAGTAGGTTATGCAGCTAGATACCCTTAAGTCATCGCTTTACCATCAGTTATAACCGAACGTGTGGCTGAATCGCTTGTTGACATGTTTGGCTGGGCGAGGTGCTTGAGGAGGTTCTTTAGGATTGTGGGACTCAATTTACCTCGGATCTTATGTCAGAAATTAGCAGGTGGCCGTCAATTAAGCAGTTGCTTACAATGGCGTATGACTTCTTATGTTGTGGGTTGGTAGAAAAGTTTAAACGGGCGTTAAAACAAATGTTACATCGGATGTATACTGAGAGACAGCGAGATTGGGACCGATATTTGGACGTGATTCACTAAAGCTTGGGAATTTCGCAGTTCAGATTGCTGTACGGTAGGACAATTCGAAGTCCTATGCAGATTATGCGTGAAATATGCTCAAGTGTGGTAGCAGATGAGAAAGTTAAAACGACCTACCAATACGCTGTGGACTTGCGCGAAAGATTGGAGAACACGTGTCAGATGGCACACGATGAGCTCGACAAGTCGGTTGACAAGTACGCGAAGTACTATAACCGCAGAATGCGAAGTAAGAAATTCAGCGTGGGTGATCGAGTGTTGGTGCTTCTCCTTACTAGTAAACACAAGTTAATGGTCCGATGGAAAGGACGATACGAGGTCAAACAGGTCAAGGGCGAAATTGATTACACAATCGATATAGAGGGTAGGCTGATGATATTTAATCCCCTATGCTGACACGTCACCTAGAAAAGCCTGATCAAACAGCTAAAAAAGGGTTTTGGAATGCAGTATGTACTGCGATGATGGAAGACGAGTCGAGTGACGAGCCAAAATTAGACCCCATGACAGAAACTCCCCTCGAGTGCCCAAATGGGTGGGTGGGAGAGAGGGAGTAATTATGGCAGCGTGTGCCAAGAGTTACCTGAAGGTCAACGGATAGCCCAGGCCATACAGCATGAGATAACCTGGAGCACGTCAGAGCCGATCAGAAAGGATATCTTTTACCCATTAATGCACGATAGTCTGTAGGTAAAATATATTAGACCTGGGGTGGGTGGGTGATTGTATCCTCTAGCACCCCTATATTCTTACCCCGTTTGATTGGTTAGAAAGAAAGACGGAACACACAGCTATAGCATAGACTTTAGTGAACTAAATAAAATCACTGTGCTTGGTGTTGAACAAATGCCAGATATGGAGGGCATGTTGTCAAAACTGGCAGGGCACCAATATATTTCAGATTTTGATCTCATCAAAGGAAAATGGCAGGTGCTCAACGCTGATAATGCCTGAGTGTTAACGCCATTCGCGGCTCCTAACGATCTTTGCCATTTAAAGTTATGCCTTGCAGTTTGGTCAACGTATCGCGCTTTCATCTTATGTGCAAATTGTTGAAAGGCATGAAAAACGTTGTTTTTTTTCATGGATGATATTCTCCTTACAGATAGATCCAGAGGCACCGGCAGAACGGGGGGGGGGGGGTAGGGGGGGCGCAATTGGTGGTCAACTATTACGCTTTATGGATGTGCCCACCCCCAATGTGCTGGCGCTCCTGGATAGACCCATCAAAGCATATTCTAACTTGGAATGCTCAGACCATCTAGTAAGTAGGTCAGAAGAATTAAACCCCACCCTGAAAAAATTGAAGCGATCAGAGATGCTCCTAGACCAGAAACCAAGAAGCAATTTTGAAAGTTCCTTGTGCTGATTAGTTTCACAAAAAAACTTATTCCAAATTTCACTGCTATAGCTAGTGTGTTGACAGATTTAACTTGGAAAGGGCAACCCAATAAAATGTCTCCGGGTTCATGTCAAGATAGAACTTTTAATATTCTTAAGGGAGCAGTTCACCAATCCTAAGGTTGCTAGAACTGAATAAATCGCAGGGAGTTCGACCCCCATAATCTTAATTCAGATTTTGGGAACGTTGGGGAACTAGACTGGGTTCCTCGACTAGTACCAAATACTAGGAAGATCAACCCCAAATTAAAAAAAAATTATACTTAAATAAATTTGTTGCCAAAATTCTTTTTTTTTTTTTTTTTTTACGAAAATTCAAAACTACATACCTTAGCGAGACATACCAACATACAAAACCCTCTATGTCTTTCGGACGCATGTGGGACTATTCAAAGGTTATGTTTATATAGCTGGGAGCTTGCGAGGAACCCAAATATAAAGAACTGGATAAATTGCTTGTATTGAGAACTGAAGCCTCCGATACAGAATTAAGAGCAGTTTTGCTACAGGAACAAGACGGGGTTTTATTATCCATTGCTTATGTAAGTAAGCAATTGCTGCCTTGAGAGCAAAATTACCCTGTGATCAAAAGGAAGTGTTTGGCACTGGCGTGGGAAATAGGAATATTTAACATATACCGTTTTGGATGGAGTTTGCCTTGAAAGGAACCATCAGCTTCTCATGGATTTGAATAAAGCCAAAGTCTCCAATGCAAGATTGATGTGTTGGGCATTGACTTTACAGCCACATTGTTTATGGACTGTGGTGATTCGATGGTAAGAAAAATGAAGGACCAATTTCTTGGAAGAGTGTGTTTGGCGGATATCTCTGCCATGTACCGCTAATTCTAGTAGTGTAAATAAAAGTATTTTTGTTCAAAGTATGTGCTTTTCTAAATGTTATTGCTTTTCTTAAGGGGGAAGTTATAGTCACTGAATTGTGTGTAATGTTTATACTTGAACTAAGTAAGATGTACTCGGGTTTCATTTCCACATACAGCACTACCTACGAGTGGCTTATTAACGTCACTTTATTTCTGAATACTCAGCTTGGTTCTCCCAATGCTGCATAAGCAACGTGCTGGCAGTGAGAAAACTGATTATCTTAAGCTTTCTGGCTGTGGATTGCACGATAAGCAGGGTGCTTATAGAATCAAGTCATTCAGCAATATCACAAGTTTTGCCAGGAATCAGTCCATTTTAGTCTCTCTCTCTCTCTCCCCAAACCTTTTGACGATGTGCACATATTAATTTGGCATCTGACTGGCTAAACTTTCTTACCACATTAATTTGGCATCTGACTGGCTAAACTTTCTTACCACCCATGGCTTTACTAATAAATATATCTGGATGAAACTTGTCATGTGAGCTCACATCAGCACGATTTTGTATGAGATCCATAATTTATAAAATCCAAGCATACGCAGTAATATCTTGTCTAGCTGGAAGAAACTTCCCATGTGAGTTCACACAAGTAAGATTTTGTGCATGATCCATAATCTACAAAATCCAAGCATATGCAGTAATATCTTGTCTAGCTGGATTTTGTCTATCTTGTCTCCAGAGGATTTCCTGTTTTGAGCCAGAACTGGTTGCACCACCAACACAGTAATGATACCTCAGATGTGATCTTGACCTTCTAATTGAGTGGACTTGAAAAGTTGCACCAATGAATCAGCAAGGTCATCTGTAAGGGGTGCATGAAAAGAAGGCCTAGTTAAATTATGTATGTTGCTTCATTAGTATCTAAGGAGATGCAAAAATTCTCACTGTAATCTACTCCCTGTTGGAAATGGACTGAGTATGATGATATAACGCCTTTCTGGATGGATTATTTTACTCATTTGGACAAGTATCAGGAATATTTTGATCTTCTTCGAAAAAAAGTTCTTTTAGAGTCAGATAAAACAACAACACAGATCAGATGTAAATAATACAAAATGGCACTTTATTATCTGAATAGAAACAGCACTAATATTGTTTCAGAGAAAAGATTAACTGCTGCTGTATGGCATAATGAAACATTGAAATATATAACGATGGACTACAACACACTAAATTATAAATCAAATAAATGTGTAATGCTACAGGACTTAAAAAGTATGGTACAATAAAATACAAGCATTTTTTGTGACCTGAAGAAGTAATTCAGAGAATGTGTAATTCAATTGCTAAATATTAAACAGTAATTTAACCCAAAAAATTGCAAATAAGATTTAAGCTTTCAGAAAATGATTTTATAAGTTTTGATATACAGAATATTTCAAAATTAAAGAAGTTAATAAGAATTTTCATTATCTTCAAAATATACGGTATCAGAACAACAACTGATGATACCGACAATCTAAACACCTGAATGTATGCATGTATGTATGTATGTATGTATGTATGTATGTATATGTATGCATGTATGTATATGTATGTATGCATGTATATATGTATGTATGTAGGTATATATATGTATGTATATATATATGTATGTATGCACATATATATGTATGTATGGTGGGACTGCCAAAAAGCTGACATCAAGCCGTATCAAACCAAGACAATGTTTATGAAATCTACATTCATAGTAAAAGAAACAAACATCTAAATGAGCCATTAAACTGTCCTTGAAATTATAATGAAAAACGTTCCAGTTATTTGAGGGCATCCTTAAAATCTGCTGTCCTTGGCACTAAATACTCTTGCTGTACCATCAAAGTGAAAAAGCAACAATTCTAGAAGATGCTAACTCAAGGCATATTGATATAATTTTAGAAGTCTGATGCTAACTCAAGGCATATTAATATAATTTTAGAAGTCGGATGCTAACTCAAGGCATATTGATATAATTTTAGAAGTCTGATGCTAACTCATGGCATATCAATATAATTTTAGAAGTCGGATGCTAACTCAAGGCATATTGATATGATTTTAGAAGTCAGATGCCAACTCAAGGCATACTGATATAATTTTAGAAGTCTGATGCTAACTCATGCCATATCAATATAATTTTAGAAGTCTGATGCTAACTCAAGGCATACTGATATGATTTTAGAAGTCAGATGCCAACTCAAGGCATATTGATATAATTTTAGAAGTCTGATGCTAACTCATGCCATATCAATATAATTTTAGAAGTCGGATGCTAACTCAAGGCATATTGATATAATTTTAGAAGTCGGATGCCAACTCAAGGCATATTGATATAATTTTAGAAGTCGGATGCTAACTCATGCCATATCAATATAATTTTAGAAGTCTGATGCTAACTCAAGGCATACTGATATGATTTTAGAAGTCAGATGCCAACTCAAGGCATATTGATATAATTTTAGAAGTCTGATGCTAACTCAAGGCATATCGATATAATTTTAGAAGTTTCATGCTAACTCAAGGCATATCAATATAATTTTAGAAGCTGGATGCCAACTCAAGGCATATCGATATAATTTTAGAAGTCTGATGCTAACTCAAGGCATATCGATATAATTTTAGAAGTTGGATGCCAACTCAAGGCATATTGATATAATTTTAGAAGTCTGATGCTAACTCAAGGCATATCGATATAATTTTAGAAGTCTGATGCTAACTCAAGGCATACTGATATAATTTTAGAAGTTGGATGCCAACTCAAGGAATATCGATATAATTTTAGAAGTCTCATGCTAACTCAAGGCATATTGATATGATTTTAGAAGTTGGATGCCAACTCAAGGCATGTCAATATAATTTTAGAAGTCTGATGCCAACTCAAGGCATATTGATATAATTTTAGAAGTTGGATGCCAACTCAAAGCATATCGATATAATTTTAGAAGTCTGCTGCTAATTCAAGGCATACTGATATAATTTTAGAAGTCTGATGCTAACTCAAGGCATATTGATATAATTTTAGAAGTTGGATCCTGACTCAAGGCACATCGATATAATTTTAGAAGTTGGATGCTAACTCAAGGCATATCTATACCATTTTTAAATGAAATGAAGAGGTACACGTGATAAACAAATTAAAATACTATGGTTAAATTTCTGTCATGGGATCCACATTATCTTTAGAACTGTCTTATAATGAGGGATAGATGTATTAAGAATTCTTCAGAAGCATGGATATTTATTTAAGTCTATGATTTTAAATTTAATAATTGACTCTGTGGCAAGAATAGTTGGAAACAATTATCTTTAAGCAGTTTTAAAAAATATGTCTGTCAAAACCCTTGATCATCCTAAATAGACAACTAAAACAACCTTGGACTCTGAAAGGCTATTTTTCAAAGTTTTAGGTATTTCTATATTTATGATAAATAAGTTGTCTGCAAAAAATAATGCATCTGTAAAAATTCCATAATAGTTAAATAAAATATTTAAAAAATGGTGAAAGTCCCACAAATAGCAGCATGATGTTAAAACACTGTAAGGTCAGAACTGCCAACATTTTAAAACCACAAAAATAATCTTTACAGAATACAGATCCACATGTAAATATTTAAACATCTTGCAAAGCTGTTAAACCAAAGCCAGCATATGTGAAACGAATTACATTAACTGCATACTGATTCTGAGAATTCCCCATGATTTTGATAACAAAAACACTAATAGTGCTGTCAATACTTGCTTAAAAGTCATGTCAGGCTGCAAACAACACAGACCCTGATCTGGTGTAGAATAATGCGCAGGCATATCAGGGTTTATGCTGTCTGTTCTGCCCATTAGTCCTAACAAACTGCATAGATCCAGATCTGCTGGTGCAGTGCACTATGCAACAAAGATCTTGGTCTATGCAGTTTGCAGTTGAGAAAGACGTAGAAGTATAATGGTAATTGATATTACTCAATGTTATCGCTGAAACAGTCCTTCCTGATCTATTTTGATCACCAAAACACCACTTGATGATCACGATCATATATTATTAAAGAATACTGTCTTTCAAACTAAAAAAATATTCCAGAATAAATACTAGTTACTATACATGTATATATATATATATATATATATATATATATATATATATATATATATATATATATATATATATATATATATATATATATATATATATATATATATTGTAGAGAGAGAGAGAGAGAGAGAGAGGGATGATGGGGAGTGATGGGGAGAGTGTGATTACTGTGAATGGAACATTAAATGGATGCCCCATGTTAAATAGCCCTATATATAGGTACCAATAAGATATGGTTGTTTATGGCCAGTTTTGAACTATGGATCTTGATGACTGTAACTTTTAATCCTAATATCCTTTCCTTCCAAAAAGGCAAAGCATTTGTCTCACTTTACTAAAAAAAAGGTGTAGGAAACCAACTGTTTTCATATGGGTGATTGTGACCTTCACTTTTCAAGTGCATAAACCAAACTCTGTAGAACATTTTCTTCCTTTATCAGCATGCCCATTTCAAGTTTTGTGTCATTATGTGGTATTAATTAAAGGTACTTTACAGAAACCTTTTCCCTAGTTCACATCTGTCACCATTACTTTAGACTCCCAAATCAATAAGGTTCTTTTTGTCACATAGGTATGCTATCAACCACAGCGGCCTTGACCTTTTACTTTTTATCCCACAATCAACAAAATTCTTCTTCTAAGTACAAATTGTTCAAGATGTTTGGCTAAGGTCTGTGATGTAGTATTCAAGTCATTTTCTAAAACTGTTTTCTATATCCATTTACAGTGACCTTTTGACCCCAAAATTGGTAAACTTCATTACTCCACAACATTTGATCATGGTCTGTAATCTAGCACCAGAGTTATTGCTTGGAAATCAAAATGATGGACATGAAATGCTCTGCATTACAGCAGGTTTATAAAACATGAGAGTGAATAGGATCACAAATCACTTATTCTTTTCAAATGACATTATCAAGAGGCTTATTGGCAAATGACTTGTTTTATTACAGACTTTATAGGAAATCTGACAATAGAAAATACAAATATTTTAAATCGTTAAAAAAAACCCACAAATTTATGTTGACCTGTGTTGAATGCCTACATGCCCACTACACAGATGGACTTAATGGCCACTGAAGCATGAAGTCATTAGCCCCTGACCTTACTGGAAAGGGTCTAGTGGACCACTGACCTAAAATTAAAACTGATGACCTATGTCATTTCAATGTCCTACCAAATTCAACTTCAATCCATATCTTTCAGAAGTTACTGGGCAAAGAAAGAATTTGCGAAGGAGGTGAAAGTCAAACAATTTATTTTAATGTGCTGTAACTAAATGATGAACAAGGGCAATACAAATATCTAACTAGTACTGCAGACACCACTAAAATGGATGAACAAGGGCAATACAAATATCTAACTAGTACTGCAATCACCACTGGAATGGATAAACAAGGCAGCATCTATGTATCATAAATAATGGCCAATTGACAACAATGACTGGGTGTAGATTTGCATCATAAAAAATAAAAATTACATAGATGTGAACTAATAAATATACAAAATTAAAATATTATACACATAAACAAAGACTTAAAGTGAAAATATCTTAACTTAAAAAAAACTTAACTTAAAAAAACTTACCCTTACACTAATAGTATCTTATGAATAAATACATAAGTGGATATGTATCCAATTTTCTGTCAAGACAACAAAATCAAAGTATAAGTAACAATCATAGAAGCCCTTTTGCATGTGTGGTAAATGTACCCCTCTGACTGATTAAAACATACAATTGTTTTCTCAACATCATTGAAACAATTACAAATCCAAAATAATGCATTAGTTGGGATAACTGAATTTAATGTAATTTAGCACAAATGTACCTGAGATAATATCTGGTTATATATGTATATAACAACCTAGGATTCCTCCCTTGTCCAAATCCATATAAAATTTACATTAAATCTCGTTTACCCAAAATAAAATATGTTTAATCAAGATGGAGATTTAAAAAATTAATACATTAAATCAAGACTCAATCAAGAAAGGTAAAAGCTTCAAACATCTGCATTTGTCAATAAGGACTCTGAAAAATAGGACGGCATCAACATTACTAAATAAATCATGAATAAATTCAACTAACACAAAAATGCAATTATAAATAATGAAAAGGATGCTCAGTAATACACAAGCATCAGTTGAAAAGAATGAAATCAATGAAAAAGCACTCATTTTAAGTAATTTACCAGGATGTATTTTTTTCATCCATATAAATGCACATAGCACTAAGGAAAAGAAGAAAAAAAAATGAAAAATAGTTATCTCTTTTAATAATACACCTCATTCTAATGCAATTACAGATAAAAATGCTCATAAAGTGGTCACTAATGCATTGTAATGAAGGACAGGCATTACAATATGTACCATCTAATAAGTCCTGTCCAACTGCAACAACACAGATCATGATCTGCAGTTACATGTCATACTGGCAGATCAGGGTCTATGTTGTTTGTTCTATTGATTACTCCTAGGAAACTACAGAGACCCAGATCTGCCACTGCATTTTGTACAGTTTGTTGTTGTTTTTGTTGCTGTTGTGGGGTTTAACGCCATTTTTCAGCACATGATAGGCTATACATGGCGGCCAGTATTAATGGTGGAGGAAGAACCCGGGAAAACCCCGGAAAGAACCACCAACCCATGAGAAGCTACTGGCAAGCTTTCTCACATACCGACACTGGCTGTATCTTAGACTCGAACCGCAGCAGACAGAGGTGAGATGGCAGTGATCCATAATGAAGAGCGCTTTAGACCACTCGGCCCCTTGTACAGTTTGTACATGGACTTAACTTACAAGTGGGTAAATATGGTACCTACTGTCAGAGCATCATAAAACAGCTAAGTTAATAAAGATGACCTAAGTGTTAAACAATGAAACAACAAATGAAAGAATTATGTTATATATAAAATGGCTATTGATCTGCTTAGTGTGAAATCTGTCAACAGCCATGTCTAATTTAAAAAGCCTGAGAAAAGTATATAAAAACTGGAAAACATAAAACATCTATCAACATCATGCCTACACCCATCACATAGAAATTCTTTTGAGAAGAATGCATACAGGCTAGGACTTCAAATGCATGTACAGGCTAGGATTTCAAATGCACAGGAACTGTGAATAGTTAAGAGTGCTCACAATAAAGGATAATATAAGGATCACACCATATATACTAGCATGCAAGTCAGATTCAATTGACACCATATATACTAGCATGCATAGCATGCAAGTCAGATCCAATTGACACCATATATACTAGCATGCAAGTCAGATCTGACACCATATATACTAGCATGCAAGTCAGATCCAATTGATACCATATATACTAGCATGCATAGCATGCAAGTCAGATCCAATTGACACCATATATACTAGCATGCAAGTCAGATCTGACACCATATATACTAGCATGCAAGTCAGATCCAATTGACACCATATATACTAGCATGCAAGTCAGATTTGACACCATATATACTAGCATGCAAGTCAGATCCAACTGACACCATATATACTAGTATGCATAGCATGCAAGTCAGATTTGACACAATATATACTAGCATGCAAGTCAGATCCAACTGACATGATATATATACTAGCATGCATAGCATGCAAGTCAGACCTAACTGACCCTATATATACTAGCATGCAAGTTGGATCCAACTGACACTATATACTGGCATGCAAGTTGGATCAAAGTGACATCATATATACTGGCATGCAAGTTGGATCAATGTGACACCATATATACCAGCATGCAAGTTGGATCAAAGTGACACCATATATACTAGCATGGAAGTCAGATCAAAGTGACACCATATATACCAGCATGCAAGTCGGATCAATGTGACACCATATATACTAGCACGGAAGTCAGATCAAAGTGACACCATATATACCAGCATGCAAGTTGGATCAAAGTGACACCATATATACTAGCATGCAAGTCAGATTTGACACCATATATACTAGCATGGAAGTCAGATCAAAGTGACACCATATATACCAGCATGCAAGTCGGATCAATGTGACACCATATATACTAGCATGGAAGTCAGATCAAAGTGACACCATATATACCAGCATGCAAGTTGGATCAAAGTGACACCATATATACTAGCATGCAAGTCAGATTTGACACCATATATACTAGCATGGAAGTCAGATCAAAGTGACACCATATATACCAGCATGCAAGTTGGATCAAAGTGACACCATATATACTAGCATGCAAGTTGGATCAAAGTGACACCATATATACTAGCATGCAAGTTGGATCAAAGTGACACCATATATACCAGCATGCAAGTTGGATCAAAGTGACACCATATATACTAGCATGGAAGTCAGATCAAAGTGACACCATATATACCAGCATGCAAGTCGGATCAATGTGACACCATATATACTAGCATGGAAGTCAGATCAAAGTGACACCATATATACCAGCATGCAAGTTGGATCAAAGTGACACCATATATACTAGCATGCAAGTCGGATCTAAGTGATACCATATATCCAACTGCAAACAATACAGTCCCATTTCTGCTGTTGCATATGCCAGCATACCCATATACAATTTTAAAAATAGGTCTGTACTAAAGAAGCATGCTAAATTCTGATGTTTAAGCAGAAGTTACAAAAACACAAAAAAGATATTTTTTGCTAAGTGATTATATATATATTATCAAGGTCTTTGGAAATCCAACATGGACTAGGTCTTTGAAAATCCAACATGATCAAGGTCTTTGGAAATCCAACATGGACTAGGTCTTTGGAAATCCAACATGGACTAGGTCTTTGAAAATCCAACATGATCAAGGTCTTTTGGAAATCCAACATGGATTAGGTCTTTGAAAATCCAACATGGTCTAGGTCTTTGGAAATCCAACATGGACTAGGTCTTTGAAAATCCAACATGGTCTAGGTCTTTGAAAATCCAACATGATCAAGGTCTTTGAAATCCAACATGGTCTAGAGCTTTGAAAATCCAACATGGTCTAGAGCTTTGAAAATCCAACATGATTGAGGTCTTTGAAAATCCAACATGGTCTAGAGCTTTCAAAATCCAACAGGATTGAGGTCTTCAAAAATCCAACATGGTCCAGAGCTTTGAAAATCCAACATGGTCTAGAGCTTTGAAAATCCAATATGATCGAGGTCTTTGAAAATCCAACATGATCAAGGTCTTTGAAAATCCAACATTTTCGAGGTCTTTGAAAATCCAAAATGGCCTAGGTCTATTGCCTCATACCAGCTGTGGTTTCAATCCATGAAGTCTTTCAAATGTCACTGAGTAGAAATGAATTCAGGCTGGACATGTTGTGAGGGCCGGACATGGTGATTTTTTTTCATTACAATTTTGACGACCCATTTCATCACAGTATTTTAACTTCTGATATAACATATATTTTAATAAATTTTATGTCTTCTCTTTATTCAACTCAAGGTCTCTATGTCATAAAACTGTACCTAGCACTCTAGTAAAAAATGTTACTTCACATTTTGAAATCTTATTAAAAACTGAAAAGTCCACCTTTTTGATTGGTTAGAATGCTTTTGAGCAAGATTTGGAGGCAATATTTTATGATGGGGGGAGTAGTTTGCTACTCTAAAAATGGTATTTTTTCATATAAAGATTGATACCTCTTCAGAAGTCACAATACAAACTAGTTACAAAATAAAATACAACACTTTTTTGTCATAAGTAAAGGTTGAGTGAGCTCTGATTTGCATGTAATGAAAACCTTAAAAAGAGCTGCTTTTGGCTGACATAATAGGTAAATAATTACAACTGATTATGTACCATGATATTCCACTCATCCAACATATCATAAAGATATTGTTATTGTTGAAGGGTTTAACGCCATTTCTCAGCACAATATAGGCTATACATGGCGGCAAGTATTAATGGTGGAGGAAGAACCCAGGAAAACCCACGAAAGAACCACCGACCCACAAGAAGCTACTGGCAAGCTTTCTCACATACCCACATTGGCCGAATCTGAGACTCGAACCCAGGCAGACAGAGGTGAGATGGCAGTGATCCGTAACGGAGAGCCCTTTAGACCACTCAGCCACTCGGGGCTCCTATCATAAAGATAGAATTCTGCACACTAGTATCTGACTTCAATGTAACTGACCTCTTGGATTTGAGGAGAATACACCCCTTACTAATAAAACTCATATATAATAAAATCTGACTTTAGTATAAATGACTTCTTGGATATGAGGAGATCCAACCACAATAATTAGTAAAACTCAGTACAATATTATATAAATCTGACTTCAATATAACTGACCTCATGGATTTAAGGAAAATGCCCCCACCCCCAGCATAGTTGTTTATTTTAAATTGACATAAAAATTATCAGGATTATTGACCAAATACATCTAAGTTACTTGAAAAAATGCAATGATTAAAAAATTGGATGAAAAATATTTTTTGAGCTCTAATCATTGGAAATTATTTATCTTCTACAGTCCAAATTGTCTGCATGATTGACTCAGTAAATAGTATATTACATTTAATTGCAACAACAACAAAAATTGTATGAGATTCACATTCTAACAAAATGCAGTTTGTAACATGAATGTCAAAAGTTTTCCAGGCGAATTATGAACCAGAGAATGGTCTTGTGTTTATTAAATTAGAAGATCGTTGAATCTCCCGCATTACAATGACTTCTACCTACATGCTATTACAATTTTAAAAAAAGAGGCACATGCTACATCAACTTTGAAAGTTCTATGACTGTAACAATGTCTTTTCTTCATCACATAGTAATTAACATACTATTTTAGTATCAGATAAACTACTGTAAGAGAAAATCACTGGCATCTCATATGCTGCTTTTTGGACGATTTAGTATGGCTTGGTGTTGTACAGCTGAGCAACAAAAGAAGAAGGACACACCATGGTAGTTGACTCAGGCTGCTCCAATGGCAGGATCTGTACCTACATCATCTGATTACAAATCTGCCATGCTATCTACTGAGAAACAGACTCCTTTTTTTATCTGAACATCAACATTTTGCAACTCAAGGATTCTGATATGGTCCATAACTTATATCAGTAAATGCACAGCCATTTTATCACTGTAACAATAATTTTAGGTAGACATTGGGACCAAAAGATGGCACTGAGTTGCTACCAATTCATATAGGTTTGCTTTCTTTCAATCTTTATCTTCTGTCTATCAATTGCTTTTTCTGAGATCTATTGATTTCTGTACTGATTAACCCTTTGGCAAATCAAACCACACCAATGACAAACCTCTAGTATGAAAAGAACTACTCTAGGTTCTACAAATGTTCCAAAGAATACACTAAGCTGCCTTCTGAAGATTGGGTTTACAGGCGAGATTGGTGATCACATCGGGCATATATTTATGGTTCACTGTATTGAACACACAGAGCTGGACTTATCCCTGCCTTCAGTCAGTTTCTTGACAACCTCAACCTTCATGGCTCTTCTCTTATTGGCTGAAAAGTAAAAGGAATAATGTAAAATATCGAAAACATGATGGGTAACTTGAGTCATTCTAAACTAAGACCAATTTTGCTTGTAAAGATAAATGATACAAGAATTGTGTATATTCAAAAGATAATGCAACAAAAATCAGTTCTCTTCATCCAAAGCTCTCATAACAAGGAGTCTCTGTCCCAGGGACCTTAGTCATTCTGGAGTATCCAAGTCCAGCTTCCAGGGCCCCAGTCATCTTGTAGTGTCCAAAACAGTTCATGTACTGGACGTTTAGTTTTTGAAGACATCTTACCCTGATTCTTAAACCATCCTCATAAAAAGCACTGCTCTTATCCTATCCAAAAACAACAAGATATGATTTGTAAATCTCTCATCTGCAGACAAAACAAAAACCACCCACTAATAACCAAAAAAGTAACAGTACAAAACAAAAAATAAAAACTTTTGAAAAATTGCTGCAACTTAAAAATCTAATAAATTTATTACACATGCATTAGAACATGCTCATCAAATGTCATTTAATAAACCTCAAATCGAAAAAGTTTTAAAAAAATGGATACAAACTGCTGTAATCACCTTTCTAATCAGCTAATCAACACATGACCATCATCAAGTGTGTAAAAATTGATGTAATCACTTGTATAATCAGTTATTCAACTCATGACCATCAAGTGTGTAAGTCACTGTAATCACATATATAATCAGCTAATCAACACATGACCATCATCAAGTGTGTAAAAATCACTGTAATCAGCCAATCAACTCCTGACCATCATCAAGTGTGTAAAAATGACTGTAATCACCTGTCTAATCAGCTAATCAACTCCTGACCATCATCAAGTGTGTAAAAATTGATGTAATCACCTGTCTAATCAGCTAATCAACTCCTGACCATCATCAAGTGTGTAAAAATTGACGTAATCACCTGCTAATCATCCAATCAACTCCTGACCATCATCAAGTGTGTCAAAATCACTGTAATCACCTGTATAATCAGCTAATCTACTCCTGACCATCATCAAGTGTGTCAAAATGACTGTAATCACCTGTCTAATCAGCTAATCAACTCCTGACCATCATCAAGTGTGTCAAAATGACTGTAATCACCTGTCTAATCAGCTAATCAACTCCTGACCATCATCAAGTGTGTCAAAATGACTGTAATCACCTGTCTAATCAGCTAATCAACTCCTGGCCATCATCAAGTGTGTCAAAATGACTGTAATCACCTGTCTAATCAGCTAATCAACTCCTGACCATCATCAAGTGTGTAAAAATTGATGTAATCACCTGCCAATCAGCTAATCAACTCCTGACCATCATCAAGTGTGTAAAAATTGATGTAATCACTTGCACTTGTATAATCAGTTATTCAACTCCTGACCATCATCAAGTGTGTAAAAATTAATGTAATCACCTGTTTAATCAGCTAATCAACTCCGACCATCATCAAGTGTGTCAAAACTGATGTAATCAACTATATAATCAGCTAATCAACTCCTGACCATCATCAAGTTTGTAAGCATTGATGTAATCACCTGTCTAATCAGACATTTCTGATATCATACTGAAATTGATTTGGGATGAAGTAGGGATATATGGATGAATCGAAAGCATGCTAAAATAGATTTGGGATGAAGTCTAGATGTGTGGATCCATGGAAAGCCCCAAAACATAAGCCCCCTTTTGCTATCAATTTCTTTGCAGTCAACCTTACTGCTATTTATTGTGCTATAGACTACACATTTTCACTGTTTAGAAGCTTACTATGGACTATACATTTTCCATGATTTAGAAGTTGACTAAGGACAATACACTTTCATTGCTAAAGTTGTCTATGGACTATACACATTTTCACTGCATTAGAAGTTGGCTACAGACTACACATTTTCACTGCATTAGAAGTTGGCTACAGACTACACATTTTCACTGCATTAGAAGTTGGCTACAGACTACACATTTTCACTGCATTAGAAGTTGGCTACAGACTACACATTTTCACTGCATTAGAAGTTGGCTATGGACTACACATTTTCACTGCATTAGAAGTTGGCTATGGACTACACATTTTCACTGCATTAGAAGTTGGCTACAGACTACACATTTTCACTGCATTAGAAGTTGGCTACAGACTACACATTTTCACTGTATTAGAAGTTGGCTATGGACTATACACATTTTCACTGCATTAGAAGTTGGCTACAGACTACACATTTTCACTGCATTAGAAGTTGGCTATGGACTAAATTTAGAAATTGGCTACAGACTAAACATTTTCTATGCTTCAGAAGTTGTTCATGAACTACATTTTTTTCACTCATTTAGAAGCTGACTACAGACTATAAATTTTTGATGCTTTAGAATCTGGCTATAGAATATAAATTTAAATACGCAATGTAAAACATCTTTGCCATTTATGTCATTTCCGTCATAGACAAATCCATGCATTTATACAACTGAAAATGTAACCTTTTGGTAAACCACAAAATGTGTAAGTCCATAAAAATAAAGGAATTCCCATTATTACATTACAACCACATCAAAAGATCAACACAGGATATTCCAATGAAGGAGCTGTTACTAAAGTGAACTGGTTATTGCATGGAATACTTCATGTTAGACTCCATATTTTTCTAGAACTATGTCATGCCTGTTGAAATACAAATATAATGGATGAGTAGAAGCAAGTGGCATTTCATAGAATTACTGTATATATTCACTCATAGTTTGAGTCTAACTACTAACTGCACAGACCCAGATCTACTATTACATAAAGTGCCGGCAGATCTGGATCAATGCAGTTTGTTAGAAGTAATCACAATAATAAGCAATGCAGACCCTGAATGGCTGGCAAATTATGCAACAGATGATCAGGGTGTCTGTTGTTTGCAACTGTACTCAACTTTTAAGCAAGTATGTATGGTAATTTTTAAGTTTTTTCAGTAACTGGTTGAATCACTGTAATCTGATGTTAAGTGAAAGGTCTCACAAGATACCACACATGATATTGGCAAACTCACCTTCCATATAAACACTCTTGTCAAAATGTCCAGCTGCCATCTGCAAATTACTGGAAGAAGAAAAAAAGCTCAGATTATCATTTCAGTGATGGAAATAAAGCTGCAAAATAATCAAAACTTCATCCTTTGATTTACTCTGGTTTCTTCAGCATGTCAGGATGACCAAAAAAATACACAAATTATATTTCATTATATTTTATGTAAAAATTCCACATGTAAAATAATAAAGAGATCAATATACCAATCAATGTTTCATCAAAAGAACAAAGTAATAATATGCCAACTTTATAGGGTTAAAAGATAGGCCAATATGCTTGTGACGAACAAACTGCAAGTTGACTGCTCCTTCATATCAGCCCATTTGGATAACTTGCAAACCTGCAGAGGCAGGTGTGGATCTTGTTTATTATCATATGACTCCAATATGGCTTCACATTAAAAAACATAAATTGAAAATGTCAAATGAAAACTTGATATATTACTCATTTTATCGTCTAAAATACCAGCTAGTGCATGAAATTCACGCATCATCATCTTATCACACATTTTAATAAAAACTTATATATTGTATCAATGCAAATGCTGGTAAAAGTCTTCTGGTGGCAACAACATATGAAATCGATAACAATTCAGGATGCCTTGTTATGTGATATTCTATCTTTTAATTAGGTTCCAGTGAAATTGTCATAAATGTTACATGCCTTCATTTATTCAAATATGAAAAGAGTCAATCAATTGACACATTGGATGCCCACAAACATAATGACCCTTTGACATCACATAAGCTAATTAAAAGATTAGTTGTCTCTGTCACACAGATGCCCAAAAACTTAATGGCCCTCTGACATGATGACACAAGCTAATTAACAGATTAGTTGTCTTTGTCACAGTGATACCCACAAACTGAATGGCCCTCTGACATGATGACACAAACTAATTAACAGATTAATTGTCTCTAACTGTCACAGTGATGCCCACAAACTTAATGGCTTTTGGCATGATGACACAAGCTAATTAACAGATTAGATGTCTCTGTCACACTGATGCCCACAAACATAATGACCCTCTGACATGATGACAGAAGCTAATTAAAAGATCGTGTATAAATGTCACACTGATGACACAAACTAAATAACAGATTAGTTGTCTCCAAGTGTCACAGTGATGCCCACAAAGTTAATATCCTGCTGACATGATGACACAAGTTAATTAACAAATTAGTTGTCTCTGTCACAGTGATGCCAACAAACTTAATTGCCCTTTGACATGATTACACAAAGTAACATATTAATTGTCTCTAAGTGATGCCCACACACTTACTGACCCTTTGACATGATGATACAAGCCTATTAACAGATTAACTGTCTCTGACTGACTCCAGTACCTGACATATGCCATCATCACAGTTACATATTCCGGTGCAGGTCAGCCTTATTTCTTGCAGACAACTAGAAAGATTTTGATTTTGGCTAATGTGTGATTGTTGCTCAAACTTTGCATTGATGCATTCGATACACAACTTGTAAGTTCTAAAAAAAACATCCATATTTATTATTATTCTTTTGTCTTTTCAGTTTGGTTTTTTTCAGTCTGGATATAGTGTTTTGGGTCATTGTGACTGCCATATGGCAACTGTGCTTATTGGTACAAATGAATTGGAGCATGTTCACCTAAAATAGCAGGAATTAACTAGTACAGCCATAGTGATGCATTTGCTCAGGTGGTTTATCAGTGCAATTCAAGCTTTGAAGCATCTGTTCATTTGTTCTTGTTTATGATGGATCCATATGATTTGATACTGAGAGGCAGGCCACTCCAATTTTGCTAATGCACACATTTGTGAGTACTGCATGCCAACTTGATTTACATTAAAAGTTTGCAATCAATTTATTAGCTTTATCTTCATATATAGCATTCAATAATATTACAAATTTAGTATACAAATATTTGTGTAGGACAAAGGAGATTATAATTCTTATGTATCAATGACACCACCCCCAACATACCATAAACTGTCACTATTACCCAAAATTTGTTTTCCTTGCCATGTTACTTACCCACATCCCCATTTATGCTGCTGTTGATGCTTATGTACGATGATGATCACAGAAGCTGTGAGTGTGAATTTCTGACTTGTTGGTGTAGTTTTTTATGTATTGCCTGCTGTAAAATCAGAAGCTTTTTTGGCCTCTAATTGGTTTTGTATGATAATGATTATAAAAATGATAATATGTTTCTTTTATTTTGGAGTCAAATTCAAAATGATTTCCATGTGACTGAGTCTTTTCCAAACATTTTGAGCACAAAACACATATTCAAGCTCCAAACCCAAATATTAGATAAAATATTTACGGTGCACCTATGTCAATTAAATTTAATTATGCAGTAGGAGACAATGTCATAAAAAATAGGGAAGTTTCCTTATTCTCACTTTATTCAAATTACAATTTGGCTTTTAGAAGTTTTGGGACTTCAACCTTGAGCCTGAGTGGCACAAAAGTACTAAGAATAAGTTAGAAGAACATGCACATTAGGGGCAATAATTTCTCCAAATGATGACATAGAATGCCCAAAAATTATGATTTATATGTGTTTTAATAATGATTAAAAAGCAAAATATAATTTTATTGTAGTGATTTTTATAGGAATTATTTACTTTTTTCTATTTATTGCTCCATTTGTGTAATGAAGTCACTTGGTCATATTTAATTGGACAGCGTTTTCCTCATTTTGTATGTCTGTTAATCATTATTTACAAGTATATTATAGTTCCACCGAGAACATGTAAATATATATTCTGGACTGTCACAATCATAATCTCACTCTTATATTTTAAGTTCCGATTCACAATTTACGATATCTGTCTAATCGAGTAAAATCAAGTGTGATTGAGTGACATAATTACAGGGACTGCACCTGAAATTGGTAAAAAGTAACTTATTCAGATCAAAATCACTTAAATAAAAGTCTGGTTTGCTTATTATTATTATTATTATTACTATTATTATTATCATTATTATTAAATCAATTAAAAATCATAATATTGGGCTGTACACCAATATATACACCCAAAAGATGCAAATAATTGTGTATTTCCATGTGTATTTAGGTTTTTGAGCATATTTTGGTGTTTCTAGTAACCGTAAAACTACAATCCAAATTTAATTCAAATCCCACAATCCTTAGTAAATAAGTGCTGCACGAAACAAAAGTCAGGTAAAAAGACAAATGGGGCCACAACTTTTGTCAATGATGTCTTACTATGCTAGAAATAGGACTTGTTCATCATCTTACCAATATGTACATACTAAATGTGGTTAAAATACAAGAATCCTTAACAAAATCATTCTTGAAGATAAAACAAATTAAGTGTATGGAAAATCAGGGTTGTAACACCTCTAAATGATAATGTAGAATACTGGAAATCAAAATCTTTTAAGGTCTCATCAATGCATAACTGCATGACCAGTTTGGTTGAGATCCAACAATCCTTTGTAAAGTAATATTATGGGATGAAATATCAGGGCACATAACTCGAGTAAACTATGTAATGAAATATTTGAAAAATTGAATCATTTCAGATCTGGCCAATATAAAGCAACATATCATGTTTGGATGATTTACAACAAATCGTAATAAAGTTATGCTGTGGGAGGATGGAAAATTGGGGGACATAACTTCTGTAAATGATGCTGTGGGATACTGTAATATGAACTCATTCAAGGTCAAACAAAAAAAAAAAAAAAAAAAACAGCAGGCAAACTTTGGTTGAAATCCAACAAATATAATTAAATTTATATTGCCAAAACCAAAGTCCAAAGAACCTGCAATCAGGGGACATAACTCCTATAAATGACGTTGTGGAATGCTGGAAATCAAACTAATTTAAGGTCTCATAATGATCAAGGAACATGCCAAATGTGGTTGAAATCCAATAAACCTTGGTGAACTTCAGCTGTGGAAGCCAAAGTTAGGTGGACAGGAAATTAGGCTCTCAATGAGAAAATATAAGGTTTTAATTCCTTTTAATTCCTTTAAGGTCTGCTCCAACTAAAGTTACATGTCAAATGTGGTTAAAATCTAATAATTTTCAATGAAGTTGTCTTGTTGATACCAAACAGTTGACATATTGATGGATGGATGAAGAGTCAGACAACAGTTGACAGATTGATGGATGGATGAAGAGTCAGACAACAGTTGACAGATTGATGGATGGATGAAGAGTCAGACAACAGTTGACAGATTGATGGATGGATGAAGAGTCAGACAGGGCTATAATTATCATAAATATAGTTTGTACATTTGACAATGAGAAAGTGTGGCAGATACCAATATGTGTATGAATTTATTATGACATCCATTCTTTCAGCATGTGCTTAATATTGTTCAGTTTCTGCCAGTAGTTACTGCCATTAGAAAGAATATTTTTACTTTAAATGACAGTATCTGGTAAAATGGGCAATTATAGTGCTACATTTCATTATAACAATAAGAGAAAAGTTAACATTGCAACTCTTTATCTGAAAAAGAGATTAAGGTACCAAACGTGGCAGGAAATAGGGCTGGAATTATTGCTAGATTTGATATTAACTCATTCAGCCCCAGCACTGTTATCAGTACCTCTGCTGCTATGCCCCAGAAGCACTAAGCTGTGTCTAGCTGCTTGTGCCCCAGAGTTTTTACCCGTTTGAAAACATCGTGCACATGCATTCACCCTTACCTTAATTTCTCTTCTTATATCCAATTAAAATCCATGAAATGTTCACCATTTATTCCAAATGAATTTGGCTACACTGCGATGTATTTTTTTCCTTCCTATTTGTCCAAGTCTTTCACAACTTATTTATACACTTTCTACAATAATATGTTTTTCCGCAAGAACTCTATCATCATCGCTGCCAGAATCGTCCTCTTTTGATGATTCAATCTCAGAAACTTCTATGTCTGAATCTAAATCTCGCAAATTATCCAACTGCTGAACATATCTTTCCTCAGCTTGCACAATATTTTCGAGATCAAACCCGAGAAACTCCTCATTTTTGCTCTCATCAAAAATCACTCTTATGTCTGCCATCATTTACGATTTTTCATGAACAGAACATGTGTAGTGCAACTGCTCTCAAACAATTCTAAACAATTTAAATTTCCACAAATGAAAGTAAAATCATTTCTGATTGGTTTAATAGTTGTTTAGTTCTTGGAAAAAACCCATTTGTAACCAATCAGAGACAATGTATCTAACACACATTCATCACACCTGGAGACAGGATCAGCCACTAAATGCAGTAAACAATCCACGACTACAGGCAGGATCGACCAATGAATGCAGAAACCAGATCACGCTTACAGACAGGATTGGGGCCAAATGAGTTAAAGTATATAAAAACATCATCCAGTCTCTAAATTTTGGCACAAAGAAATCAGCTAAAAATCATTCTTAACTTTTACACAAGTATTTATTTATACATCTGAACAAATAGTATTTTAAAAACATGTGGTAAAAAAAGTTGAAGACAGTATCGTAATAAGATCAGATTAATAAATTATACATATACAGAAAATGTAATAGTTGAGTCTAAATGTAAATACACATAAACTGCAAGACATAAAAACTATGACCTACCTTTCTTTGCCTGGCTGTATGACAGTATCAAACACAGCATATACTGGGCGGTGGTCTGAACATCGAATACTTGCAGGTGAATCATAACAGATGCAAACTGTAGAATTCTTCTTCTTAGCACGGTATAGGATTCGGTCCTGCAGAGTGTTAAAAGAAGAAATGCAAGTTTAGAATATGCAGAGCAATCACCAAAATTTTTCTCCCACTGTGAGCCCACTTTAATTCATAGACATAGACATCTTGGTGCCTCAAACCAAGAAAATAAAGACCCCAAGGAAAAAAAAAGACCTGTTTAGAATCATTTACAGCTTCTTTCTCAATAAAGAAAAATGATACACCGCAAAAATGAATGAAACGTAATACATGTATAAAGAATCCTTTTGACAAATGTAGTTTGCATAACATTTTTATGGGTATACACATTTATGGGTGGAAGTAAACTTAAACTTTCCAGTGAACTTAAGATCCTGTAATCCTCGGTTGAATGTGACTAATATTTTCAACCTAAATTTCTGGATACAGTAAAGTAGGCTGTACAAGCAATGTTCATCTCTTTGGGTCATGACAAAGGTTAAAAAATTGCTGTCAAAAGTTGAGTTTTCTTATGTGGTATAGATTTATGCATGAAGAAAACCAATAACATGGCAAATCTGGGTTAGATTTTTCTTCTCTTATTCATTTAACAATTGCAACTGTGTTCAGGGACTATAAGTTTTTCCAGGTACAAGTCCCTATGCACAGGTGGCATTTAGTAATCATCCCCAGGGACTATTAACTTTTTCCATGTACAAGTCCCTTGGGCAGTTGGCATTTAAAATAACTGTGTCCATGGACTACAAGAATTTCTATGTACATTTCACTTGGCCAGGTGGCATTTAGTAATTGTGTCATGGTATTATAAGTTTTTCATGTACATGTCCCTTGGGTAAATGACATTCAGTAATCGTGTCTGGGGATACAAATTTTTCCACATATAAGTCCTCTCGGCTAGTGGCTTTTATAGGCCTAAAAAAACTTCGGATACAATTTGGTTTAGTTTTAATTCATTTCTTTTACATTCTTTCAAAAAAAGTGGTTTTGGAATTTTAAATACTCTTTAAAAGCCACTTGCCATGGGATGAGTACTTCAAATATAGAAGTCAAACTCTAAAAATCCAAGCCAATTTTCAAGTCAGATTATCCCAAATTCAGTTTGTTAATGTAATGAATATCTTCTTCAGGATTTATAACAACAAAAAGTTGATTATTTTTATTCTTTAGAAAGCTAAAATTATTTGAAAGTTTTCAAGCAAAAATGATAGAAAGAGTTTGAAAGGTAAAATCATAGACAAAGACCATTCAATCAATAAATGTTGCTTGCATAATGATACAGATGAAATATGAAACACTGAAAATCCTCACAGAAACAAATAACAATCTTAACAAGAAAACACATTTTTCTAGTGAATTATGTTGTCATGAGAATATAATCAAATTAACATTAGGAATATAAGCCTGCAGTATCTTTAATCTAAGCATTTATCTTTTCTATGACATACTGACAAAGGGCAATAACTTGTATATTATCTCTGCATGCCAACACAAGGTGTTGCTAGTTTTTAAGATGAGCAAAATACCAATGAAGATGCTTGTATAGTGCAGTGGCAGGAAGATTTTTAAAAAATAATGTGATCAGGTAAGCATTCTTGTAGAAACATAATTTACTAGAAAAATTTGCTTTTTAAATTGAATATGTTCCCTGATCACATTAACATTAGGGACCTCAGGCGGCCAAGTGGTCTGATGTGCTCACCATTACCGATCATTCACATGTCTCATCTCTGTTTACATGGGTTTAAGTTTCAGATTTGGCCAATAGGGGCATGTGAGAAAACTTGCCAGTAGCTATGGTCAGTGGTTCTTTCTGGTGTTTTCCCAGGTTCTTCCTCCACCATATTTACAAGTTACAATTTATGTGGTGAAATATGGCATAAAAACCTACAACAACATTAACATTATGAGAATAGGTAACAGATGGAGCGAATGCTGAGTGTCCTACCTACACCTTGGGTCTCATTCCAGGAAATTGTGTGTGTGTGATCTGGAAAATTTCAGTCATATCGCTACGATGTCTGCAGTGTGACAGTTTATAGTGATGTCTAGCACTAGGGCATCATGCCACAGACATGTAGCATATGTCCCACCCAGTCACATTATTCTGACACCAGGCCAACCAGTCCTAACAGTAACCTCTTAATGCTGAGCACCAAGCGAGGCAGATGTTAGTACCATTTTTGTAAGTCTTTGGTATGACTCGGCAGGGAATTGAACCCATGACCTCCCGCATCAATCCAGTGAAGAAAGATTTTGATTCTCAATATGAATGATAACTCGCTCTCCCACTTAAATGAACACAGCCTATGGTCATGAGATTTGTGACCACTATATCAGGTGCAATCTTCTTACCATCAAAAATTAATTTGCAAATCTCACGAAACTAAGAGGATGTACTGGTTTTTGATTGTGTCTGATTGTTACCTAAGCCATAGCCACAGTACCAATCAGAGTCAGGTTTTGTTTCTGCAAAGCTAAATCCATGAGATAAAAACTTGAGAATGTTGACTCTATATGCCAGGCAACTGCTTCTGTTATGTTTCTGATTGAAATGTTGCATTCAAATGTGAGACTCACCAAGACTGATCTAATTTCATGAGTAGATGTCCTCAAGAGGTGATTCGGATCTTTTAAGACTTCAGAGAATGCTGAGCGTAAAATCCACTTATGCTATTAAGATCAGGCTTGAGGAAATATCCTCTTTCTTGCCTTTATGAGGAAAAAAAGAGTCATCTGCAGTTGCCACAATTTATCTCTGTGTACTTCAAATAGTGTTTGAAGGTTTGAACAGGATCTTGCATGGCCACTGCTCTTGACCTACCTATAGATGAGAGGGAGTGTATGATTTCCCAATGACAGTAACCAGCTGTTGGCTAAAAAGCCTGGTTGTATCACTGAATGATTTGCACTGAAATAAAGATAATTTAGATTGATTGAAAGGGAATATAACTTGCTCATCCTGCATGCTGAAGTTAAAGCTATCAGAAACTGGTTTTTATAGCAGCAGCTTCAGAGAGGTCTGGGATAACAGCTCAAACTAATCTGAAATTAGCTATATTAAGACCCAGGCCAGATTCCATTTTGAAAGCAGCATGAAAAATTTGGGCATATTCAAAACAAAAGTGGCTAGAATGGCCGATACATCTTTATCATAATCGATATAACTTTTGCCATGATGCCTGAATGTGTCATATCACAGAGCAGTAGTCTTTGATAGGAATTGAGGCTAACTTTATTTCCTGTGAGAGCCAGAGAAAAGTCAGCAAGATGAAAGCTTGAGGCACTTAAAGGAACAATTTTATCAAAAACATGCCATTAAGCCTTATAAGCCTTCAGAATGAAAGGCCTTCTTTGCCTGTGAAATTCTCTTCATGATGAAAGATCTAAATTCTTTCTTTTGCAAGGTTGTCCTGAACAGAGCTTTGAATGAAGAAGAAGACAGTCTGCACTGGGATGGAACACCTGAGACCATGCTTATTTGAGTTTAGTCGGAATCTATCTCTAGATCAAGTAAATCCTTGGCCAGGACTTGTCAGACATGAGAGGGGCTATCAGAATTATCTTGCAATTCTGACCTCTTATCTTCTATATTATTTTTAGTACTAAGATCATGAGTAACGACCCATAATCCCTCCCAACTGATTGGCAGTGCATCCATGGCCCAAGCTTCTGGGTCTGGAACTAGTAAGACAAACGTAGGTAATTTGTAGTTCCACCATGTTGTAAAAAGATGGTGATTGGATGGCCCTGAAGTGCACAAATCTGAAGAAAAACTGATGGAAGAAGTCACCAAATCTGATGAATAACCTGACCCTTTCTGGCACGAGATTCAGCCAGGACAACGAGTCTGCAGGGAATGTGTCTGGCTTGTATACTAAGCTGAAGTTGGCAGCACCAACACAGAACTGACAAACCTGTATGCACAGTTTAGCGGATTTGGTACCCAAATTGTTTGTGAAGGTAACTCGTTGCTATGGAGTTGTCTTACATAATCAGGACTGATTTCCTGCAGAGTCCAAGACTGAAAGGCATTTCTGATAAACTTCACTTCGAGGAATTTGATGTGAAGTGGTAGTTACCTTGGCACTGATGGTAACAAAATCCGACAAAAAGTGGGCTCTACAAACTGTATCGATTGTATCTATACCTAACATCACTTCCAGTTGGGGGTTTTCCGGAGGGATTCCTGTTGTAATCCAACTGTGCTTGTGCCACTGACACAGGAATGATTGTAGCTTGTTTATTAGACTGCTCCGGTGGTCTAAGTGGCCAGAGCTTAAAAATTAGTGACATGAAAAGGTAATGTGTAAGAGTTATTGGCCCTTTGTCCCCATGCTATAGATGGAAAAGACAAATTTTTTCTTTAAGTAGGCATGGATTTGGGAGTTAGCAGTCTTACATTCTTAATGTTAATATGATCAAGGAATGTATTCAAGGAGAAATTTTATGAATATGCATGGAAGTATATACAAGGTTTAACATAATCCTGGCTAAATAGTACTGAATCAATTTCAGCACCCAAACTAGACATAGTAGATAATGATAATGCATACATGCCAACCCTCTGAGAGGTATAAGCATAATCGTTGCTAATACTTAGCAAAAATGCGTAATTTGGACATAAAAAGTGTAATCTGTATATTACATGCCAGAATTATAGCATGTATGAAGAGATACATTTTTACGACTAACCTGGTTCGGCAGCTGGTCAAATTCTTGACACAAATGGCAAAATCCGTATGTATTAGAATCAGAATACAAACACAAAATATACTGAAAAATTCTTTGTATTCAGCACTCACTTCAACTAGTCTACATGCATAACCTTTGCTGAATGATCGTGAACTGGAATTCCGCAATGATCATGGTCAACGCAATGATCATGGTCAGGTCCTCTGAGTGCTGTATTATGTTACTTGCATATTCTTCTTTTAAAGTTTGTAAAGCAGCAGTGATTTGTCACTTTTTCTGATCTGACATGTTTTGAAGTTTGAAACAATCCATCTCCTCTAACATTTTCCTTCATATAACAACAACTAACACCGAAAAGCGTTTCACTTAACATCCTGATGTCATTTTCTTTAAAATTATAGACTGGTTCACTACCTAACCAGTCTATTATTAAAATGAATCTGTTAAGCAAAATGCACTTGTGAAGAAACCTGTTTTCTTGGAATGGGGTCATATATTGTTGCTATAAATAGCAAATAAGGAAAGTTTTCTTATGCTTTTCTTATGCAGCAGACTCCTTTTAAAGAATATTCTCAAATTTATGAGTGGAAATAAAGAGATGATAATAAAAATGACAGAAACTTTTTATTGCTTTATTTTTTAGTTTTTAGTGTAGTAAAAAAGAGTAATCCATATGAAGTCTCGTGAAAAACGTAATTTGCTGAAAAAAGCATAATGATTACACCAGAATCGTAATGGTTGGCGTGTATGATTATGGAAAATAGGGTTTAAAAAATCCTTAAAATAAATGTATAGTTTTTGTCATTTTTATTCACAGCTGTATATTGTAGTGAGTATCTTCAGTTGGAATTTTGTATGTGCGTTGGTTTTATTTTAAGATATTACGAGCGTAAAATTTCATAGATCTATAAATAGATGCTTATGTATGTCCTGACAGTTACTAATAGCAGATTAGTAAATATATTTACAAGTTCATCATGTTTTTTTTGTATTGGAAAGGTCAGTCAGGTTGTACCTTAGAAGAATTAAGTTAATTCCCATGAAACGGGTTATATCACGTGAACTTTTATTACAATGTTGGTCATTTGCAATCTGTCGTGTAGCAGTAGTGATAATATGCATGTTTTAGCTTTCTTGCTTGTACCTAAGTATCTTGGACTGGACAGCTTTCATATTCTTATTTCTTGTGTTCTTGTTGTAACATCAAGTCTGCATATGTATTTTGTGTTGTATTCAGATATAATTCGAGAGGAAAAACATTATTATTACTGTGTAGGAATCAGTGTGTCATTCCGAACAAAAGACTTACTACTGAGAACTCTGTGTGACATTTGGAACTTAAGATTAACTGTGTAGGAATCAGTATGTAATCAAGAACTTAAGACTTACTACTGAGAACTCTGTGTGACATTTGGAACTTAAGACTTACTGTGTAGGATGGGATCCTATTTTTAGCTGAGGTGTCGTATGTGTCAGCATCAATGTCGAACTTGTAAGTGGGTTTAAAATTAATCCTGCCTTCCTGGAAGCCTGTGAAAATTGCACCTGAATAAGACAAAGTAAACATACAAAATAAGTATTTTTATCAATAAGCAAAAGTAAACATAAATAATATTTGTTATCGGTTATGTTACACTGGAAGCTCTCTAATTCAGACCCTCAATACTGTGATGTCACTTTTTTCATGGAGTACCAATTTTAGTGGATCTGACGGTTTTAAGAATATGACCCAATGAACAATGGTCTCTCACTGCAAACAATAGGATCCGTTCCATAAATGAAATAACCCAAAAATGTTATATTTTTGCAAATTATGACAACTGAAACCCATGAAAATATATGAATTACCATATATACTCAATTATAAGTTGAGTCCAAACAACACAGACCAGAATCTGCCAATGCATAATGTGCAGGCAGATCTGAGTCTATTTGGTTTCTTCTACTGATTACTTTTAACAAACTGCATAGACCCAGAAATGCTAGTGCATCATGCAATGGCAGATCTGGGTCTGTGCAGTTTGAAATCCAGGACTTAGCATCTAAGCAAGCATGTATGGTAACAGTATTCAGGACTTGTTTTGATTGCAGCCACAAAATCTTCACACATAAATTCTGACAATGAGTAATTTGTTCAGCTGTCTTACTCAGTCTGAATGATTGAACCTCTTGGTTTCACAATTGTGATGATCCCAAATTTGTCAACAAAAGGATCTAAAAAGAAAGGCAGAAACAAAAATGAAACTTAATGCACATTTTCATGTACAAGTCAGTTCACCACCAGATGGCAGTTCTCGGGTTCGGCCAATGTGGGTATGTGAGAAAGTTTTCTCGAGGGTCGGCGGTTTTTCCTGGGTATTTCCCGGGTTCTTCCTCCACCATTAATACTGGCCGCCATGTATAGATATTGTGTGCTGAAAAATGGCGGTAAACCCTACTACAACAACAACAACAACCAGATGGCATTAAATTATGTCAAAGAATCACTGTGATATGCTAACGGTAAGAAATCTGGACAGATGGACTGAATCACTGTGCCATGCTAATTGTAAGAAATATGGACAGATGAACTGGTCACTGTGCTATGCTATTAAAAGAAATATTGACAGACTGAGTAACTTTGCAATGCTAATTGTAAGAAGAAATAGGAATGAGTCTCCATTCTATGCAAACTGTAAGAAATATGGACAGATAAAATCATTCACTGTTGTAATTGTAAGAAATATGGACAGTTGAATTAAGTCAATGTGATATGTTAATTATAAGAAGTATGGACAGATGAAATGACTCAATGTGCTATGCTAATTATAAGTATGGACACCTGAACTGAGTATATGTGCTATTCTAATTGTAAGAAGTGTGGACAGATGAACTGAGTCAATGTGCTATGCTAACTGTAATAAATATGGACAGAAGGAATGAGTCTCCATTATGTGCAAACTGTAAGAAATATGGACACATAAAATCAGTCACTGTGTTTTGCTAATTGTAATAAATATGGACTGATGAACTGAGTGACTGTGCAATGCTAATTGTAAGAAATGTTGAGAGATGGACTGAGTGATTGTTCTTTGTTAAATGTAAAAAATGAGGACAGGTCGACCAAGTCACAGTGCTACACTAATTGCATGAAATATGGACAGATGGACCAAGTCACGGTGCTAAGCTAATTGTAATAAATATGATGTTAATCAGGTGTTACAGTCATGGTTTGGATTAAAAATGTCTGTAATATCTATATTCTAATTAGCAGCAATTATCCCCTATTTTACCTCATTAAACAATACATCAACAAGTCAGCCCCCATCCCTTATTTTTTCTCATTACACAATACATCAACAAGTCAGCCCCTATCCCTTATTTTATCTCATTAAACAATACATCAACAAGTCACCCCCCATCCCTAATTTTATCTCATTAAATAATACATCAACAAGTCAGCCCCCATCCCTTATTTTTTCTCATTACACAATACATCAACAAGTCAGCCCCCATCCCTTATTTTATCTCATTAAACAATACATCAACAAGTCAGCCCCCATCCCTTATTTTATCTCATTAAACAATACATCAACAAGTCAGCCCCCATCCCTAATTTTATCTCATTAAATAATACATCAACAAGTCAGCCCCCATCCCTTATTTTATCTCATTAAATGATACATTATAAAGTCCACTATTTTATCTCAACAAGCCTTGCACCTGCATCATTTTCACAGCTGACAACTCATTTGATTTGAGCAATAGATTCAATGCATATTCATTGCCATAACAGAGTTTCATAATCAGTTACTTGTAGATGCTTATTTCCACAACTGACAAATACCTTTATCATTCATGCCACACACCTGACACCTGTTTAGCTGTGACCACCCTTTCATGAAATCATGTGAACTGTACAATCTAAGTGTAAGGGAAGTAAAAACTCACTCTCTAAATGTTTTTAAACTGTCAGTGTTTTGACCATTACCTTGTTACTTAACTATTGTACTCAGTGTTCTTCCCTGAGCCTTTAACCATAGCTGTCCTACAATGAATTCTTTTAAACTTACAATGATTTAGAACCCACAGCTATGCTATGCACCTGTGCTGATAAACTTTTATGTTAAATAAACATCCTGTCACCTAATATTCAAATGACATCTGTTCTTATCTCTTCTTGGGAAATGAATTAAGATAATCCAGTCCTTCAAAATAATTACTCACACACTTATCCATTTTTTATTGTACCTGGCTTGAATGACTGCCAACATATATATATATATATATATATATATATATATATATATATATATATATATATATATATATATATATATATATATATATATATATATATATATATATATATTATACCAGTTACAAAATATCACGTATATTACATTAAATAAATGGACACAACTGCCTTCAGAAAAAAGTAAATTTGCATCAACCTATCCACATGCTGGCCTGGCCACAAAGATCAGAGAGTGATGTCAGTAATGGTGATTCCAATTTAGATAGTGAGATTTCCCCCAAGGAAAAAGCTTTAGAAACAAAGTACAGGGTTGAACACTGAGCTGAAGACTTCCTATACTTGGGTGGAAATTGTTGGATTAAATGGTAAGTTTTCATACTGCCAAATTTTGTTTCAAATCTGTGTACTTACCAGCAGATGAGATTGGTGGGTGGGTGGTACATTTCCCCAGGCACTATTACAATATAGTATTTTTATTTTTATAGTAGTAAAAATAGTTGTAGTTGTAATTTGTCTCATTCTTATTAATTTTTTAACAGTGTAATGATGAATAAAGGTTGCATTTCAGCCACCAGTCACTCATATAATAATTATAATAATAATAAGGACTTTGTATAGCGCCTAATCTTTAGAAGCTCTAAGCACTTTACAACATTAGACATCACCTATAACATAAAAAACATATATAATAATATGATTACAAAAACAAACAAACGGGGCCCCGCGTGGCCGAGTGGTCTAAAGCACTCTCCATTACCCATCACTGCCATCTCACCTCTGTCTGCGTGGGTTCGAGTCTAGGATTCAGCCAATATGGGTATGTGAGAAAGCTTGTCAGTAGCTTCTCGTGGGTCAGTGGTTCTTCCCAATTTTTTGGGGGGTTCTTCCTCCACCATTAATACTGGCCGCCATGCATAGCCTATTGTGTGCTGAAAAATGCGTTAAACCCCACAACAACAAAAACAAACACCATGAAATTAGAAAACATAAAAAAACATGCTGAAAATATTTAAGGTAGGAAACATTATTAGGTCTCTAAGTTTGTTCTTGCAGTCGAAATAAGTGAGTTTTAAGAGCACTCTTGAATGGGATCACTGTGTCTTTGTGTCTAAGTTCAGTGGGCAATTCATTCCACATATAAGCTTAGCAAGATAAAAATAGCTTGATTAGTAAACCTTAAATGTGTGCTGCTCTATTAATTTCTCATTTCTCTTTTCTGTCTATCCAATTGGGAAAAGAAGCGTCTGACCTCTGAGAACACATGAGATTGAAAAAATCAAATTTTTCTAGACTTTCATCTGGTCAGGCAATGTTATCATTGTAAAAGGTAGCTGGTATTTTCAAGACTGAAACTTTATTGATACATTTTCTTATCAGAAGAGAAGATGACAGCAGATATTTCTTTAAGAATGAAATTACTTTTCACAAGAAAAATGTTGCCAAATTTCATTCAAAATGAATATTTTATATTAAGTGTTTCAGCCAATTCCCAACAACTTTCATACAATGCATGCTGTTGCAATCCATTTATAAAGCAGATAATGTAAAGACAACAGCTAATTCACTAAAATCAGGTTGGGTAATGACCTAGAAATGTTCCAGTTCTTCTGGCCAATCAGCAATCTTCCTTTCATGGCACGTGTGTGAAGCTGTCTAGAATGGAGGTTTGGCCAAAATGATCATTTTGTACAAAAGTTGGTGGAAATTGAGAAGGTTGAATTCTTTCAAATTCAAAGTCTGATTTTTTTCTCGTTAATGGTAATTACATATTTATATAATATCCTGCTGGCATTTTTATTTTGACATGACAATTTATTAATAAAGTGTAACAATGTCAGACCAATGTCTTAACTTCACCAATGAAATCAGAATGTATCTGTTGTGTAGATTTTCATGAACACAAATTATATAGGAGAAGGTAGTGAGAGATTTCAAACCTGATAACAAATAAAGTTGTGGACTTAATACATGTATGAATGCATTTTCTTGTGAAAGGACATATATAATATATAAAACAAGAAATAATATCTGGTTTTCATTCATTACTCAATATGTCAAAACAGAAAAAAATTGCCATTTGTTTTACTTCATGGGTATCACATTATCATAGGTTTCTATTTTTGTAGCCTGTTTTCCTTGTGTATGTTTTTAGAACCAAATGATTAGCAGAAAATTTATTCTTACTTGCTCTGCAAAACAAACAGAAAATATGCTACCTCAACTGATTGGGTGGGGTTGGGGGCACAAAAATGAATAAACAAAATTTGTCTAAATATAACATTTTCTCTGACCTTCCACCAGTAGCTTTGTTAGCTGGTCTCCTGAGAGAAGGTCCTCAAAGTTTGGATGCTGTTTGTCCTGTATGCTGGTGACCAGATCTTCCACCGCCTGCTTGCCCTTATAAATCTCAATACGGAAGTTCATATCTCCCATCCAGAACACATAGTCATACCTCACTGTCACATCTGGAAAAGACAAATCACAAACTTCCACAACCTCTTCTCTAAAAAAGGCTTAAGACTGTAAGATTCAAGAAAACTATGCAAGTCAACAATGAGAACAGTATTAGTGTGTGTGTGTGTGTGACTTGGATTTTTAACATAGCTTTAACAATGTTTCAGTCATATTGCTAAGATGTCTACAGTGTGACAGTTTATAGTGATGTCTAGCTCTGGCGCATCATGCCGCAGACATGTAGCATGATGTCCCACCCAGTCACATTATCCTGACACCAGGCCGACCAGTCCTAACACTAACCTCTTAATGCTGAGCGCCAAGAGAGGCAGCTGTTAGTACCATTTTTATAAGTCTTTGGTATGACTCAACTGGGGATCGAACCCACAACCTCTCCCATCCGCGGCAGACAATCTAACCACTAGGCCACCAGAGCAGTCGAACAATATTAGTGTTGTGTGGAAAACCACAGAGTGCACAATAATAACTAGACTAACTAAACAAGTCTCTGAGTAGATCATTGTTTTGTAAAGCTATGGTTTATAATGAGTCTGATTACCACGATGAACAAGAGTCCCTTGATAAGGCTCATATTCTACCTCATACTCTGCTGGTTGAGAAGAATTTCCAGGAATTCAAGATATGATATTTCTTCCGTGTAACTGCTGAGTGTTAAAACCATCTCTAATACTCTTCAGGGATGATAAGAAGATTTTCAAATTAAATTCTGTGGTTGTCAGATTGGTACCATTTACATTGGCAGCACCATATTTCATTCAATATGGCTGTCAAGGACACCATTTGGTGGAGAAAGAACCAAGAAATCCCAGAGAACAACCACTGACCCACTAGAAGTTATTAGCTTTCTCAAATACCCACACTGAATGAGCCAAAAGTAGAACCCATACAGACAGATGTGACATGTCAGTGATCTAACACAGTAAGCACATAAACTACTCAGCCACCAGGGACCACAACAAGGCATTAAAGGAAGTCTTGTGGTGAAAACCCTATGTTGATATTACCTTCTGTTCTGGAGTAACAATTGCAAGATTTTCATGATGGCTGCTATTGTGGCCATAATGGATACCAGATTTACACTATTTCCATTTAGAACCAACTAGATACCATAAAATGTCTTCCAGTGAAAACACAATGTCAATATGTTCAGCAGCATACTAAGATTGTAGTTGTTTTTCAATACCTCTATATCAGACAGAGCACCTTTGTCTTAGAGCTTAGGTTACATATGGGTGACTCCAAACAGCAATTAACAATTTTACTATTCTATGCCAATATACAATACCGCTAAATAATTACATTGTGATGATTATGGGTGTCTTTTTTTTAAAAGTATGATGGATAGATAACTGAACCGATGAAAATAGATTTGGTAAATAATTACACTGTGATGATTATGGGTGTCTTTTTTTAAAAGTATGATGGATAGATAACTGAACCGATGAAAATAGATTTGGTAACTTGCATGATACATGTATATGCAGTTCAATAGCAGAAAAAAGTATTTAAAAAATGAAAAGAAAGTTATTTCCTCCCAAAACACCAAACATTTTACATTCATTTTCAGTAGAATTATATTAGGGAATTTCTAATGTGGACAACCACTTTATCTTAGTAGGAACCAGACTGTGCAGTCTTATATAAAGTGTTTCAACACTGGATGCCCAGGGTAACCATGGATTTTCATATATTTTTCTACTCATATAATGTTATTCAACAATGACAAATGTTACAATATATTCACAAGCAGAGCTTGATATGGAAACCTTGTGAAAAACAGCTCATAAGCTGCACCAACTTTTCTATGGTATGTCAGTTTTTTTTTTCTGTTGGTTAACAACCCATATACAGTTTGTGACACAGTTTAACCCCCAAGATGCACATACAATGCACACTTGGAAATAGGTGAATAGGTATGGAAAATAGAGTAAGGTCATTATTTTTAATGTAATGTTCAGTAAATTCTGGGCAAGTGGTCACAGTAACCCAGTTGTACCCTCAGTGTAAGGTTGCATACAATATGGTTTGGAATTTTCACTAAATGACCTAATTTCTTCAAAATCTGGAATATGTGTTTTGGAGAGGTTAACACTTTTCTGTCAGCAAAGATGTGGTGTCACAAATGATCTGATTTTTGTGTCAAAGATTTGAGAGTCATCATTTATACACTGGACTCTGTATTCAACTGTAACTTACAAACAATATTACTGTATATCTAATGCGACAATATTACTGTGAACCTAATGGGACAATATTACCGTGAATCTAATGGGACAATATTACTGTGAATCTAATGGGACAATATTACTGTGAATCTAATGGGAAAATATTACTGTGAATCTAATGGGACATAATTACTGTGAATCTAATGGGACAAAATTACTGTGAATCTAATGGAACAATATTACTGTGAATCTAATGGGACAATATTACTATATACTTAATGGGAAAATATTACTTTTAATCTAATGGGAAAATATTACTTTGAATCTAATGGGAAAATAATACTTTGAATCTAATGGGATAATATTACTGTATACTTAATGGGAAAATATTACGATAAATATAATGGGACAATCTTACTGTACATCTAATAATATCACTAAATATCTCATGTTACAATATTAGTGTATATCTAATGGAACAATATACTGTATACCATACTGTATACCTAATAGGACAATATTACTGTATGTCTAATGGGACATCATTACTCTATACCTAATGGGACAATATTATTGTATGTCTAATGGGACATCATTACTGTATACCTAATGGGACAATATTACTGTATGTCTAATGGGACATTATTACTGTATATCTAATGGGACAATATTACTGTATACTTTATGGGTCATTATTACTGTATATCTAATGAGACAATATTACTTTGAATCTAATGGGAAAATATTACTTTGAATGTAATGGGATAATATTACTGTATACTTAATGGGAAAATATTACGATAAATATAACGGGACAATCTTACTGTACATCTAATGGGACAATATTACTGTGAATCTAATGGGACAATATTACTGCATACTTAATGGGAAAATATTACGATAAATATAATGGGACAATATTACTGTGAATCTAATGGGACAATATTACTGTGAATCTAATGGGACAATACTACTGTATACTTAATGGGAAAATATTAACTGTGAATTTAATGGGACAATATTACTGTATACTTAATGGGAAAATATTACTGTGAAATCTAATGGGAAAATATTGCTGCGAAATCTAATGGGAAAATATTACTGTGAATCTAATGGGACAATATAACTGTTTACCTAATGGGAAAATATTACTGTGAATCTAATGGGACAATACTACTGTATACTTAATGGGAAAATATTACCGTGAATCTAATGGGACAATATTACTGTATACTTAATGGGAAAATATTAGTGTGAAATCTAATGGGACAATATTACTGTAAATCTAATGGGACAATATAACTGTATACTTAATGGGACAATATTACTATGAATCTAATGGGACAATATTACTGTATATCTAATGGGACAACATTACTACATATATGAATCTAATGAGACAATATTACTGTATACTTAATGGGAAAATATTATTGTGAAATCTAATGGGAAAATATTACTGTGAAATCTAATGGGACAATATTAATGTATACTTAATAGGAAAATATTACCGTGAATATAATGGTACAATATTACAGTATACTTAATGGGAATATATTACTATGAATCTAATGGGACAATATTACTGTATATCTAATGAGACAATACTACTCTGACTCTAATGATATAATATAACTCTATACTTAATGGAAAATATTACCGTAAATCTAATGAGACAATATTACTGTATACTTAATGGAAAATATTACCATAAATCTAATGAGACAATATTACTGTATACTGAATGGAAAATATTACTGTAAATCTAATGAGACAATATTACTGTATACTTAATGGAAAATATTACTGTAAATCTAATGAGACAATATTACTGTATACTGAATGGAAAATATTACTGTAAATCTAATGAGACAATATTACTGTATACTTAATGGAAAATATTACTGTAAATCTAATGAGACAATATTACTGTATACTTAATGGAAAATATTACTGTAAATCTAATGAGACAATATTACTGTATACTGAATGGAAAATATTACTGTAAATCTAATGAGACAATATTACTGTATACTTAATGGAAAATATTACCATAAATCTAATGAGACAATATTACTGTATACTTAATGGAAAATATTACCATAAATCTAATGAGACAATATTACTGTATACTTAATGGAAAATATTACCGTAAATCTAATGAGACAATATTACTGTATACTTAATGGAAAATATTACTGTAAATCTAATGAGACAATATTACTGTATACTGAATGGAAAATATTACTGTAAATCTAATGGGACAATATAAATGTATACTTAATGGGGAAAAAATTACTGTGAATCTAATGAGACAATCTTACTGTATATCTAATGGGACAATATTACTGTATACTTAATGGGAAAATATTACTGTAAATTTAATGGGACAATATTACTGTATACTTAACAGGGAAAATATTATTGTGAATCTAATGGGATAATATTACTGTATATCTAATGGGTCAATATTACTGTATACCTAAGGGGACAATATCACTAAATATCTCATGTTACAATATTAGTGTATATCTAATGGAACAATATACTGTATACCTAATAGGACAATATTACTGTATGTCTAATGGGACATCATTACTGTATACCTAATGGGACAATATTATTGTATGTCTAATGGGACATCATTACTGTATACCTAATGGGACAATATTACTGTATGTCTAATGGGACATTATTACTGTATATCTAATGGGACAATATTACTGTATACCTTATGGGTCATTATTACTGTATATCTAATGGGACAATATTACTATATACCTAACGGGACATCATTACTGTAAACCTAATGAGACAGTATCACTATGGACCTAGAACTTCTAACTGATATTCTTGCCTGCTTTATGACATTCATTGGCACAATACCCCATTTTGCAGAACTCTTGCTTTAAAACAGTATTCTTGTTTCAACAAGGAACTATTATGTATACTTACAATTAATGATTACTGAATTAGTATGACATCTTACAAGATTAATGATGGTTGAATTAGTATGACATCTTACAAGCTTAATGATGGCTGAATTAGTATGACATCTTACAAGCTTAATGATGGTTGAATTAGTATGACATATTAATGACATATTACAAGCTTAATGATGGCTGAATTAGTATGACATATTACAAGCTTAATGATGGTTGAATTAGTATGACATATTACAAGCTTAATGATGGTTGAATTAGTATGACATATTACAAGCTTAATGATGGTTGAATTAGTATGACATATTAAAAGCTTAATGATGGCTGAATTAGTATGACATTACAAGATTAATGATGGTTGAATTAGTATGACATATTACAAGCTTAATGATGGTTGAATTCATATGACATCTTACAAGCTTAATGATGGTTGAATTCGTATGACATATTACAAACTTAATGATGGTTGAATTAGTATGACATCTTACAAGCTTAATGATGGCTGAATTAGTATGACATATTACAAGCTTAATGATGGCTGAATTAGTATGACATCTTACAAGCTTAATGATGGTTGAATTCGTATGACATATTACAAGCTTAATGATGGTTGAATTCGTATGACATATTACAAGCTTAATGATGGCTGAATTAGTATGACATATTACAAGCTTAATGATGGCTGAATTAGTATGACATCTTACAAGCTTAATGATGGTTGAATTAGTATGACATATTACAAACTTAATGATGGTTGAATTAGTATGACATATTACAAGCTTAATGATGGCTGAATTTGTATGACATATTACAAGCTTAATGATGGCTGAATTCATATGACATATTACAAGCTTAATGATGGTTGAATTCGTATGACATATTACAAGCTTAATGATGGTTGAATTCGTATGACATCTTACAAGCTTAATGATGGCTGAATTAGTATGACATCTTACAAGGTTAATGATGGCTGAATTAGTATGACATATTACAAGATTAATGATGGCTGAATTAGTATGACATATTACCTGCTGAGGATTTAGGGGAAGAGTTGCTTGCTGCCTTTGGAAGGTTTAGTTGGTGAATAATCTTCTGATAGTCACCCAATCTGTCTTTCTTCTTTTCATCACCAGCTGAAGTGTTAAATTTCTTCTAATCATTTATATATCTCTCTTAATAAATATCAGTTTATGTTTGTAAAAATGCATGTCCTAAATGCAGACCTCCAAAAATAAATTTAAAAATTCAAAAGGTAATAAACATTTGAAATATGTTATTAAAATTGTACTAAAATCTTACCATATCATTCAAGCATGCATAGAAACATTCATGCCAAATTCAACTTGTTCACATCAAGCTGCATGTGCTCTATAGTGCACAAGTGAACACTGCACATGTGACACACATTCCTATGATGTCATGTAATATTGTTTTTGTTTTCCTGTATTCATCTGCTTCATGTGACACCCATGCTCAAACAATCTGATAGGCTGATGCCCAGGGCCCCTTTAATTTCAGATCGGGCCTATCCAGTATTCTAAGTGAGGGGCCCATCTGGTTTGTTGAGAAACAAAATCTGGTTTGCCTGAGAAAACTTTGAATTGACTGATGAAATGTGGACATTTATTTTTAAGATGGTGAAAGACTAATCAATTAGTAATATTTATCCCACAAATACCCATTTACTCTTATTAAGATTGTCTACTTATGATACCTCTATCGAACGCTGTAAACTTTTTATGCACAAAGTGAAGCCTGTGACCTATGACTGGGCAATAGATAGTCTGGGTTACCTATAATTAGTGTTCACTCAGCTTTAACATACATGTGATTGTACTGAAGGATATATAAGTTGTTACGTTTAGGCTCTTACAAAATGGAAAAGAAAAGAGTGAAGACAACAAGCTTTGTAAAATTTAACAAATAACTTATTCCCTAAAAAAGGGTAAAAATGAGAAAAAGAACTTACAGTTCTACGAATCAAATCCAAAAATAATCCAAGAATTAAAAAACAGAAGTCCTAGTAACAAAAAGTCCTAATGAAACTGAGTTCGAATCTCGATGAAATCCAAAATGGAAGGCGATGGCGTATGCTGTGGTCAGCATCATACTGATGTGTCAACAGTTCTGTGTTGACTCACAGAAAATAATATTCCAGTTTTTGAATTCTGTGTAAATTTCTATAACTGTCTTTGTCCAAGAATTAAGCACAAGTATTTCCAGGGGAACATAATCTCTTAGAATCCAAATAATTTGAAGAAAAATTAAAAAAATTCAACTAAAACAGGTCACAACAAAACACCTTTAAGTGTCAATGGTTTAAAGCCCGACTGCCCAAATTCTCTATAGAAAACAGTTATATGCTAATTTAAGATGCAAAACAGATTCCTGTATGAGGGTCACATGATTACCCTTCTAGAACAACACAGAAGCTTTTGACATGCCTAACATCACGTACTCCCAGTATGACCTTGACTAAAACCAATGATTTTAACTCTCGGAAAGAATTTAAATTTTTTTTAGAAAGTTGTTTACAAGAACCCTATACTGGTTCTGAATCAGGTCAGGAACTAGGTCAACAATGTTTCTATAAAGCTATTTATGTCCACACACAAAAAATCAGTCAGAACTAAACTCTAATCTGGACAATATTAAATCCAGTAAATAAAGTTACCTTATAATAGTATGTAATGGAATAAAAAAAATATTTAAAACTAACAAACAAATACTTAAATGGAATCAAATATAAATTAAATCAAATATACATAACAAAGTGCCTTACAAAAACCAGCCAGAAACAGTCTGGTTGGTTATTTTACTGGTGTCATCTGGAGAGTTTAGACCAAATGTGGGATATTTTTTGAGGCATTATAAGTAATGAAGGGATTTGATGCAATCCATCATGGCTTTCAGTATTTCATTATAAATCAGCCATCCTTTGGTGGAGGTGAAATAAAAAAGAATTATATACTAGAAATGATTTTTCTATGGTCTTGTTTAATTGCATTGTTCAAGATGTTTCAATTTAAAGTTTAATGAATTGAGTTGCCCCAGGCTCATGATTACATTATTGTGTGTGTGTGATTCAGATTTTTAATGTAGTTTTACAAAAAATTCAGTCATATCGCTACGACGTCTGCAGTGTGGCAGTTTATAGTGATGTCTAGCACTGAGGCATCACGCCGCAGACATGTAGCATGATGTCCCACCCAGTCACATTATCCTGACACCAGGCCGACCAGTCCTAACACTAATGTCTTAATGCTGAACGGCCAGCAGGGCAGCTGTTAGTACCATCTTTGTAAGTCTTTGGTATGACTCGTCCGGGGACTGAACCCATGACCTCCCACATCCAAGGTGGATGCTCTAAATACTAGGCCACCGGAGCGGTCGATTACATTATTGTAATGCAACACTAGTTAAACACTTATGAACTACATCAAAAGTGTCAAGAGAAAAACTGTATTCAGCAAGACAAATTCTACCTGAACAGAAACACTGCTGATGCAATAAGTAAGGAGGACAGAGCAATTAGACAATGGCCGACTTCAGGACCTGGAGGAAAATATTGCTTTACATTAAATATTTGAAACCTGAATAAACAGACAGGTCAATTTAATATGATTTTGTTTATATCTTCTCATATTTGAAGCACATCACTTACAATAAAGTGTTACCAATAATACTAAAAATATAGAGCAATTTTGGACATACATGTATGTAGATTGGAGTAAGGGCCTGTGATTTTTTTTAAAGACAGCAGCCTGTGTGTAAACAACTTTCTTTTGAGCACTGGACAGCATGAGCAACATTTCTTTGACATCACACAATATTGTACATTTTATCTCAATACATTCCTTTGACATCATGCAATATTGTACACTTATCTCAATACATTCCTTTGACATCATGCAATATTGTACATTTTATCTCAATAAATTCATTTGACATCATGCAATATTGTACATTTATCTCAATAAATTCATTTGATTTTATCTCAATAAATTCATTTGACATCATGCAATATTGTACATTTATCTCAATAAATTCATTTGCTTTAATTCTGATAAATACCCTACCACCAGTAAATACAACATTTTCTGTCCTTAACACAAATCTAAAGCTATAATTATTTGTCCATTTCTGTCCTTTACACAAATCCAAAGCTGTGGTCATTTGTCCATAACTTTGTCTATTTCTGTCCACTGCACAAATCAAAAGCTGTTATTATTTATCGTATGTTTTGTCTATTTCTGTCCTTTACACAAATCCAAAGCTGTGATCATTTGTCCATAACTTTGTCTATTTCTGTCCACTGCACAAATCAAAAGCTGTTATTATTTATCGTATGTTTTGTCTATTTCTGTCCTTTACACAAATCTAAAGCTGTGATCATTGGTCCATAGCTTTTTCTCTTTCTGTCCATTACACAAATATAAAGCTGTGATTATTTTTCCATAACTTTGTCTATTTCTGTCCACTGCACAAATCTAAAGCTGTTATTATTTACCGTATGTTTTGTCTATTTCTGTCCTTTACACAAATCTAAAGCTGTGATCATTGGTCCATAGCTTTTTCTCTTTCTGTCCATTACACAAATATAAAGCTGTGATTATTTTTCCATAACTTTGTCTATTTCTGTCCACTGCACAAATCTAAAGCTGTTATTATTTATCGTATGTTTTGTCTATTTCTGTCCACTGCACAAATCTAAAGCTGTTATTATTTATCGTATGTTTTGTCTATTTCTGTCCATTATACAAATATAAAGCTGTGATTATTTGTCATAAGTTTTGTCTAGGTCGTATTAAATGTTGTTAATAGTAGCTGAAGTTGCTACAAATGTACAATAAAAAGCCTGGAAGTGATTCCCATCTACAAATGTACAATAAATAGCCAGGAAGTGATTCTGATCTACAAATGTACAATAAATGGGCAGGAAGTGATTCCCATCTATAATCAGTACTTGCCACATAAGAGAAATGAAAGCATGAAATGGACTTTGCAAGACAAGACTCTTTCTCTTACATCATTATTTTAACATGATGCTGTGATTTGTATCCCTTTATGAGGAAAAAAAAGAGGCATTGCCTTGCATTAGATACCTCTTTGTAAGAAGGCATACGTCAAACCAACAGTAATGTTCAGTATGATGTAACACTGTAGCATCATCACAGACTGCATGGCACAGTAATGTCCAGTATGATGCAACACTGTAGCATCATCACAGACTGCATGGCACAGTAATGTCCAGTATGATGTAACACTGTAGCATCATCACAGACTGCATAGCACAGTAATGTCCAGTATGATGCAACACTGTAACATCATCACAGACTGCACAGCACAGTAATGTCCAGTATGATGTAACACTGTAACATCATCACAGACTGCATAGCACAGTAATGTCCAGTATGATGCAACACTGTAACATCATCACAGACTGCATAGCACAGTAACGTCCAGTATGATGTAACACTGTAACATCATCACAGACTGCATGGCACAGCAATGTCCAGTATGACGTAACACTGTAGTATCATCACAGACTGCATGGCACAGTAATGTCCAGTATGATGTAACACTGTAGCATCATCACAGACTGTATGGCACAGCAATGTCCAGTATGACGTAACACTGTAGCATCATCACAGACTGCATGGCACAGTAATGTCCAGTATGATGTAACACTGTAGCATCATCACAGACTGCATGGCACAGTAATGTCCAGTATGATGTAACACTGTAACATCATCACAGACTGCATGGCACAGTAATGTCCAGTATGATATAACACTGTAGCATCATCAGACTGCATGGCACAGTAATGTCCAGTATGATGTAACACTGTAATATCATCACAGACTGCATGGCACAGTAATGTCCAGTGTGATGCAACACTGTAGCATCATCACAGACTGCATGGCACAGTAATGTCCAGTATGATGTAACACTGTAACATCATCACAGACTGCATGACACAGTAATGTCCAGTATGATGTAACACTGTAGCATCATCACAAACAGTATATCACAGTAATGTCCAGTATATGTAACACTAGCATCATCATAGGCTGCATAGCAAAGTAATGTCCAGTATGATGTAACAATGTAACATCATCACAGGCTGCAGAGCCATTGGCTTAACCTTACAACTGTGTGCTGCAGTTATTTCATCAGAGTGCAAAGAAATAAAAAAAATTTTTTTACTGCTCATGTTGGAATTAAAGTAGTAACTTGAAAAGAGGTCTATATTTCAATATATATATATATACAGTAGTCCCCCTCTTGAACGGCCCCCCTGACCAGCGGCCACCCGCTCCTTACGGCCAGAATCCGTTGGCACCGACGAGTTTGTGTTCAAAAGTACCCCTCGCGAAAGGCCACCCGGCTAACGCGACCAGCGGCCAGCATATTAGTGCAAAATTATAAAATTTACCCCTCACAAGCGGCCGCATTTTATTTGAATATGTATCTAGAACCAGTATTGTATTCATAACGTGTGTTAAGTAATCCGATTTCTGTTTCCAGATGTCAGGTTTTCGTTATTAAAAGAAGTGTTGAGTAAAGTACATTTACCACTAAGGTTAATATTATATCATTTACGCCTCACGAGAAACCAAATTTATTCCATAAAAACCGAGAAAGACTCAAATTTTAATCCATACAAAAGGGTACGTACATGTAATCCAATTAGCCTTACTGCTGTGTTATCATAACATGTCCGGTTTAGTCACTCTGATAATTGTTAAGAATACAATTATTGAACAGTAGTAACAGATGAGAAGTGGCAGTATCGATGTACAATACCCAAGTCAGCAGGAAAATGGTTTAATAGCCTTTATGGCTTCCCTTAGTAAGATGTTGAGCTTGTTCACTTTGGTAATCAGTGGCTATTACTACTGACAATAATTGTCAAAATTACGAATCCTAGCGGCCGCGAGGTCAAATCAGCTTGATGTTAATGGTACATATCGAAGCCGTTTTGGCTTCCCTCACCTAGTTTCAAGAAATGTATAAAAACAATAGGGTACCAGACTGCGACTAACAAATCATGTGACAAGATCACTTCCTTTAAAAACACACGGCAATTTGTTTAGATGCATACAAAATTGTTTTATCAGTATTGTAGTTGGCAACATGAATAACTTACTGCAAAAGAATCAACATGTCATCGAGGAAAATAAAAATTCTCAGTTTAGAGGAGAACGTGAAAGTAATTCAACTGACGTTAGTTTTCTGCAAGGATCCTCGATGATATTTTTAATGTGATGAGACTGGTTTGTTTTTTAGACTGTTACCAACAAAGTGACGTGATGTGAACTGTAACATAATTAAAAAGACAGTTTTAAAACTGTATCAATGGTTATTCATAGCATTCTTTTGCAAATGATGACAAAGTTTGTTTTACATTTATTTTCACATCATGCATGTGATTTTTTAATTAAAATATAAAATATTTAAAATTAAATGTACTTGTGACTTTTTTCATATGTATTTACTATTCGCATTTGTCATCCCCCTCTAGAAAGGCCACCCACATTATAAGGCCACTTCCCTGCTGCATTAGGGGTGGCCTTATAAGAGGGGGACTACTGTATAAAGTTTGCAATTTTCAACAATCCCTGAAAACATCAGCACAGGTGCTTATGTAAAAAACTGCAACAAAGAAGACAAGTAGTTATCTATTGAATCAAATCATTTCTAAAGTACTTTATGACACAAAAGCGCTTTTAATCTTAAATATTTTTCAAAACAAAATACCACAAAATAATATGAACTGATGACAAAGATGTTGATTTCTCAGGGATTTGAAATTTTATTACCTACTTCTTGTTAATGTTTAATTTTTGTATAAGCTTGCAAATAAGAGGGTCCATAAACAATAACTGAGGCATAAGTGCGTGAGATTGTTAAACATCATAAAAATTTGTTAATAGTTTGGAAGATGGAGGCAGGGGTGGGGGTGGATGCTAGGAACTCTGGATGATGAATGAGATTTATATTCTCCATTGCCATACACAAACATTCATCTAATGCATTTGAATAATTATCAACCTTAGGAGCTGAAGAACCCTATTCATCTTGTTACAGACCCTATACAGTAAGGTACTTTGCTATTAGCTCCTGTCCTGAATGGTAATTGGCTGATCATTAAACTGTTAATTAGCTTTAATTACCATGCAAAATAAAGACTAAATTCTCAGCAGTTGTCAGAATAAATCCAGGATAGATGCCAAATAAGCACTTAGTTAGGTTCTCATGGAAGTGTACATCCCAATGACATTTGGCTGACTCTTTACATTTGAAAAGAACAGGGCATGTGTGACATTTACAATGATTAGACAAGCCAAATTATAAATTTAAATTAAAACATGATGCTTATTTCAAATTGATGCTCATCAACGACTGTTGAACATTATATTGTGTTAGAGGTCAGGTGGCAGTCTTATAAGGAGATTTGGTAAACAATCATTCATTTGTAGTATGACTAGTCTGTGGAATACTTATAGTTGTGTTTAGAGAGGAATTAATTTTTAATTTTTTTTTTTTTTTTAATTTGAAATGGCAAAGTGTTCATTGATATTTTGGATTAAAACCACTAAATTGGGATTATTGAAAACCCATTCAAAAACATTCTGGATAATGTCACTGTGATACATTAAGACATTCAAGACAATTGGAATTCATTGGGAACATTTTGGACTTATGATTGGATATTTAGGATCATTTAGGATTTAATTCACAATACTGTATTGTTACTCTTAAATGTTGACTGTGTAATTTAGAGAAATAAATTGTTTGCTGAATTTTAATCATATTGTTGGTTTCACTTCCTTTCTTTTACATGACTGAAGACCATAGAGTTCTAACAATGAAATCTGAGGTTAATCCTTTACAAAACTCAACTGACAGCTCTGTACAATAAAAAATTGACAAAACACGCAGTGATTACATGTAAATGTGGTTTTATTTGAAATTAAAAGTAATTATTTAATTTTGAAATTAAAATATATAACTTGTCATTCATCAAGATCAACAGCATTAAAAGTTTAAACTTTACCATGCAAGTTAGAATCTTAAATTCACCAGCCTATAGGCAAGATAGTTTCTGAAAAAAAGAAAGCTGTTTCATATTCAATGCAAATAATGCAGTTGAATTATATGATCAAATTTAAATGCAACTATAAGGTACATACAAATTTAAAATAATAAGAGCTTACGTGCAAAATGGCAGTTGATGAAAAGATATGAATTCCCAAAGAATGTGAATCCAATTCCAATAGCACCTTTGGTTTTCACCATTGTCACAGCTCTTGTCTGCACAATGTCATCTTCAGGAACTGTAAGTAGTATTAGGAGGAAAACTACTATCAGAACTAAAGAAAAACCAAAGGTCACATAAACTAACTACACAAAATCTATGAGTAGATCTATGTTTTGTAAAGCTATAGTTTAACTATGAACAAGAGTCCCATGAAGGGATTGCTGCTCTCTACTGGTAGAAAAGAAATTCCAGAAATTCAAGGTAAGAGCATTTCTTTCTTTTAACTGCTTGATGTTGAATCCATCTCTGATATTCTACATTGACAACAACATTTTCAAATTAGCTGATGTGGTGGAAATACTGGCTGTCAGATTGGCATCATTTTAATTTTAGGACCAAATTGACATTACAAGTTCTTTTAATGAAAATCCTATGTCAATATAACCGTCGATTCAGGGGGATTAGTGTTCGTGAAATTTTTAAGACAGCTGTCATGGTAGCCATCTTTGATGTATGACTTAGGGTAAACAAGATATTATAAGAAGTGTTACTGGAGAAAATATATGTTGATATGGCTTTCCATTTTGTGGGAGTAACAATAACAAATTTCAAGATGGCTACCATAGTGACCATACTATATATCAGACTTGCATCATTTCCATTTAGGAACAACCAGACATCCCAAGAATCTTTTTGGTGAAAAGACAATGTCAATATGCCAGGTCATCCAGGTTATGAAGTGATAATATGATTTCAAGTTGGACATGAGGTGGCCATATTGGAGGTTTTCATTTAGGATCAACTTGACAACAAAGATAGTCTTATTGTAAAATCTCCTTACTGATATGATCATTTATTCCGAAGAGAAGTGATAAAAAGATTTTCAAGATGGCAACTGTGTTGGCCATAGTGAATGTCTATGGGCACCATTGTCATTTAGGACCAACCAGACATTATAAAAAATCTTCTAGTACAACACCTTATTTGAACGATTATCCACTAGGATCAACTAGACACCATAAAAATTCTCCTGATGAAATCAAATGTCAATATGGCTTCTGTGGTGGCCATATTGAACATCAGATTGGCACAAAATCCTCAACAGATTATAATAATAACTGATGTGTTTAAGAAGTCATTAAGTGAAAAACCCATGCTGATATGAACATCTTTTCAATGAAAACTCCATGCTGATATAAACATCCATTCAATGAAAATCCCATGCTGATATAAACATCCATTCAATGAAAACCCCATGCTGATATGAACATCCATTCAATGAAAAACCAATGCTGATATGACCATCCATTCAGTGAAAACCCCATGCTGATATGACTTTCCATTCAGTGAATACCCCATGCTGATATGACTTTCCATTCAGTGAAAACCCCATGCTGATATGACTTTCCATTCAGTAAAAACCCCATGCTGATATGACCATCCATTCAGTGAAAACCCCATGCTGATATGACTTTCCATTCAGTAAAAACCCCATGCTGATATGACCCTCCATTCAGTGAAAAACCAATGCTGATATGAACATCCATTCAGTGAAAAACCAATGCTGATATGACTTTCCATTCAGTGAAAACCCCATGCTGAAATGACTTTCCATTCAGTGAAAACGCCATGCTGATATGACTTTCCATTCAAAAGGAGTAGTGATAACAAGTTTTTCCAAGTGGCCACTGTAGCAGCCATATTGGACATCAAAATCAACACCATATTGACTTAAGTCTACTGGTGAAAACTCCATGCTGATCTGACCATCCATTCAGTAAAAACCCCATGCTGATATGACTTTCCATTCAATGAAAACTCCATGCTGATATGACTTTCCATTCAATGAAAACTCCATGCTGATATGACCATCCATTTAAATATGTGTAATGCATAACACTATTGTGGCATCTACATATTTTAATTTAGGACATCATTGTGGCATCTACATATTTTAATTTAGGACACCATTGTGGCATCTACATATTTTAATTTAGGACACCATTGTAGCATCTACATATTTTAACTTAGGACACCATTGTGGCATCTACATATTTTAATTTAGGGCACCATTGTGGCATCTACATATTTTAATTTAGGACACCACTGTGGCATCTACATATTTTAATTTAGGACACCATTGTGGCATCTACATATTTTAATTTAGGACACCATTGTGGCATCTACATATTTTAATTTGGGGCCCTGAGTGGCTGAGTGGTCTAATGCGCTCTCCGTTACGGATCACTGCCATCTCACCTCTGTCTGCATGGGTTCGAGTCTCAGATTCAGCCAATGTGGGTATGTGAGAAAGCTTGCCAGTAGCTTCTCGTGGGTTGGTGGTTCTTTCCAGGGTTTTCTCGGGTTCTTCCTCCACCATTAATACTGGCTGCCATATATAGCCTATCGTGTGCTGAAAAATGGCGTTAAACCATACAACAACAACAACATATTTCAATTTAGGGCACCACTGTGGCATCTACATATTTTAATTTAGGACACCAATGTGGCATCTACATATTTTAATTTAGGACACCATAATAACTCTTCTGGCAAAAACTACTTGCCAATATGACTTTCCATTCAGGAGTAGTAGATTTCAAGGTGGCTGCCAAGGTGGCCATACTGGATGTCAGATTAGTACCATTTTCGTTTAGGACCAACTAGACATCACAAGAAGTCTTTTAGTGAAAATCCCATATTGACATGACCCTGCTTTCAGAGGATCAGCAGCAACAATATTCTCAAGATGACAATGTGGAGATCATAATGAATTTCTGAATGGCATCATTTTCACTTAGGATCAACTGGACCAGTGGATAAATGTAGGAGTAAATTCTGATGGCAATTTTCCTAGTAAGCTTTTCTGGTCCATGACCAGTACAGCTAAATACTTGGCACTTTAAGGGGCAAAATAAAGAGTAAATACTTTCAGGAATATTAAAGGAAAAAATAATTATCTTAAGTCACTGGACAATTTGTGCTCCAATATGACACATATCCATATATTTTGTTGTCAACAAAAAACAATCTTTGGAGGCTGTTTGAGGGTTAAAAATTGGATCTCTCATAGTGGATTGTGCAATACACTTTTACAATAATATTTCATAATGTCCTGTCTCCCTCTTGTAAAGATATCAGACTGGCACCGTGGTTCGACTTTACCTACAATTAAATATATCTACAAAACCAAGCAAATAATCTTCCATCAAAGAAATTGAAAAGCAAAAATGTATTAATTATGACAAAAAAACAACTGACATATTAATGTCACAAATTATTCCAATTGCTACCAACTAAAAGAAACCATTAAAAAAATATACCTGAACAAAACCATATAAGGTCCCGTTTGATAAAGATGGCAAGGTGTAGGGCCCCATGTGTTACTGAATGAAACAGCACGTGAGATGGGCCTAAGGTCTCTTGAAGCAGGATCTCCCATTCTTTTCTACAATGGAGACAACAAATATGTGGTTAACTTTTGCTATATTTTAACTAAATATTTTACTTTGTACAAAAAAAGAAAGAACAAAAGATACATAATTTAAATTGACCTATATAACACTGACATTTATTTCTGGTAAACTGTATGAAATTTTCAAAAATGAAACAAACCGAACAGTATTTGATACCCAAAGAAAAATACTATTTTGATTTGTGACATTTAGTTTTCATCTTGAATTTATATACATCTGAACATTTATTATTTAGCTATCAGTTTACATTTTATCACACTATACAGGGATCGTCCTGGGCTTCGCCAATGTCGCAAATTGCGATTTTTTTTCCTTATTGGCGACAAAAATATCCCATCTGGCAATTTTTTTGGCGACATACTTTTTGGTTATTTAATTTGTACATACAATCATGGATTTGGACTGAATAAATTTAAAGCCAGAACGAAAGGAAGCCTTAAACTTGACTAAGCAATGCATTGGAATCAATCTGTTACACAAACGATCCTTTGTTCTTATTGACAACCCTATCTTTACAGTGCATTGTTACATCATAATCTGCTTATGCTGACATCTGGGCTGAGTACTGTATGCTGCAATACAGTCAATCATGCTACCGCACTATACCTACAACTGACCCACTTCTGAAGACGCGAATAGAACAGATACAATTAATTGTATGGCTAATCCTTCTGGGGTTTTTTTTATACATATACCAATACAATAGTTTTGCTGAACCTTCATAGAAAACTGATAACCTTTGAAGTACCGACTACTGTGTATAAATACAAAGCAAATGGAAAAAATCTCAATCACAATTACATCTGTCGCCAGTGCAGCATTTTACTCATTGATCTTTTCCTTTTGCCATCAGTCCTGTGTTACGGCTGCAGAGACTTAAACTACGCAACAAGAAATAGCAAAAGAAAACCAAAAAAACAAACAGTTTTGCATAATTAATAATAATTATTTATTTCTCAAAATACAGGAGTGAAAGAATCCCTAAATTGGGTGTGAATTTACGCTTATATATACACGGTCCAATATTGCCAGGTGTTGACTCGTGTAAGTTTCATTCGTGGGAATGGAGATCCTATTTTTCTTGTCGAGAAAATTTATACAGCATTCAGTGATCATTCTTGGGATTTAGGAAGCAATTTGCTACAAGCTTTGTGAAGCTAGCCATAAAGTGGGGGGGGGGGCTGCTGAGAGACTACTGGTGTCACCTGTCAGCACTGAGGACTGTGAACGTGGATTCAGTAAGATGAACCTCATAAAAACTGACATCAGAAATAAGCTCTGCATCTCATCTCTCGAGAATTTAATGAGAATCAGCATGTACAGATGTGAAAAATTAGACTTTGAAACTGCATTCAACAAGTGGGCAGCCCTAAAATCGCGACGGATCTTCATGTAACACTTTGTAACATTTTGTTAATGCTTGTTGTAATTAAAGTATTAACTAATCCATCTTTTGTAATTTTCATTGCCTGTTACATTAATAGACTAAATTAACACTTGGAAAAATGTACACTACTTGTTTTGGCGACACCTTTTGAAAATTGGCGACAAAATATTGAGGTTGGCGATTATTTTGGCGACAGCTTTTTAAAAGCCAGGACCATCCCTGCTATAAATAGGAACAATATCATTAGAAAAATTGTGTCTTTACAGATCTGTTCCAATTAAATGAAACTACATACAACCCTCTTTATTAGATTCTCCATAACAGTATCTCTATCACACCCCTCTGTACTACAGTATCTCTATCACACCCCTCTGTATTATAGTGTATCTATCACACTCGTCTCTTCTATATTATCTCTGCCTCACCCCTCTGTATTACAGTATCTCTATCACACTCTATATTATAGTATCTCTATCACACTCCTCTGTATTATAGTATATATCTATCACATACCTCTATATTACACCTCTATCACACTCCTCTGTATTATAGTATATATCTATCACATACCTCTATATTACACCTCTATCACACTCCTCTATATTACAGTATCTCTATCACACCCTCTATATTAGTATCTCTATCACACCCCTCTGTATTATAGTATATATCTATCACACCCCTCTGTATTAGTCTCTCTTTCATACCCCCTTTGTGTGACAGTATCTCTATCACACCCCTCTGTACTACAGTATCTCTATCACACCCCTCTGTATTATAGTGTATCTATCACACCCCTCTCTACTATATTATCTCTGCCACACCCCTCTGTATTACAGTATCTCTATCACACTCCTCTATATTACAGTATCTCTATCACACCCCTCTATATTACAGTATCTCTACCACACCCCTCTGTATTATAGTATATATCTATCACACACCTCTGTATTAGTCTCTCTTTCATACCCCCTTTGTGTGACAGTATCTCTATCACACTCATCTGTATTATAGTATCTCTATCACATCTTCTCTATAATGTGCAAGTATATATAGTAATGTACAATTATATACAGTAATGTGCGAGTCTATACAGTAATAATAGAAGATTAAGAATGAAACTGTCATTTGTCATTATTGTTGCCCTAACAACATTATTCTAGCCATGCAGCTTTTATATATCCATTTCACCTGATACCATGATCCCTGCATGCCATATAATTTTATAACTTTAGGACAAAATCTTTATATCAAGTAAGATGCCAGTTACTTGCTTGTTATCACCTGGAAACATGATCACTGCAGGCCATACAGTTTTATAACTTTAGGAAAAAGGATCTATACCACATGTCTGATACTCTCTTGTCATTACTTGGCAACATGATGAGCTTACTTGTTCATGCTGTTCTCCTGTGTGCCTACTGCATATAAATCCTGTACATATTCATTCGTCTCTGGCAGCATAAAGTCATCTATGGAATCTTTGACTTGCTGGAAAATAAGTGTGTGTGTGTGTGTGATTTGGATTTTTAACGTAGCTTTAACAATTTTTCAGTCATATCGCTACGATGTCTGCAGTGTTGCAGTTTATAGTGATCTCTAGCACTGGGGCATCATGCCGCAGACATGTGGCATGATGTCCCACCCAGTCACATTATCCTGACACCGGGCCGACCAGTCCTAACACTAACATCTTAATGCTGAGTGCCAAGCGAGGCAGCTGTTAGTACCATTTTTGTAAGTCTTTGGTATGACCCAGCCAGGGATCGAACCCATGACCTCTTGCATCCGAGGCGGACCCTCTAACAACTAGGCCACCAGAACGGTTGGAAAATAAGTATAAAACTTCATAGTTTCTCTAAATCTACACTGTAAAGACAGCATCTATTAAATATTGTGCCTGTTGCCAATGAGTTACAAGAATGCTAAGAATGCTTGTTCTTGGCTACTTATGGGCGACTACAGCATATAATGTCTTATTTTTCATTTTTTCCGAAACAGCTATAAATAAGTTCATAAAAAAGAATAATCATTACCAACTCAAATTAAGACATAAAGCTAAATCTTAAATCTATCATAAGAAAGCACGTTTTCTCGTGCAGACATCCATGTTTTTTAATAGCCTAGTGAGAAGTTAACCCTCATAGTCCAGACATTAACATTTAATAGCCCAGTCTAGACGTTAATAGTTAATAGCCCAGTCTAGACATTAACATTTAATAACCCAGTCTAGACATTAATAGGTAATAGCCCAATCTAGACATTGACATTTAATAGTCCAGTCTAGACATTAACATTTAATAGCCCAGTCTAGACATTAATAGTTAATAGCCCAGTCTAGGCATTAACATTTAATAGCCCAGTCTGGACATTAATAGTCATTTGTCCAATGAGAACCCTGATGATCTAGACATTAAAATTCAATTGCCTAGTAAGAATAGTGATGTTGTCGACATGAACTTTTTATTGTCTAGTGAGAATCCTGATGGTCCAGACATTAATGTTTAGTTGCCTAGTGAGAATTATGATGTTCTAGGCATTAACATTCAAGGAAAGCATGTTTGAAAAACCTGTACTGTGCCATGACTTAAAGAAATCCCCTTCCCCAAGTTATGTTTATAAATTTAGCTCTGTTTAATCAACAAAGAAATTAATGTGTCCAAAAATCTTTCTCTTTTGAAAGGTGCAAGATTCAAAACAGTTCTTTTCTTTTGTAGATTTGTGTAAGGGTTGTTCCAGTAAACTACACTTGAAAATTAACTTGTAATGTGGAGTAGCCACTTGCAGATGCTGTTTAGAATTTGGTATCATTTTCATATGAACTCACTGGGTAATCAGAGTACATCATTTAAAAATCTGTATCATTTTCATATCAAATCTGAGTAATCAGACGAGACTAGTACATGTTGCATATTGGATAGTATTGTATATTTCAATGTATAGGAACATGTAAAGCAAACAATTTTAAAGTGACTGAGGGGAGTATATATAAAAAAAATCACAATACTTATATATAATTTCTTTTTCCTCTTCCTTTTTTAAAAGCAGAATATGTTACTACTCTCTCATTAAAATTACTATCATTTTAATGAAACAAGAAATAGATATCTTTCTGTACTATGATAGCTTACGATTCCTTAGTTCTGGACCTTAAGAAAAGACTTTCATCATAGGAATGACTTCTGGACTGGAGTCATGTGGTCAACTAAATGTTAACCATTTGACAAAACCCTTCTTTGTAATGGCTGGAGATCCAATCCAGAATCATGCCTTAACACCGGCTCCCCTCCATGATTTAAATGCCATAAGGAGCAGAACTCTTCTGACGAATAACTACTCTAGTAGATGGATTGCTCCAAAAAGGCACAGAAGATCAGTGTCAGTAGATCCTACTATGAATATGCACCCACTTATTCCATTCAGATTCATGGAGGAAGGATATAAGCTGTGGTCTGCATACTGAGGATCATCAAAATATTGGATACATGGTTCAAAGGACAAAACTAATCCAAGTAAAGTCTAATAATGAAGAGGGAACTGGAATGCCCGTTTTGTTGTCTATAGATTGAGGCAGTGAAGTGGATCTCTCCTGTGCATACCTGCAAAGTCGTTGGAAAAAGAATGTCAATGACCACTACACTTGCATCAAATAATGTTACTTCTAACAGTGCACTAAGCAGAGTCTCTTGGAAGGTCACAGGCTTGAGAGAGAGTGACGAGACATCTCTTGAAAATGGAGAGCCCAAGATGGACATCAGATGCCAAAGTGTTTTGAGGTACTATTGCAGGTAAGACTGATCCATGAGGGTGTCTATATAAAGTGCATGTCTTCCTGGCAGCACTATGTAGTTAACTAATCCATGAGAGTACCTGTACAAACTGAGAATGGTCTGATGACAGTGCCTAGCAGCACTATGTGGTTAGACTAATCCATGAAAGTACCTGTACAGAATGGATATTGTCTGAAGGAAGTGCCTAGCAGCACTATGTCGGTAGACAGATCAATGAGACTATCTGTACAGACTAGGATTCGTCTGAAGGGAGTGCCTAGCAGCACTATGTCAATAGACAGAGCCATGAGAGTGCCTGTACAGACTAGGAGTCGTCTGAAGGAAGTGCCTAGCAGTACTATGTGGTTAGACTACTCCATGTATAACTGTTTCATAAAGTGGGTTCAGCATTGGTATAACTTGGCATTATACTTGAGAAAACCTTGGTAGCACTATGCGAGTCATAGAACTGGACAAGTTTGTTTTCTAGTGGCTGAAACTGTATGATTAACGGTGGTCGTGGCCCATTACAATCAGTTACATGGCCAAGTCCAGTTGTGAAGGAACATGGCCATCTTGGCTGGCATTACATAATCCACCTCTTGAGGCTGGGACAAGTTATGGGGTGTTTGATCCACTTATCACGTCCATAATTCTGATAAGAGAGACTGTTACTGATGGTTGCTGCTGCTCTCCATCTCAGTACCTACGAATGATATTGTGCAAACCTCTTGGGTGCAATACATTTTTTCATCCCATAAGCTAAGACGGACTTTTGTTCATATTAGTCAAGTCCGACATATATAGCAGGAATGACAATCACAGAAAATTACACATGTAGAGTGGTTGTCAGACAGATCTCACCATTGGTCTAAATCTGCAAGACAAAACAGAGCAGACACTATATATATTTAGTTGAGTCAGTGTAGTACTTTAAACTTGTAAGAAACCATACAGGATTATTCACTATGACAAATAGCTGAACAGGGGTCCACATGACCTGTACAGGTAGAAAATTATCCTCAGTATTAATAAATAGAAGTGGACACTAACTAAACAATTCAAGTTGCAAATGACCTGTAGGCATGTGAATTTGACTGCCTGTCCAGGTAGAAGTATTGTTGCTTATAGTACTTATATGGACCAATTGGAAAGCAAAAAATCAATTACAGTCACAGATTACCCATAGGAAGACCAATTGTTTAAATGCTTATAAAGTCAAAAATCACTCAAGTATCACTTAGTAACACTGCATGAGCCAGATGATACTGAGTAAACCATGTATATGAAACTGATCTGTATTTATCTGACCACAGAGGAAGCTATACCATAATATAAACATGTTTTCTATATTACACATAAAAACCTGCACATAAAAAAGGAAATGAAACACCAAAGAATGTAGGTCCTACAGTATCAATTATGAGACAATTACCTGTAGGAATAAGCCCACGATGTTCGATACAGATAAAATTAACAATGTGCTAGCAGATGGTCTAAAGAAGGCAATGAAGAATCAATATAAATCATTTCACAATACAACCTGTAGGAAGGCTCTTAATGATAGCCTGTACAGAAAAATCAGCGAAGCTTATTGCCCAGATGTTAAATGCTTCGATAAAGAAAACTTCCCTGTGTGTACCTGGTTGCAGCAGAAATTATTCACCTCTTAAGAATGCATATATAAATTTAAATTAGGCCAGAATTATGTGAAGTCACATAGGCTACTTGAACAAGTATGTAAATAGCAGCATGTGGTGGCAACGTGCTTTAATGAAAAAGCAGAACTTTATTATCATAGGAAGAGAGAAAAGCTGGAAATGTAGAATGATTATACTTCCCTTTGAAGTGAAGACTCCTCCAACTTGTGAAGTAGGAATTCCAGAAACTTGGTAGAGGGTTTTGCGAGGTCCCTCTTGATAAAAGCATTCTACCTGGCAGGAGTGGAAGTAGTAAATGGTATAATCATGGGATTTGGTGCCAATCCCTGTACTAAGGGGAGATCAATGTGTCTGACTGCCACCTAGGTGGGCAGATAACCTTTAGTTTTATATTAGTTTTTAATCTGGAAGGGTTTGATTTGAAAGGTAGTAGTAGTTTTCCTAATGAATTATGATTGGGTAATGTATTTAAAGAAGAAACATTGTGAAAGGATTAAGGTCCTCTGTGTGAAAGTGAATTTTCCATAATCCAAGAAGCAGGTACTGTAAACAGACATAAAATTAATTAAATAGCAAAGATAAAAATAAATTATGCAAATTAAAAACAAAACTCTCTGTAGGCCTTTGACGCTAGGAGTCCTGCACTCTCAGTCTTCAGAAATTGGGAGTCACAAATTCATCAATGGGCATACAATCAGTACATTCAAGGCAAATCAATATGACTTAGAAATTGCTAGGCTGACTATTATAATGTATTAAATATAATAATAATGATTTATTGCTATTTTAGGAGTCTTCATTTTAAAAAAATTAAAATTTTCTTCACTTTCTAAATAAGAAAATTATTTCTGCTCATGCGTTGACCTCTCTTGCAAAAATGGGTTTCATTCTTATTACCTACTAAGAGAAATGTGCGTGCACTGCATTAACAGTTTCAGAAAATGCGGGTCCAGGGTTATAAAATGAATAGTCTTAGAATAATGTATTCATGTTATCATTTCCAAGTCTAGCATCCGAAAAATGCACTGGAAACAGAGAGCTGTGTACAAACATTACAATATTATCTTATTAGGGTGGGTCACAGTGACTTAGTTTACTTTAATTTCTGCCATATTCCAGGTTCCAACCCAAACGCTGACTTTCTTCTCTGGGAAGTATCTCACTAATTCAGCTTCACTACATAGTGTGGCATATATTGTTCCTGACTTCATCCTATACAAAAATAAAAAAATAAAACATTTAATTGGACAGACAATTGTAATTTGTAAAATGTCAAGTTATCATCTAAAAATGTTTCAAGAAAATATATTTGAATGTGATAGTACCTAAGTGCATTTAAAAGCCCTTTTCTCAAGAAATCATCAAGCTGTTGGCTTTTTGAGCACATCTGAAACCATCTATTCCAAGTCCACTGTGTGTATGAAAGTTGATTTTAAGACCTTGCCAGGCGACCCTGTTCTGAATATGTATTTAATTTTCAACATCAACTGGGCCTCATACCAAAATTTCTGTTTCCCTGTGTTTAACTTTCTCAATCTATCCATATCATTTTAACTGTTTCCAACATTAACACATCAATGACCTCTTAAAAGTTGGAAAAGGTGAGGGAGAAAAGCAGGATTGAATGAACGTATTGGGGCCATCTATTGTGAATCTTATTTGGTATGATCTCAGATTTTGCAATCTTCTCAGTCAATACATCAAAGTACTGATTTAGGTCCAGATATAATCTACATTATTCATTCCTTTAAATAGATTCCTCATAAAACATTTCCCCAAGACCCACTTGAAAATTCCAAACAAGAATTAGGCATAATTTCAACAATCAAGAGGCATAACTCCAAGCAAGAAAAGGCATAACTCCAGACAGCCATTAAAGAGACTACTCACTAAACATGTTGACCTGATATTAATTCCAACTGTTATAAATCAATCAAATTTTCTGCAATCGGACTGGAAATAAACAGTCACTTGATAATGATGAAGAATTTTTTTTAAATATCAGTACATTCTGAATACAATATTTGATTCCCACTTTCCATGTACATGTAATTTTAAGTGAAGCTTTATCTATTGCATTGCTTTAAACCATTATAATAACAAGACATACCCACTCACCTCCGTGATTTCAGCCAAAAAATGGCAACCCCAGATTAAAATTGCCAATTAGAAGTTAAAAAATGTAATTGCACAGTAATTCATTCACTCCTTTTGCCAAAGAAAGCATATGGCAGGCTTCACAAGCCAAATTTTTGAAATTATGGCAGTTTGCTTTGACAATATGTTCCACCAACAGTTATTAATGGTTGAACATAAGATCACACTAAAAATGGACACAATATTGCTTTTAAAAGATTGAAAGCAAGAACAATGAAAGCTAATAACACCTGCCATATGCAAGCATTAGGTTACAAAAGGAATAGCCTAGTTTAAACAGCATCAACCAGATTTTGTAATTGAAAATAATGATCCTAACAAACTCATAGATCACTGGCATGACCCACTCTGGCACTCTACTCTATATTACTGTATAAAGAATCAATTACTCTTTGCCAGCGAAGATGGGTCTATATATTGTGTCACAGTGAAGAGGCTAATCAAAGAAAACTTTGAGCTACCTAAAAGTGAATGCTTTTCTGATAAAATCTGCTATGATAAAAGAAAGGAAGTAAATTGGTATTATAAGGATTAAATGAGCAAAAACAGCAATAGGAAACTTAACACATATTTTGTTTTTTGCCTAACAGCTAAGCAAGAGCATAAATGCATCTGAGTATGATGGAGAAAGAAAAAAAATTGTGCATACATTCATAAAGCCAATAATATCTGTTCATCAAGAGACATGGGAGTATTTGTATACATGAGAGTTATTTGCCAAAGCATGATCTTCATTTGTTTAAAATATTACATAAAAACATTTTTGGGAAAGTACATTTTTACATAGGACAACTGCTTCTTTAAAGCTGCTTGCCCTTGGCCTCTGAATGAAAAACTTAGGATTGAGATTGCTGGCAATAAACATGTTCCACTATACCAGTGTATTAAAATACACTGTATTACTTCTGGAATAAACTCAGGTCATGAGCTTGTTGGTAATGCTGCTAGCAAGTGATGGCTGACATAGCACATAAACTGATTCCAGCTGAATTATTTCATAAGTTTAACTCTGGAACTCTTTAAACATTTACCTGTCTCTAGCTTCCTTGACTAAAAGAGAATGACTGGCATTTGTTGATAAGAAAGATCTGTGTGACACGATTTCTGCATTTGACAGAGGAAAAGATCCCCCTGAAAAAGTCCTGCTGAAGTGTTTCGAATCAGGTGTGTATGTTGAATCTGCTTTATATGCTGTCCTTAAAGAAGTGGATTTCACATCATGTGGTAAGGGAGGCGGTGGATTTTTGGGGCTAATTGGTGCCAATCGTCCAGAGCTGGGTGGTTTGTCAAGTAAATATTTGTCTATTCCCTTGGGAGTAGATATCTGAAGGTCTAATGTGTTTTCAGTTTGTAAAACTTTCTGGTAACTATCTGAAATAGCTTTTAAATCTGATGCTGATCCTAGAGTCTCAATATCTGACTTTATATGTTCTTTTTCATTTCCTGGCACTAGTCTTTGTAATAAATCTTTTGTGCCTGCTGATTCGACACTTTTGTCATCCAAATGCATTTTTCCATTAACACTTGTTTCCATGCTTTCCACACTGGATCTCTTATGTTCAATTTTTGATAATCTTTGTGATGAAACCATTAGTGATTCTTTGTTCACCTTATCATTATCCACATGTGCAACTTTTTTGGAACTCTGTATTGTTTCTTCTGATACCTGTCTTTTTGAGTCAACATCTGCTTCTTCACCTGATGAATTTGGATCACGGTTCCGCTTTTCTCCTTTGGAAAATCTTCTTCCTGACCTTGGTGTTGAAGGGGGTTTGGGTGCGAATGGTGAGTTAATCATGGATTCCACAGAATCCTGTTTTTCAGGAGCCATTTTCAGAGCCCGAAACCTGTGAAGAGTAGCATCTGATGGGATTCTTCCACTAATATATTCACCACTGTTGGAATCATTTTCTTCTTTTAGTAACTCTTGGTCTATGTCCATAGGCAGTGGAGGTGGGATATAGTCACTGTGCCCTTCATGGACACCAAGTGATTCCAATCCAAAGGACTTCTTTGTAGCAGTTTCTCCACTTTTATTTGATTCCTCAAGAGAAATTATTTTTTCTTTTGAAGAATTTCTTGTTCTTGGTTTTGCCTTGGGTAGAATATCTCTTTTTGTCACTTTGAGTGAACCACCTAAAAATACATCATCAATTTCTTTATTTAGCTCTTTCACATCAAGGCTTGTTTTCTGAGTTCTAATTAGGTCTTCTGGTTTATTTGATATTTTGGTTTCATTTAACTTTTCATTCTCTGGTTCTTTTTGATTTTGCAAGGATGCTGTTGATCCAAACTCACTGCCACTATCTGACCTTCTCTTTCTCTCTGCAAGTTTTGCAACAGCACTTTTTTTCTTTTTAGCTTTGCTCAGTGTCTTTGGTGTGCTTTGCACCACCTTGTCATTTGGTGATGTTCTAACCTCCATGTTTCTACATTATGAAATTATAACATACTCCGTCTTTTAACAATATTTACTACTTAAATGTGTCTGTTTGAAAGTTTTCATGGCAACGAGAAGCGGTTCATGATTTCATAAATTAATGCAAATGCTCTCAACCATGTTTTTTAAATTTTATTTTAATGTACGATCGTTGCTTTAAGAACAAAACTCCTTCAAAAAGATGAAGTGCTTGGTCCTACATTTCTCTTCAAGTGCAGTCAACAACTTGTACCAACCTTCATCAAAGATTGATAACATGCTCGTACACGATGCATGTATGCTATTTATTTGCTGTACTAATACTGCCTATGGAAAAATGTTATCGTTCATGTATTCTTGGCACAATATGGACACGGTAAACATATAACATCATCCTGCTCAGTGCATGTGTTGGTTGGACTGAAGAAACTTCTCTGGCAATAGTTAGATTGTTTTGGTGTTTCTATCCACCATGATGGTATTTACATTGGTTTGCGCATGCGAATATCGCAAGACAATCGTGCTTGTCGCAATAGATATAGGTATTAAATAAGATTCGTATCACTTTAAATAAACGTGACACGTTTCAAAATTGATATTTTAAATAGTGACGTGTAATTATATTTTCTTAATTATATAGCTCATATTTATTGTCGCAAAATAATTTTGACTAGGTCTCAATCGAAACACATTTCGGTTATTTCCGTCAGGGGACGCTCACCAGTTAATATGTACTTTTGAGAGAGTAAAATATGTACGGTGAAGTTGTTCGCATTTAAAAAATGCATAATGGAAAGAATGTTGGCATACCTCTATACTATATTAATGTAATGTGGATGATATTTCTTTGGATATTGTACTTTTGGAAATTGTGCATGATTTAAGCACACTGCTAACTAAAATGACTGCTCCCTTGTGTTAAAAAATCAGCCTGAATTAGTCTAAAGTAGACTATGCACAGCAGCTATTAAAATAGGGTAAATGAATTTTGCCAGACTAGACAATACCAGCTTCTGAAAGTGCAATGAATGAATTACCAAATATATAAAATGTAAAAAAAAAAAAAAGTTATCGGCTCTTTTTTGTAAAAATAAAATTTACTTCTGAAGTTCAGAAAGTGAAAATGACCAAGTAGAGCTAGCCATGTTTTGAAAGATGCACATCTGAAGTAAGGCCAAGCTGTCTACTCTATAACCCATCCCATCAATCATACAGGAAAATAAAGGGAATTAAAAGTTCTTTGAATTATACCTAAGATACACAATGTCTTTTTTAAATCGCCAGCATAACCAGTGAGGAAAGCTGGGGAAATTATATTTCTTTAAAACTCTAATGCAAAATACGAAACTGTAGAGCGCCACCTCAGGAACTGAAATAACCTTGGAAGTGGGAATACAATTACGACAGGAAAGACGGATGTTTTGATTGTGAATTTGTCTCCTTCCGCTGCCTTATTGTTTTATGTAAATGAAAGTAGTTAAGAATATAGTTCTGAATGGTAACCAATCACATCCGCAGCTTCAATTTCACTTAAGGGAAAGAGCAGAGGTTAGTCCGATTGGATCAGGTCTGGTTCGCTGACCTCTATCAAATCCGTTACTCTTCGTTAAGTGGCAACGAAGAATAACGAATTGGATTAGTCTGGTTCCCTGGCTGCTCTCCGATCTAGTCTGGTTCCCTGCTTAGTATGCTCCCTGCGTTGCCCTCCGCTATAGCAGAGGGCAACGAAGAGAGCAAACTAATCAGGGAACCAGACTATTCTCCAATCCTGTAGTGTTCGTTATGGGTCAAAGAAAGAGTAAAGACTGGAGAACGGTCAGGGAACCAGACTAATTAGGGCGATGCCATTTGGAATCTTTTCGACTATTTTTGCCAGACAAAAATATACTCATTATCATTGATGGACCTCGAAGTTTGCCAATTTCGCCAATGACTGGGTTCTTGAGACCGCATTCACAACTTCGAGCTTCGGAATATCCTTGTCTCTTTCAGATGCGAGTCAAAGAACTCCGACTCTGTCAAATAGACTTCGGAGCGATGGGAAACAATGCTCAGTCTTTTCCGTCAGGCAAGTAGAAAAGTCGATACACCAGTCCATTACACCTTGACTGCATGATGATTGGCCAATCAGACCGAAGGCACACGACGATGTCTAGTTTGTTAATAAGTCACCAACTCAGTCTAAGTAACTTAAAAATGTGCTTGCCAACGTTGTTTACATATTTGACATTGGAATACGCGACAGTGTGAAATACTAATAGAAACTTGTCAGATGTGTAATTTCACTAATGGCAGTGACGGTAAGAGAAGACGGTATGTCGGCCGATTCAAATAATAATAAAAAGGATTCTAGTCATGAATACAATTTGTACTTGGATCGCCAGTTGCAAAATAAATTGTTACAAGCAGACGAAGCCCTTGACCAAGATCAAAGTTATAATAGTGTCAAACTTGGGAATAACTTCGCTGGATCAAATAATTTAAATGGAAAAAGTAACAAAAATATAGACTTTAACGATGGCATATCAGGGTGGATTTCGGATCAGAAAGTTGCTCCAAGGAAAGTGGATAAAGAATCGAAACCTTCCAATAAGGACAATTTTATTTATCCATGGAGAGACTCCAGAAGACAGCAAGAGAACTTTGTCTTCCAACATTACGCTGATATTAGAAAATATATTGAACAGTACAGATCACAGAACTGTTGTCATATTACGTCCTCACCGTACCCATCTGGAGAAACGAGGAGGCTTGCTTTCCAGGTACATAATAACATTGAATTCTGCTTTTTCACTTTTAAGTGTTTTGTGCACCTGATGAAAATTGAATTATATAAATTATGATGAAAATTTAATTATATATATTATGATGAAAATTTAATTATATAAATTATGATGTCTTAGTTACTTTTGGTTTAGAATCAGAACACTTCTTTTTTAAAAGAAATGTTGGGAAACATTTTAGGAAATGTAGTTTATCATGAAATTTGTAATAATCTTTTGTTCACATAAATTTATTATTTACAATAATTGTATTATATTTTCACTGACTGATGTCACATTGAATGCTTTAAGCTGTGAATTAAATATTGTGACATTAATAGTAGTTGACCGTACATAGACATAGATATATTTGAATGACCATACATTTTCCTTATTATAGTGCATTATAGCTTCTTTTCTTCAGAAACAAACTTATATATTACTATTGCTAAAGTATACTTTCATTGATGTGCACCATTTAGGAATCTTCACAGTATTCATTTTATGTACTCCATTTAGGAATCAAAGTAATAATTTATATCCATTCAGGAATCAAAGTATTCATTGATATACTCCATTCAGGAATCAAAGTATTCATTGATATACTCCATTCAGGAATCAAAGTATTCATTGATATACTCCATTTAGGAATCAAAGTATTCATTGATATACTCCATTTAGGAATCAAAGTATTCATTGATATATTCCATTTAGGAATCAAAGTATTCATTGATATACTCCATTTAGGAATCAAAGTATTCATTTTATGTATTCCTTTTAGGACTTAAAGTATTCATTTTATGTACTCCATTTAGGAATCAACCTATTTATTGATGTACTCCATTTAGGAATCAGAATATTTATATGCTATATTGTATGCAAATAAACTGACCATAAAACACTTAATGAACATTTTAAATGCATTAAAAATGCACAAAATAGTCTAATTTTTTAATCATTTAATTCAGTATTGCCTGCATAGTGCCCCAGCTTTAAGCACAATTAATTGTTTTATGATGGTTCATTTGATAAATATAAATTATGGGACAAGTTCTGTATGTTTCATGAATGTTAGAATGGTAGTACTTGTGAAAATACTTATTCCAATGGAATCATATAATCAAATGCACACTTTATTCATCTTGGTAGTATTTGACATATTCTAAAACTTACACTGAGATAATCTTGGTAACTAAACCACCTGACAAATTCTAAAATGCACACTGAATTAGTCTTGGTAATCATTTGACAAATTCTAAAATGCACACTGAATTAGTCTTGGTAATCATTTGACAAATTCTAAAATGCACACTGAATTAGTCTTGGTAATCATTTGACAAATTCTAAAATTCACACTGAGTTAGTCTTGATAATCATTTGTCAAGTTCTAAAATTCACACAAAGTTAGTCTTGGTAATCATTTGTCAAGTTCTAAAATTCACATTGTCTTGATGATTAGGAATCGGTTCAGTGTCATAAGTTTGTATTAACAAAATACCCCCATATAATTTTTAACAACACAACAAGTTTCAAACCAGTTATATTTACTATGCATATAATAGGAATCATATTCAAATTATTATGTGTGTTATGTTATCTGCCCATTGTAAAATGCACAAACTAAAATCTATGATTAAATTATAGCTATATACCCATATACATTCTAAAAGGCACAAACTAAAATCTATGATCAAATTATAGCTGTATACCCACATACATTTTAAAATGCACAAACTAAAATCTATGATTAAATTATAGCTATATACCCACATACATTCTAAAAGGCACAAACTAAAATCTATGATCAAATTATAGCTATATACCCACATACATTCTAAAAGGCACAAACTAAAATCTATGATCAAATTATAGCTATATACCCACTCTCCATTCACACTCCTAGGCAAGATTTAATGTGTATTGGAATTTCCAAAATAATATATCACATGGGAAATTACTCGTAAAGTATTTACTTAATGAGCTAATTAATTCCAAATTACTCTAACTACTTAACTCTGTTTTGAGCACTTTACACCTACTTAAACAGCTACAGATTATTGCAACAAATTGTTACACATTTAAATGTTTGGCCATAAAGGAAAACTTGCTATTAATAACATATTGTAAGACTACAAACACATTCCCACCAACAATAGGTTTCTTTGTTTCAGTTGCATGACAGTCTGAACTTTTGAAGGTAATTAAACATCCCCCACTGGTCTAGTTTACACGATATTTAACAGGGAACGCTGTTACTAAATTTGACAGTAAATACAGAAATACCCCTCTATAATAACCAAATAATAAATAATTTTACCAAGAGAATTATATAGAAAGACATATTTTAATTAAGACAGAGATGACTATAATAACACCTGAAATAATTAAATCTAGTGGTATCATAAAGGACAACGGTGGACCACTGCAGATAAGCAGTACTTAGCTCTCTTATTGAATATCAATGTCCCTAGTTTGAGAGATTGTCTTGAAAATCAAACTAAAATAAAAATAATAAAGTCTTTTTATAAATACATTCTTATAGCTAGATGTTACACTATTGATCCCGTCCCTGATGCCAACAACTTGAGTAATTACGAAATGTGACAGTTGGCTTTCACAGAATTAAATTGTCTGTAATTACCTTTTGAGGTTGTAATTGCATTAGCTAATTAACATAAATTATTTGCTTAATATAACTTTATTTAGACATTTGACTTATTGGTAATGAAGACATGGGACAGCCATTAAAGAAAAATTGATTGTGTTTGCTATGATAAATGGGAATTTTTAATTAGTTCTTCGTATATATTAATGTGAAATAAAGAAGGGATAATAAAATAAAATTGTCAGAAAGGAAAAATGACTGTCTGAAGAAAACATGACTGAAGAATACAGAGCAATCATCGTCTGTGAATAGCTATATTCCTGTGTGGGAATGCATTCTTCCTGTTAATTGACATTTGAATAGGTAAATATTTGCATAGTACATGAAGTTAAATATATGGTATGTACACTAACTGTATATCCTTAACTGAAATGGAACCTCGTTTGCAAAACAATAATTAAAAAAAAGAAACACTATACAAGTAACTTGCTGGTGACATGCGATGTGTGCAGTGCTTTGACGTGCTACTAAGGTGGTCTCATATCTGCATATAAAAAGCAGTGGATGCTTAAGATTGGAGATATGCTTCAAATATGGGACACAAAGCAGATGCTGCTTAGATTGGAGATTATGAAAAGGGTATATTGCATCAGTTGTAAATGGGCTTTATTAATATATCACACAATAAAATATATATATATATATATATATATATATATATATATATATATATATATATATATATATATAATTGCAAGCAAACCAATAGTTTTTTTAACACACTTGCATATTTTTTTAATACCTGAGATTGATATTGAAAAATAAAGCAGTAAGTATTAGGGATATGTGATGACACATTAGGAATGGAAATAAATGTAACATTTTAGTAATTGAAACATATTTCTTCAATTATGAATGTTTCTATTATTTAAATATATAAGTGAAATGTGTGGTCTTTCGTAATAAGTGGTATTCCAATACAGTGGTCTTTCAGGCCTGATTTTGCTATCTTTATATTTTGATATTCAGGGCCACAGTATCCAGAAACACCGTGCAAAATAGAAACTTTACACTTTTTTCCAGTAAGAAAATTGAGTAAAATTCCTTGTCACAAATTTGCCGTAGTTGGTCAAACTGGGAAAGTTTTGCATATGTATGTATGGATGGATGGATGGATGGATGCATGCATGCATGCATGTATGCATCTTTTGACATACGAAAAGTTGAATAGCTATATGAGATTTTATTTGCAATTTTCAAATTTTAATATTTTTTTAACTGTTTGGACTTTTTGCTTTAGAGCAGTGGGGGGCATACTTGCTGTATAATCACAAATATTGTTGAGACTGATTTAGCCCACATACCGTAGTTAAGTGTCAACAATGCACCACCCTTACATTATGACAAAATTGAAGGAGGAAATTTGTAATACCTTTTCTCTTTTGACCAAATGGAGTTGTATATGATTGTTAAGTCAAGATAGATATCAAGCCAAATACGATACTATAGTTAGAACCTAATGAACAGCATAAAATAAAGAAAAATTATTTAAACATGTGTATATAATGTACATAAATGACAATCAAAAAGCTTTTCAGCCATTTTTAATGACTGTTGATTTTTCTCTAGATGAGTCCATTTTTCCGTTGACTTGATAATAATCAAATAAAATGGAAATATTTCTTATGGTAATAAATTATTTGTAGACTGGTATTTAAAGATAGAGTCAGTTTGATATTAAACCAATACAGTTCTTATTTGTAGACTGGTTTTAAGGCTATTGAATCAGGAAGGGATTACTTGATTTGGCTAGGTGCTTTAGCCTACTCAAATGATTATACTTATAGGCCCCATGCTGCCAAAATGCCATTGCTGTTATATACCTTTGGATTTTAATATTCACACAAACATTAAAGTATTCATAAGTTTTTTTACACCTCAACCGCTTGCAGTGGGGGCATTGTTAATTAGAAAAACCCATTGCTTGGGACAACTAAATATTAATACCAGGCAACTATTTTTCCAACTGTGATTGCATTGTCAGGAAACCAAAATTATTATTAAAAAATGATCATGTTAAAGATTATAGTGAATTTATATAGGTTTTCTAGTGACAACAAATTGATACAATAATTCAGAGTTGTCTGGAATGCTGAAAGCAGTGTAAAAGTACACATACGTTTAGTTTGTTTACATGAAAATTCCAACTGCTGTGTTTTGGTACACAAGATTTTTTGTTGTCTCACTCCCGTTTTATTTGATCCATTTCTACAAAGTGAGTATTAGTCAAATAGTACAGACTATCAAAGTTCAATAGTTCATAAAGGGACTAGGTGAGACCACATTAGGACACATGTTAATTGATGGTTAGTTCCTAATGATCATTTTGATCAAACGACTAATTACAATGCATATGTGCTTTGGCACTGCTTTTTGATAAGCGTCACTCAACACTTTTAATCCATAATATCTTAAATCCATCTGCAGGGTTTTGGAACACTTGCATTTTATCATTTGCTATGTTTAGGAAAATAATGTCAGGAGCTTGGGAACATCAAATATGCTAAGGTAAACATTTTATAGGCATGAAGTCTAAAACGATAATTTATTTGTTGTTCAATTGAATCAGACTAAGAACAGGAGAATATTATGCCAACTGTTGTCATAAATTTGCAATGAGACCAGATTGGAGCCGTATTCTACTTAGCTAAAGAGGACCAGCCACTGAACCACTGTGTCAATTGTTGGAACTTTCTCATCACATAAATGTATCAAGACAAAAGGTCCGTGGAAGTTTCAAACAAGAAACTGTTATTAAAATGATGAGTGTGATGGATGAAGGTCTAGAACTTAAAGATTTTGATCCTAAACTGGCAATAGAAAAGTTTCTTAAAGTTTTTTTTAAAGAAAAAAGTGAATGTAGTATGTTGTGTTGCTTAAAGCTGAAATAAATGGATGTGAGTGGAAATTGTGGTAATATTTTTCTTCTTCCACTGTCTTGGCAAATTTAGTGACGTGAAATGGAATTAAGCTTGGTAATTCAATAAAATAAATAAGTAATTAACTAAACAATTTAGAAAAGAAACTATAATCTATTCCATGGTTCCTTATAGCTGCATGTAATAGTAAAGAATGGCAAGGTAAAGCCATTGAGAATTGTTGTAGATATAAGACCACAATCGTTATGCATCATGTTTTAAATTATTGCAAGGAAAAAATCATCATTATTGGGACTCATATTTTTAGGGCTGGGACTCCCAACTTTTTCAGAAAAGGAGTCCTGGACTGCAACTGCCAAAATCCTGCGGAGAACGCTGTATTATTAAGCGTTGGGTTATTGGTAATATGCCACACCAATCCTCATGTGTCGGCTACTCAGTATCTGATTTAACAATAATCAGTCCATACAACCAGCCCCATTGGGTGAGCCCTTAAAGAAACAAGACATAATCAGTCCATACAACCAGCCCCATTGGGTGAACCCTTAAAGAAACAAGACATAATCAGTCCATACAACCAGCCCCATTGGGTGAACCCTTAAAGAAACGAGACTCTTGAGTGTTTGTTTTTGTCAGTACACAAACCTATGGTATATTTTTCAGTTTTGGCTTGATATACTTAATGCCTGTGATCAAGAATTATGCTTCCTTGTTGGTCATTTGAAGAAATGGGCACTCTCTGTAGAGTATGTTAGAGGTGCTTCTGTTGGATAGCAAGTTTAAATAAACCAATCACAATTGTTGTTGCCTTTTTGTTTTGACTTGTTGAATAATGGTTTTAACAAAGTTCTCGTGTGGACATTTGACTGTTCCTTGACAGATTTGACACAAAATTAGTAGCACATATTGGAAAAATGAAAATATGAACCATAATGATGTAAACAATAATAATAAAAAAGGATAAATTTGTGGTTGGGGTGGCCATTTAAGAGAAAGCTGACAGTTAGATAAGACTGCATCTAAAAATGTAATTATTGAACTAATTTTTATTAGTGATCTTAAAAAAAAATTAAATAAGTGTAAACTTGTGTGACACTTCTATGGGCTGGACTGATGGTGGTTTAAAGTATTGTATGCAGTTAGGACTAATTGTTGTTATGTATACCTACATGTATTTATATTGTGTGCTTAACTTTTATCCATGATTGTAGATTATGCTTTGAGATAAAGGTCATTTGAAAATAGAATGTTAATGTAGCATTTGAGTTTGAGGCAAGTCTTGTTTATAGTTAAACTAGTTTTTTTTAATTGGAAATCTTTACATTTGACTGCATTGTAGGTCACCTGCAAATGTGTATAAATAGGGATTTGGTAAACAAATAGTTGATTCCTGTTTTCAGTTCAGGCTGTGGGAATCATTTACAGTTGTGTTCAGATATTATTTGAATGGAATTGTTTATTTAAATTATTTATTGGAATTACAAAGTACGCATTGACTTTTGGACCAGAACACTACTTTATTATGAATTAATTCAAAGACATTCAGGATTGCATTATTTTGGTACATCAGGACATTCAGGAATGAATTCCAATAAATAATTTGTTGATTTACTTAAATTGTTGTTTCACTTTCTTTCTGTTACATACTTTGGTTAGAGCATCCACCTCTGATGTGGAAGGTCGCAGGTTTGAACCACAACCGTGTCATACCAAAGACTTATAAAAACAGTACTAACAGTTGCCTCGCTAGGTGCTCAGCATTAGGAGGTTAGTGTTAGGACTGGTTGGCTTGGTGTCAGGATAATGTAACTGGGTGGGACATCATGCTACATGTCTGCAGCATGATGCTTCAGTGCTAGACATTACTATAAACTGCCACACTGCAGATATTGTAGTGATGTGATGCAAAAATTGTTAAAGCTACGTTAAAAATCCAAATTACACACACACACACAAAACACAGTTACATAATTTTAGATTGAGAGTTATGACACTGTATAGACAATAGAAGTTGAATAAATTTGATTTTGTCAGTCTTGGGTGCAGCTGCATTAATTCACTGTGCAACCAAAAAAAAACTGCTGGACAACTAGATTTTCAAAGCTGGATGTCGAGTGACAAATGTGGATTATCCACAATCAGCCCCTGGTATACACTTTCTTCTGTATTTCTGTCCCACTACACTTGGTACCATACATATTGACTTTTGGGGCCCCGATTGGCCGAGTGGTCTAAAGCACTCTCTGTTACGGATCATTGCCATCTCACCTCTGTCTGCGTGGGTTCGAGTCTGGGATTCAGCCAATGTGGGTATGTGAGAAAGCTTGCCACTAGCTTCACGAGGGTCGGTGGTTCTTTCAGGGGATTTCCCGGGTTCTTCCTCTACCATTAATACCATTATTACTGGCTGCTATGTATAGCCTATCGTGTGCTGAAAAATGGCATTAAACCCTACATCAACAACAACATATTTACTTTTGGATCGACCTGCAAACTGCATAAATCCACTTTGGTCATTGCATAATATGCTGTTTGATCAGAGTCCATCCAATTTGTTATGCCTAAGTAGTATACTGTGCTGGCAATCAGGGTCTATCCAGTTTGTTATGCCTAAATAGTATAATGTGCTGTTAGATCAGAGTCTATCCAATTTGTTATGCATAAGTAGTATAATGTGCTGTTAGATCAGAGTCCATCCAATTTGTTATGCCTAAGTAGTATAATGTGCTGGAAATCAGGGTCTATCCACTTTGTTATGCCTAAGTAGTATAATGTGCTGTTAGATCAGAGTCTATCCAATTTGTTATGCCTAAGTAGTATACTGTGCTGGTAATCAGGGTCTATCCAGTTTGTTATGCCTAAATAATATAATGTGCTGTTAGATTAGAGTCTATCCAATTTGTTATGCATAAGTAGTATAATGTGCTGTTAGATCAGAGTCCATCCAATTTGTTATGCCTAAGTAGTATAATGTGCTGGAAATCAGGGTCTATCCACTTTGTTATGCCTAAGTAGTATACTGTGCTGTTAGATCAGAGTCTATCCAATTTGTTATGCCTAAGTAGTATACTGTGCTGGTAATCAGGGTCTATCCAGTTTGTTATGCCTAAATAATATAATGTGCTGTTAGATCAGAGTCTATCCAATTTGTTATGCCTAAGTAGTATACTGTGCTGGCAATCAGGGTCTATCCAATTTGTTATGCCTAAGTAGTATAATGTGCTGTTAGATCAGAGTCTATCCAGTTTGTTATGCCTAAGTAGTATACTGTGCTGTTAGATCAGAGTCTATCCAATTTGGTATGCCTAAGTAGCATGCTGTGCTGGTAATCAGAGTCTATCCAGTTTGTTATGCCTAAGTAGTATACTGTGCTGTTAGATCAGAGTCTATCCAGTTTGTTATGCCTAAGTAGTATACTGTGCTGGTAATTAGTGTATATCCAGTTTGTTATGCCTAAGTAGTATAATGTGCTGTTAGATCAGAATCTATCCAATTTGTTATGCATAAGTAGTATAATGTGCTGGCAATCAGGGTCTATCCAGTTTGTTATGCCTAAGTAGTATAATGTGCAGTTAGATAGAGTCTATCCAGTTTGTTATGCCTAAGTAGCATAATGTGCTGTTAGATCAGAATCTATCCAATTTGTTATGCATAAGTAGTATACTGTGCTGGCAATCAGGGTCTATCCAATTTGTTATGCCTAAGTAGTATAATGTGCTGTTAGATCAGAGTCTATCCAATTTGTTATGCCTAAGTAGCATACTGTGTTGGTCATCAGGGTCTATCCAATTTGTTATGCCTAAGTAGTATAATGTGCTGTTAGATCAGAGTCTATCCAGTTTGTTATGCCTAAGTAGTATACTGTGCTGGTAATTAGTGTCTATCCAGTTTGTTATGCCTAAGTAGTATAATGTGCTGTTAGATCAGAATCTATCCAATTTGTTATGCCTAAGTAATGTACTGTGCTGTTAGATCAGAGTCTATCCAGTTTGTTATGCCTAAGTAGTATAATGTGCTGGCAATCAGAGTCTAACCAATTTGTTAAGCCTAAGTAATGTACTGTGCTGTTAGATCAGAGTCTATCCAATTTGTTATGCCTATGTAGTATAATGTGCTGGCAATCAGGGTCTATCCAATTTGTTAAGCCTAAGTAATGTACTGTGCTGTTAGATCAATCTATCCAATTTGTTATGCATAAGTAGTACAACGTGCTGGCAATCAGGGTCTATCCAATTTGTTATGCCTAAGTAGTATAATGTGCTGTTAGATCAGAGTCTATCCAGTTTGTTATGCCTAAGTAGTATACTGTGCTGGTAATCAGAGTCTATCCAGTTTGTTATGCCTAAGTAGTATAATGTGCTGTTAGATCAGAGTCTATCCAATTTGTTATGCCTAAGTAATGTACTGTGCTGTTAGATCAGAGTATATCCAGTTTGTTATGCCTAAGTAGTATAATGTGCTGGCAATCAGAGTCTAACCAATTTGTTAAGCCTAAGTAATGTACTGTGCTGTTAGATCAGAGTCTATCCAATTTGTTATGCCTAAGTAGTATAATGTGCTGGCAATCAGGGTCTATCCAATTTGTTAAGCCTAAGTAATGTACTGTGCTGTTAGATCAGTCTATCCAATTTGTTATGCATAAGTAGTACAACGTGCTGGCAATCAGGGTCTATCCAATTTGTTATGCCTAAGTAGTATAATGTGCTGTTAGATCAGAGTCTATCCAGTTTGTTATGCCTAAGTAGTATAATGTGCTGTTAGATAGAGTCTATCCAATTTGTTATGCATAAGTAGTACAACGTGCTGGCAATCAGGGTCTATCCAATTTGTTATGCCTAAGTAGTATAATGTGCTGTTAGATCAGAGTCTATCCAGTTTGTTATGCCTAAGTAGTATAATGTGCTGTTAGATCAGAGTCTATCCAATTTGTTATGCATAAGTAGTACAACGTGCTGGCAATCAGGGTCTATCCAATTTGTTATGCCTAAGTAGTATAATGTGCTGTTAGATCAGAATCTATCCAGTTTGTTATGCCTAAGTAGTATAATGTGCTGTTAGATCAGAGTCTATCCAATTTGTTATGCATAAGTAGTACAACGTGCTGGCAATCAGGGTCTATCCAATTTGTTATGCCTAAGTAGTATAATGTGCTGTTAGATCAGAGTCTATCCAGTTTGTTATGCCTAAGTAGTATACTGTGCTGGTAATCAGAGTCTATCCAGTTTGTTATGCCTAAGTAGTATAATGTGCTGTTAGATCAGAGTCTATCCAATTTGTTATGCCTAAGTAATGTACTGTGCTGTTAGATCAGAGTATATCCAGTTTGTTATGCCTAAGTAGTATAATGTGCTGGCAATCAGAGTCTAACCAATTTGTTAAGCCTAAGTAATGTACTGTGCTGTTAGATCAGAGTCTATCCAATTTGTTATGCCTAAGTAGTATAATGTGCTGGCAATCAGGGTCTATCCAATTTGTTAAGCCTAAGTAATGTACTGTGCTGTTAGATCAGTCTATCCAATTTGTTATGCATAAGTAGTACAACGTGCTGGCAATCAGGGTCTATCCAATTTGTTATGCCTAAGTAGTATAATGTGCTGTTAGATCAGAGTCTATCCAGTTTGTTATGCCTAAGTAGTATAATGTGCTGTTAGATAGAGTCTATCCAATTTGTTATGCATAAGTAGTACAACGTGCTGGCAATCAGGGTCTATCCAATTTGTTATGCCTAAGTAGTATAATGTGCTGTTAGATCAGAGTCTATCCAGTTTGTTATGCCTAAGTAGTATAATGTGCTGTTAGATCAGAGTCTATCCAATTTGTTATGCATAAGTAGTACAATGTGCTGGCAATCAGGGTCTATCCAATTTGTTATGCCTAAGTAGTATAATGTGCTGTTAGATCAGAGTCTATCCAGTTTGTTATGCCTAAGTAGTATACTGTGCTGGTAATCAGAGTCTATCCAGTTTGTTATGCCTAAGTAGTATAATGTGCTGTTAGATCAGAGTCTATCCAGTTTGTTATGCCTAAGTAGTATAATGTGCTGTTAGATCAGAGTCTATCCAGTTTGTTATGCCTAAGTAGTATAATGTGCTGTTAGATAGTCTATCCAGTTTGTTATGCCTAAGTAGCATAATGTGCTGTTAGATCAGAGTCTATCCAGTTTGTTATGCCTAAGTAGTATACTGTACTGGTAATCAGGGTCTATCCAGTTTGTTATGCCTAAGTAGTATAATGTGCTGTTAGATCAGAGTCTATCCAATTTGTTATGCATAAGTAGTACAACTTGCTGGCAATCAGGGTCTATCCAATTTGTTATGCCTAAGTAGTATAATGTGCTGTTAGATCAGAGTCTATCCAGTTTGTTATGCCTAAGTAGTATACTGTGCTGGTAATCAGAGTCTATCCAGTTTGTTATGCCTAAGTAGTATAATGTGCTGTTAGATCAGAGTCTATCCAGTTTGTTATGCCTAAGTAGTATAATGTGCTGTTAGATCAGAGTCTATCCAGTTTGTTATGCCTAAGTAGTATACTGTACTGGTAATCAGGGTCTATCCAGTTTGTTATGCCTAAGTAGTATAATGTGCTGTTAGATCAGAGTCTATCCAGTTTGTTATGCATAAGTAGTACAATGTGCTGGCAATCAGAATCTATCCAATTTGTTATGCCTAAGTAATGTACTGTGCTGTTAGATCAGAGTCTATCCAGTTTGTTATGCCTAAGTAGTATAATGTGCTGGCAATCAGAGTCTAACCAATTTGTTAAGCCTAAGTAATGTACTGTGCTGTTAGATCAGAGTCTATCCAATTTGTTATGCCTAAGTAGTATAATGTGCTGGCAATCAGGGTCTATCCAATTTGTTAAGCCTAAGTAATGTACTGTGCTGTTAGATCAGAGTCTATCCAATTTGTTATGCCTAAGTAGTATAATGTGCTGGCAATCAGGGTCTATCCAATTTGTTAAGCCTAAGTAATGTACTGTGCTGTTAGATCAGAGTCTATCCAGTTTGTTATGCCTAAGTAGTATAATGTGCTGGCAATCAGGGTCTGCACTGTTTATAGTTGGATCTGACTTCTCTTTCAGTATATATGGTATCTAGATTGTGTGTGTGTGTGATTAAGATTTTTAACGTAGCTTTAACAATTTTTCAGTCATATTGTTATGATATCTGCAGTGTGACAGTTTATAGTGATGTCTAGCATTGGGGCATCATGCTACAGACATGTAGCATGTTGTCCCATCCAGTCACATTATCCTGACACCAGGCCAACCAGTCCTAACACTAACCTCTTAATGTTGAGTGCCATGCGAGGCATCTGTTAGTACCATTTTTGTAAGTCTTTGGTATGAATTGGCCAGGGTTTGAACCCGCGACTTCCTGCATCCGAGGTGGACGCTCTGACCACTAGGCCACTGGAGCAGTGCGTATCTAGATTGTGTAGACACTATTTTATTTTGGGTCAGATTTTAATCCATGTATAAATGACTTGTTTAAATGTTAAAGTTATTACAGCAATTTTTCTTTTGTTTTCTTCTTTTATTTACATAAATATTTTTTTTTGGGGGGAGGGGGGTGAGGGCTTTAATTTTGGACAATAATCTTCTTAGGACAATTAGGTAAAAATCACTCGGGGTCCAGCTGATTTTGTGTCCCCAAATTTGGAAGGTGGGGGACATAGTGTCCCCTGTCTATTGGATCCTGTGTGCAACAATGTCATATTGGCCATCTTGAAAAATGTTGTTAATACTACTCCTGCTGAATGGAAAGGCATATTGAACCAGAAGACTTCGTATGATGTCTAGTTGGTCCAAAAATCAGAATGGTGCCAATCTGATGTCCAATATGGCTGCCATGGTGGCCATTTTGAAAATCTTGTTATTGCTGCTGAATGAAAAGTAATATTGCCGTGAGGGTTTCATCAGAAGACTTCCTATGATGTCCACTTGGTCTAAATTAAAATGCTGCATGCCTGATGTCCAGTATATCTTGAAGATATTGTTACCACTACTCCTCCTGAATGGATGGTCATATCAATGTGGCATTTTTACTAAACGACTTCTTATTATGTCTGGTTGGTCCAAATGGTGCCATTCAGACATTCATTATACATGTACCTGCCACAGTGGCCATCTTGAAAATCTTGCTATCACTATTTCTCCTGAATGAATGGTCATATCAGCGTGGGGTTGTCACTGAAAGACTTCATCTGATGTCTGTTTAGTCATAAATGAAAATGGTGATCCATCTTCTGTTTCTTGTTGCCACAATAGCCATCTTGAAAATTTTGTCACTATTAATAAAGGACTGCTCATATCAACATTGTGCTTTCACCAACAAAGTCTTATGATGTCTAGACAGTACAAAATAAAAATGGTACCTGTCTAATATCCACATTGTACTTTCACCAAAAGACTTCTTATGATGTCTAGACAGTACAAAATAAAAATTATGCATGTCTAATATCAACATTGTGCTTTCCCCAAAAGACTTCTTATGATGTCTAGTCTGATGGCTGATATCAAATATAGTCACCATGGTATCTTCTATAATGAAAATCTTACCATTGCACCTTCAAAATGGAAACTCATCTCAACATGTGGTTCTCACCAGAAGATTTCCTATGATGCCTTGTTTGTCCTGAATTAAACTGATGTCCAGCTGACATCCAGTATGTCCACCACAGCAGCTAATTTGAAAATGCTTGTTATCAATGAAGAATATATAAGATGGTTTGAAAATGTGACAGTTAAGAGAAAGAAATGGTCTTATCTTGAATTCCTGAAAAGAAAGTCTTTTCTGTCAGAAGAACATCAGTCCCATTAAGCATTCAGGGACTCTTGTTTCATGTAAGCGATGTCAGGCTTTCTTGTTTATAAAAGAGACAAATTAAAAATAAAAAGTAATTAGCAGATACAGATAGCTGTTGGGTGTTTTACATTGAGTAGAAATGAATGAGCTCTGTAAATGGTTAAATTATTACATAGGAATTTTCAAGAATTCCATTGAAAAAGATTGCCAAAAGCATGCACAGAATATGCTGTAACATATAGTTTCTTTTCACATATCTGTTTTCACTTCTGTTTACATGTAAGTCAAATCAGTCTCAGCTACTATGATGTTAACAGTTGTCTTCAAAATTCAGAAGACAATCTTAGGTTGGCTCGAATGCATGAAAAAGTTTATAGTTGTCTTCAAAATTGATACACCCAGAAGATATTCTTTGGTTGGCTGGAATGCATGAAAAAGTTTATAATTGTCAAATCTTGTAAAAAGTAAATTGTTACAAATTATGTATCATGCTCAAAATGTCAGATGAAAAAAAATCATAATAGAAAAAAACAAAACATCACTAGTATTAAAAATGATATGTACTATTTGGATTTCATGTTTCCATTCTTGTTTGAGGATACAAACTGAAAAGACATGTTTTAGGATATAAAGTGGAAAGACAATCATGTTTAAGGGTTCAAAGTAGAAAGGTATTTATACTTCAGGATACAAAGTGGAAAGACATTTTGGCAAAACAAAGACAGATATTTAGGACGAGCAAAAGAGCTGAATAATATGTATAAACTCTGAATGAAAAATTGAATGGCTTTTATTCTTGTATAAAAAATTAATGCATTGGCTTATTATTATATTACTTTTAAAAGATTACATTGCTTTGACATTGCAGTATGATTTATGTAAATGGCTTAGTTTGATATACTGTCTGTAAACATGTACACAAACATACATGTGGCCATCAGTGACACAAGAACTACCATTTCCAGTTAAATTACCATTATCTATGATTTTCACATCAAATGTGGCATCATTAGGGGAAAAAAAATCAAAACATTAATGAGAATTAGTTTTAATGCACATTGCACAACATAACCTATCAGTATTATTTACAGATAATGTTATTACAGTTTTGTTAAAAGTGCTATATTTAGTATTAAACATGGATATAATTCTTATAATTTGTTAAGAGAAACTTTAATTTGTAAAATATTTGTGAAATACTGTTTCAAGTTTCAAAGCCACTATATAGCTTCTTGGTCATTATGTAGAATCAAAATGGCATCCCAGTTTAGCAGATAGTAGTGAGAAAATTGACTTTCTAATCATTTCAGTTAACTGGTAGTGCACATTGAGATAGCTTGGCATCTACACATTGAGATATTTTTCATGTACGCATTGAGACATCTTGGCTGGTACACATTGAGATATTTTGCATGTACACATTGAGACATCTTGGCATGTACACATTGAGACATTTTGCATGTATACATTGAGACATCTTGGCAACATTGTACACATTAAGACATTTTGCATGTACACATTGAGACATTTTGCATGTACACATTGAGACATCTTGGCATGTACACATTGAGACATTTTGCATGTGCACATTGAGACATCTTGGCATGTACACATTGAGACATTTTGCATGTACACATTGAGACATTTTGCATGTACACATTGAGACATCTTGGCATGTACACACTGAGACATCTTGGCATGTACACATTGAGACATTTTGCATGTGCACATTGAGACATCTTGGCATGTACACATTGAGACATCTTGGCATGTACACATCTTGGCATGTACACATTGAGACATTTTGCATGTGCACATTGAGACATTTTGGAAAATGTTGCAGCCATAGATATCACAGTAAGATATCCCACTAATGTAATACCAAAACAAGACATGGGTTTCATATACTTTTTGCATATACAATGCTAATGTAATACCAAAAGTAAGACATAGGTTTTGTATACTCATTTTTATGACTGGAAAATAAATATGGAGTAATTAAATCTTATTTCACAGACCTCACATGTAGGGATGGTCTGAATTTTTCTCATAATTTTTGTTTCAGCATTCAGCACCTCCACAGCCATCACCTTATCAACAGAGTGTTTGGAATGGTCACACTTCTCCACCAGCATCAACTGGCACACCAAACTCTTATCAGCATGCACGCCGTGACAATTCGCTGAATGCCAATTTGTCCACAAATGTTACAACACCCTGTACATGTATACGGTGTAACAAAACAGGTAATTATCAGAAGCCAGGTTCTGCTAGTCAGGCACACAGATACAGGTTAACATCTGTGTATAATCCAGTCTCAAATACTCAGAATGACTCACGTTCAGACATTCAAAGTGACTCAGAAAAGGGAGAGCGATGTCACACTCCTAGGATTAATTCAGGAATACATTCTTCATTTGGCAGAACGGCAGGAAGGGCCCCTGGGAAATCAGCATCCAGTAATTTTAAACCATATCCCATACAGGCCTTAACTATGTAAGTATCTAGTGGAAGAGTCTTATTTCATAATAGAATAAGGAACATAGTTGCGTCTTTTATTTGTATTTTTGTCAGTTCTTCAGATTCAAGTTGATATTGATCTCAGTTTTTTGAATAGCAAATATACTATGTGGATGATTGTAAAAAGTTTCAGTTAGTAAAATACTTTTACTAAAAAGATTTCAGAACCTGAATTTTCTTTGCATTTAATGTTGATTTATAAATACTTAAGTCTCTCATAACCACACTTTACTTTCATAATGTCCAGTTTTAATATGAACCTATTATTGTTAACCTAAGTTGGATTATTATATTGTAGAGTATATTTACATTACTTAATGTAAATATATTGTATACTCTATAATGAATTATTACAGATGGTAGTTAGCATAAACTTTTTAGTTATAAAGCATCTTTGTGAGAAATGTAGTCAGGGTCCTTCTTTTTAAATCAAAGTTGTTTTTACCACATATTTTGATATCTCTGCAGGATACAGTTATAAAATGTCAGTGTCTCCATGAAAGCATTTTTCATGTAAATGATCAAATTAGAATCAAAGGAAAGGGGTTGACATGATCAGTCGTTGTATTTTCCATTATTTTTCACTCATTTAAATCTGTCAATTCAGGTTATGATGATCTGTACTTATTTGTTTTAAAAAATTGCTGAGTAGGTGTATTGATTTATATAATGATAATAATAACAGCAGCAGAGTCAGTTCTGTAGCCCACATTGCATTGGGACCATGCTGATATGAAAATTGAGATCATGATGGGTCCAGTCTTTTATTATTCTTGTGTAGTCAATCATCTCTAACATTTATGCTGTAAAACAGTATTCAAATCAATATTAAAAACAATGGAATTGGCAATTATTAAAGATTGGGTTTTATGCAAATAAATAACCGTACAGTGTAGCATGAAAGAAATGAATATAACTTTTTATGCTTAAGAAAAATATATAATTTATATATCATTGGTTTTATTGTTGTGTTAATTTACATTTCTTCCTTTTTAAGTGACTTCATTAAACTTCTTTGAATATGTCTGGTAAGTTTAACTTGCACTTAATGTAAGCACATGGGAATTGCATGATTAAAGAATTGTTATTTTTGTGGAAAAGGTTTTAGAGAACACATGCATATACAGGGATGTCTATAAAACGTGAGAAAGCAGATTTAATATAGGAATCTGTTATTTTTGCCCTTTGAACTTTACAGCAGCTTATCATGATTGAGTCCTCCTCTTGGAAGGGACATTTATAGTCCATTTACTTAAGTGAAAAAAAATATCATTATCCCATTGACTTTACAGAAAGGAAAAAAGTTAGCCAATTTGCTCTAAAGTGGAAGGAAAATTGTGAGCCAATTTACCTTATGGTGGAAGGAATTTTTTTAGCCCATTGTATTTATATTGCAGAGAAAATTGTTAGCCCATTGACTTTATAGACAACCCTTATATGATAAAGAAAGGATGTTTGTATTTTGAAGCATGGGATGTCTGTAGTGCATATTCATTAGAAATGAGTGGACATACAGTTGTAGATGGATGGAAAAAATAAGCAAGTTTTATTCTGTAATAGAAAATGTAGAATTATATTATGCATTGCACTATGGTAACTGGGATGATGGTTAGTAAAATATAATAGTTTAGGAACTATTAATCACTTTGCTAAATCTGGCAATACTTCTTGATTTGCCATGTCAGTCACAGTCAAGCCTTGTATCAGTCACAAAAACCACTTAGTATTGAAAAAAATTAATAAACTGGCATGTTTCTATGCATACTGTATGTAGTTGACCTGATTAGATTTTTTGACCATTGCAGCATGTTTCAATTTATGTCACATTTATGAAGACTTTTTTTTGACAAAACCTTGTTCCTGCAGATGAGCCAAAACAATACGCAGTATACAGATGAAATTTTATTGGCTTGTTTCTTTTCTTTTATAGATTACTCTCTAAGATGTTCAGGCCTTTACACCAATTTTTCAGCTGTTTACAAATGTAAAACTTTTAGGACATTTTTTCAAAAACCTTATTAGCACAATTAAGCAAAGCCAACTTAAGATAGAAAATTGAAATTTGTAATGCTGGCATGATTCAGTGTTCACATGATTATTGGCAGTTTTTAAAAATATTGTTTTTCTTATTCTTGTTGATCTGTGTTTATAAATGCAAATCTGTTTGTTTTTATAGTATTAAACACTTAGTGGTGGAAAGACAAAGAAACAAGACAATGGTATCTTCACATGTTATTATAGAAACAAGACAATGGTATCTTCACATGTTATTTTAGAAACAAGACAATGGTATCTTCACATTTTATTATAGAAACAAGACAATGGTATCTTCACATTTTATTTTAGAAACAAGACAATGGTATCTTCACCATTTTGTACACTATCATATTGTTAATATTGTACACCCAAGTGCACAATAAAACCTAACCACTGTGCCATGGCATCATCTCCCACTGCAGGTTGCATGATTAAAAAAAAAATCATTAAATTGTCATCCATTGCGAATTTGAAATGAAGCTGATTTGATTTTAACACAAACTAAGAAAAGTGCCAAATTCTTTATGTGGGAAATAAATGAATAAAATATGAATAGATATTTAATTAAAGAATTGAGAATCTAGAAGTAATAAGTAGCAAGGCATTTTCTACAAAACACAAGTACTGTGTCAGATAGAGCTGAGATTGTTATGAAAGGACAGTGACAGCAAAGATTATTATTATTATTGTTATTATTATTGATAATTGAGGCAACTGTGGCTATTATGGCAACCCATTTTTTTCTCTCACAAATTATGAATTTACATAGTGATGGATTCCACCAGTGGTGTCACTCGGGTTGGTGTCACCCAGTGCGGTAGCTCATGGTGTCACCCCCATGGTCCTCCTTCCGTAACAGACCATACAGAATCCTTAGTAATGTCATTTTGGTGTCACCCCCTCTGATGGTGTCACCCGGTGCAGACCGCACCCCTCACATCCCCCTAGCGACGCCACTGCTGTGCCTGCTAGTCATGTATTTAACTATGATCGGTTATCCACTTATGAAATCCGACTAGACCGAGCAGTGTGTGCTCTGTAAAATTTGCAGTTTTTCATTTTGGTGTCACCCCTCTGAGATGGTGTCACCGGGTGCGGTCCGCACCCCCCTAGCGATGCCATTGGGTTCCACATATTTTTCAAAGTCACTGCACATACAAAATCATTGTGACATCTGTTGATGGATAGGCATTATACTCACATCAAATGACCAGAATGTCTTTTATTATAATTCAACTAGTTTATTCATCATAACAAAATTTTTTCAGTCATTTGCATGGTATATAGGTGATGGGAAAACTTTGCAAGGAAAATGCTTTTGTTGTTGTTGTAATTCATTTATACAGTAAAACCGTCCAAGACCCAAATCTCTCAGAATGAATTAAATTTTCAGTGTTTGAACTTTTGAAGGATTTTTGATTTATTGAGGTTCTCAGTTTTCATTTAAGAGTGATATGAGTCATGTATCTTAACACATACAAGTAAATGTTGTATGTTTTGATATTAAATTGATAACCAATCAGTTTTTAAAACAGAGTTATGTATTAATTTAAATTTTATTGCATCTGTGTTTCTAAATCGGCTTTAATTTATCCCAGTATTTGTGTCTATATTTGCTTTTTTTTAAAAATTGCTGTATGACTTTAGTCTGTTTAAAGTACATTGACTAGTCACATGTACTGGGTTTGGTTCTTTGTGGTTCATTTTAGTGTAAGTTTGACTTTGGAATTAAAAAAATACATATATTTTGGTTTTCAGATTTGAGAGGTTTCAGTTTGCCAAGTTCAGGTTTACTGAAATTAAAGAATTAAAATATGGAGAAATATTATTCAGTTTCAAGGGGAGTTTAGGTTGCTGAGGTTCTTGCCTTGGGATGTTTTACTGTATTTGGAATACTTTCGAGTTCCACCAATAAGGCTGTGGGTATGATATCGTTATCATTGTTATCTTATTTACTTGCTGTAGAGCATGGAGACTACGTAGGTAAGACACGAGTATTTTTTTAACTTTGTAGTCAGTACTTAACACTGACAGTATACATATAAAGAGTGATTTTAATTGTATACATGTTCTTTCAACCTCTGTAACACAGGGCTTGGATTACTAAAATAAACACCTGGTCTCACAGATACCTTTTATATGCACTACCATATATTTAGTGATCCAACTTCTGTGTTCTATACCACAGAACACTGATTTTGATGCAGTAGCTTGGCTTCCAAACTTTAAAACTGACATCAAATAATATATTGAATTTCTCCCTCTCTGTAATGATTTTGTGAGTGATTTCAGATATGTCATACATATTTAAAAAGTGATTCAATACAGTTAAACTGAACCATTCCACTGTCAAAAGAGAGACTGTTGGTCCATGTTGCATCTAAAAGTGATCCCAGAGGACATTCTTGCACCTCAAACTGCCAGTATTCCCCTAGATTTAACAAATCCACTTATCTTAGTCATTATGGGGGACAGAGCTTACAATGTCCACCTGACAGTTCAGCAGTATGCAACACAGAATGCAGTGCTACCTGCAGAAAATTAAATTAGATTTGAGCAAATTATCTGAGAATATATTAAACAGAAATAAGATTATTAACCTTATAAATCACCTACTGATTCGGACATGGAGACATAAGAGGGGATTAGAATTAAATTTCATGTAGCAGAAAAATATGTGCTGAAAAAAGTAATTTTTATTTAATTGAATATTTAGATGATAATAATTTGTAATTACATTGTGTAATACAGTTATGATGGTAATTGTACTTACACTGTATAAAACAGTTAAGGTGATAATTGTACTTACACTATAATACAGTTATGATGATAGTTGTACTTACACTGTTTAATACAGTTAAGGTGATAATTGTACTTACACTGTTTAATACAGTTACAGTGATAATTGTACTTGCACTATATAATAAAGCTATGATGATAACTGTACTTGCACTGTATAATACAGCTATGGTGATGATTGTAGAAGATTTGATTTATGCACATAATGTACCTGTACAAAAATCAAGTTCACTGCATTTACCAATAATATCAAGAAATGTTTCATATTTCTTGAATCATAATCAGTGTCATATAATTGATAATATATCAGTAAATCTAAAGTGTACAACAGAGGGGGAGAATAGACTCAAACTTTTATCGATTCTGCACACAATTTTATTCATTTATTTCATATTATTCTTCACTACTGTTTTCCTTCTGATACTGCCATGCTTGGTTTTCTCTTTTGACAATATTTTCATTGTGAGAATATTAATCACTTCATCACATTAGCAGTTACAAGGTCGTTATTCAAGTCCATGATATTCAATACTGTAACATATTTATTTTATTTGCTCACCAAAATATATTATGGCTGTAACAAAGAAATTGTGCTGACAGAGCTGTGTTGTATAATGTGTTGGCAGATCTGTGTTGTATAATGTGCTGGCAAATCTATGTCATGTAATGTGCTGGCAGATCTGTGTCGTATAATGTGCTGGCAGATCTGTGTCACATAATGTGCTGGCAGATCTATGTGGTATAATGTGCTGGCAGATCTGTGTCATATAATGTGCTGACAGATATGTTATGTAATGTGCTGGCAGAGCTGTGTCATATAATGTGCTGACAGATCTGTGTCATATAATGTGCTGGCAGAGCTGTGTCATATAATGTGCTGGCTGATCTGTGTTGTATAATGTGCTGGCAGATCTGTGTCTGTGCAGATTCTTAGGCCTAATCAGTAGAGCAAACAACAGAGACCCGATCTGCTGGCATATTATGTGGTGGCAGATCAAAGTTTCTGTTCTTTGCATTTGGCCCAGACTCTTGTGATCACACAGTGTTTTTTGCTGTACAGTAAACTCTTGATTTGATGTTAATTATGGAACCATAAAAGTGGACTGCCTTATAGGTGAGGTCAACATATACTGAGGTATTTTATATATCCAGTGGCACCCCAATTTTGAGATATCTGGAGACATGTCCAGATACAGTGGATGACCATTGATTCCTATTGCATCTGAGCTGATGCTTTATGCTGTCCACACAGCTCTTGTCATCAGCCTTCACAGCAGGTGGATGAGCATATCTGCTTGACTGCAGTGGATCCACAGGGAGCTAGGTGTAGCTGTCTGCTCTGGATTAACAGTCACAGGTATTACTGTCTAATGTTACTTATGATAGCAGGCTTGTCATGACATTGTCATAGCACTAGATTCAGACAAGCCTGGACAAGTGAGTGAGGCAACTCTGCATGACTTTCCCTTGCTTATATCCAACACACACACAAGCAATGACACTATTCCCCTCACCAGACACCTTCAAGTCCTGTGATAATGGGTGAGTGGCAAAGAAGCAGGAGTAGATTCACTGCACACAGGTGACTCAGGTCATAAGGTCACTTTTTACTGGATCAAAGCAGCAGTGGAACCTTGCAGCCACTGAGTGACTGGGCAGCCCTTTTTAGGATCACACTGCTCACCTCTGTATCATGAGTAAAGGGCTGGAAAAGGTGCAATAAACATTGCGTACTTCACCTTAACCCTGGTCAGCTGATAGGGATCCCACTTTAGCAGTACATTTACATAATAAGAAGACAGTGATGCCTGAAATGTGCACACTCTGATGGCCAGTAGATAGGCCACACTCTAATGGCCAGTAGATAGGCCAACTCTAGTAGGTAGATAACTGGCCAATTTCAACAACCAGATAGCAGCCCTGTGTGAAACTCACGTAGCAGAGGAAGGATGACTCTCTGAAGTAATAACTGGCCACACCTTCTAGGATGGCCAAAGTAAACAAGAGTGACATGAAGCTGGTGTTGGTTTGGCATCAAATTGCAGCTAGTTAGCAAGCTCACAAATCTTCCAAAGATTGTGAATGATAGACTAATGCAAATGAGAACCCTACTATCATGAAGAAAACATGCAACTTTCATAAACACCTGTGCACCCATTATGACCAACCCAGATGGAATCAAGGACAAATGTTATGAAGACTTGGAGTCTCTTATTGCCAAAGTTCCAAAGACAGACAAGCTTGTCATCCTTAGTGACTTCAAAGTTAGAGTTGTTGCAAATCACCAGACATGGCCAGGTATCTTTGGCAAAAAAGGAATTGGCAAATCCAACAGCAGTGGGTATCTACTGAGTAAATGTGCTGAACATGACCTCCTAATCACCGACACAGTCTTCCACCTGCCAAACCACAACTATAGTACAAGTCACATGGGTCATGTATGCACATTTACTCATTTTAAATTAAACAGAAATTGCTCTTTTAAAATTTAACACTAGTTTTCTTTAACCAGAAACTATTCAACCCTGATCAATGAATGCACTATACCTTAACTGTCACCAAGAAACTTCCAGACGAATATTTTCTGTGACTATGGACTTTTACAGTGGGTGATGGCCATGTACTAAACTTGGGTCAAAATAAGAATGCATTGAGTGGAATCATCACAATCAAGGGTAGTACAGATTTGTTTATAGGTAGTAAAATTTGTTTATCAATATGTGTAGCTTTCATTGTGACTTTACAGCATGTGACATTCAATCAGGATTGTACTGGATCACACCATTAGGTTCATTTCATCCAAAAATGTCTACATACTTCAACATTGATTTTGCCATATGCACTTCTCAGGGCATCTAAATAATGACATTCCAAAGGAATATGGATGTATACAAATCCAAATGAAGTGAATATTTGCCACTTAAAGTTATGTAGAATCAGATTTCTAAATAATGACACCCATTACTGAAATAGTCGGTGTTGAGTGCCTACATAACCCGTGTGACTTATACTATAGATGTCTTGGATGTACCCATACTCAAAGCACCTGCTTCTTACTGACTATGTCAGCATCAGGAGATGAGTCTGGCATGATGAAGGCCATGAGAAGTGCAGAACACTGGATTGACCACAGGCTGATAGTCTCCAAGCACAATATCTGGATTCATCATAGCAGATGACCATAAGTCAAAAAAAGTGTCAAAAATGTGAAACAGGCATTTGTTAAAGAACTGTGCAACCAACTGGATAAAGTCAATACAAGCTCCTAGACTGTGGTGGAAAACTGTGCATCCTTTAGAGACTGTGCACTCAGTTGCATTCAAAACCCTTGGACCTACCATGTGTAAACATCGAAATTGGTTTGATGAGAATCATGCTGCCATATAGAAACTTTTGTATGAGAAACATCTAATACAGAAAGCCTGTCTAGAAGGCAGCACTTCATCATCTAAGAAGACAGCCTTCAACAGTGTCCAGTGCAAGCTCAGAGAGTTTCAAGACTCATGGCTAAGTAATAAGTTTAAAGAGATTGAGAGAGGAATGATATGAAGAACTTATATGATGCTTTGACTGTATGCCACAGTAATCAGGAACATCTCCAATACTGATTGCTGAGTCCCATGATGCTCACTGATAAAGAAGAGATACTTCAAAGATGGGCAGAACACTTAAACAACTTCTTCAATCAATATTCATCCATTAGCAAGGAGGCAGATGATTGACTGCCTTAAGTGGAAATCATCATATCCCTTGCTGATCCTCCAGAGCTGACTGAAACTGAAAGCACTTGACCTGCTGTCACATGACCAAGCACATGGAGGAGATGCTATACCAACAGAAGTCTGCAAAACCAGAGGCACATGGCACAGAAACTGACTGAACTCTAAAAATCAAGATGGACATTGGGAACTATTCCCCGAGAGTAAAAGGGCACTGGGGCATCTCCTTGCTGTTAATAGTCAGCAAAATTCATGCCAGAATTCTGCTGAATCATTTTGATCAAGGTCTCCTGCCAGAGAATCAGTGTGGCTTTAGAAAAGTTCAAGGGGTGAAAGACATGGTGTTGCAGCTTGTCAGTCCCTGGAGAAATGCTGGAGACAGAATTCCAACCAGTACATGACATTCATCAACCTGGCAAAAGCCTTTGACACAGACAGCTGTAGAGGCCTTTGTAAGATAATGGCAAAAGTTGCTTACCTGATAAATTCATCAGAATGGTTCAGCAGTTCCATGATGGCGTGCTTGCTTGTGTTGTGGATGCTGGTTAGTAATCTGAACCAGTCACTAATGGAGTTGAGCAAGGCTTTGTGTTGGCCCCAACCATCTTCATTATGATGTTCTTCCATGCTTACTGATGGGATCAACATCAGATACCTGACTAATGGCAAACAGTTAAATCTGAGAAGACTTACAAGTGAAGACAAAGTCAAAGGAAGTGACTGTTCGTGATCTGCTATTTGCTGATGACTGTTTCCTGAATGCCAAATCTGAGTCTGACTTGCAACACAGTATGGATGGTTTCTCTTCAGCTTGTAACATTTTCATTCTCACAGTTGTTATCAAGAACAGAGAAGTGATGCATGAACCTGTACCAGGAAAGCGTTGCATAGAGTCTGCCAAGACAGTAAATGGTCAAACCCTCATGGCAGTAGAAGTTCACCTATCTTGGCATCACACTCATGTGCAGTCCACATCTATGATGAAACAAATGCCAGAATTGCTAAAGCAAGTATGACCTTTGGCAGAGTATGTGTAAATGTGTGGGACCACAGAGGACCAATCACTGACAGTGTGCTCTAACACTGGACAAGTTAGATAAATACAGTTAATAATACTGAGTTAATCCTGCCAATTTCAACATGGTGCTGTGTTCCATGGACCGATCAGGACTCAATAGTAGAGTGTGGATTTTACAGTCAGGTATTTTTACAATTGACCGATCAGAAATACTCTTATATTTATCAAGTTTTGCAAAATCAGTTCAAAGAGATCTGGAGACTGGACATGTACCAGAACTATACTCTTTGCAATGGCAAGCCTTAGATATTAAAATTCTATTGTATTCATTAGCACAGTCAATTGATTTTTAAAGGAAAATGGGGTCAGGGTCTGTCATTGAGTGCAAAGATAGACTGGTTGCAGAAGGTTTGTTTTTCAGGGGTAGATTGCTACAGTTTTACATTTTTAGCAAGATTTTCCAATGTTTGTAATTTGACTTGGGGGCCCTTATGACCTAAACAAAATTAACGGTCTTCAGTCTCTTTAATTACATGCATGTGTTTTTATCTGGCATAATATTAATATTGCAGCTGAATGAATCATTGCACAAGCACAAGTTCTGTTGATTGCACCTGTTGGATGATGTGTTGCACCAAATATGTTTTGAGTTACTGGCCTTTGCTTATCTGTTCTGCAGCATTATATAAAATCAGCTTTTAACTGTTTGGGAGTTGAGATCTTTTTATCACTTTATGTGCAGAGATTTTTTGTCTGTAATGTTAAGTCACCAAACTTATCAAAGCACAGTCCATGATCAAGTTTAGTCAAGAACCTTAAAACAATAATGCCAGTTTATTTTTAATTTTCTTGTGATGAGAATCATTATCATTTGTTTCATCTTCATTCTCATCATTATTTTAACATTTTAATTCTTGTCACTTTATTATCTTAATCTGAAACTTGATAATATAGTAGGTAAAACCTGTCTTGAAAGACCATCTGAGAGTTGTTGTTGTTGTTCTCGGGTTTAATGCCATTTTTCAGCACAAGATAGGCTATACATGGTGGCCAGTATAACTGGTGGAGCAAGAACCCTGGAAAACCCAGGGAAGAACCACCGACCCATGAGAAGCTACTGGCAATGCTTTATCACGTACCCATGCCAGCCGAGCCTTGGACTAGAACCCACACAGGCAGAGGTGAGATGGCAGTGATCTGGAACGGTGAGCGCTTTAGACCACTCAGCACGATCTGAGAGATCAGGTTCTCTGTGCACATATTTATTGATTGCATAGTGTTATGAGCAGTGATGAGACTGCATGTCTGGAAAGACCAAGTTCTCAGTGCACAAATTTACTGATTACTTAGTGTTATGACCAGTCGTGAAAGATCATCTGTCTTGATAATGGTCTGGTATCAGGTGTCATTTTTCAAGACAAGCTCATCTTCATATTGTAGAATAAAAATGATGAAGAAAGATTGTGTAACTCTGATATTATTGCATCATCAGATATCAACATCATTAAACCTATAATCTTTAATCTAGTTCCTCATTCCTCCAGTCTCCCTCCCTTAGGAAAAAATGCTCATCATTCCAGAGAAGGAAACATTTGCTTGAAATGTACCTATCAACCATTCTTTTTGGCATACATACGGTTGGAAATAATTTAAACCAGTGATGACTAATAAATACAAGTTATATGCAATATGTATTTGATTGCTTCTAACTGCATAGATCACGATGTCCCAGCACATTGGTCAGTAAAGTTTGTAGTAAGTGGACTTGACTTGTGATTATATATGGTAGATGATCTTTACACTGACATAATTCAGAGAAAATGTCCAGTATTAACAAATGTTGAATAAGTTCTAAAGAAAATATAAAGATGTTATTAGAAAACAAATATACTAGCTGTCAGCATAAATATTATGTTATTTGAACACAAATTTTCTAAATGTCAAACAAATAATATTATGTTATTTGAACACAAAATTGCTAGGGGTCAGTAATAGCATTGTTATTACAACATAAAAATACTGGCTGTCAGTAATAACATGATGTTATTCAACATAAAAAGTACAGTCACAAATAATATTAGAACACAAAATTACTACCTGTCAATAATAACACCATGTTATTACATCACAAAGCTATGAGCTGTCATTAATAACATATTAGAACAAAAAACTACTAGCTGTCAGTAATAACATTATTATTGGAACACAAATTACTAGTTATCATTAATAGTATAATGTTATTACAACACAAAATTACCAGTTGTCAGTAATAACTTGTTATTTGAACACAACTTTACTAGCTGTTATTAGAACACAAAAGTATTAGATGTCGGTAATAACATTGTTATTGGAGCACAAATTACTAGCTGTCATTAATAACAAGGTTATTACAACACAGTTACCAGCTGTCAGTAATAACATTTTATTAGAACACAACATGTTTATGTTATTAGAACACATAATTATTGACTGTCAATAATAACATGTTTATGTTATTAGAACACACAATTATTGGCTGTTAATAATAACATGTTTATGTTATTAGAACACAATTATTGGCTGTCAGTAATAACATGTTCATGTTATTAGAACACATAATTATTGGCTGTCAGTAATAACATGTTTATGTTATTAGAACACAATTATTAGCTGTTAATAATAACATGTTATGTTATTAGAACACACAATTATTGGCTGTCAGTAATACCATGTTTATGTTATTAGAACACACAAGTATTGGCTCTCAATAATAACATGTTCATGTTATTAGAACACACAATTATTGGCTGTCAATAATAACATGTTCATGTTATTAGAACACAATTATTGGCTGTCAGTTATAACATGTTTATGTTATTAGAACACAAAATTATTGGCTGTCAGTTATAACATGTTTATGTTATTAGAACACAGAATCATTGGCTGTCAGTTATAACATGTTTATGTTATTAGAACACACAAGTATTGGCTGTCAATAATAACATGTTCATGTTATTAAAACACACAATTATTGGCTGTCAATAATAACATGTTCATGTTATTAGAACACAATTATTGGCTGTCAGTTATAACATGTTTATGTTATTAGAACACAAAATTATTGGCTGTCAATAATAACATCATTTATATGATGATGGGAGGAAGTGTGTGCATGGATGATAAATAAAAATTTCAAGGTGGATTTCTATTTGGGTATGGATTATTAGATAAATACCAGTAATTTAAATAATGATGATAAAATCTTATTAGGAAAGTATAGAAGGAGAAAAAAGAAATAAATATTTTGATTTCTGTGATAAACTTTTGGACTGCATCAAGATATATCAAGGAATTTTCCATGTTTATGGCAAGGGATTTCCCATAGTGTTGATATGTTTATAGCAAGGGATTTGTTTAGTGACATGTTCAAACCCAGGTATTTTCCACGTTGATATGTAACAAAGGATTTCTCATTGTACATACTAAGGGATTTCCTGTAGTGGTGTTATGTTTATATCAAAGGATTTCCCATAGTGATATGTTATAACAAGGGATTTCTCAATGATGATTTATTGTTTATAGCAAAGGATTTCCTATAGCAGTGGTATGTTTATATCAAGGGATTTCACATAGTGATGATATATTTATAGGACAGGATTTCTTATAGTGACAATATGTTGTTTCTAGAGGTTAAATCTTCTACAGTACCCTTTCTAACAACAATATATTTTTGGGAAATTTAAAAAAAACGTGCTAAGCAGTTTTTACTACACCAAAGGAAAATCCACATTTAGCGAGCTACATTCTAGTCACAGGTCTGGTATGTAGAATTTCTACAGTTGTCTCACCTTTGTAATAATAGAATGGAGTCTTTCTTTGGACTCCCTGTTTAAGCAAATACATTGGTTCCATGCATCAAAGATGGCTTTGCAGAGGGATGGCCTCACATGGGGAGGAAAATGATCAAAAGGTATGCTGGTCCAGGTTGATAGGAGATACCATCTCATGAGAAGGACCTTTCAAGAGGGGACCACATGATGTATTACTGAATTTCCACACATGTGGCAGTATATTGTATTTATTTGAATTCTTTCAATATTTCCTTAATGTAAATAATATAGGACTGTATTACTTTATAATCCCATTGTACACTTAGTCAGATACTTTAGATAGGGGATGGTAAATGTTTGGGTCAGTCGATAATCACTCAGAGGACGAAGATAAACAATGCAAAACACTTAATGTTTCATTTATTGACATATAACACTATTAATGCACACACTGACACATTCCCATGAACACTACCTCTCGTGATGATAATAAAATGTGAAATGAAGTAATAATAGAAACTGATTCAAGTCTTGTTATTCAGGACTTTTAATTGTAATTTTAATTGTACAGTTGTATACATTATATTAGGAACTCACCAAAATTATTTTTCCCACGTATATCAATCTGATCAGAATATCACTCCACAGTTTGTCTCAATAAATTTACAGTTTATCATTCATTTTATATATATATATATATATATATATATATATATATATATATATATATATATATATATATATATATATATATATATATATATTTATTCTTCACAAAATAAGGCCACAATTGAACGTTATTCACTGTTCCAGAATTCGATGCTAATTTTATCTTGATTTCCTGCTCATTTTTCGAATTTCCCATTCACCGGCTTGGTGGGGCCCTTATGGAGATGCACACTCTAACACTTCTAATTTACTCTGCTGAGCGAGGTATGTGGGGTCACATATTCACCCCCCCCCCCCCCCCACTTCAAATACACCCTTCACTGGCCAAAATGCTTTGTGAGGGCTATGGGCTCACAAACCCCTTCCTGCCTGCCTGCCTTCTCCACTTCTCTGACAAGCAGCATTCTAGTTCCAAAACACTGGAACACAAGCTTTTCCTTAAAATCACAATGTCAATATGGGTTTGTGAGTAACACCAATGTTCAATATGTTTTGCCAAAAATGTTAATTTGATGGTTTGGTGTGGCACATAGTGTATGTAACCTGCCAAAGTGGATAGCTCCATATAGCAGATACCTGTTCAGAATGGAAATGGGGGGGGGGGCACCACTGAAATTCCTTGTATAAATGTCCTTAATAATAGTGGATGCTTGTCTGATATGGACAGCAGACAGTGTTTAGGCTAACAAAGTTTAGTATAATGGACACAATGATCTAAACGAATGGGCATACACAAAAACAAAATGGTGACTGAAGAACTTGTGAATGAACAGTTTGTGAGTTTGGGTGACCACATCTTGCTTAATTTTAGTATAATGTTAAAATAATGTTGTTTAAAATCCATGCAGATCAATGTACAGCATATAATACAGAGTGAAGAAAGTATATTTCTAAACATCAGTATTGCACAAGCATATTATTAATTCCCCCTGGTTCAGGTTAATCAACATTAAAAAGCCAGTGTTCTTTTGATGTTATTTCAGTCTTACATATAAAAAAGCAGATTTATAAATTACGACAATTTTAAAGTTGGATATCACTCAGAATTCTAAATCACTGTTGAGGACAGTACCAGGTGTTGGATCAAATACTGTCATGCCAATCTTTGATCATTACCTGAGACTAACTGGTTCTTTTGTGTATTTTTTAAATTGAATTCATTTGTTGTTGACCAGGATGAAAAATCTTGCTGCGTGTTAGTTCATGAATGCAATTCTTGTTTAATTTTTATCTTTATGCGCATTTCATTATTTTGATTTCACTATTACTGAATTCTGATATTTTAAATGCTTGATTTTCAGTCTTATTGAAGACAATAGTGCATTAAAATTTTTTCAGAATTCTTTTATCTCTGAGATCTTTAGAAGGCTTGTGTGGCTTCCATTATGGCAGGGTACTCAACTTTAAATGGGTTTTAGTCTACAAATCCTTACTTACACGGGTTGGCTCCTGATTATCTTAGAAGTTATTTAAAATATTTAATTAATAAATGCTGAATTTGTATATTTTAAAAATATTTCTAAGAATATTCTTTCAAATAATCTAAAACTGGCAAAAGTAATTTCTATGCGTCAAAAGGGGGTTCTGTTATGAATACCTATAGACCAATATCAGTTTTATCATTTTTTTTAATGATATTAGAAAGATGTATTTGTAATGAACTTCCTGAAATTTTCCAGTCTACTGAATTTCAGACAATAAGGATTTATGTGTAGGATATTCATGCATCATTACACTTACTGGTATGGTGGATGATTGGTTAAAAGCATTAAATCAAGGTCATCTGGTAGATACGGTATTTTTTGACCTCGCAAAGGTTTTGACCTTATTAATCACAAATTCCTGATTGAAAAACTCAGAATATGTAAAGTTAACCATGAAAGTTTAATTTGCTTTTAATTTTGTCTTGAAGGCAGAAAACAGAATGTTCTGTTTTAATTACAGTCTCAGGTGTGAAACTTGTCAAGTCAGGTGTTACATAAGGATTAATTCTTGAACCATTACTCTTTCTGTGGTGGCATACGTCATTGGGCCATCACTAACATTCTGAAGGATAACTACATTATCTAATGATGGAGTTTTCAGCACAGAGCTTGGCACTAGCATACATCAAGACACCAAGTAAAAACAACTGCTGTGAGATCTGTACAGTGAATTCAGAATCCAAAGGAAGTGGAGTCAAACTAAAATCTGAGAAAATAAAATTTCCAAATAATACAGAATGGAGTAGATTTAGAATACACTGTAGTCTGCAAATGAAAAAGTAGATAGCATCAATATCTTGGGCTGGAAAATGCAAGTTCAATAAGGTCACCAAACAAGTAAACTCACTACTCTGTCTTTTGAACAGGATCAAGTCTTATCTTTCTCAAGAACAGAAAAATATATTCTACAATGCTTGTATCATGTCACAATTAGAATATTGGGGTAATAGCATTGCAAAAAAGCAGGATAGACTCATCATCTTGTTGAAAACCCCAGGTGGTTTTCATTTCAACAGAGTACTCAAACTTCAAAGGGGCCCCGAGTGGCCAAGTGGTCTAAAGCGCTCTCCGTTATGGATCACTGTCATCTCACCTCTGTCTACGTGGGTTCGACTCTCGGGTATGTGAGAAAGCTTGCCAGTAGCTTCTCGTGGGTGGGTGGTTCTTTCTGGGGTTCTTCCTCCACCGTTAATACTGGCTGCCATGTATAGCCTATCATGTGCTGAAAAATGGTGTTAAACCCTACAACAACAACAACAACAAACTTCAAAACCTTGTTGAAAACCCCGGGTGGTTTCCATTTCAGCAGAGTACTCAATTTCAAAACCTTGTTGAAAACCCCAGGTGGCTTTCATTCTGGCAGAGTACTCAACTTCAAAACCATGAACCCCTGGTGGCTTCCATTTCAGCAGAGTACTTAACTTCAAAACCTTGTTGAATACCCCAGGTGGCTTTCATTTTGGCAGAGTACTCAACTTCAAAACCTTGAACCCCTGGTGGCTTCCATTTCAGCAGAGTACTCAACTTCAAAACCTTGTTGAATACCCCAGGTGGCTTTCATTTTGGCAGAGTACTCAACTTCAAAACCTTCTTGAAAACCCTATTTTGCTTCCATTTCAGTAGAGTACTCAACTTCAAAACCTTGTTGAAAGCCCCAGGTGGCTTTCATTTTGTCAGAGTACTCAACTTCAAACCTTCTTGAAAACCCCATTTTGCTTCCATTTCAGCAGAGTACTCAACTTCAAAACCTTCTTGAAAACCCCAGGTGGCTTTCATTTTGGCAGAGTACTCAACTTCAAAACCTTGAACCCCTCATGACTTCCATTTCAGCAGAGTACTCAACTTCAAAACCTTGTTGAAAACTCCTGGGTGGTGTCCACTTTGGCAGAGTACTCTTCTTCAAGCAATTTGTGTATTATACTATTCCAGAAAGATTCATCATATCTGATTCTAAGAATTACACAGTCTACAGACCTTGACATTCAAACCATTGATGTAACTAAATATTTTGGAATGCTCAGCTTTATTTGGATGAACAAAAATGTAGTGCCTGGTACATTGTTTTCAGTAAAAATGATAACATGGAAAAGATCACTGATCGCTGTTATGCTGGTTCGATTTGTCTGAAAGTTAGCTGGTAGCTATTTTTAGGAACTGATGTCACTGTGTGTAACGTATGAGAGATATAAAGTACAAGTGTCATTTATTCACCTTGAATTACCTTGTACAGGTCCACAAGCATTCTTTATATGAATATTATACAATGTACTGTATGCCTTGTAGATCATGTAAAATTGCAGCATATATGGTAATTAGTCTAAAATTGCAATACATATACCTAGTAAATTAGTGTAAAATTTTTGTTGTTTAAAGACACACAAATATATAATTTGTTCATCATATACATGTCATTGTACTGGGCATTTGGTTTGTTGACCAGATGAGCTTCTTATTGAATAATAGCATTATTATTATTATTACATGTATTATTATTATTATTATTATTATTATTATTATTATTATTATTATTATTATTACATGTATTATTATTATTATCATTACATGTATTATTATTATTACATGTATTATTATTATTATTATATGTATTATTATTATTATTACATGTATTATTATTATTATTATTATCATTACATGTATTATTATTATTATTATTATTACATGTATTATTATTATTATTACATGTATTATTATTATTATTATTACATGTATTATTATTATTATTACATGTATTATTATTATTATTACATGTATTATTATTATTATCATTACATGTATTATAATTATTATTATTACATGTATTATTATTATTATTATTATTATTATTATTATTATTATTATTACATGTATTATTATTATTATTATTATTATTAACTGGTTTATTATTGGTAAGTATGGCATGCACACATATGTATTAATAGATTAATTATTATTCTAGGTTATTAATTATTCTACAAAGCAAAGGAAAACAGGTTTCTTGGACATAGAATTAAAGTTTTTATACTTGTACTCAAACCTTATAATCACATATACTGGGATTCATTGGTAGATATCTATAAAGTTTTTGAGCTATAATTGGTCAAGGTTTTCTTAGCAAAATTGCCAGAATAAGCTGATAATAAAACCCCGGCTTATCAGAGAGAGTTACCTTATATGTTTACTTATAAGGAACATCTACAAACACTACAGACACAGACCCAGATCTGCTGTTACATAATATGCCAGGACTTAGCAACAGAACAATCTATTTTGGCCTAGATCTGCTGGCACATTTTGCACTGGCAGATCTGGGTCTGTGTTGTTTTTTCAGTCATATGTACATGATTCTTTATAGTACTGTAATTCTCCTATGAAAAGCCCATGATTGATGATAGTCCTATCCACAGCTTTCACAAAATGTTGAAAAATTTCACTTTTAAAAAGCCTTTTCCTGTGATAAGCCCATTTTATCATTCATCAGATTATGCTGAAGTTCATCATGAGAGAAATTCTGTATTATAGCATGTGTACAGTAATCAATGCTCATCTGTCATGTTATTTAGTTCCCTTCATCAATGGACAGAATAATAAATGTGTAATATACAATCATTATGAATTATTTATAAAGGTGCATGGCAATATTAGGTGTGATTAATTTACACAGACTGTAAAGAAGGATAAGATCTATAGTAAATAATGAATGCAGCCATAGAACTTGAGTTGTGTCTTTTTCAGGCCAAACTTCCAAATAATCATTAAGAGAAAATCAAACTAACCTATTATGAAGTGTGTGAATGGAAATTTTACAAGCAATTTCCTCTTGAATGACTAACAAGTATGATTACCATTGATTTTCTCTCACATTGGTGTGAATAACAATCGCATTTATAGTGTTCTATTTCATTTGTAAATGAGATAATAGAAATGGTCTAGGTTATAATACATTGTCCCTCTCTATAAATTCCCTCATTATAGTGACTCCTCTTATATAATGATGGTGTGGTCTTGGATCCTATTTAACTATGTTATATAAGGCTGGTATAGTCTTGTATTCCATTAAACTGGTCTTCTATAATGCTGGTATGGTTTGGGATTGTATTCCATTAAACTGGTCTTCTGTAATGCTGGTATGGTTTGGGATTTGATTAAATTGGTCTTATGTAATGCTGGTATGGTCTTGGATTCCATTACATTAGTCTTATATAATTCTGTTATGGTCTTGGATTCCATTAAATGGTCGTATATAATGCTTGTATCATCTTGGATTCCATTACACTAGTCTTATATAATGCTGGTATGGTCTTGGATTCCATTAACTATTCTTAAATAATGCTTGTATCATCTTGGATTCCATTACACTAGTCTTATATAATTCTGTTATGGTCTTGGATTCCATTAACTGGTCTTACATAATACTTGTATCATCTTGGATTCCATTACACTAGTCTTATATAATGCTGGTATGATCTTGGATTCCATTAACTGGTCTTACATAATGCTTGTATCATCTTGGATTCTATTACACTAGTCTTATGTAATTCTGGTATGATCTTGGATTCCATTAACTGGTCTTACATAATGCTTGTATCATCTTGGATTCCATTACACTAGTCTTATATAATTCTGGTATGGTCTTGGATTCCATTAACTGGTCTTACATAATGCTTGTATCATCTTGGATTCCATTACACTAGTCTTATGTAATTCTGTTATGGTCTTGGATTCCATTAACTGGTCTTAAATAATGCTTGTATCATCTTGGATTCTATTACACTAGTCTTATGTAATTCTGGTATGATCTTGGATTCCATTAACTGGTCTTACATAATGCTTGTATCATCTTGGATTCCATTACACTAGTCTTATATAATTCTGGTATGGTCTTGGATTCCATTAACTGGTCTTAAATAATGCTTGTATCATCTTGGATTCCATTTAATTGATCTTATATAATGCAGGTATGGTCTTTGATCCCATTTAACTGGTCGTGTTTCATAGCTTCTTGATAATTTATAATGCTGGTATGGCTTGGATTCTATTAAATTGGTCATGTTGATTTTGTTAGTTAATTTATTTGGCTTTAATTTACTTCTTGGCCCATGAGAATCAATAATAATGTAATTTCAAAATATTTGTATTGTCTTTTTGAAATATCCCTCAATATAACACTCTCTCTCTCAGCTTGTTGTGATGTCAGGGTGTCATTTTATGCCCCTTTGTCTCCCTAAAATGATCAAGGTAAGGGTATTTGTTAAATTTATAGAGACACTGGCAGTTTGGGGTGGGAAAATGTCATCTTGGCTTGCTCAACATGCATCACGTTATCACTTTCATGAACAGTGCATGAAGCTGTATTAAGGGAGATGTGATTAATTTATTTCATTGACTGAAATCATGAGATTTAGGGCATATAAACTTTGCATTTGAAGATGTGTAACTGTTTTGGTGGCTTTATAAATTTAAGTTTGAATGGCAACACATCTGTGGAACAGGCAGTATGCTGGACTATATCTATGGAACACGCAGTATTGGTTATTTGCAACAGTGAAACTAGGAGTCAAAGGCGTAGGACAGGAACAGGGAGAAGAAGATCCAGAAAAGGGTTGGTGCCAGCACACGGCTCTGCTTCATGCTGCTATTGATGGGGAAGGAGTCTGAGGAGGATCCATCATACAGGACTGTTCCCTTCATATCGGCATGGAAAGAGGTTATCATGCTGCAGAGTTTTGGGGGGCAGCCATGATCTTCCTGAGAAGTTCAAATAGGCCCTTCCTGCTGACCAGGTCAAAGGTCTTGGTGTGGTCAATGAACATCATATTAAAGTGGCTGACCTTGCTCTCTGCTATTCTCTTGGAGTTGACAGAGGGAGAAGATCATGTCTGTTGTTGACCTGCCTACTCTGAAGCTGCACTGGGCTTCTGGATACACATGGTCCACCTGCAGCTGTAGCCTGTTGAGGATGCAGGCATACACTTTGCCAATGATGCTCAGGAGCAAGATCATTCTGGAATTGTTACAGTCACTGCGTCACCCTTGTTTTTCTAAAGGGTCGCAATGGTGGTGTTGCACATGTCTTGGGGGACTGCTCCTTCCTCCCAGCAGAGGCAGAGTAGCTAATGCAGCAACTGAAGCAATGTTGGTTTCACACGTTTGATAGCTTCTGATGGGATGCTGTCACTACCAGGTGCTTTGTTGTTTAGGAGGTAGTCAATGGCTTTGCTGAGCTCCTCTAATGTGGGCACTTTGTTGAGCTCCTCCATGGTGGGCAGCTTCTGTATACTGCTAAGGACCGCATCAGTGACTGATGCTTCTTGGAAGTAGAGCTCTGAGTAGTACTCCACCCTTCTGGCCATCTGTTGCTCACAGCCTGTGATCCTCTCTCCCATCAGTGATTTCAGGGGGGGCAACCCCATTTGCTGTAGGGCCTAGGGGCATCTTCATGCCACTGTACATGCCTTGATTGTTTCCAGATTCAGTGCTGTGCTGGATTCCTTCACACGGTTGCTGCCAGTACTAGTTTGCACACTGTCTGACGATGTATTGGGTGGTGCTCTGGGCACTTCTGAGGGTAGCAAACATCCATTCATTGGGGCATTTTTTGTAAGCTATGAAGGTTTTTCATTTGTCCTCAATTATTGGTTCCTCGATTATTGGTTCCATCTTTGAAAGGTGTGCGTTGAACCAGCCCTGACTAGGCCATTCCTTCTTGCCAAACATGGACATGGCTGTGCTGTAGATGGCACCTTTCATGGCATTCCACTTGGCTGTGGCATTGTGGTCTGGCATACTCCTCCACCCTGGAGGGGACCGACATCAGTGCAGTGTTGATGCGATGGCAACTTTTTGGTTTGGAGCGGTGTAGTGTGTGTGGCTGTAGGTGCACCCTGCTGCTCATGAGGGCATGGTCGGAGTTGCAGTCTACACTGTGGTAGGTTCTGGTGGAGAGGACGCTGTTAAGGGCAGAGCACCTAGTGATGACCAAGTTGAGCTGGTGCCAGCAATGAGACCTGGGGTGTTTCCATGACACTTTATGTTGTGGCTTACATTTGAAGATGGTGTTTGGTAATGCATAGGTCATGGTAGGTGTGCTGCTCCAGCAGTCTTTGACCATTTTCATTGGTCTTTCCAGTGCCATGATGTCCAAGGCCTGTGAGCCTTGACTCCTGATCTGCACCTACTCTGGCATTAGAGTTGCAGAGGAGGAATAGTGGCTTGTCTTTAGGGCATCCTTTGATCTGATTGTCCAGCTGCCCATAGAACTGATCCTTTTGGTGAAGACTTGAGGGTGGGGGCATAGACACTGAGGATGTTGACAGGACCTGCTGCAGTGGCAAGGCAGATGGACAAGAGATGTGAAGACATGAGGTGGGGGCGTAGACACTGAGGATGTTGAAAGGACCTGCTGAAATGGCAAGGTAGATGGACAAGAGATGCTCAGTGCATCCTGAAAGAGGCTCAACCGAGATCAGAAGGGTATTTTTGATGGCGAAGTCTACTCTGTGCTGGCGGGGCTCCTCATGTTCTCGACCCTTCCAGAAGAATGTGTAGTTTTCCTCTCTGAGGGAGCCATTGGAGGTGAGCCTGGTTTCCTGGAGGGCAGCTATGCTGACATTTAGTTTGGTAAGCTCTCTGTCGATGATGGCCATCTTCCTGGTGTCATCCACCTCCCTGAGGTCGTTATAGATGCCTGTGCACATGGTGTGCATGTTCCAGCTTGCACATTGAAGAGCTGGAATCTTCTTTGATGATTTCTTGTTTCTTTTGTCTGGCGCAGAGTTTACATCTTCTTGTCATGCTGAGCAACACACTGAGTTCCAGGCATCCACTGGAGCAAGCAGACATTGATGTGCCAGCACCTTACTGACCGGGGGCTGCCCAGCTTGAGGCAGGTGGTAGTCTGCCAGTGGGACATTATGATCCATCCCACCGTTGAAGCTAACCCATGGTGCCCCTTCCCTACGTCAATCGGGTGGAATTTATAACCTGTAATCTGCCAGCTTCTGTGTTGTTTCCTCACTCAGGGGCGAGACTGGAGTGGCCTCTTCAAGGCGCAAGCCTGGGCATGGAGTATGGCAATCTTGGCATCAGGATCCCCCTCTTGTCCATGCTGGTGGTGTCCCAAGGAATGCTGAGCATGACATTTGACACCGAGCCTAACAAGGCTAACGAGCTCCATCTGGCCAGGTTTAGAGTTTTCCTTCTCTTAGATTGGCAACCTGCCAAGGCTAATGAGCCCTGTCTGCCCACCCACTTATACTGCTGGGTACTCAATCATGCCACACAGCAGGGTGGGTGTGTGTGTGTGTATGTGTGTGTGTGTGTGTGTGTGTGTGTGTACCAGCCCAAACTCTTTTTAAATCTACTAATTCCTTTTTCATGGGCACAAAGCCTAAAAAGATAATTAGACAAATGAAAGTATAGCAAAACAAAAATTTGAGCACTATGCAAAGTCTACATTGTGTTTGCTTTAGATAAGTACAGTTGAATACAAAATAAAGGCCAGTTGAAGTTGAGTGTTGTTACTTTTTAGTGATAGCAAGGCTAGAATGGATAACAAGTGACCCCAGTCCTCTACTTGAGCAGGTCAGCAATGAAATATTCGCAGTGTCTACAAAATTTTCTTTTCAATATTTCCATCCTTGGTATGTTTGATGAGCTGACTGTTTGTTAAAACTTGCAAGAAGTTAAGCTTGAAAGCAATATTGCATCATCGAGTTGGTAGTATATAATAGCACAATAAACATTTTATTTAAATAAATTTATAAATGCGAGGGTTTTTTGACATTTTTGCATAAAAATGATAGTTAAGACCATGTGTTTGAGAAAGCAAATAAATGGTAGGAAAATGTGATTTTGGTAACCTGTAAGTTTACCTACGCCTTTCCAAATGGCTGTTTGGATTACTCCCAATTTAAGCCACTGGTTTTGATTGTATTTAATTTCAGCATTTCTCCAGCATATTGGGAGATGAATTCCTTCTTGTGATCACATTGCAAAGTTTATTTTCATACATATCATCAGTGTTAATGTAGAGTTTTGTTGAGAAAGGCATATATGATGATATGAAAAGAGAAAAGGGTTTAATTTATTCATGTATTTTAACAAAAACTGCATAGTCCCAGACCTGCTGTAACATATTGTGCCAACAAATCTAATTTTATACAGTTTGTTAGGCCACATCAATAGAATAAAAAACATAGACCTTGATCTGTCATCACATAATGTGCCAGCAGATCTGTATCTATATTGTTTGCAGTTGAACCTGTCCTTTATGCAGCCATGTTCTTGTCTTTCGATTAAATATTCCTTGTTTTGGTTAATGCTAGCTGGAACTCTTTTTAAATAAAGATAAAAATAGTTTATTTCCTCAGATTTAAAAAAAATAAATATATTTTTTATAAACTGCAAATATCTAAGCTGCTCTTAAAGCCAAACCGAACTAGCCTGTTTCCAGGTTTGTGCAGATTGTAAATGTAACAGCCTCATATATCCTAGTGTTCACATATTGGAACTAAGTGGGTGTCTCCAGATTTGTACATGTTGGAAATGTAACAACCTCATATATCCAGGTGTTCACATATTGGAACTAAGTGGGTGTCTCCAGATTTGTACATGTTGGAAATGTAACAACCTCATATATCCAGGTGTTCACATATTGGAACTAAGTGTCTGTCTCCAGATTTGCACATGTGTTTGGAAATGTAACAAACTCATATATCCAAATATCCAAATATTGGAACTAAATGGGTGTCTAAAGGCAGTTCACAAAATGAAATCTATGGTACTAAGTAAAATATTAGTGAGATATAATTTTCTCTTTAGTACAGTTAATTTTGGGATCACATGTACAGTTTGTTGTCTTGCCTGCTTTAACAAATGATGAGGAAACATGTATGGTCTTTTTGGCTGTAGCATAATTGTCATCCTGTTAGCATGCTTTGTTAACATTTAGTGTTCAGGTTTCTCATAAATCAGAACTATGTTTCATCATGCACAGCAGGTGAGACAGTGTTCAGGATAACCATTTTAATTTTCTAAAATTGGCTCATTCCATTGGTCGATCTGATTTCAGTCATATCATTTTAGTGTTTCTGTACAAGAACTGATTTCACCTTTGTTCATTAAGATTACACAAAATCGATTTTCATAATGAAAAGAAGTTATGAATTTTGATGTAATGATTTTTTGATTGTTTTATGTTCACAGACAAAATGCCAATGCCAATGCTACCTCACAAAGTGCTGGGTCCAAGACCACCCTCCAAAATCTTGCCACTCTAGCTGAGAAACAGGTGAGCTAGCAGTAGTGTTGTATGCAGCTGTTAATATGCCTTTTTTTAAGTCTTGGTATCTAAGCTGCAAGATTATTTGCTCATTTTACGCTTATTTTATTGTGTGAGGCAGAATGATTGCATGTAACTTTTACTGGATATGGGTTTGAGGTAGAATGGTTCCATGTAACCTTTTTTCCATGCTATACCATTTTCTATTCATGAAAAGAAGATGATATTGTGAAAAAATGCCAGAAAAGAATATTCATCTGGACATACATTTAATGTTACATGGTTGATTTTTGTGCTTGATAACATAATTCAGTCCATTGATCCATATTGCACACCCAGACTGAGAACTGTTTTGCTGTTTTCAGTGACATATGATTCTGAAGGGCATTTCTGCGCACCTGAGGTTTCAATCACCAAAACTGAAGCAAAACATATACCGAATTCAACCGATTGATGAAAATAAAATACCGCAATGCTTACCATTTGAAAAGAGGCAATTGTCACAAGAATAATCTGTTCAAAATAATATTAATTTTGGACACACAGGATACCACCCCCGTGTTTTCATAACTCTTGATATGTCGGCCAATTCTGTGCACTGTCTTGAAAAGATGTAATGTTTATCCATCGGGCTTTAGAAATTAAATACTTTACTTTGGACTGTCTCTGTCAGCAGTTCAGTAGAGTAATTAGATCATGTTTATAGCTAGTTCTACAAAATTCAATGTAAAAATGCCAATAAATGGCAAGCGATATTAAGCCAACTAAACCAATCTTGTAAAAAAATTGGTAAAGTTCAACATTTTTAATAAAAACAAGCTATTATGTGGAAGAGAAACAACAATGAATAGGGTGTAATTTGTTTACAATGTCTTGTTTATGGGGAAACATTACGAAAAAATTTTGAAATAGACTATACGTCGGGAAATTTTGTGAGAATCCCATTCTAGCGGCAAGCTGATGTGTTGGGTAGCAGACATTTTTGTACATGTGGAACAACATCTTGCAAAATTGGAAACTAATGTTAAGATGCAGAATTTTTTTAAGGTGTATGTTTCTCTCTTTTATATAAAGTATTTATTTGTATGATTCTAACAGATACATAGTAAATAGGATTTTCTGGGTTACAGGTTCAAGAAGGTCATGGAGTGGGTCTTGATGTTGACATTTAGAAATCAGATTTTCATATGCATTTCGAGTCAGAATGTGGGATATTTTGGTACACTTTATGAATATCACTTTCCTTAATTAAAGTATGATCATTCTTTGCTGATACAAAATTAATTATTCACAAAAAAATAACACGTGATCCAATGTTTGCAGAAATGATGTGTCATTGCGCAAAATTACCCGATGCAGAATTGGCTGACGTGGTGGTATGTGTGTCAGTATTGTTAGATGGACCAAATCATAATTTATAAATCCCAGTTTATGTTAACTTGAAATTGAATGGTATATAACTGAAAATATTTTGAAAGTTTAAAAGAGATATTTGTAATAAATGCAAAACTGCATTCATGTTTTGTTCAGAGTTGTGGCAGAAACTTGTATATGGTGAATAAAAACATATCGGCACAATGACCTCAGCATATCTTTATGCAGTACCATACTTGGTCTTTCTGGCAACTCAGAATGAAACACATATTTAGTTTTGTGCATTTGTCTAATAGAGATCAAACTATATTTTTACCTGTGTCAAGTCTCTTCTAACTGCAACAGCCATAGCCTCAGATTGGCAGTCACTTAATGGATTGGCAGATCAGGGTCCACACTCTTCATTCTTCTTGGAGTAAAATGCTAACAGGATAGACCCTGATATGCTGGTGTATCATATTCTTAAAGCCAAATGCAAACAGAATAGACCCTGACATGCTGATATATATATATATATATATATATATATATATATATATATATATATATATATATATATATATATATATATATAATTTTTACTGGTTGAAGAGCAGATAGGCTTATGTGATGGTCCTGCACCTGTAGTCTCTCTTTTGTATGTAAATCCATCACCTGTAGTCTCTATTTTGTATGTACATTCATCATCTGTAGTCTCTCTTTTGTATGTACATTCATCACCTGCAGTCTCTCTTTTGCATGTACATTCATCACCTGTAGTCTCTCATTTGTATGTACATTCATCATCTGTAGTCTCTCTTTTGTATGTAAATCCATCATCTGTAGTCTCTCTTTTGTATGTACATCCATCATCTGTAGTCTCTCTTTTGTATGTAAATCCATCCTCTGTAGTCTCTCTTTTGTATGTAAATCCATCCTCTGTAGTCTCTCTTTTGTATGTACATCCATCATGTGTAGTCTCTCTTTTGAATGTACATCCATCATCTGTAGTCTCTCTTCTTTTGAATGTACATCCATCCTCTGTAGTCTCTCTTTTGTATGTAAATCCATCCTCTGTAGTCTCTCTTTTGTATGTACATTCATCACCTGTAGTCTCTCTTTTGTATGTAAATCCATCATCTGTAGTCTCTCTTTTGTATGTAAATCCATCCTCTGTAGTCTCTCTTATGTATGTACATCCATCACCTGCAGTCTTTCATTTGTATGTACATGCATCATCTGTAGTCTCTCTTTTGTATGTAAATCCATCATCCATAGTCTCTCTTTTGTATCTACATCCATCATCTGTAGTCTCTCTTTTGTATGTACATGCATCACCTGTAGTCTCTCTTTTGTATGTACATCCATCATCTTTAGTCTCTCTTTTGTATGTACATTTGTCACCTGTAGTCTCTCTTTTGAATGTACATCCATCCTCTGTAGTCTCTCTTTTGTATGTACATCCATCCTCTGTAGTCTCTCTCTTGTATGTAAATCCATCCTCTGTAGTCTCTCTTTTGTATGTAGATCCATCATCTGTAGTCTCTCTTTTGTAAGTAAATCCATCATCTGTAGTCTTTCTTTTGTATGTACATGCATCATCTATAGTCTCTTTTGTATGTACATTCATCACCTGTAGTCTCTCTTTTGTATGTACATTCATCACCTGTAGTCTCTCTTTTGTATGTACATTCATCACCTGTAGTCTCTCTTTTGTATGTAAATCCATCCTCTGTAGTCTCTCTTTTGTATGTAAATTGTCATCCACCTATACAGCACTGTAATATATTTATTTGAATTCATGTCATTGTCATCTACATTTACAGCACTGTAATATATTTATTTGAATTCATGCCATTGTCATCCACCTATACAGCACTGTAATATATTTATTTGAATTTATTTTATGTTAATAAATGTGTTTCCTCTTTCATTTTTATACCTAATAGCTGGGTAGCAATAATCATTCAAGAACTGCAGTTGTTCTAAAAATGGCATGGCAACTTGTATCAACAGCTGTCCAAATTTTCCCAAACAGGAGGATCACAGAATATTTATTTGTTCATTGTTAATCATTCATTTCATCAGTTCATATATATTCTAACACAGTAGGAATTATCTTGAATCATTTATTTTGCTTTAATTTTTGTTTGTTAAAAGACTTGATTTTTTATTAGCTATCTTATAATAATTTCTTAGTCCTTTTCTGTATACATTCAGAAAGAATTGTTTCTTTTTCAGCCTGAAACAAAATTCTGTTTTGTTTTTTCTGCTTTTAATTTTTTTTTCACTCTCTAATCTCAGAGATTGCAGACAGTGAGAAAAGTTACCAATACCCTCAGTCTTAGTACAGAATCTCAGGGCACAAATGATTTGCTTACTGCAAATGAGCCACCTATCCAGGGTTGTGCTATCAGAAAATCCTCCAATTTTGCAGTTACGGGTCCCTCTAACTTGACAAGAAGTCGTACAGATGTAAGGCAAGCCATTGTAAAAATGACAATTGGCCCTAACCATTTTCTGCTTAATATTAAAACGAGTTAAGCTAGAGTTTGTCATTTGTATAGTAATATACATGTCACATGTTTGTTGTACATAATGCAGTTGTCAAAAAGAGGTGAGCGTAATTTTCTCTCATATTATAAAATTTTCTGAGATCTCATTAATAAGGACATTGAGGTAATAATAAAAATGTAAAAGAGACATTTTTTTATTTTATGCAACAAAATGTGTAACTGTGATTTTATCAAATTCTTTCAAAGAATATCAATCTGATAATTACAAAATTTGATGTGATAATACTTCTACCTCATGCTTGCTTGCAGAATTGGAGAAGAAAAAAGAGAATTCTTGGCAAACCCTAGATTAACTCCATTTGCTGAATGATTACTTTGTACTCCTGACACAGCAAATGCTTAGTCCATCACCTTAAAGCAAGTAGTCATAGTTAGTGCAGATGTTGCATATTTCTATCCTTTATCCTTTAGTGTCTAGATTGTTTTATGATAGAAACCTTATGATAATTCAACACTGACAAACTCAAACAAAAAAAAGAAATACTGAGAAAAAATCCCTTATGCAGTTTTGGCACCATGCATGGCAGCAAATGAAACAGTGTTTGAAAGCAATATGTCATTCATGCATACATTACAGCAAATGGACCAATTTTTGATAGTAAAATATGTCATTTATGCATGCATTGCAGCAAATGGATCAATTATTGACAGTAAAATATGTCATCCATGCATACATTACAGCAAATGGACCAATTTTTGACAGTAAAATATGTCATTCATGCATACATTACAGTAAATGGACCAATGTTTGACAGTAAAATATGTCATTTATGCATGCAGAGCAGCAAATGGACTAGTGTTAGACAGTAAAACATGTCATTCATATTAAGTCATCCTTAAAATTTTCTTGACTTCTTCCCATTGCTTTATCAGTGGATAGATGTCTAGTTTTTTCACAGGCTGTCATGGTTGTAAATAATTTTAAACATTTAACTTTGGCAAGAATGAAAAATAAATGTTCATTAGAATCATAGGAAAAAGTCCATCATGGAAATTTGTACAGGTTAAAAGGGTGGCTGCAAAGTATTCTTTAAAGATGGCATAATTTTATATGAATGTAGATCCAACTGCATACTTATATGTTTATTTTATAAACTGTACAACAATTTCTGACAACTTGTATAATATTATACTTTGAATGGTTTAAAATGCAGGTGAGGTTGCCTTGAGTGTGAAGGAACATACTGGTAACATGCTTGCTTTTCATCTTTGCATTTCTAAGTTTGATCCCAGTCACTGCTCATGCAAGCATACTTGATCACCTATACTGACAAAAATGTTGGCGTTACTGTTTCACAGCCACTAGGATGATGAGGTGTAGAGATCACTTTTCCACCAGTTTGTTGGCATTTTTACACATTTTGATCTCTTTCTCAAAAAAAGAAAAGAGATATCCTCTGGTTTATTTTTAACGCTAATGGTCAAAGATTGGATGAACTTATGGGATGGATTTTGGTCTGTCATTTGTCTGTCCATTACCACACATTTTTTATTGCTGCTTCTTCTAAACTACATGAAACTTGAGATAGACATTCATCCCATGGTCTAGACAGTCTGAAATGAAAATGGTGCCACTCAGACATCTAATATGGCCACCGCAGAAACCATCTTGAAAAACTTGTTATTACTAAATGAATAGAGTCATATTAAAATAGGTTTTTAGCTGAAAGACTTATTATGATATCTAGTCTGTCCTAGATGAAAATATTGCTGATCGCCATGACATTCAATGTGTCTTACAAATATTGTTATCACTCCTCCTCTTGAATGGAAAGTCATAATGGCATGGGTTTTCAACAGAAGATTTCTTATGATGTCTGGTTTTTCTGAAATGAAAATGGTGCCAATCTGATTATCACTACTTCTCCTAAATGATGGTCATATGATCATGGGGTTATAATTAAAACAGTATTTTGTTGGTTGCAATGAAATTGGTGCTAACTTAATGTCCAGCATAGTCATCATAGAAGCCATCTTGAAAATCTTGTTATCCGAGATAGTTGACCTTGAGCTTCTTATGACATCTGCTAAATTCTAAATGGCAGTGGTTTGCATCTGATATCCAATATGGCCACCATGGCAACCATCTTGTAAGTACTGTTGATAGTCCAAAGAAATAGAAAGTCATATCAACATGGTGTTTTATGCCAGAAGACTTCTTATAATGTCTGGTGATCCTAAATTAAAATGGAATCGCTGTACCAAACAAAAGGGATGGTCTCATAAGAGGGGAATCAATGTACTGTACAGAAGGGACAGTCTCATAAAAAAAATCACTGTACTGGACAGAAAGGATGGTCTCATAAGAGGGAATCACTGTACTGTACAGAAGGGATGGTCTCATAAGAAGAGAATCACTGTACTGGACAGAAGGGATGGTCTCATAAGAACATAATCACTGTGCTGGACAGAAGGGATGGTCTCATGAGAGACTCACTGTACTGGACAGAAGGGATAGTCTCATAAGAAGGGAATCATTGTACTGTACAGAAGAGATGGTCTCATAAGGGAATCACTGTACTGGACAGAAGGGATGGTCTCATAAGTGGGGAATCACTGTACTGGACAAAAGGGATGGTCTCATAAGAGGAGAATCACTGTAATACAATTCACCAAGACATAGAAGGTGGACTTATTATTAGAGATTGGTATTGTTGGTAAATATTGACCAGAAGTTTATTATAATATGGGATGGGCTTGTCATCAAGCATGGGCTTATCACAGGATAAATATAGCAGTTGTCTGATTGTTATGGCAAGCCTGCCAATTAATTGAGCTGTTCTATGCTGGGGACTATATTGAGAGAATGTTTAAGAGTTGGAAAGAACAGATTTGGAGAGATTAGTTGAGTATTACATCAGTATATCCTGTGTACAGTTTATCATTCAATGAAATGTTCTCAAGACTTCAAGCCAATAAAAGTTCATAAATAAATTAGAGAGAATGACTTCCCAGGGCTGTAAATAATCTACTCTAGGTTGAAAAGTATGATTGTTAAAAGGACATAAAAATTCCTTTTTGAAAAGCCATATAGTAAACATATATACACCAAAATCCTTGAATCAATAAAAGTTCATAAATAAATCTGACAGGAGTGCCCCTCACTAGGTGGTAAGTAAACTGATCTAGATTGAAAAGTATGATCATAAAGTGTATTGAAAGGTGTTTGAAAAGTCTTGTGGTAAATGTATATTTCTTGAATACAGTTGAAAAGTCCTATTTTAAATGTGAACACGATGTCTCTTAAATACCTTTTGTAGAAAAATGTCAAGGACATAGTGACCATGATGTTGTCTGCTGCCAGCTGTAGCTGTGTTATCATTTCAGTTTTAAAGATTTTGTGCAAGTCAGTGTAAAGGTTTTTCTCAAAAAATGTAACTCCAAAAAAGGTTTTCCACAGAAGTCTTGTCAAATGTATGATGTGTATCTAGCTGTAAACAGCATAGACTCGAATCTGTCGCTACGTAATGTGCTGGAACTGTTCCGTTGGCCTGAATGGTTTTAAAAATGGTATTAGCAGCTGCCTTACTTGTCACTCAGCATTAAAAGGGTAGTGTTAGGACTAGTCGGCCTGGTGTCAGGATAATGTGACTGGGTGGGACATGAGGCTACATGTCTGTGGCATGATGCCCTAGTGCTAGACATCACTACAAACTGCCACACTGCAGACATCATAGTGATATGACTAAAATTGTTAAAGCTATGTTAAAAATTCAAATACGCACACATGGACAATATGCTGACAGATCAAACAGAACAGACTGTATTCTATCATTACATGTGCTGGCAGATCAAACAGCACAGACTGTAATCTGTCATTACACAATATACTGGCAGACCAAACAACACAGACTGTAATCTGTTACTGCAATATGTACTGACAGATCAGTGTCCTCATGATTCATTCTGACAATGATAAGTGAACTGCATGGAACTTGATCTAACAGCACTTGTATGACAGATAATCTGGGTCTGTTCTGTTCATGTTTCATGCCTGCTATACAGAAGAAAAGTAATACAGCTGCTTTTTTAGAATAAAAGAGTAGGAAGAATTGTTTGAAAAATGGTAAACAATTTCCAGTATACTTGAATATTTACATACCCAATCATTTAGGTATGTTTGAAATTGTTTTTTTTTTTTTTACAGTTGTTAAAACTTAAGATGCTTTTGGTCCTGACACATATACCAAATTCAAGTATCTAGAGTAAGGTTTCTTGAATTCATTGGCGGCAAATCTCAGAGCTCTTTTATCTATGTTTTCAAGTTTCTTCTTATTCAGGAGATTGCAGAAGTGTCAGGTATGAGGACTGTAGTTGACATTTGCAATGATAAAATGCCAGGTACAAGGACAGTAGTTAAAATTTTGTAATTAAAAAATTACATGTATGAGGACAGTAGTTGAAGTTTTTAATGATAAAATGCCAAATATGGAGACAGTAGTTTAAATTTGCAATAATAAAAATGCCAGGTATGGGACAGTAGCTGAAATTTGCCATGATGAAAGAGTGCTACACTGCCCTTTGTCCTTTAGTTGTGAGGTGCTTTCCAAAGTTGTTTCAGCACATTGAATGTTTTTAATGTATTTTAACAAATCTGTGATTTATTGATTAAAATAAAGCATAAAATCCAAAGTGACCCTCAGGAGCTTTACAATATCTTCACAAGATATATGAGCCTTGTTGATGGAGAAAGTCTGAAGACATTCTTTTGTTTTCTTTCCAGGGCAAAAGCTTTGAACTTATATGTGCTTACTTTAATTTTGTATTATTTAGAATTACCTAATTAAAATGTGCATTCAATTTCCAATGTAGTTTTCATAAAAAAAAGTAATGATGAGCATAGCAAGTGTCAAGCATCATTGGCATAGTTTTATAGATCTGAATGTTATTAATAAAAATATAAAAGTAAGAGTCCAAGAGCTGCCCCCTGAAGTGGCCCTTTATACATATGAACTAGTTCGATTTCCTTATTTTGACATATTGTCGTAATAATGATTACTGTTGAATCTGAAAGTTCATATGCTGCCAGATCCCAGTGGAGGGGGGGTGGGGTAAACATTAAAGTGCTTAAATCCATCCAAATAGCTGCATGATGTTTATTTTTGTCTAGGACTAAGATCAAGCCTTCAAGTAATCAAAATTGTTTGATGACTGAAACCCATTTTGAAAACAGAAAGGTGTATGATACTGTCATTGTAATTAGTGATCTGGTCCTAGATAGCTCTTTGTAAGACACTGTCATTGTAATTAGTGATAGCTCTATGCAAGACACTGTCATTGTAATTAGTGATAGCACTATGCAAGACACTGTCATTGTAATTAGTGATAGCTCTTTGTAAGACACTGTCATTGTAATTAGTGATAGCTCTGTGTAAGACACTGTCATTGTAATTAGTGATAGCTCTGTGTAAGACACTGTCAGTGTAATTAGTGATAGCTCCATTTAAGACACTGTTAATATAAATAACGATAGCTGTATGTAGACACTGCCAGTGTAATTAGTGATAGCTCTGTGTAAGATACAGTCATTGTAATTAATGATAGATCTATGCAAGACACTGTCATTGTAATTAGTGATAGCTTTGTGTAAGACCCTGTCAGTGTAATTAGTGATAGCTCCATTAGACACTGTTAATATAAATAACAATAGCTCTATGTAAGACACTGTCAGTGTAATTAGTGATAGCTCTGTGTAAGATACTGTCAGTGTAATTAGTGATAGCTCTGTGTAAGATACTGTCAGTGTAATTAGTGATAGGTCTGTGTAAGATACTGTCAGTGTAATTAGTGATAGTTCAATGTAAGACACTGTCAGTGTAATTAGTGATAGCTCCATTTAAGATACTGTCAGTGTAATTAGTGATAGCTCCATTTAAGATACTGTCAGTGTAATTAGTGATAGCTCCATTTAAGACACTGTCAGTATAATTAGTGATAGCTCTGTGTAAGATACTGTCAGTGTAATTAATGATAGCTCCTTGTAAGACACTGTCTGTGTAATTAGTGATAGCTCTGTTTAAGATACTGTCAGTGTAATTAGTGATAGCTCTGTGTAAGACACTGTTAGTGTACTTAGTGATAGTTCTGTGTAAGATACTGTTAGTGTACTTAGTGATAGCTTGATGTAAGACAGTCAATGTAATTAGTGATAGCTCCATTTAAGACACTGTCAGTATAATTAGTGATAGCTCAATGTAAGACACTGTCAGTGTAATTAGTGATAGCTCCATTTAAGACACTGTCAGTGTAATTAGTGATAGTTCGATGTAAGACACTGTCATTGTAATTAGTGATAGCTCTGTGTAAGATACTGTCGGTGTAATTAGTGATAGCTCTGTGTAAGATACTTTTAGGATAAACAGTGATCTGGTCATTAGATATTTTCCTCAAGGAGTTTTTATATACCTGGTAGAATACTTAACAGGATGAAAGTTTTGTTTATTAAGTGGATAATTTTTCTTATTTATTAGGACATGTTGGGCTTCCTTGAACCTTACTGGGAAATTTTTCAATTATGAGCTTGCTTATTGTCCCATTCATCGATCAACTTCTAAGTTTTAATAATTTTGAACAAAATAAGATTGATCTCAGTTGAATTTTTAATGTTATTTGATATGACTTTTGCTATAGCGTCTTCAGTGACCTGAAAGAAATGAAATCTATATGACACATGGAATTTGCCTTTAATAACATGTATGCTGTGTATTTAATAAAAAAATAATCTTTCTTTAGGCATAAAAAATGACATTTTCCAGATTAGAGTTTGAATAAAAATCAAAGCAGCAGTTTTTGAGACATATACTGGCTCAAAGTTACCATTTAGTAACCCATATTTTAATCCCAGTTGTGGAAATATTACCCACATGTTGACTGGTATTGTGTATAAGATTACACCTTTGTCACACTTGGATGACTTGACAGCCCCTCCATTGGCTGTAGGTCATTACATGAGTTGGTTGTAAGCAACATGATTTCACATGTCAGAAAGGTCTTATAGCCTGGTCACCTATCTGTTTGCCATAACTTAGAATTAACCAATCACATGTCAGCAGTAATTGCCAATAGGGCTGTTTAAGAGATCTATAAATATTGTATGATGTAATTTACCTACTTGGCATTCTGCCATTGGGCATGTTTTTTATCTTTTAGTGATAACTTTTTGTGTTGTCCAAGAGGGACTTTTAAATAAATGCTGTGAAACACTGTTGTTATGGAAATACTAGAACAACTAGCCCTATTATAATTTTATTAGGTAGGAATTTTGAGCAATAATATCTCAAGGGCCATATTTAATTAAATTTATGGATTAAACACAAATGTCATCAGCACTAACATATTTGAAAATTTAATCAACAAATTGGAACAAAGTAAAATAAATATGCCCTTGAAGTGTATATGTGTGTGTGTGTGTGTTAAAATCATTGTATGCTATCTAAGCACAAAGGGGCCTCAGGTGGTCACCTTTACCGATCAATGCCATCTCACATCTGTCCATGTGCGTTCAAGTTCCGAGCTCAACCAGTGTGGATATGTGAGAAAGCTTCCCAGTAGCTTCCTAATTGGGTTAGTGGTATTTACTCAGTTTTCCTTGGTTCTTCCTTCACCAGTTATACTAACTGCCATTTGTTGCCATCTGTGGCTTTGAAATGGTGTATATCAAACAACCAAAACCTCAGCACAGTAGTGGTTATATGGTGAAGTGCAAGGAGATAAAGCTCTTCCTTGGTAAAGTCCGTTTTCTATTTCTTCATGTCCATGATGCCTTTCCATTATCATGTATTAGGTATAGGTGAAATACATATTCACCATATTTATCCAGTGAGAAACCCATGCATATTAAGCCCACCCCCATTTTTGCACAATTTTGGCAAATACTTACAAAGGATGCCTTTGTCTGATAATAAGCCTACCCCAGTTAAGCTGTCCCCACCCCACCCCACAAAGAAAAGTCATACCATGTGGAGAAATACTGTAATTTTCCCAAGAAACATTGCAGGACCACTGCAACTGTTATCTAGCAAGTCACGTCTGAATTATCAGATCTTATCGATGTACAGTATAGGTTATTGTGGTAAAAGCTGAACAATCACAAAGCCATTGGTTATTGTGTTAAAAGGGTGGCAGCTTGTACAATCACAGAGCCATTGGTTATTGTGTTAAAAGGAGGATAGGAGTACAATAACAAAAGACCATAGACTTCTAGAGCTTTCTAAACACACAAAATAAATGCATTATCAGAGTTAAATTGTAGCATTACAAAATAAATCCAACTAATTGAACCCACTTGCTTCGTTAAATATTTACTTTTTCTAGTCACTATTTCTGTCTTGAATTGAAAATCCCTTTTCTTTTACATTTATCACATCTTGCTTTCATTTTCAAACATTATATTTTAGTTTAACAGGCAAGGCAAACATCAAGAAGCCCACCATTTGATTACCAAAATGTACCCAATTAAGGCCATCTATCATAGCTTTGTGTTTCTTTTCTTATAAAAGCCACTCAAAGATGACACTTCCTTATTTGACCTTGCTCCCCATTGCATATTAACACCTGTATTTAACAGGTACATTCGTCTGTTTGTGGTTTGGAGCAGAACCCAGTTGTTTGCTTAGAGACTTAACCAAGAAAGAATGTTGCCTATTTTTGCTTTCTCTGAAAAATGTATAAAGAAATAACATACAAATAAAAGAGTTATTGAACAAAAATTTTTTCACATAAAAGCCATTTTTATGATTCACCAGCTGATATATATATATATATATATATATATATATATATATATATATATATATATATATATAGACACATCTAATGATAAATTAGTTTATCTTTTTTTCTTCATGATAACATGTACTGGGTAATTAAACAGATGTATGTTGTTTGTAGAAAATTGTATTATCATTACGTATGACCATAATCATACCTACATAATTTGTTTCTATATGAAAAAAGAAAAAAAAATGAATTTGGATATAAAGTTTCTAGGTTATAATTTGTTTATACGCTAAAAGGTTTCTCAAGTCATTGAGATGATATAAATCAAGCTTGACAAAGCATATTCAAATTATGCAATATAGATTCTCTACCATTTGTTTTACCAAAGAAACCACTTTAGAATCAGATCAATTCAAATAAGCTTCAGCTTCCATCTTTGCAGCTTTGTGATGTGGCTGGTCACGTGACTTTTGATCGGAACCAGTCATGTGACACTGTTCCATAAGGATTCTGGAACTCTACTAGGACATTTACATATGGCAAAAAGATATTAAAAATAGCTGTATTTTTCCGTATCAGCTTGAACAAAGCAACAAATACTTTGAAACTAATATGTATGTATCATCAATTCTACAGTGTCACCAGGGTTATTTTACAGATACACATGAATGATTTTTGGACTATTTTTTATGGTGAAAAATTTTAGCGATTTCAAAAAGCTTCAGTACCTTTCATGTATCTCTATTCTTTATATGTATCTCAAAACTTCATATGTATCTTCTTGTATATACTCTATATACTATAAAAGCATAAAAGTATCAGTTTCTTTCTGTATCACCTCAGTGTACAATTCACTCTCACTGTGTATGCATGTACCTTTGCACTGTGCATGCATGTACCTTTGCACTGTATATGCATATACCTTTGCACTGTTTAATTTGCATGTATATTTTGCATGGAACCCCAGTATGGTGCATGGAAGGTATCCTGCCTGTGTTATGATGTACTCAGTTAATATTGAATGATATACAGTTGCGTGTAGTTTGTTTAACTTTTGATCATAATGTAGATTTAAAAAATGAACTGATGCATGTCTGATTTTTTTAACATGTAAAAAGATATATTTAAAAACTGACATTACTTTAAATCTTTCTTTGTGTTCATTACAGTGTTACTAAATGATCATTATATGCATGTTTCATTGTTATGTGTGCATTTTGCATTGACTTACTGTTACTAAATCAAAGATTTAATTAGTTCAGTAATGAAAATTATACAAGATAATTTAAAGCTGTCCAACCAATTTAATCATATTCACATTTTTATATCATAATTGAATACTAAAAATTAAATTGCTATTATGCATGTGCAGTATAATATGAATACTAATTAGATGGAATATCAATTTAAAATTAATTGATTTTAGGATATGGTGTATTCAAAGTCATTAGATCCTATCCACACTTTCTCCCCTTAGAATTTTCCAACCAGAAGTAACTTGTCACTTGTAGGATTTTTTGTCACCTGTAGGATTTTTTAGTCTTTTTATTTTATTTTATTTTTTAGTTTTAAGTTTTGATCATTGTGCAACATTTTTTAGTTACTGTTGGTTACATATATTGTTTGAAAGCTTCCCTATCCAAATTTTTATTTATCAATAATTTGGTCAGTATTCCAATATATTTTATTTTTATCATTTTACTGTTATTTTCTCTCAAGGAATAGTTTGATTTGTGTCTCTTGTTTTGTTATATTAGCAACATTTGCTTGTATTTGTTACAGATGTGGTTTGATTCGAGTGGACGGGCATACGTGAGCCTAGCTACCCGATATGACCCAATAAGAAAATAATTTATTGCCAAGGTACTTTACATTTTATTTTGCTTGGTTTTGACTGCTGTACGGTTTTAGAATCCGTCTTTAGTTTTTTTTCTTCTTATCTGCATATAATCTCTGAACTAACTAGCTTTTAACTATCAGAACTACTCTACTAATGAAGCATGGAATCTCAGAACTATAACCTATCAGAGCCACTCTACTAACGAAGCATGGAATCTCAGAACTATAACCTATCAGAGCCACTCTACTAATGAAGCATGGAATCTCAGAACTATAACCTATCAGAGCCACTCTACTAACGAAGCATGGAATCTCAGAAGCATGAATGTCTGCATTGCCAACAGAATTACTGATGATTAACGTTGTTTTTAAGGTCCTTTCTCTAACCTTTAAACCATCTTGTGTCATTTCTTTTTTCTCATTTTTTGTTTCCATATATTCTTGGGAGTTGGGTTCTTTCTTCTTTGTCTTTTATTTCCTAACCCAGAAAGTTGGAAAGGGACCATGTGGTTGGCTTGTTTGTTGTTTATGTATTCATGTATTCATGAAATCATTTGTTGATTTACCTTTCAATATTTCAGACACTATTTCACCTTAACTGGTGATATTTGGTCTGCTGATGCATTTCAGGAAGTCTGACTCTGCAATAATAAGTCTAAGTCACTGTGACCTAATTTAAAGGCTTGAGTGATTTACACATTTCATCAGATTGTGACACGCTCAAAATCATTGACATTTTATCTACAGTCATAATAATTGTTATGGAGATGTATCTCAAAGAAAGTGACTCATTCTTACCAAAACTAAGTCTGCATGACCTATATTTCACACTCTAGGGACTTATGTAATGTATATTCAATTCAACTGTTTGTCACACAGTGTAGAACCTTAGTTGAGCTGTCAAGGGAACATTTTATGTGCTTATGACCCCCAGTACGAAACAAGATATGGGGATTTGTCAAATTAGTCGGGAAACTGGCAGACTGAGATGGGAAAATGACCCCTGGGCACACTTAAAAGGGCAAAACTGTCACATCCTTAAATTTTTTAACCCTGTTATGCCTACACTGATGAAATTTTGGTATTTTATTTCATCTTGATGAAAGTGGTTCAGTCATCCAAATATAGGTCCATTTGACCCAAATTTTCACACTTGGATGAAATTTGTATTTTCAGCTATTTCTTGTACACTCAAGGAAATTATTATGTGGATGCATTTATTCAGAGTAGCTAAGCCATATCAAAGCTAGGTCAGTGTGACCATATATCCACGTTTGATTAAAAAAACATTTTTAGCTATATGATTGTTACATCCTCAATATCTTAGACCCTATTTCATTTTCATTTATGACAATTTCCATGTGGATGGATGTCAGAGTGAGGAATTCTACTGCATCAAAGGTAGGTCATCGTGATGCCCTAATATTCATGCAGAGTGACCTTGTGATGCCCTAATATTCATGTTGAGTGACCTTTGTATTTTCAGCTATCCGTTTGTTACACAAACAATATCTTAGACTTTTTTCTTTTCTTTTCTTTTCAACTGTACTTGGCATATGGAGGTATCTCAAGGAAGGTAACTCTATCATACCAAAACTTACCTCAAGGAGGGTAACTCTATCATACCAAAACTATGTCATGATAACCTTATTTTTATGCTTTAGTGACTTTGTATATTAAGATGTCTGTTACAATAACACCCTCAATATTATGGACCTTATTTCAACTTCATGCATGAAAAATGGTACATATATGTGAATGCATTTCAGGGAAAGTTACTTAAGCATACAAAAGTAGGTCACTTTGATCAAATTATCAGGCTTTAGTGACACAGCTATTTTCCTTGATACATGTACCATTTTGTATTTTGTTGGCTGCTTAAAATGCATTCCTGTTTTAAAGGGAATTCATGTTTATGAGTAATCATGGACTCCATGGCAGCTTTGGCCACTTGTTGTATAAACCATCACTTCATAAAAATTATAATTATTTTTGTTCTTCAGTGTCTGATTGTGTCTGATTCGTTTAGCTTGTGAACACTCAAGAGGCAATATTTCTGAGCATATTTTGATAAGATTCAGTAAATAAGCGTGTATCATCAAAATTTCAGAGGAGTAAATTATGAGCACTCTACACTTGTTAATGAGGCAATCTTATCTCTAATTGGTTTAGCTTGTGAACACTCAGGACCTTATTTCTGACAAGATCTTGATCAAACTTGGTAAGTGAGTGGATATAATCAGGATCTCAGATGTGTTTGCTTATTAATGACATCCACACACATTAATGAGGTGATCTTGCATCTGACTGATTAAGATTTTGAACACTATATTTCTGATTTTTTTAATTTTAAATTTGGTATGTCATCTCATTCTGAAGATCTCAAGTGATTATGAGTGAATTCATGCATATAAATTAGTTGATCTTGCATCTGATTGGCTAAGCTTGTGTCCACTCTAGAGTCTGCATTTCTTATCAAATCTGGACAGAATTTGATATGTAACCTTGTATCTCAAGATGTCAGATGAGTTGGATTGTGAATATTAGCAAAACATTTAAATGAGGTGATTTTGCCTCTGATTGATTGAGCTTGTCAACACTGTAGATGCCATACATGTTGATAGATTTTGACCCAATTTGTCAACTTAATTACCTCAGATCTATTAAGTTATGAGTCACATCAGATTGGCTGAGGAGGCCCCAAGTGGTCCTAAGTGCTCTCCATTATGGATCACTGCCATCTCACCTCTATCTGCGTGGGTTCGAGTCTTGGATTCGGCCAGTGTGGGTACGTGAGAAAGCTTGCCAGTAGCTTCTCATGGGTCGGTGGTTCTTTCTGTGGTTTTCCTGGGTTCTTCCTCCACCATTAGTACTGGCTGCCAAGTATAGCCTATCGTGTGCTCAAAAATGATGTTAAAACCCTACAACAACAACAGATTGGCTGAGCTTGTGAACACTCCATAAGCCACATTTCTGATAAGATTTTGATCAGATTTGGTTTGTAAGCCTGAATCATCCGGATCTATGATAAAATCTATTATGAGTGACATCCATGAATATGAATAAAGATCCAGAAATCAAACCTGCAACCTTCTGGTCACTAATCCAGAGCCTTAACCACTGCATCTCCTTTAGGTGGACATCTCAATGATTTCCAGGTTATAACAACAGGAGCTATGCTCCAGGGGGATAAAAACAGACTCAGTGGTTCATGCTGATTAATGCATTAATGGGCTATGAGCAATATTTAAGTTATATATCGTGTCCTCACGGACATGAAGAGATCCATTGGATTATGCTGGTTTTATAAATAAATTGTCTGTTTTAATTCAAGAAAGTGATACTGTATACTGTATATGATCTAGGAAAGGATACACATGAACTACCAATATTAGACAATGTAGCAGTTTGTGCTCCAACCTTTTTTTTACCTCATTTATTAGAAGAGCCTATGGGATACTTGATGTCAGTCATCCATGTTCTCTCTGCCATCTATCTGTTTACACAAGTTTGTTATCTTGGACTAAACTACTTGGATGATTGCCATGAAACTTTACACACACATTCATCCCAAAGTCTAGTTGGTCCTAAATGAAAGTGGTGCCACTTGGTAATCCAGTATGGCTGCCACAGTGGCCATATTGAAATTGTTATTGCCACTCCATATGAATGGCTGGTCTTATCTAGATGGGATATTCACTCAGAGACTTCTTATGATCATGGGTGGTCCTAAATGAAAATGGTACTAATCTGATCACCAATATGGCCACCACAATGTCCATCTTGATGATCTTGTTATTGCTACTTATCTTGAACAAAAGTCATATTGACATGGGGTTTTCACCACAAGTCTTCTTACAATGTCTAGTTGTGCCTAAACGAAAATGGTGCCAATCTGATGTCCAATATGTCCACCACAGTTGCCATCTTGACAATCTTGTTATCACCATACCTTATCATCAGTTTGGGGTTTTTGACTAAAAGACTTCTTATGATGTCTGCTTGGTCCTAAATGAAAGTGGTGCTGATTTGATGTTCAGTATGGTCGCAACAGTTTACATCTTGAATTTCTTTTAATGACTACTTCACCTGAGTGAAAAGTAATAGTGTCATGGGGTTTTCACCAGAAGATTTCTAATGTCTACTTGGTCCTGAATGAAAATGGTACCATTCTGAAATCTGATATGGCCACTATCACTACTTCTTCATGATGCATGGTTGTTTTCACTGAAAGACTTCTTATAATGTCTAGTTTTGGGTAAGTGAAAATGGTCCTGATCCAACTCCTAATATGGATGCCACAACACAATGGCCTTGTTGCAAATCTGTGTATGTAAATTTGCACTCACTTGTTGACTACCCAGGTGAGCATTATTAGTCCATGTAGGCCTCTTGTTATGACATTTGTTTCAGTACAAAGTGGTATACACTATGGCTCCCATTGACCGTGTTATAACAAAGTGGTATACACCATGGCTCCCATTGACAGTGTTATAACAAGGTGGCATACACCATGGCTCCCATTGACAGTGTTATGACATTTGTTTAAGTACAAGGTGGTATACACTATGGCTCCCATTGACAGTGTTATAACAAAGTGGTATACACTATGGCTCCCATTGACAGTGTTATAACAAAGTGGTATACACCATGGCTCCCATTGACAGTATTACGACATTTGTTTCAGTACAAGGTGGTATACACCATGGCTCCCATTGACAGTGTTATGACATTTGTTTCAGTACAAGGTGGTATACACCATGGATCACATTGACAGCGTTATGACATTTGTTTCAGTACAAGGTGGTATACACCATGGCTCCCATTGACAGTGTTATGACATTTGTTTCAGTACAAGGTGGTATACACGATGGCTTCCGTTGACAGTGTTATAACAATGTGATATACTCCATGGCTCCCATTGACAGTGTTATAACAATGTGGTATACACCATGGCTCCCATTGACAGTGTTTTAAAAAGGTGGTATACACCATGGATTCCATTGAGAGTGTTATGACAATGTGGTATACACCATGGCTCCCATTGACAGTGTTATAACAAGAGAGTTCTGGAATAATTAAAATACAGTTAAAAATTACAAAATTAATTGTTATGCAATACATAGATATTATTAAGCTCTAAGATTATTTGTGCAAAGTAATTAATATAATTTATTTGTTCAAAGTAATTAAATACATTTAATGCATAAGTATAATAATCAAATCTGTTGAACTGTTACTCAGACACTGAAATTAGACAATTTTAAGTTAACTTATTTGCTCATGTAGAATGCATGTTTGACTTAAAACGCTATAGAAATATATCTGCCATCACATAAAGCATGGGCAAATCAATGTCTATTCTTTTGAAACTATGAGTACCATCTATACTTGCATATAAATCATTTCCAACTGCAAACAATAGTTATTTGTTCCAGTGACAAACTGCATAGATCCAGATCTAATGGTGCATCATATAACAGCAGATCTGGGTATGTGTAGGATGAAATTAGATTCGGCTTGTAAACGAGTATGAATAGTACTATATTTTAGACAATTTTTCATACACTTTAATGTTTCATGGGGCATCAAACCACAAAGTTAAAATTATAATTATTTTTGTCAAATTGTTGGGTAACGAGATCATTTCCTTGCAAGAAAATGATTGTTTTTTACCTGATAAGACCAGGTGGAAAACTAATAAATTTATAAAAATTTTACCCAATAAGACCAGGTGGAAACCTTACAAATTTATAATTTTTCTACCTGATAAGACCAGGTTGAAACCTTACAAATTTGTATTGTTTTTACCTGATAAGACAGGGTAGAAATCTTATAAATTTGTATTAAATTTGTTTTACCTGATAAGACAGCTGGAGACCACTCTTGTGACCTAAGTGGTTAGAGTGTCTACCTTGGATGTGGGAGGTCGTGGGTTTGAACCCTGGCCAAGTCATACCAAATACTTATAAAAATGTTACTAGCAGCTACCTCACTTGGTGCTTAGCATTAAGAGGTTAGTTTTAGGACTGGACAGCCTGGTGTCAGGATAATGTGACTGGGTTGGATATGATGATGCTCCAGTGCTAGAAATCACTATAAACTACCACACTGCAGATCTCATAGTGATACGGCTGAAAAAGTTTTAAAGCTACATTAAAAATCCAAATCACACACACACACACACACACAGACCAACTGGAAACATTGTAAATTTGTTTTTTATTTTACATGATAAGACCATGTGGAAACCTTATAAATTTGCACACAAAAATTTACTTGATGAAACCAGGTGGAAACATCTGTATATTTTTTTTAACCTGACAAGACTGGGTGGAAACCTTATAAAGTTGTCAGAAAATAGTGGAGATGCTTAATATCATACTAAAATATCCTCAATAAATATTTGCAATTTATATTGGGGGAGGGCTTATCATCAGGTATGTGCTTATTATTGGATAAATACAGTTTATTATTTGTTGGTTTGCTGGTTTATAATAGCCCTGAAAAATTAATAAAATTTATATGAGAAATTATTGGTAATAATGACCATTAAAAAGTGAAAACCTTCATTTACTGGTATTTTATTTATGGCTGATTTGGGTCTGTCCTGCCGTGGTTATGATAGCATTAAACACAGGTAAATGATATGCTTTGATATAATAATAAATAAATCACATAACATTAGGTTAAGTTGATGAAAATTCAGTTAAGAGAAATTATTTTTCAACTCTGTTAGCTATTGAGTATTAGACACTATGACATTTAAGTAAAGCCATAAAACAGTGCATATTATTATGGGGTTTTATTTGATTCAGTCAGCATTTCCTTTATTGTCATACAAAGTTCGTTTTGATTAAACTGCATGGAGTTAAATTACAATCCCTCACACACATAGTGGTATTAAACAATCTCCAAAGTTTCAAACAGTAAATAAAGTTCATATCAGTAACTGGTAAATGCCAAACTGTGAACACATTGCCTGACAACCAGATTATTCTTTATCAGAAGGCAAGTCATTTTACCCAGTACAAACCGTTGATGATTATAGATTTTGTTTATGGAAGAAAAGAATATATTCTAACGCTGGTGCACTGTAGTTATCAGTGCTTGATTCATACCCAACAGCGGTCAGCTTTCACCTTGTTTCATACCCAACAACAGCCAGCTTTCACCTAGATTTGAAATTGCAAAACATTCTGGTGGATCCAGAGCTCGATATAAGACTTTAATAAATTTGATATTTTACTGCCAGGTTTGGAAATAATTGTTTTTTTTAAAAAATTTTATTGGGTAGTATTTTGAACACCACAAAGCATAAACTTATGATACCAGACTCCTGTCTTAATTACACCCACCTTTTTGAATGTATAAAATGACTTCGTGACCAAGGGTTTGATTATATATCTGTTTCAATAACTTTTCTCAGTTATCAACTGTTCTAATTTTAAACATGCACAGTACATTATGAACTTCTCATTAACAGTTTTATATAGATAGTGAAACAAGTCAAATCTTTGTCTCCAGACTGATTAGTCAGTGATGTCATTTCACAGCATTTTTGTCATTCCAATAATTACTACTTTATAACTTGTCTTTGAACTGCAGTGTTGGGTTCATAGCTTCACATTGGCATGGTGCAGGGTGGATGAAAAGTAACTAATTTGTTTACCTTTTCAAAGATGGTGGTTGACAATTATATGTGTTCTCATGACAAGTGGAAGTAAAATACAGTTGTCAGCAAATAAAGCATGCAGTAAGTTTAATTACCTGACCATGGAGTCTTTGTCCATTACCTGACCATAGGGTCATCATCCATTACCTGACCATAGGGTATTTGTCAATTACCTGACCATAGGGTCTTTGTCCATTACCTGACCATATAGTCTTTGTCCATTACCTGACCATAGTCTGTCCATTACCTGACCATATAGTCTTTGTGTATTACCTGACCATAGAGTCTTTGTCCATTACCTGACCATAGAGTCTTTGTCCATTACCTGACCATAGAGTCTTTGTCTATTACCTGACCATAGAGTCTTTGTCCATTACCTGACCATATAGTCTTTGTCCATTACCTGACCATAGTCTGTCCATTACCTGACCATATAGTCTTTGTCTATTACCTGACCATAGAGTCTTTGTCCATTACCTGACCATAGAGTCTTTGTCCATTACCTGACCATAGAGTCTTTGTCTATTACCTGACCATAGGGTCTTTGTCTATTACCTGACCATATAGTCTTTGTCCATTACCTGACCATAGTCTGTCCATTACCTGACCATAGAGTCTTTGTCCATTACCTGACCATAGAGTCTTTGTCTATTACCTGACCATAGGGTCTTTGTCCATTACCTGACCATAGGGTCTTTGTCCATTACCTGACCATAGAGTCTGTCCATTACCTGACTACATAGTCTTTGTCCATTACCTGACCATGAGGTATTTGTTCATTACATGACCATAGGGTATTTGTATATTACCTGACCATATAGTCTTTGTCCATTACCTGACCATAGAGTCTGTCCATTACCATGGAGTATTTGTATGTTACCTGACCAAATAGTCTTTGTTCATTACCTGACCATAGGGTATTTGTATATTACCTGACCATATAGTCTTTGTCCATTACCTGACCATAGAGTCTGTCCATTACCATGGGGTATTTGTTTATTACCTGACCACATAGTCTTTGTTCATTACCGGACCATAGGGTATTTGTATATTACCTGACCACATAGTCTTTGTTCATTAACTTACCATGGATTCAGCCAATGTGGGTATGTGAGAAAGCTTGCCAGGAGCTTCTTGTGGGTTGGTGGTTCTTTCTGGGGTTTTCCCGGGTTCTTCCTCCACCATTAATACTGGCTGCCATGTATAGCCTATCATGTGCTGAAAAATGGCGTAAAACCCTACAACAACAATTACCTGACCATGGGGTCATTGTCCATAACCTGACCACATAGTCTTTGTCCATTACCTGACCATATAGTCTTTGTCCATTACCCAACCATAAGGTCATTGTCCATTACCTGACCACATAGACTTTGTCCATTACCTGACCATATAGTCTTTGTCCATTACCTGACCACATAGTTGTTGTCCATTACCTGACCATATAGTCTTTGTCCATTACCTGACCACATAGTCGTTGTCCATTACCTGACCATATAGTCTTTGTCCATTGCCTGACCATATAGTCTTTGTCCATTATCTGATCATATAGTCTTTGTCCATTATCTGACCTTATAGTCTTTGTCCATTACCTGACCATATAGTCTTTGTCCATTATCTGACCATAGAGTGTTTGTCCATTATCTGACCATAGAGTCTGTCTATTACCTGACCACAGAGTATTTGTCCATTACCTGACCATAGAGTCTTTGTCCATTACCTGACCATATAGTCTTTGTCCATTACCTGACCATAAAGTCTTTGTCCATTACCTGACCATAGAGTATGTCCATTACCTGACCACATAGTCTTTGTTCATTACCTGACCATAGAGTCTTTGTCCATTAACCTGACCATATAGTCTTTGTCCATTACCTGACCATATAGTCTTTGTCCATTACCTGACCATATAGTCTGTCCATTACCTGACCATATAGTCTTTGTCCATTACTGGCCATAGGGTATTTGTATATTACCTGACCATAGAGTCTTTGTCAGACTAGTGTAATAGTCGGCAAATAAATCCATTGCCTGACTATAGAGTCTTTGTCCATTATGTGACCATAGAATCTTTGTCAGACTAGAGTAATAGTCGACAAATAAAACAGGCAGTAGTGACATCCATTACCTAACTGTCCATTATGTGACCATAGTTTTTGTCCGTTATGTAATCATAGAGTGTTTGTCCATTATGTGACCATAGAGTCTTTGCCCATTATGTGACCATAGAGTCTTTGTCCATTATGCAATCATAGTGTTTGTCCATTATGTGACCATAGTCTTTGTCCATTATGTTACTATAGAGTCTTTGTCCATTATGCAATCATAGAGTCTTTGTCCATTATGTGACTATTGAGTGTTTGTCCATTATATGACTATAGAGTCTATGACCATTATGTAACAAGAGTCTTTGTCCATTATGTGATCATAGAGTCTTTGTCCATTATGTGACCATAGAGTCTTTGCCCATTATGTGACCATAGTCTTTGTCCATTATGCAATCATAGAGTGTTTGTCCATTATGTGACCATAGTCTTTGTCCATTATGCAATCATAGTAGAGTGTTTGTCCATTATGTGACCATAGAGTCTTTGTCCATTATGTGACCATAGAGTCTTTGTCCATTATGCAATCATAGTGTTTGTCCATTATGTGACCATAGAGTCTTTGTCCATTATGTGACTATAGAGTCTTTGTCAATTATGCAATCATAGAGTCTTTGTCTATTATTTGACTACTGAGTCTTTGTCCATTATGTGACTATAGAGTCTTTGACCATTATATAACCATAGAGTCTTTGTCCATTATGTGACTATAGTCTATGACCATTATGTAACCATATAGTCTTTGTCCATTATGTGACTATAGAGTCTATAATCATTATGTAACCAGTCTGTGTCCATTATATGACTATAGAGTCTATGACCATTATGTAACAAGAGTCTTTGTCCATTATGTGATCACAGAGTCTTTATCCATTATGTGACCATAGAGTCTTTGTTCATTATGTGACTATAGAGTCTTTGTCCATCATGTGACTATAGAGTCTTTGTCCATCATGTGACTATAGAGTCTTTGTCCATTATGTGACCATAGAGTCTTTGTCCATTATGTGACCATAGAGAGTCTTTTTCCATTACCTGACTATAGAGCCTTTGTCCATTATGTAACCATAGTCTTTATCCATTATGTGACCATAGAGTCTTTATCCATTATGTAACTATAGAGTCTTTGTCCATTATGTGACCATAGAGTCTTTATCCATTATGTGACCATAGAGTCTTTGTCCATTATGTAACCATAGAGAGTCTTTTTCCATTACCTGACTATAGAGCCTTTGTCCATTACCTGACATAGAGTCTTTGTCCATTACCTGACATAGAGCCTTTGTCCATTACCTGACTATAGAGCCTTTGTCCATTTCCTGACATAGTCTTTGTCCATTACCTGACATAGAGCCTTTGTCCATTACCTGTCTATAGAACCTTTGTCAGACCAGAGTAGTTGTTGGCAAATAAAACATGCATTGAGATACATGACCTGCCCATAGAGTTTTAGTCAGACTAGGGAATGATCAAAGTCACTCTTTATTGACTATGGTGATGCCATCAAGTATGTGATAATGGTATGACCATCAAGTTACATGTGGTTCCTATGGTTTATAGTATTGTGGTTGGGAGTAAATTCCATTTTACAATTCCTTGAATACTAAAATGAAAAGCAGATAGGGAATTGTAAAAGGGGAAAATATATTTTAGCACTGATCTTTATGAAATGATGTGGAAATGTTTAAGCATGAAGTAAATTCTGATTTTCATGCCTTATACTGGCAAGTTTACACCAAAACATGATTTCATGGATATCTGTTTCTGATAATGTAAACACGATTTCATGGATATCTATTTCTGATAATGTAAACAAGTTTCCATGTACATCTATTTCTGATAATTTAAACACATTTCCATTGATGTCTATTTTAAATAATGTAAACATGTGTCTGTGGATATCTGTTTCTGATAATGTAAACATGTGTCTGTGGATATCTATTTTCTGATAATGAAAAGTCATTTGAGGTATAATTACTGTTGGATCATTTGATCACTTGCCCTAAACAGATTTGGAAGTTAATGCAAATGCTCGGGCAATTTGATTGGTCCAGTAGACTCATTACCTATTATTCCATGCCATATTGGTATAAATTTTTTTACACATTGTGAAAACCAGTATACCATCAATGTGTCGGCATATCTGTCCCAATTTCAAATTTGATATGTAAAGCTATAATGTGATCAATCTTTGCTTGTTTTTTGGTAGTTAACACTGAGAACACAGTGTTAAGCAGTATCAACAATAAGTAACTTGGTAAATACATCAGGGATGATTCAGACAACAAATATTTTGGGGGTTCAACCATCACTAAAATTGAGAATTTTTATCAAGGGGGAATTTTGGGAATATTTTGGAACATTTGTAACACATAGATTTATATATTGTCTAACCTCGTATATCTCACTCAGTATTTGATGCAGTTTATTTTAGGATGGCCTTTTATAGCAGATTATAAAATTTATTATAAGGATTTGTGTAGAGTGTAAATCAAAATTAGTTGCATAAGTTTGTTCTTGTTTTGTAGAGAATTTGCCTTCATAAATAGCAGTGGTAATAGAACAGCATTTTTTAATAAAAGGTGATTAATATGAAACAAATTTATCTGTTATTAATCTAGCATAATATTAAATTTGGCTGCAGTTTAAATTGTTTCTTACTTACAGTTGTTACTGGAATAAGGGTGCCCTACACTCATATGGTACCATTAGTTCCACATCAAAATTAAAGTTAAGTTCTGTTGTAAAGAATATAAATCTTTGCAGCATATTTACTTTGTTGACACATCAGCATATTTACCTTATAGACACATGTCAACACATTTACCTTGCAGACACATGTCAGCACATTTACCTTGCAGACACATGTCAGCACATTTACCTTGCAGACACATGTTAGCACATTTACCTTGCAGACACATGTTAGCACATTTACCTTGCAGACACATGTTAGCACATTTACCTTGCAGACACATGTCAGCACATTTACCTTACAGACACATGTTAGCACATTTACCTTGCAGACACATGTCAACACATTTACCTTACAGACACATGTTAGCACATTTACCTTGCAGACACATGTCAACAAACTAGAATACACATATCAACAAACTAGAATACACATGTCAACACATTTACCTTACAGACACATGTTAGCACATTTACCTTGCAGACACACGTTAGCACATTTACCTTGCAGACACATGTCAACACATTTACCTTACAGACACATGTTAGCACATTTACCTTGCAGACACATGTTAGCACATTTACCTTGCAGACCACATATTAGCACATTTACCTTGCAGACACATGTCAACAAACTAGAATACACATATCAACAAACTAGAATACACATGTCAACAAACTAGAATACAGAATACTTTTAAAAACCATAGTCCCATTACAATGCAAATAGAATGTCATTAAAGAGAAAAACGATTAGTTCATTAGAAGTCAAGTGGTTGTAAGAGTTATTTAGTGTTTCATGCTAGAACACACAAGTCCAATCTTGGCAAACAGATCACAGCATTTGTGATGAATTTAAGTAATTCAATTATTACCAGTATGTAATGTCAAAACAGCTAGTAAAAATGGGGAAAAAAGGAAGGATGTGATGTGATGTGATTTGGATTTTTAACATGGCTTTAACAATTTTTCAGTCATATCGCTGTGATGTCTGCAATGTGGCAGTTTATAGTGACATCTAGCACTGGGTCATCATGCCGCAGACATGTAGCATGATGTCCCACCCAATCACATTATCCTGACACCAGGTCAACCAGTCCTAACACTAACCTCTTAATGCTGAGTGCCAAGCGAGGTAGCTGTTGGTACCATTTTTATAAGTCTTTGGGATGACTCGGCCAGGGATCGAACCCATGACCTCCTGCATCTGAGTCGGATGCTCTAACCACTAGGCCACTGGAGCGGTCTGATGGAAGGAAGGAAGATATATTAATCAGTATGATAATATAGGAGCTGTCTACTTCATGTATGAAATCATTGCCGATTTTTGTTCAATTTATTTTGGAGGATGCCATTATTTGTTCTACAACAGCAGTGAAGCGATACAAGACAAGTGTTAATTTTTTTTTTATTTTTAAAAATTTTTTAAATAACTTTGAATAGCAATTCATCAGCATCTTAATCATCTGACATGAATATATAGTAGTTTAAAGTGACTACAGTGCTTGTGTACACAGGGTTTACTTAATGTGAAAAGAAGCCTGTGGTTTTGATAATATCACTGATAGTCTTTTAAAAACATCGGTTGTTGAGCAATATGTACATAAAATGTGACCCAAAATCCAACAGCTTAGCCAGGAAGGCCAGATTATTTATGAAGATGTTGAAATAGCAAATACATTCAATGAAATTATTTTTGCCAGCATAGCCTTCAGAATTACGGATCCCATTGTCAACTCTAATCACGATAAAAAAAATCCAGCTGACACAAAATTTATTATCTCTGCAAAATCAACCAGAAAGGTTTTGAAATTTTTGTAAACTATTGCAACAGGGAAATCAACAGGTCAAGATGATATTGAACCACGTCTCCTAAAGGCTGCTGCATATATAATAGTATAGGCATTTCCATCTCAGTTTTTCCCCAGACATGGAATTTGGCAAAAGTTACCCCCATTTACAAGTCTGGCAGCATAGAAGATGTCCATAACTTACAGACCCATATCTGTCTTACCAACACTGTTCAGGCTACTGGAAAAACATGTTCATGACAATTTTTTGATATACCTATCAAACTATAACTTTATCCATAAAAGTAATCAGGGTTCAGAGAAATGATCTGCCACTGAAAATAGGCAACTAATTTTTCATCTATTGATTTGCACGCACCACACTATCAGATTTCAAACAGCTAAAATCAGACCTAGAGGTCTCCCTTCAGATAGCCTTCCTTAGAACAGATTCCTGGTGTATGGAAAATGGCATGAAAGTAAATGCAGACAAGACCAAAGTATTAATGATTATAACCAAACAAAAGAAAGCATAACTGGAAAATAACAGTTTGAATCCTAAGTTTAATGAAATTTGCCTACAAATGGTTACCCACGACAAAATCCTTGTGGCGATGGTTGATGCAATGAAATGAACCTATTGAAGTCACATGTCATAAAGTCAATTCATGTGTGTGGTTATTAAGCAAGATAAGGCCATATCTGTCAACTAAACATAGGTTAATATATTACAAATGCCACATATAACCATACCTTGACTACTGTAATGTTATCTGGGGAAACACTTCTGACAAGAATATTTACAAATTATTCTGATCGCAAAAAAGAGCTTGCAGACTCATCTTAGATAATGCTGAAAATATCCCAAATGCAATGAATGATGTCAAAATGTTAACAGTGAGAAAAAGAATATTTTTGAGACAGGCTTGTCTTAAGCACAGAGTTTTTAACAACATGGCCCCATTGTATGTCAATGAACTATTTGTGCTAGAAAACAAGCCAACACTCGCAGCCAACACTTGCAATTTAAGATAAGTTTCAGCTAACCACCTTTTCATTCCAAAACCAGATTTAAAAAAACTCTTTAAGAAAAGTTTTTACTATTCAGGATCACTAATTCCTGAGTGTTCAATTTCTTAAATACAGTGTACACTATAACTTAAAGAATAAATACACTAACCTTCCACTTTGTTGTCTCGCTACTTTTGTACTGTATATACACTATGTACCTAGTGTTATGTATATTTGATTTAATTTATATTTGATTTAATTTAATTGTTTGTAAGTTTTAATTTTTTTTTATTCCATTACTTGCTGTTTTAATATAACTTTATTTTACTGGAATTGTTCAGTTCTGACTGGTTTTTGTTGTTGTTGTCATAAACAACTTTATAGAAACATTGTATCTAATGCTGACCTAGTTCCTGACTTTGATTCAGAACCAGTAAGAGTTGTAGTAAGCGGCTATTTTTTATTTTTTATATTCTTTCTCAGAGTTTGGTGTAGGTGACAAATAACATGTATCAGTTAGGTTTTTCCATAGGATTGACCCACATCCGGGCATCTGTTTTGTGTTGTAGCTAAATTTATTATTGATATTTGGAGAAAGAATAGTCATTAGTGCCTTAACACTTGAGATGTCTAGGTGTTTTATGTTGTGACCGGGTTTGGGCTAATTATTTTGCTTAATTTAATTTATTTCAATTACATGTTTGCTTTCCCTGGAAATACTAGTGCTCTAAATTAATTTTTAGACAAGGACAGTTATAAAAATTTGCACAGAATTCAAACCCTGGAGTATTAATTTCTGTGATTCAAGAAAGAAATGTTGACACATCAGTATGACACTGACCACAGCTTATGTCATCATCTTCCATTTTGGATTTCATCGGCATTTGAACTCAGTTTTGTTAGGATTTCTATTTTTTTTAAGTCTTGGATTATTTTTGGATTTGATTTATAACACCATAAGTTCTTTTTCTCATTTTTAACTTGTTTTTCTTGGGAAATAAATTATTTGTTAAATTTTACAAAGCTTGTTGTTTTCACTATTTTCTTTTTCCGTTTTGTAAGAGCCTAAACACATTAACACTAGTTGGAGCATGTTCGTTTAAATTTTCTCTTTATTGGATCCAGATATAAAATTTAGTTTATTATCAATGCTGTGTGTGTGTATGTGTGTCTGTGTGTGTGTGTGTGTGTGTGTGTGTGTCTCTGTGTGTGTGTGTGTGTCTCTGTGTGTGTGTGTGTGTGTGTGTGTGTGTGCACTTAATGAAGGGCCACAAGGAGGATTAGTTTCATGCAACTAATTGTGTCACCCTCTTTAAATAAAGTCATTATTATTATTATTATTATTATTATTATTATTATTATTCAAACTTCGCAGCAAGTAGCAAGTTCAGTATTCCAGGTTTATTGGAAAAAGGCATCTTATTCCGGTTTTTAAATGAGACGATACCAGATTAGTTTGAAAATATAGAACTGTATCATATTCCTATACAGACTGTTTGAAAACTGTTACATAAAACAGTTTCTCACATATTTAAAACCCAAACATATGTGAAGAATGGCATGGTTTTATGACAAAGCATCCTACAGTAATTCATTCAGCCAAATTTTACTTAATTTGTTTTCAAAATAATTTATGGTAATTCACAAGTTTATGCAGCTGGGAGATGTGACAATTTCATAGGGGTGGGGCAGTGGGAATGAGAGCAAGAATATATGTTTCAAGCTATTTGAGGGCTGGGAATTAAAAAATTATAAGCCATCCACTGCCACCACCACCACTACTACCCATCCCCCAAAATGAAATAGTCAGTCGCTTGTACTGTTTTTCTTTTCAAAGCACTTGATTCCAAACCACATTAAAATAACCAACCTATGATATGAATGGAAATATTCTTAACTGATTTTTCCTCATGTGTGTTTGAGACATCACAAAGTGTCTGTAAATGGGCAAGGTTCAGGTTGGTGTGAGGTCATTTCTGGCATGTCTCAGGGGTCTATTTGTGATCCAGGTGATAGTATATAAATGACCTCCTTTAGTTGTAGAGTAGACCAAATATTTTTTATTGGCTAATGATGGCCAAGTTTATAAATCTGCTGGACAAATAGGTTATTTTGAGCTGCTTCAAAGAGATGTAGATAGAGTATATGTAAGTTGTGTCAGAAATGGCCAATCAAAGTAAACGTGAAGAAATGCTCTTATGTCAGTTTTATAAACAATGGGCAAACCAGTTTGCTTTAACAATTTACTGGAAAGTGCACAGTTAATAGGTGTGTGATAGATATGGGTTTATGACTGATAACACTCAACAGTTAAAATGAAGAAATGGTCTTTTCGTGAATTCCTGAAAATCTTTTCACCCAATTAAGCGGCAGTTCCATTGAGGGAGTTTTGTTAATTGAGAGGGAGCATCAGACTTAAATGTTGTGGGATGAAGGGGCAGAATTGTTTACTACACCACTTATGACCCTTTACCACCTTACGTCATTTTAATAAGCATTTAATAATGAAACTTCATGAAGATCCTATTTTTAGAACATCAATTAAGAGGGTGGGTCAAAGAAGCTTCCAACTGTCCACTTCAAAATAATGATAAAAACAAGGGAAAAACTGGTTTTGAAGATAAGGTGAGTTCTCCACTAAGAATTTTAACCAATGAAATTATTGTAATAATTAAACCTAATACTAAAATTTTAGTCTGTTCTGGAACTGGATGGGATGAGAAATAACATATATGTACCTGATAGTGAGAGACATGTAACCCTTGCACTTGGGAAATAAATATTTTGATATATCAAACATTTAGAAATTATTGTTCAGACAATCAAAGGTTTAAGAAACCATCAAGAATATTTCATTTGTGAAAGAACTGAAAACATCATGCACATGTCACCAATAGATTTAGAAATGATAACATCATGCACATGTCACCAATAGCTTTAGAAATGATAACATCGTGCACATGTCATCAATAGATTTAGAAATGATAACATCATGCACATGTCATCAATAGATTTAGAAATGATAACATCATGCACATGTCATCAATAGATTTAGAAATGATAACATCATGCACATGTCACCAATAGCTTTAGAAATGATAACATCATGCACATGTCACCAGTAGATTTAGAAATGAAAACATGCACGTCACCAATAGATTTAGAAATGATAACGTCATGCACATGTCACCAATAGCTTTAGAAATGATAACATCATGCATGTCACCAATAGATTTAGAATTGATAACATCATGCACATGTCACCAATAGATTTAGAATTGATAACATTGTGCACATGTCACCAATAGTTTTAGAAATGATAACATCATGCACATGTCACCAGTAGCTTTAGAAATGATAACATCATGCACATGTGACCAATAGATTTAGAAATGAAAACATGCACATGTCACCAATAGATTTAGAAATAATAACATCATGCACATGTCACCAATAGCTTTAGAAATGATAACATCGTGCACATGTCACCAATAGATTTAGAAATGATAACATCATGCACATGTCACCAATAGATTTAGAAATGAAAATATCATGCACATGTCACCAATAGATTTAGAAATGATAGCATCATGTACATGTCACCAATAGCTTTAGAAATAATTTATTTTGATAAAAGTTGCAAATGCATTGTCAGGTTCACTCATGTTTGTCTTATGGATTTAAGGCCTTAGAACATTTAGACATAAAAAATGTATGTAACGTTGCTTGAGAATTTTTTCTATCAAAGATGACGAAAGCATGGCAACAATTTTAAGCCATTTGACACTCTTTGAGCTAAAGACTCCTTTATATTGTTGTACATTACTAGTTATCTCCAGACCACTGGCAGGGCAGGGTGCTAGATGCCATTCAGGGCATGGTGTTTGTTGCTGTCAGGACAGGGTGCTAGATGCCAGTCAGGGCATGGTGTTTGTTGCCATCAGGGCAGGGTGCTAGATGCCAGTCAGAGCATGGTGTTGCTGTCAGGGCAGTGTGCTAGATGCCAGTCAGGGCAAGGTGTTTGTTGCCTGTCAGGGCATTTTAAGCATTTTGTAAAGTCTTTCCTGAGGGCACCCTGTCTGTACCTGAGATACTCTGCAGGTGAACAATATGTGTTTTTTGTGATGTAATCAGCCATAATATTTGTTCTCATTCTTGCTTGAATCACCTCATTCGATGCAGTGAATGACTCAGTCTTCCCATTGCTAGGACTGTCTCATATGATGCAGTGAATGACTCAATCTTTCCCTTGCTAGGACCACCTCAATCAATGCAGTGAATCACAGACTCAGTCTTACATTTGCTAGGACTGCCTAATTCAGTGTAGTGAATGACTCGGTCTTACATTTGCTAGGACTACCTCATTCAGTGCAGTGAATGACTCAGTCTTCCTCTTAGGCACACCACAATTTGGAAAATGTTCAGGTCCTTATACATAAATGATCTTCATGCATGTTTAGAAAATTTAAAGAGAAACTATTAAATAATAATCTTACAAACATTACTTAAAACATGAAACACATGATATGGTCTTTACTTCAAAATGAGACTGCAAACTTTATGATTTTAAACACATGATATGGTCTGTACTTCAAAATGAGACTGCAAACTTTATGATTTTAAGCACATGATACGGTCTGTACTTCAAAATGAGACTGCAAACTTTATGATTTTAAGCACATGATATGGTCTGTACTTCAAAATGAGAGGGCAAACTTTATGATTTTAAGCACATGATATGGTCTTTACTTCAAAATGAGACTGCAAACTTTATGATTTTAAGCACATGATATGGTCTTTACTTCAAAATGAGACTGCAAACTTTATGATTTTAAGCACATGATATGGTCTGTACTTCAAAATGAGACTGCAAACTTTATGATTTTAAGCACATGATATGGTCTGTACTTCAAAATGAGACTGCAAACTTTATGATTTTAAGCACATGATATGGTCTGTACTTCAAAATGAGACTGCAAAACTTTATGATTTTAAACATATGATACGGTCTGTACTTCAAAATGAGACTGCAAACTTTATGATTTTAAGCACATGATATGGTCTGTACTTCAAAATGAGACAGCAAACTTTATGATTTTAAGCACATGATATGGTCTGTACTTCAAAATGAGACTGCAAACTTTATGATTTTAAGCACATGATATGGTCTTTACTTCAAAATGAGACTGCAAACTTTATGATTTTAAGCACATGATATGGTCTGTACTTCAAAATGAGACTGCAAACTTTATGATTTTAAGCACATGATATGGTCTGTACTTCAAAATGAGAGGGCAAACTTTATGATTTTAAGCACATGATATGGTCTGTACTTCAAAATGAGACTGCAAACTTTATGATTTTAAACATATGATACGGTCTGTACTTCAAAATGAGACTGCAAACTTTATGATTTTAAGCACATGATATGGTCTGTACTTCAAAATGAGACAGCAAACTTTATGATTTTAAGCACATGATATGGTCTGTACTTCAAAATGAGACTGCAAACTTTATGATTTTAAGCACATGATATGGTCTTTACTTCAAAATGAGACTGCAGACTTTATGATTTTAAACATATGATACGGTCTGTACTTCAAAATGAGACTGCAAACTTTATGATTTTAAGCACATGATATGGTCTGTACTTCAAAATGAGACAGCAAACTTTATGATTTTAAGCACATGATATGGTCTGTACTTCAAAATGAGACAGCAAACTTTATGATTTTAAGCACATGATATGGTCTGTACTTCAAAATGAGACTGCAAACTTTATGATTTTAAACATATGATACGGTCTGTACTTCAAAATGAGACTGCAAACTTTATGATTTTAAGCACATGATATGGTCTGTACTTCAAAATGAGACAGCAAACTTTATGATTTTAAGCACATGATATGGTCTGTACTTCAAAATGAGACTGCAAACTTTATGATTTTAAGCACATGATATGGTCTGTACTTCAAAATGAGACTGCAAACTTTATGATTTTAAACATATGATACGGTCTGTACTTCAAAATGAGACTGCAAACTTTATGATTTTAAGCACATGATATGGTCTGTACTTCAAAATGAGACTGCAAACTTTATGATTTTAAGCACATGATATGGTCTGTACTTCAAAATGAGACTGCAAACTTTATGATTTTAAGCACAAGATATGGTCTGTACTTCAAAATGAGACTGCAGACTTTATGATTTTAAGCACATGATATGGTCTGTACTTCAAAATGAGACTGCAAACTTTATGATTTTAAGCACATGATATGGTCTGTACTTCAAAATGAGACTGCAAACTTTATGATTTTAAGCACATGATATGGTCTGTACTTCAAAATGAGACTGCAAACTTTATGATTTTAAGCACATGATATGGTCTGTACTTCAAAATGAGACTGCAAACTTTATGATTTTAAGCACATGATATGGTCTGTACTTCAAAATGAGATGGCAAACTTTATGATTTTAAGCACATGATATGGTCTGTACTTCAAAATGAGATGGCAAACTTTATGATTTTAAGCACATGATATGGTCTGTACTTCAAAATGAGACTGCAAACTTTATGATTTTAAGCACATGATATGGTCTGTACTTCAAAATGAGACTGCAAACTTTATGATTTTAAACATATGATACGGTCTGTACTTCAAAATGAGACTGCAAACTTTATGATTTTAAGCACATGATATGGTCTGTACTTCAAAAAGAGACTGCAAACTTTATGATTTTAAGCACATGATATGGTCTGTACTTCAAAATGAGACTGCAAACTTTATGATTTTAAGCACATGATATGGTCTGTACTTCAAAAAGAGATGGCAAACTTTATGATTTTAAGCACATGATATGGTCTGTACTTCAAAATGAGATGGCAAACTTTATGATTTTAAGCACATGATATGGTCTGTACTTCAAAATGAGACTGCAAACTTTATGATTTTAAGCACATGATATGGTCTGTACTTCAAAATGAGACTGCAAACTTTATGATTTTAAACATATGATACGGTCTGTACTTCAAAATGAGACTGCAAACTTTATGATTTTAAGCACATGATATGGTCTGTACTTCAAAATGAGACTGCAAACTTTATGATTTTAAGCACATGATATGGTCTGTACTTCAAAATGAGACTGCAAACTTTATGATTTTAAGCACATGATATGGTCTGTACTTCAAAATGAGACTGCAAACTTTATGATTTTAAGCACATGATATGGTCTGTACTTCAAAATGAGACTGCAAACTTTATGATTTTAAGCACAAGATATGGTCTGTACTTCAAAATGAGACTGCAAACTTTATGATTTTAAGCACATGATATGGTCTGTACTTCAAAATGAGACAGCAAACTTTATGATTTTAAGCACATGATATGGTCTGTACTTCAAAATGAGATGGCAGACTTTATGATTTTAAGCACATGATATGGTCTGTACTTCAAAATGAGACTGCAAACTTTATGATTTTAAACATATGATATGGTCTGTACTTCAAAATGAGACTGCAAACTTTATGATTTTAAGCACAAGATATGGTCTGTACTTCAAAATGAGACTGCAAACTTTATGATTTTAAGCACATGATATGGTCTGTACTTCAAAATGAGACTGCAAACTTTATGATTTTAAGCACATGATATGGTCTGTACTTCAAAATGAGATGGCAAACTTTATGATTTTAAGCACATGATATGGTCTGTACTTCAAAATGAGACTGCAAACTTTATGATTTTAAGCACATGATATGGTCTGTACTTCAAAATGAGATGGCAGACTTTATGATTTTAAGCACATGATATGGTCTGTACTTCAAAATGAGACTGCAAACTTTATGATTTTAAGCACATGATATGGTCTGTACTTCAAAATGAGACTGCAAACTTTATGATTTTAAGCACATGATATGGTCTGTACTTCAAAATGAGACTGCAAACTTTATGATTTTAAGCACATGATATGGTCTGTACTTCAAAATGAGAGGGCAAACTTTATGATTTTAAGCACATGATATGGTCTGTACTTCAAAATGAGACAGCAAACTTTATGATTTTAAGCACATGATATGGTCTGTACTTCAAAATGAGATGGCAGACTTTATGATTTTAAGCACATGATATGGTCTGTACTTCAAAATGAGACTGCAAACTTTATGATTTTAAGCACATGATATGGTCTGTACTTCAAAATGAGACTGCAAACTTTATGATTTTAAGCACATGATATGGTCTGTACTTCAAAATGAGATGGCAAACTTTATGATTTTAAGCACATGATATGGTCTGTACTTCAAAATGAGATGGCAAACTTTATGATTTTAAGCACATGATATGGTCTGTACTTCAAAATGAGACTGCAAACTTTATGATTTTAAGCACATGATATGGTCTGTACTTCAAAATGAGACTGCAAACTTTATGATTTTAAGCACATGATATGGTCTGTACTTCAAAATGAGACTGCAAACTTTATGATTTTAAGCACAAGATATGGTCTGTACTTCAAAATGAGACTGCAGACTTTATGATTTTAAGCACATGATATGGTCTGTACTTCAAAATGAGATGGCAAACTTTATGATTTTAAGCACATGATATGGTCTGTACTTCAAAATGAGACTGCAAACTTTATGATTTTAAGCACAAGATATGGTCTGTACTTCAAAATGAGACTGCAGACTTTATGATTTTAAGCACATGATATGGTCTGTACTTCAAAATGAGATGGCAAACTTTATGATTTTAAGCACATGATATGGTCTGTACTTCAAAATGAGACTGCAAACTTTATGATTTTAAGCACATGATATGGTCTGTACTTCAAAATGAGACTGCAAACTTTATGATTTTAAGCACATGATATGGTCTGTACTTCAAAATGAGATGGCAAACTTTATGATTTTAAGCACATGATATGGTCTGTACTTCAAAATGAGATGGCAAACTTTATGATTTTAAGCACATGATGTGGTCTGTACTTCAAAATGAGATGGCAAACTTTATGATTTTAAGCACATGATATGGTCTGTACTTCAAAATGAGACTGCAAACTTTATGATTTTAAGCACATGATATGGTCTGTACTTCAAAATGAGACTGCAAACTTTATGATTTTAAACATATGATACGGTCTGTACTTCAAAATGAGACTGCAAACTTTATGATTTTAAGCACATGATATGGTCTGTACTTCAAAATGAGACTGCAAACTTTATGATTTTAAGCACATGATATGGTCTGTACTTCAAAATGAGACTGCAAACTTTATGATTTTAAGCACAAGATATGGTCTGTACTTCAAAATGAGACTGCAAACTTTATGATTTTAAGCACATGATATGGTCTGTACTTCAAAATGAGACTGCAAACTTTATGATTTTAAGCACATGATATGGTCTGTACTTCAAAATGAGACTGCAAACTTTATGATTTTAAGCACATGATATGGTCTGTACTTCAAAATGAGATGGCAGACTTTATGATTTTAAGCACATGATATGGTCTGTACTTCAAAATGAGAGGGCAAACTTTATGATTTTAAGCACATGATATGGTCTGTACTTCAAAATGAGAGGGCAAACTTTATGATTTTAAGCACATGATATGGTCTGTACTTCAAAATGAGACTGCAAACTTTATGATTTTAAGCACATGATATGGTCTGTACTTCAAAATGAGATGGCAGACTTTATGATTTTAAGCACATGATATGGTCTGTACTTCAAAATGAGAGGGCAAACTTTATGATTTTAAGCACATGATATGGTCTGTACTTCAAAATGAGACTGCAAACTTTATGATTTTAAGCACATGATATGGTCTGTACTTCAAAATGAGAGGGCAAACTTTATGATTTTAAGCACATGATATGGTCTGTACTTCAAAATGAGACTGCAAACTTTATGATTTTAAGCACATGATATGGTCTGTACTTCAAAATGAGAGGGCAAACTTTATGATTTTAAGCACATGATATGGTCTGTACTTCAAAATGAGAGGGCAAACTTTATGATTTTAAGCACATGATATGGTCTGTACTTCAAAATGAGACAGCAAACTTTATGATTTTAAGCACATGATATGGTCTGTACTTCAAAATGAGACTGCAAACTTTATGATTTTAAGCACATGATATGGTCTGTACTTCAAAATGAGAGGGCAAACTTTATGATTTTAAGCACATGATATGGTCTGTACTTCAAAATGAGAGGGCAAACTTTATGATTTTAAGCACATGATATGGTCTGTACTTCAAAATGAGACTGCAAACTTTATGATTTTAAGCACATGATATGGTCTGTACTTCAAAATGAGACTGCAAACTTTATGATTTTAAGCACATGATATGGTCTGTACTTCAAAATGAGAGGGCAAACTTTATGATTTTAAGCACATGATATGGTCTGTACTTCAAAATGAGAGGGCAAACTTTATGATTTTAAGCACATGATATGGTCTGTACTTCAAAATGAGACTGCAAACTTTATGATTTTAAGCACATGATATGGTCTGTACTTCAAAATGAGAGGGCAAACTTTATGATTTTAAGCACATGATATGGTCTGTACTTCAAAATGAGACTGCAAACTTTATGATTTTAAGCACATGATATGGTCTGTACTTCAAAATGAGACTGCAAACTTTATGATTTTAAGCACATGATATGGTCTGTACTTCAAAATGAGACTGCAAACTTTATGATTTTAAGCACATGATATGGTCTTTACTTCAAAATGAGACTGCAAACTTTATGATTTTAAGCACATGATATGGTCTGTACTTCAAAATGAGATGGCAGACTTTATGATTTTAAGCACATGATATGGTCTGTACTTCAAAATGAGAGGGCAAACTTTATGATTTTAAGCACATGATATGGTCTGTACTTCAAAATGAGAGGGCAAACTTTATGATTTTAAGCACATGATATGGTCTGTACTTCAAAATGAGAGGGCAAACTTTATGATTTTAAGCACATGATATGGTCTGTACTTCAAAATGAGACTGCAAACTTTATGATTTTAAGCACATGATATGGTCTGTACTTCAAAATGAGACTGCAAACTTTATGATTTTAAGCACATGATATGGTCTTTACTTCAAAATGAGACTGCAAACTTTATGATTTTAAGCACATGATATGGTCTGTACTTCAAAATGAGAGGGCAAACTTTATGATTTTAAGCACATGATATGGTCTGTACTTCAAAATGAGAGGGCAAACTTTATGATTTTAAGCACATGATATGGTCTGTACTTCAAAATGAGAGGGCAAACTTTATGATTTTAAGCACATGATATGGTCTGTACTTCAAAATGAGACTGCAAACTTTATGATTTTAAGCACATGATATGGTCTGTACTTCAAAATGAGAGGGCAAACTTTATGATTTTAAGCACATGATATGGTCTGTACTTCAAAATGAGACTGCAAACTTTATGATTTTAAGCACATGATATGGTCTGTACTTCAAAATGAGACAGCAAACTTTATGATTTTAAGCACATGATATGGTCTGTACTTCAAAATGAGATGGCAGACTTTATGATTTTAAGCACATGATATGGTCTGTACTTCAAAATGAGACTGCAAACTTTATGATTTTAAGCACATGATATGGTCTGTACTTCAAAATGAGACTGCAAACTTTATGATTTTAAGCACATGATATGGTCTGTACTTCAAAATGAGACTGCAAACTTTATGATTTTAAGCACATGATATGGTCTGTACTTCAAAATGAGAGGGCAAACTTTATGATTTTAAGCACATGATATGGTCTGTACTTCAAAATGAGATGGCAAACTTTATGATTTTAAGCACATGATATGGTCTGTACTTCAAAATGAGATGGCAAACTTTATGATTTTAAGCACATGATATGGTCTGTACTTCAAAATGAGACTGCAAACTTTATGATTTTAAGCACATGATATGGTCTGTACTTCAAAATGAGATGGCAGACTTTATGATTTTAAGCACATGATATGGTCTGTACTTCAAAATGAGAGGGCAAACTTTATGATTTTAAGCACATGATATGGTCTGTACTTCAAAATGAGAGGGCAAACTTTATGATTTTAAGCACATGATATGGTCTGTACTTCAAAATGAGACTGCAAACTTTATGATTTTAAGCACATGATATGGTCTGTACTTCAAAATGAGAGGGCAAACTTTATGATTTTAAGCACATGATATGGTCTGTACTTCAAAATGAGACCCTAAACTTTATGATTTTATTAAGAATAAAGACCAAATTTTCATCTTTGCATAATGACCTCGAATACGGTACCCAAAGGTAAACTGCCCTGTATGGGAGTTGTGATATACGTTATGTGAAAGTGATTTCTTATTTGGGTGAATGTGAAAACTTAGTCTTTATCTTTGATGCTTTGAACAAGCTTAGGACCTTATTTTGATGTACACGTTTCCACAGACATCCCAGTTTTGACTTACATGAACTTCGCAATAATGCAATTTGATATAAAAATATTTTGTAATTTAATCTTTTAGTGAGGAATGAAAAATAATTAAATTACATGTATTGTATAAAACACAAAAAATAGGATTTTGTAAATGGCTGAAATGAATGGTATTAAAGTTAATTGAATTACACATTTTTCAACGAACATTAAAGGCAGTGAGACCAAAAATTTCAAGGTAAATGATATCATGTAAGTTGGGTGTTAGCTTTCCTGACCATATTGTACATTTCAACAATGTTATTGTATTATTGAAGGTCCTTAAACATGTTCATGGCAACTTATTAATTATGGTGATTTGAACTCATGGCAGCTAATTAACTATGGTGGTTTGAACTCATCGCAACTAATTAACTATGGTGGTTCGAATTCTCTGTCAGAATTGTTTTGTGTATACTAGTGAAGACTGAGTCATTCACCACATGAAAGAAAACAACAATAGCTCTTGATATCGCAAAAAATATAAATGATGCCAAGTTGATGCACATAACTCAATGTTATCTTATACCATGTATTAAACATTGGGAGATTTATAACAGGACTGCCCCCAAAATAGCTAGGGCAATGTATACCCCTAAGAGGGCAGGGTGCAGCATAGTCTGAGTTTCCTCTGACCCTTGCCACCCCATTTTTTATATTTGGACAACCCCAACATAAATGTCCAAATATCAAAAATGGGGTGGCAAGGGTCAGAGGAAACTCGACTAGGTGCAGCACAGAGAGGATAGGTTGCATGACCTTCCTTAAAGCAGGCTAGAGACCACACACATAAATCAGTTGATTTAAGCACCTAATTGAATCCTGGATACAATTTACATCAGCTTTCTCTCAGGCAATGATACTGAAAGAAAGCTTACCTTTTGAATATTTGGTCTGACACCTGCAGGTTTGATAAATACAAAACAAATTATTTACTAACTTTGCACATAAATCAGTAGATAACAGACTTATTAGACCTACTTGTAATTCACACTTAACTGGGTCCTGAGTTTTCTGTCCCCTGTAGAGTTTGATGAAGTTTGTATTTGTGTATATATGGTCACATCCAGATGTAGATGAATCTTGTCAAGCATTAGGCCAATGTAACCCAATAGTGTTGTACCAATCTGTATTTATTCAGCCATCCAATGTAACCCAATAGTGTTGTACCAGTCTGTATTTATTCAGCCATTTAATGTAACCCAATAGTGTTGTACCAGTCTGTATTTATTCAGCCATCGGTATGACCATGCAGTCCTGAATTACAAAAAGCAGGGACCATGTGCAGGTCTGAAAGAATTGTAAAATTGCCACATATCCTATGTTACATAATGTCATAATAAGTTTGTATTGTTTGTTGAGGTAAACCTGACACCTGACTTGTCTGTACATAACACATTTAAGAACAAGATGAATGGATTTTTTTAAACCCTGATTTGTGTACCCATAATTTTGCAGCAAAACCTTTTATTTTTCCATTTCCTTTAAGGAATTGGATTATTGGAATAGAGGTACTTGCACTGCACATGGTTCTACATTGACCAGACCACATTGCTCATTATTGAATGAGTTAATTAACAGTAATTTCAGTCAAAGGTTTGATGGAATTTCTAACACAATGCTTTCTATTAATAGTATTGGAGACTTGTAATGATTACTTGATGCTTGTAAAAGTATATGGTATTGCAGTAAGGAGGCATTTGCTAAAATATTATTTCCTTCATTGTCTCTACTTAATAGAGTTTTCAAAAAAGAATATGTACATCACAAGAATATTTTCAGTAATAATTTAATTGTATCATTTCATGCATACCTTGTTATACAGAAATACTTAGGAGTAGTCTTTCTAAGAGGCCTGTAAGATAATATAGCTTAATTGATTGTTTATAAATACAACAATCCCTCACTATCAAACCCCTCGTTATACTGATGCATTTTTGATAGGCAACTCATTTGGAACATCCCTCAGTTTAAGACTGTCTCAGTTATTACATAGGTCATTTTCAGTAGACAACTCATTTGGAATATCCCTGAGTTTAAAGCTTTCTTATTTTTTACTTGGGGTCAAGAGGGTACACTGTAATATAGATCCAGATCTACCAGCATAGTACTTCTGGTAGACAAGGACTGCACTGTTTATTTTACTTAATGATCTAAGTGAACAACACAGACTGGTCAGCAGGTGATTTGTGTGATAGATCTGCACTGTTAGAAGTAGCGTCTGCATTATGTATAGGTAGACATTTAAAATACCAAATGTGTCCAATTTACCAGCTGAATGGCCAGTTGCTGAGTCCGATTTACCAGCTGAATGGCCATTTGCTGAGTCTGATTTACCAGCTGATCAAATGACCAGTTGCTGAGTCTGATTTACCAGCTGAATGGCCAGTTGCTGAGTCTGATTTACCAGCTGAATGGCCAGTTGCTGAGTCTGATTTACCAGCTGAATGGCCAGTTGCTGAGTTCGATTTGCCAGCTGAATGGCTGAATAGCCAGTTGCTGACTCAGTATGTTGGATATTTAACATGGCATGTCCGTAATTATTTCATTATTTGGTAATTACGTTTTCCTAATTTGTTATTCACCAGACAGAACCAAATTGTAAGACAATGAAGGTGTGAAAGCCCATATCATAATCTCTTGACATCTGAAAATCTTGCTATTACTAATGAAAACAAAATTAGCGATGATTTAACTCATAAGAAAAACATAAAGTAATGGTAGGGTTAATTGCTGTAATAAATTATTAAATGTCGAAAAGGAAAAGGATAATACTAAAATGGAAGCAACAGTAAATCAGGAACAGAAAACTACCAATTTTCTGGTATATCAAATTCATGAAATATATCAGTGTTTCATATTATTTATAATAAAGAACATCTTTAATGTTTCTGTATTTAATTTCATTAACATTCAGTAAATGCATTAAAAATTTTTGGGAAAAATGTTCAGTTAGGACCAGAAACTTTAAAAAGTCCTTATTGGTAGATAGTATTCCATAGACAGGCATGTATGGTATCTATGTGTTAAATTACATGTGATTGGATTTCATGCCCTTGCAAGTATTTGTATTTTGCAAGGTGACCACCTTGATGTGTACCTTGTCAGTTGTTCTTAATTGATTTGGAAAAGAGTTGATAAAATAGACATTAACATTTTAACTTTGTAGATGCATACACAGAGCTTAGTATAAATCACTAAATTGGAGACATTAGTATATATAATCTGCATGAAGTAATTTAAACAGAAATAGAAAACAGAATAACATAGTAACTTATTTATTTAGTGACGACACTCCTTGTTTAACAATGTATTGATTGTGTATACAACACAGTTTTGTTGAATGTGTCACGCATTGACTTCACTTTGTGAAATATTTTTTTTTGTGAACTCGTTGTATCTGTGTGGTTTATAGTAGGGCAATCCTGGCTATAGAGTTCCAAAGAAGTTTAGGCATCCCCAAAAATGGCATACATTATGAAGACAAGGCAAGAAAAGAGACTAAGATCCTTTAAGTCAAAGAGGGATTTTTGCATAATATATAACCTTTAAAAAGTGTAAGACATCTTCAGTATTTAACATCATTGTGGGACACATTCCAGGGCAATATTCAGTATTTAACATCATCATGGGACACATTCTAATGCAATAGTCAGTATTTAACATTGTCATGGGACACATTCCAAGGCAATAGTCAGTATTTAACATCATCATGGGACACATTCCAGGGCAGTAGTGAGTATTTAACATTGTCATGGGGCACATTCCAAGGCAATAGTCAGTATTTGACATCATCATGGGACACATTCCAGGGCAGTAGTCAGTATTTAGCATCATCATGGGACACATTCCAGGGCAATAGTCAGTATTTAACATCCTCATGGGACACATTCCAAGGCAATAGTCAGTATTTAACATCATCATGGGACACATTCCGGGGCAATAGTCAGTATTTAACATCTTCATGGGACACATTCCAGGGCAATAGTCAGTATTTAACATCCTCATGGGACACATTCCAAGGCAATAGTCAGTATTTAACATTGTCATGGGACACATTCCAAGGCAATAGTCAGTATTTAACATCTTCATGGGACACATTCCAGGGCAATAGTCAGTATTTAACATCTTCATGGGACACATTCCAAGGCAATGGTCAGTATTTAACATCTTCATGGGACACATTCCAGGGCAGTAGTCAGTATTTAACATTGTCATGGGACACATTCCAAGGCAATAGTATTTAACATCTTCATGGGACACATTCCAGGGCAATAGTCAGTATTTAACATCTTCATGGGACACATTCCAGGGCAATAGTCAGTATTTAACATCTTCATGGGACACATTCCAAGGCAATAGTATTTAACATCATCAAGGGACACATTCCAGGGCAATAGTCAGTAATTAATGTCATCATGGGACACATTCCAGATCAATAGGTTGCCTGGATTAGTGGGGCTAATTTTGTCATTGATTGCACAGCTCAATTAAGAATCATTATGATGATGTACCACCAGAGAAAATATTGGACTTTTTTATGGAGTCAAGTTTATATAACAAAGTTTGACAAAATTTTAAGACTTTTATAATTTTTCCCTTTGTTTATATCTTTTACAGAATTTCAACATTTACCTTTGATTCTTTATCTTCTAATACTACAAAGTAGCATGTTTATTTGGAAGGTTTTATCTTCCAAATATTTTTCTGAGAGGCAAATCTTTACGTTTTTAGAATTTGAATTTGAATTGGTACCATATAGCTAGGATTGTACTGATGTGCTACTAAACCCTATCGGTATACGTTACAAGTCATGGCTTCATGTGGGCTTGACTGTACATAATTTCTTTCTTTCTTTGGTACTGTAGCAAGTTAGCAATGACAAGTTCGGCCTTTAGTGACAGACCAACATTCTCTTCAGTATTCTTATTATAAATTTTAAGTCACTCCCTCACAATAAGACCATTATGACTTCATTTACAAGGCAAGTGTGTTCATGGATTCCAATTAATTAAGTGGTAAGGAAATTAAATGGCATACATTGTTTTAAAAAAAATCAATTTATCTCACTGCTCCATACTGTTTCAGATTGTTCCAATTGATGGAATTTGAGTTAGAAAGTGCTAAATTTATCTACTTTTCACACTGCTAGTAGTGATTTTAGCTGACTTGTCTCTAAAGCCAGTTCAGGTTGTGGTATAGCCCTGCATCATCTTGACTGTCTGTCCATCAACTTGTTGCCGCTCTGGAATTCTTATTTCTGACCCACTTTCAATCAAACTTGGAATATGGGTTTGCGTCATCACAGTCTCTGACAAATTTTATAGTGAATAAGATAAATTCTTATTAATTAAGTGATACTGAATGTGATTGGTTAATCATGTTACCACTCTGGAGGCCATTTCTGATCTATTATCATCAGACTGGAAATATATATCATCAAGATCTCATACAAGTTTGATAATGTGCAAGGTCCATGCATAATAATGAGATTATCTTACATCTGAATAGCTGAGGTTTTCTTACCACTTTGGGTGCTGTATTTCTAATCAGATTTCAATTTGATCAAACTTGGCCTATAGGCTTATATCATTAACATCTTGGACAGTTTCGATAATAAACAAGATCCATGCATATTAAGAAGGTGATCTTGCATCAGATTGGCTGAGCTTATTACCACTATAGAAGCCATAATTCTGATCTGATTTTTATAAAATAATATGGCTTATATCAGTGTGGTCCAACATCTTCAACCCTGGGTCCACATGGACCAAAAATGTAAAGTTTGTGGGTCATACATGTATGTGTTATAGTAATTATACTATAATTATAGAGGGGGCCCCCGAGTGGTCTAAAGCGCTCTCCATTACGGATCACTACCATCTCACCTCTGCCTGCGTGGGTTCGAGTCTCGGATTCGGCTAATGTGGGTATGTGAGAAAGCTTGCCAGTAGCTTCTCGTGGGTCGGTGGTTCTTTCCGGGGTTTTCCCGGGTTCTTCCTCCACCATTAATACTGGCCGCCATGTATAGCCTATCGTGTGCTGAAAAATGGCGTTAAACCCTACAACAACTATAATTATAGAACTTTTGGTGTCAGCATGGCCACACAAAAATGACCTGCAGACCTGCAGTTGGACCACTCTGGCTTATATCATTAAGATCATAGATGGATTCAGTAATAAGTGAGATCTTGCCTTTTATTGATGTACCGGTAATCTTGCAAATGATTGGCTGAGCTTGTTACCACTCTTGAGGTAATGTTCTTGGTCCAATTTTGATCACACTCAGAATAGTTTTGCTTATATCATCAATATTTTGGATAGCATCAAAAGTGAATAGGATCCATAAATAGTAATGAGGTTATCTTGCATTTGATGGTTGAACTTCTCACCTCTCTTGAAGCTTTATTTTGTATTGCATCTAGTTCAGACTTCAGATACAGGATATATTAATGAGATACCTTGTATCTGATTGGCTGTGCTTCTTACCTTTAGATGGAGACTATATTTCTTGTCCAGTTTCTATAAAACTTGGTACACATGTACATGGAAATATGTCATTAAGCTCTTGGATGACTTTGATTTAGAGCAAGAGACTGTATATCAATTATGCCATTTTCAAGTTTTGGAGTTAGTTTATCTAGGTTGTGTTCTTCCAATACTACCTAAGCCTGCTGAATGAACTGGTCAACTGTTATTTTAGTCAGGTGAACAATGCCATGCCCACATTGGCCTCCTCCTAATTTTCTACCATGTCCAAACAGGGATGTGAGAAAATAAATGAAAACTGTTTGTTTTACAGTGAATTAACTATTTTTCATGGGGTACTAGTTTTCATGGATGTGGTGGTTTAAATTTAATCCATGAATTTAAACATCAAACAATGATTATTTCATGGAATGATTGGAACCCATCCCCTGTTTTTGAACTCAAGTACCAGTGAAAATATAGTTTTTCTGAAACCAACAAATAATAATCACCTAGACAATTTCAAGAATTTACAGTATTAGGAAAAATCTTCATCTATACTGGTATGCCATTGACATAGATACTGGTACATCATTGACATGGATTCTAGTATATCATTTACATGGATACTGGTATGTAATTGACATGGAAACCAGTATGCATTGATATGGATACTGGTATGTCATTTACATGGATACTGGTATGTAATTGACATGGAAGCCAGTATGCATTGATATGGATACTGGTATGCCATTGACATAGATACTGGTACATCATTGACATGGATTCTGGTATGTCATTTACATGGATACTGGTATGTAATTGACATGGAAACCAGTATGCATTGATATGGATACTGGTATGCCATTTACATGGATACTGGTATGTAATTGACATGGAAACCAGTATGCATTGATATGGATACTAGTATGCCATTGACATAGATACTGGTACATCATTGACATGGATTCTAGTATATCATTTACATGGATACTGGTATGTAATTGACATGGAAACCAGTATGCATTGATATGGATACTGGTATGCCATTGACATAGATACTGGTACATCATTGACATGGATTCTGGTATGTCATTTACATGGATACTGGTATGTAATTGACATGGAAACCAGTATGCATTGATATGGATACTGGTATGCCATTGACATAGATTCTGGTACATCATTGACATGGATTCTGGTATGTCATTTACATGGATACTGGTATGTAATTGACATGGAAACCAGTATGCATTGATATGGATACTGGTATGCCATTGACATAGATACTGGTACATCATTGACATGGATTCTAGTATGTCATTTACATGGATACTGGTATGTAATTGACATGGAAACCAGTATGCATTGATATGGATACTGGTATGCCATTTACATGGATACTGGTATGTAATTGACATGGAAACCAGTATGCATTGATATGGATACTGGTATGTAATTGACTATATTACATGTACCTATCCAATTTGCCATCCAATTTTTAAAAACTAACAATTGCCTTTCAACTGAAATCAGATTACTTCTTTTGTGTTATGGTAAATAATCACTTAAACAATCACTGCATTTCAGTCTAGACAATATTAGTGTGAAGTGTGACATAGTAGACAGTATTAGTGGGAAGTGTGACATAGCAGGTATTTTCCTAAGCATCTGCTGCATCCTTAACAGTTCCTTAAGGTTTTGGTTCAAGTTTTTTAGCAAGTTTTTGAAAGTGATCTTGACATGCAGTTCATTGTAATTTGCCATTTTAGGTTTTATGTACAGTGAAGCTTTATTCAGCAAGATGAGTTTTTCAGGCCCAGAGCCATCTCTTGTGAGTGACATCCAAAACTTAATTCAGGCCCAGAGCCATCTCTTGTGAGTGACATCCGAAAACTTAATTCAGGCCCAGAGCCATCTCTTGTGAGTGACATCCAAAACTTAATTCAGGCCCAGAGCCATCTCTTGTGAGTGACATCCAAAACTTAATTCAGGCCCAGAGCCATCTCTTGTGAGTGACATCCAAAACTTAATTCAGTCCCAGAGCCATCTCTTGTGAGTGACATCCAAAACTTAATTCAGGCCCAGAGCCATCTCTTGTGTGTGATATCCAAAACTTAATTCAGGCCCAGAGCCATCTCTTGTGAGTGAAATCCAAAACTTAATTCAGGCCCAGAGCTATATCTTGTGTGTGACATCCAAAACTTAATTTAAGCCCACAGAACTTTCCAGGTTTTTTTAAGTTTCACATTCTCTAAGCATATCAGTATCACAGAAAATTAAGAATTTCTATAATTTAGACAAATTTGTATACAGGTAATAGAAATAAGTTGTTGTTGTTGTTGTAGGGTTTAACGCTATTTTTCAGCACATGATAGGCTATATATGGCGGCCAGTATTAATGGTGGAGGAAGAACCCGGGAGAACCGCAGAAAGAACCACTGACCCACGAGAAGCTACTGGCAAGCTTTCTCACACACCCACATTGGCTGAATCCAAGACTCGAACCCACGCAGACAGAGGTGAGATGGCAGTGATCCGTAACGGAGAGCGCTTTAGACCACGCGGCCACTCAGGGCCCCCGGTAATGGAAATAATAAGAAAAGGAAGCCTAGGTTTATGAAACCTGTCTGCAGCCAGACTTTAAGATGGAATTTATTCAGTCTTTTATATTTCAGATGAATATTGACGAAAAAGTACACATTTTTAACAGTTCTTTGTAACATGCATTTAGATTTGATTAAAATAACATCAAGTGATGCAAACTAGAAGCTATTAGTTCACAATGCCAGAAAGAAACTACTTATATTCATGTACTTACATACTTTCACAATATTGGTAAACAATGGTTAAAATATAGTTCTGTTTTTTGTTGTTGTTGAGATTCATTATGTTTTTATAGGAATATAATTATAAAAACAGATTTGTTTAATACAGGAATCATGAAGTAATGAAGCTTGAAAATTATTTACATACTATATATGAAAGTTGTCTTAGTCCATTCATGTAGTGTGTAATCATTACATACTATGTATGAAAGTTGTCTTAGTCCATTCATGTAGTGTGTAAACATTACATACTGTGTATGAAAGTTGTCTTAGTCCATTCATGTAGTGTGTAAACATTACATACTATGTATGAAAGTTGTCTTAGTCCATTCATGTAGTGTGTAAACATTACATACTATGTATGAAAGTTGTCTTAGTCCATTCATGTAGTGTGTAATCATTACATACTATATATGAAAGTTGTCTTAGTCCATTCATGTAGTGTGTAATCATTACATACTATATATGAAAGTTGTCTTAGGCCATTCATGTAGTGTGTAATCATTACATACTATATATGAAAGTTGTCTTAGGCCATTCATGTAGTGTGTAATCATTACATACTATATATGAAAGTTGTCTTAGTCCATTCATGTAGTGTGTAATCATTACATACTATATATGAAAGTTGTCTTAGTCCATTCATGTAGTGTGTAATCATTACATACTATATATGAAAGTTGTCTTAGTCCATTCATGTAGTGTGTAAACATTACATACTATGTATGAAAGTTGTCTTAGTCCATTCATGTAGTGTGTAAACATTACATACTATGTATGAAAGTTGTCTTAGTCCATTCATGTAGTGTGTAAACATTACATACTATGTATGAAAGTTGTCTTAGTCCATTCATGTAGTGTGTAAACATTACATACTATGTATGAAAGTTGTCTTAGTCCATTCATGTAGTGTGTAAACATTACATACTATGTATGAAAGTTGTCTTAGTCCATTCATGTAGTGTGTAAACATTACATACTATGTATGAAAGTTGTCTTAGTCCATTCATGTAGTGTGTAAACATTACATACTATGTATGAAAGTTGTCTTAGTCCATTCATGTAGTGTGTAAACATTACATACTATGTATGAAAGTTGTCTTAGTCCATTCATGTAGTGTGTAAACATTACATACTGTGTATGAAAGTTGTCTTAGGCCATTCATGTAGTGTGTAATCATTACATACTGTGTATGAAAGTTGTCTTAGGCCATTCATGTAGTGTGTAATCATTACATACTGTGTATGAAAGTTGTCTTAGTCCATTCATGTAGTGTGTAAACATTACATATTATGTATGAAAGTTGTCTTAGGCCATTCATGTAGTGTGTAAACACAGACATGATTTTCCTCCATTTTAAAGTGGAAATCCACTTCTCTCCTGACTGGAATCATATTTTTCTTGATATAGTCTGTTTTTTTATACCATCTCCAATCTGGTTTTGTGCAATGACCCTTGTAAATTATTCATTCAATATATTAGTTAGCACATGACTCTCGTAAAGAGTATTCTCATTGGTCAAAGGTTTAAATTCATCCATTGAATCTTTGTTTAATGGAAAGTGATGGCAATGGAAAGAGAAAGCATGCTTGCAAAACATGGCATCCCGAGTTGTTAAGAGAGACCATGACACAAAAAGTTGAGATAAAGGTTTAATAAACGTATGGAAATGGGAATGGCTGGAGCAAAAACTTGATGGAAATTTAGTTGGTCAGTTTATTAGAAAACCGAACACTAGAGGGCTTGCATTTTGTGACCTCTGCAAGAAAGATCTGAATTATGGTAATCACAGTTGGAAGAGTTTGGAACAGCACCTACAAAAGAAGCTGCATATGGACAAATTGAAGCTCAGAAGGCATCATTAAAAAGTGCAGTTAATTACTATAAGAAGAAAGATTTCTTGCATGAGAGAACAGATGTAGTCCTTTGTCAAAATATGCGCAGTGTATGTCGCCAATACAAGCACCAGCTTGAAAGGAAAAAGGCTCTCATTGAGAAGGAAAAGAAATGATTGCACAATGAGCAAAAAAAGTCATTGGTGACAAAAAGGAAGGCTCAAGAAATCTTTGCCAAAGCTGCAAAAAATGAGCTCAACTGGAATATCAACAGGTTTTGTCCATTGGAGAAAAAGACAAGCAAATATATGGGATTATTTGTATATAGATGATGTACTTGGGTGCTTATTTTACAGATTGTTTATAAAAAGAGTGAAGTATAATATATTTGCTGCAAAAACTGACAAATTATTGTGACTTGATTATGATGTGAACACTGACATGTACATGAAATAACTTCAGCATCAATAGTATTAGAGAACAAATTCATGTGACTATAAATATTGTGAAATTATTGAAGTCAAGTTGAACATTTTTGGTAAGTTTATTAGTTTTTCAAATGATTATTTTGGTTTATTTTATGATCATAAGTTGCACCAGGAGCAGTTTTTTATGAGTGTAATATGTGTTTTTGGCCCGGGTGGGGCTTTGACCCCTTGGTCATACATAGTATATAATGTTTACACACTACATAAATGGCTTAAGTCAACTTTCATACATAGTATGTAATGTTTACAGACATGATTTTGGTCTTTCATAAAAAAAGCTGAAAAAATGTTTATGAGGGGTTTGGGGGTCCTCCCCCAATGTGGTCTTGAGGGGCAGTGCCCCATATCTCCCCAGATATGGGGCACTGCCCCTCAAGACCACATTGGGGGAGGACCCCCAAACCCCACATGAACATTTTTTCAGCTTTTTTTATGAAAGACCAAAATCATGTCTGTAAACATTACATACTATGTATGAAAGTTGTCTTAGGCCATTCATGTAGTGTGTAAACATTACATACTGTGTATGAAAGTTGGCTTAGGCCATTCATGTAGTATGTAATCATTACATGCTATGCATGAAAATTGGCTGTGGCCATTCATATAGTGTGTAATCATTGCATGCTATGCATGAAAATTGGCTGTGGCCATTCATGTAGTGTGTAATCATTACATGCTATACATGAAAATTGGCTGTGGCCATTCATGTAGTGTGTAATCATTACATGCTATACATGAAAATTGGCTGTGGCCATTCATAAGGTGTGTAATCATTGTGTGCCATATATGAAAGTTGGCTAAAGTGTGTAATCATTTTTAAAACTTCATGATTATGTGAATCCTGTAAAATATGAAGTTCAGTTCTTAATAAACATTTAGTTCAGATAAGTAATTGTTGATAAGGCAGTTGAATGAATTAGTGGTTAATTAATTATGCAATAATGAATGAAAGAATGAATGAATTGATGTTTGATTTAGACCCTTATACATTGGAGGGGGAGTAAAATATCATGATCATCACTATCGGTCATTGTATCATGGACCCAATTTTTGTCAGTATGATGGTAGGTCCAGGACTGTGCAGTTTACATTTTGGACTTGACTTATAAACAAGTATATATGGAATATACAGTATTGGTCTGAAAGCTTGTACTTAATGGTTCAGCTCAGTTTAAATGGATTACATTCAAATCCCATCTTGTTTGTATTGATCAGCGGAACTGAATTCTCAGATGGGTCTAAAATTCCCATTTTATTGTGAACAAATGGACCAGTATAGTAAAATTACTAAACATATTGCCCTTCTTTTTGTTTCATTTATTGATTGATCTTATTGTATATTTCGTCTCAGTAGATTTGTCCTTTCAGGATTTGCCAGAATTTGTAAAGACTAAGATAACGGGAGACTATGATCGGTGTGCTACAGATGTCACACCAAATTGATTCATTCTTGAGAGTTATTCAGCAAATTGTTTGGGTTCAGTTAGGTAGCTGGGCTGACACACAATGCTGTATTCACTGAGCTTGGCAGATAGAAATCCTTTTAATGTCATATATGATTAAGTTTCACTGCCAGTATTGCATTTTGAAATTATCAATACTGTCCATCATTTTGAACATTTTCAGCACCTTGGTGATTGTTAGGGTTTTGTTCTTTTTTTTCTTGGATTTATTGATTTTTGATAGATTTTGGTATGTCTGAGAGTCAGTTTGTTTCACTTTGTCAAACTTTCTGATTTATATTTCCCATCAGAAAGCCATGATAAATGACATGGACAATACTGAAAGCCATGATAAATGACATGGACAGTATAGAAAGCCATGATGAATGACATGGACAATACTGAAAGCCATGATAAATGACATGGACAATACAGAAAGCCATGATAAATGACATGGACAATACTGAAAGCCATGATAAATAACATGGACAATACTGAAAGCCATGATAAATAACATGGACAATACAGAAGGCCATGATAAATGACATGGACAATACTCAAATTCATGATAAATGACATGGACAATACCAAAAGCCATGATAAATGACATGGACAATACTGAAAGCCATGATAAATGACATGGACAGTATAGAAAGCCATGATGAATGACATGGACAATACAGAAAGCCATGATAAATGACATGGACAATACTGAAAGCCATGATAAATGACATGGACAATACAGAAAGCCATGATAAATGACATGGACAATACCAAAAGCCATGATAAATGACATGGACAATACCAAAAACCATGATAAATGACATGGACAATACTAAAAGCCATGATAAATGACATGGACAGTACTCAAATTCATGATAAACGACATGGACAATACAGAAAGCCATGATAAATGACATGGACAATACTAAAAGCCATGATAAATGACATGGACAGTACTCAGATTCATGATAAATGACATGGACAATACAGAAAGCCACGATAAATGACATGGACAATACCAAAAGCCATGATAAATGACATGGACAATACTAAAAGCCATGATAAATGACATGGACATTACCAAAAGCCATGATAAATGACATGGACAATACTAAAAGCCATGATAAATGACATGGACAATACAGAAAGCCATGATAAATGACATGGACAATACTGAAAGCCATGATAAATGACATGGACAATACTGAAAGCCATGATAAATGACATGGACAGTACTGAAAGCCATGATAAATGACATGGGCAATACTAACAGCCATGATAAATGACATGGACAATACTAAAATTCATGATAAATGATATGGACAATACTGAAAGCTATAATACTTGACATGGGCAATACTGAAATCAGTTTTCAGCATCTTTAAAATGCCTTGTTTTGTCGTTTACAGTGATTGGTTAAACAATACCCTCACCAAATGTAAAATTGTATTTATGAATGAATTTTCTATTATCCCCCACCCCCAACTGAATAAAAGTGTTTCTTGTTACAGTATAACAAATCTTAAGGTTTTGTTGTCAGGTAGAATTTTATATCACTATCAGCTTGTTTGTATTGCCAACAATGTGGAATTTTTTCTATGGTAAAATCTATAATAATTTCCTGTCACACACACACACACACAGAGTCATGTAATAAATATTAGTAGCCATGGTAATTTGTAAAGCATTATATATACTATATACATGCAACAAGAAAAGACAGGTGTATCGGTAGTTGTGATCTGTATATTAGTTTGATTTGCATTACCAAGTGTATATTTTTTATTAATTTTATGAGAATACCACTATAAACTGCCACACAACAGATATCTTAGCAATATGACTAAAAAAAATGTGAAAGCTATGCTAAAATCCACATCACATGCACACACACATCATAATTCATGGAAATGTCAGCTAATAATGTCTTAATTATAAGTCAAAATGGTAATGTAAAAAAACCTGGTTTAGAGCTGTATATTTTGGACATTTCAATAGAAAATGTTCAGCCTATTTTATATCCCTATATGCACAGTACCTGCTAACAGAAAGATGATTTAAGAATAAAATCATTATTTAAATCACTACATTTAGTTCTTAAGCTATGCAAAAATATACATGCATCCCTTTTCAATCTTGATCTGCTTCAGAATTGACCATGAAGAATTATGCTAAAAGGTTGAATGAGTCTTGAGTTGAAATAATTTTCTTGTTGATTTAAGGCAATTAAGATTAATATTATCTCTCACTTATTTTGTATGTATATTAACAGTTGAAATTTGAGATGATGTAAGAGATGGTTTCTGTGTTACAAATCATGGTCACTATCATATAAGGCATGGTCACTGATACAAGGTATGGTCACTATGATATGAGGCATGGTCACTCTGATATAAAGCATGGTCACTCTGATATAAGACTTGGTCACTATGATATAAGGCATGGTCACTATGATATAATGCACAGTCACTATGATATAAGGCATGGTCACTATGATATAAGGCATGGTCTCTTTGATATAATGCATGGTCACTGTGATACAAGGCATGGTCACTATGATACAAGGCATGGTTACTATGATATAAGGTATGGTCACTGACACAAGGCATGGTCACTATGATACAAGGCATGGTCACTATGATATAATGCATGGTCACTATGATATAAGGCATGGTCACTATGATATAAGGCATAGTCTCAATCATATTGTTCACATATGCTGAGATAGTGTAATTAAATAAAATGTTGTGAGCATAACAAAGTTAACAAGGCAGCAACTACTAATGTAATGTGAACAGCTGTCTATTTAAATGGAAATATAGTATATAATGTTTATTGCCATTTATCCAGACTAATAGATTTAAGGTATATAATGTGTATTGCCATTATCCAGATTAATTGACTTACAGGTGTATAATGTGTATTGCCATTATTCAGATTAATGGACTTACAGATATATAATGTGTATTTCCATTAAATATATTTTGAATTTTGTTGGTGGCAAATGCACTGATTAATGGAATTAAAGGTACAGTATTTGTTGTTTTTTTGCCATTATCAGTATTAATGGAAATATAGGTATATAATGTGTATTGCCATTATCCAGATTAATAGAATTATAGGTATATAATGTTTATTCCCATTTATCCAGATTAATGGAAATATAGGTATGTAAAGTGTCTTGCCATTTATCTAGATTAATGGACTCACAGGTGTATAATGTGTATTGCCATTTATCCATATTAATGGAATTACAGGTGTATAATGTTTATTATTTATCCAGATTAATGGAAATATAGGTGTATAATGTGTCTTGCCATTTATACAGATTAATGGACTCACAGGTGTATAATGTGTATTGCCATTATCCAGATTAATGGACTTACAGGTGTATAATGTGTATTGCCATTTATCCACATAATGGAAATATAGGTATATAATGTGTATTGCATTTATCCAGATTAATGGACATACAGGTATATAATGTGTATTGCCATTATCCAAGTTAATGGACTTACAAGTGTATAATGTGTATTGCCATTTATCCAGATTAATAGATGTATAGGTATATAGTGTATATTGCCATTAAACATATTGTGAATTTTGTTCGTGGCAAAGGCACTGATCAAACTGAGTTCAAACATTTGTTTGTATCCCCAGCCCATTGAAGTTAGCAGATGTCGAAATGGGTTCCATCAGTCTATCACACTATTGTTCCAAGTGTATAATCATTTAAGATATGTTTGTCAAACTTCTCACACATACTACAATAGTGGCACAGATGTATTGGTGATTTACAACTCTTTAGTTTCAATATTTTTGACGTTTCTGTTTTTCCATTGATCCATCCATCCATTATCAACATTTTTATTCTTAACAGGTATTTCAGCTGGGCAGGGTATATGGATGACTACATCTCATATTTGTTGTAATTATACAGCTATATGTATGCTAATTGAACTCAGTTCAAAATATAAAAATATTATGACTTACAGTGCATTAGAAACAACAAGTATTTATTTGAGTTTATGCCTTCACAGCTTGCAGCAGACACATCTTGAGTTTGTGTCAGTCTGTCTAAGAATGTTAGCAAGATTGTACAAAAATCATTTGTCATTAACAAATGAAATTTTGCTAGCATATTCATATTCATATGTAAATGACCTGAATAGATTTTTGAGTCATTACAGAAGTTTTTTGTTTTCTACACATTTTTGATTGTTTTGAAGTTGTGGGTATGCTGTTGGAACAGAGGTGTTTTATAAACACAAATCTAGTTTTCCTGTAAAGTGGAGCTTATTATGCATTGATGTTGTGCATCTGTCCATAACTCCATGTTGGTGTTTACATATTAAATTGCAGATCACAGACTTTGACTAAACTTGAATGAAGAAATTTGGTTTTTGTACAATTACTTTTGTTTTAGACCAGTTACCTTCAAGCAAGTTTTGTTGATGACTTTCACTTGAGGTATGGAGAAACAGTAACTTACTGATTTGGGGTTAAAAGGTCAAAGATAAAGGTCACTACAGCTGAAAGAAGAAATAATAGGTTCTGCACAAAAATGTTAGTTTAGATGTCAAAATATAAAACATCACAGTTAAGTAACTTGAAAAGTGATTATAGTACAAAGAATTATAGTACACAAGTATATACAGTACAGTATGTCATGGCAATGCCAAGGATTATAGTACACAAGTATATTCAGTACAGTATGTAATAGCAATGCCAAGGATTATAGTACACAAGTATATACAGTACAGTATGTAATAGCAATGCCAAGGATTATAGTGCACAGGTATATACAGTACAGTATGTAATAGCAATGCCAAGGATTTTAGTACACAAGTATATACAGTGCAGTGTGTAATAGCAATGCCAAGGATTATAGTACACAAGTATAGGCAGTAAAGTATGTAATAACAATGCCAAGGATTATAGTCCACAAGTATATACAGTACAGTATGTAATAACAATGCCAAGGATTATAGTACACAATTATATACAGTACAGTATGTAATAACAATGCCAAGGATTATAGTACACAAGTATATACAGTACAGTATGTAATAGCAATGCCAAGGATTATAGTACACAAGTATATACAGTACAGTATGTAATAACAATGCCAAGGATTATAGTACACAAGTATATGCAGTAAAGTATGTAATAACAATGCCAAGGATTATAGTACACAAGTATATACAGTACAGTATGTAATAACAATGCCAAGGATTATAGTACACAAGTATATACAGTACAGTATGTAATAGCAATGCCAAGGATTATATAACATCGTACAAGGTGTCAGTACCTATAACATGGTACCTTATTATGGCTACCTTGAACAGACCTATAGCATAAGATTGATTTGTATACCTAGACATATTATCATAATCTATTGTACCATTTAAATACAATATAATCCATATTACCATTTATATACAATAAAATCCAAAGCACCATTCAAATACAATAAAATCCAAAGCACCATTTAAATACAGTATAATCCAAAGTACCATTTAAATACAATATAGTCCATGCTACCATTTAAATACAATATAATCCATACTACCATTTAAATACAATATAATCCATACTACCATTTAAATACAATATAATCCATACTACCATTCAAATACAATAAGATCCAAAGCACCATTTAAGTACAATAAGATCCATAGTACCATTTAAATATAGTATAATCCAAAGTATGATTTAAATACAATATAATCGATAGCACCATTTAAATACAATGTAATACAAAGTACCATTTCAATGCAATACAATCCATTGTACCATTTAAATATAATATAATCCAAAGTACCATTGAAATACAATATATAATCCATACTTCCATTTAAATACAATGTAGTCCATACTACCATTTAAATACAATATAATCCATAGAACCATTCAAATACAATATAATCCATACTACCATTTAAATACAATATAGTCCTTACTACCATTTAAATACAGTATAATCCATAGAACCATTCAGATACAATATAATCCATACTACCATTTAAATACAATATAATCCATACTACCATTTAAATACAATAAAATCCATAGCACCATTTAAATACAGTATAATCCAAAGTATGATTTAAATACAATATAATACAAAGTACCATTTAAATGCAATATAATCCAAAGTACCATTTAAATACAATACAGTATAATCCAAAGTACCATTTAAATATGGGGCCCCAAGTGGCCAAGTGGTCTAAAGCGCTCAACATTACGGATTGCTGCCATCTCACCTCTGTCTGCATGGGTTCAGGTCTCGGGTTCTGCCAATGTGGGTATGTGAGAAAGCTTGCCAGTAGCTTCTTGTGGGTTGGTGGGTCTTCCTTATACTGGCTGTCATGTATGGCATATCTTGTGCTGAAAAATAGCATTAAACCCTACAACAGCAATAACCATGTTAATACAATATAATCCATTGTACCATTTGAATAGAACACAGTATAATCAAAAGTACCATTTAAATGCAATATAATCCATTGTACCATTTAAATACAGTATAATCCATTGTACTATTTAAATACAATACAGTATAATCAAAAGTACCATTTAAATACAGTATAATCCATTGTACTATTTAAATACAATATGGTATAATCAAAAGTACCATTTAAATACAGTATAATCCATTGTACTATTTAAATACAATATAATCCATTGTACTACTTAAATACAATACAGTATAATTAAAAGTACCATTTAAATGCAGTATAATCCATTGTACTATTTAAATACAGTATAATCCATTGTACTATTTAAATACAATACAGTATAATCAAAAGTACCATTTAAATACAGTATAATCCATTGTACTATTTAAATACAATACAGTATAATTAAAAGTACCATTTAAATGCAATCTAATCCATTGTACCATTTAAATGCAATATAATCCATTGTACCATTTAAATGCAATATAATCCATTGTACCATTTAAATGCAATATAATCCATTGTACCATTTAAATACAGTATAATCCATTGTACCATTTAAATACAATACAGTAAAATCTAAAGTATCAGCAAAATACAGAGTTTAAATATTCTGTGTGTGCAGACTTGCTAATTGATAAACATTTTTTGTTGATAAGATTTGATAGATTCCAAAGAACTATTTTGTTAATCCCTTTTGCTTTTTTGTAATTAAACTGTAAGATTCAAGATAAAAGTTGATGATTCATTACTAGATCATAAAGTGCATGGAAAAAAAATTCTTAGTTTTTATAAAGTCAAACTATATTTACTAAAAATACTGGCATTGAATAATTTTCATTGTTTTCAGTCTCTTATCTGTTCAAATTAACTTATGCTCAAAATAAATTCCTATCCTCATTGAACATGAGACTAAGAGATCAGTCCAAATCCATTACCATCATGTTGTGACTTGCTGAATACCATCAAAATGAAAAGGTTTCACCATAACTCCATATACCTAGGAATAAAAAAATTAAAACCAAGTCATTCTTTTGACAGGTGAACATTGTATTTAATAGCAAAAGTATTTACCTTTTTGGTGTATTTTCAGAAAAGTTGGGATGGTCTTTCAACTGAGGAGAAAATAGAAGTTTTGCGTTCCATTAACAAGAAACCCAAACTGCCAAAACCAAAGCAGCCAAAACTAAAATACATGCAAGATGCTTTCCTGTCTGACCCAAAAAGTGCAGAGAAAGAGGAGTTGTATCAACAGCGACGTATCAAGCACCTGATTGAACAAGCTCGGCTCAAAGGGCACAAGCAAATGAACTGGATTCATGAAGCCCATGAAGCCATGAAGGCCAAATATGGCCCAGTTTTGAGTGCCCGTATCCTCAGTCCTGAGGACTGCTGTGTTTGGAGCAGTGACTCAGATAATGAGAGTGGTGCTGAGGATTATGAAACAGGTCTGAGTAGGTATGGAATTAGTGTACCACCAAAGGGATATGTCTGGACAATGTTTAACCAGGGTCCCAGACGTTCCAATACAACTTTGTATCAGCCATAACAATAAGTCTTTATTACAAATTGTGTTCCGTGTAATATCAGCTATTTGTAATAGCAATGTGTACATAAAATATGGTCAGATAATTGTTGTTATGCAATCCTCCATATTTATTTTTTGTCTGTTGAGAAGAGTTGTATGACATGAAAACTGGGACATCTAGCAAAGTCTTGAAAATCTTGTTAGTTCTATTCCTTGTGAATGGAAAGTCATATTTTGAAAATACTGTTATCTCTCGTCCTCTACAAATGCATGGCTATGTCAGCTTTGGGCTTTCATCAATGGACTTCATGAAATTCATAGTTGGTCCTAAATGAAAATGGCGCCAGTTGAACATCCAATATGAATATATTGTGATGACTGTCTTAAAAATCTTGTTTTCACTGCTCTCCATTATGACATGGGTTTTTTGCCAAAAGACTTCTAATGATATCAACTTTGGCTTAAATGAAAATAGTTCCAAGCAGACATCCAGCAGCAAAAGATTTGAAAATCTTGGTATTGCTGTAGAATATCAGAGATGGTTTTAACACTTGACAGTTAAAAGAAAGAAACTGTCTTATCTTGAATTCCTGGAAGTTCTTTTTCACCCACAGCCCCTTCAATGGACTCTCGTTTCCTACCAGAAATTGAAAAATAGGCTCCTATATGCTTAACATGAAAAAAATTATTATTGAAATTGGTAATAAAAGTTCAGCTTGATATCTCACTCAGTTTGTTTATCATCAAAAAGGGCAGTTAGTGCATGGAAATTTGAATTACTAGTTCTAATAAAACATAGTTTTTTCTGTGTTCTCATTCTTGTAATTATTTTTTTCTTCCATCCGGATGTAGTGTTCTGAGACACTGCAACCAATGTGCCGACTGTGTTTATTAGTATGAATTGATGAGTAGGACTCAGTCATTGTCATGTTATCGATGTAAAGTATGATGACATTTAAAATTACTATCTAGAGCCAAATTAATTTGTGTAAAAATATTGATGCGTTTTGCAGTTTATGAATTGGGTTCTATCTGTGGAACTTTGTTTTATTTGTGTTTGCTTACATTGGATACAAATGCTTTGATACTTAGAGGGAGGCAACTCTAACTTCTGCATGAATTTGTAAGTACTGCATGCCAACTTGATTTATTCTGAAAGTCTGACATCAGTTAATTTTATTTGACTTGTTAAGACCTAATATCCTTTATCATTGAAATCCATTATATATTTCACACAATATGCTCTGAAAAAATACAAATCTATTGTACCAGAGAAGAACTGCACACAGGAATTTTTCATTCCACTTTTGACTGATATTCAGTGTTGGTTATTACCTATTATTCTGCATGAATAGTTTTTCTTTTTTAACTGCTTGTTTCATTGAAATAGTTTCTTTGCAAATGAATAAAAATTTGAATTTATTTCTGTATTATGCATTTGGGTGCAGTCAGAAGTAATCCCAAAAATGCATTTCCTGTCCACATTTCATTTGAAAATGAAAATACTCACCAAGGGTCAGTGAGTTGACATGTTTACTATGTACAATAAATCACCAGTAATCTGAACTCTTAACAGTATGTGCAAATTAGTGATTTTCTCTGGAAAATCAAATGTCTGAACTCATAAGGATAGCTGCAAATCATTGATTCCCTCTGAAAAAGCATTTGACTGAATAATCAATATTAATCAATTGCAGATTATAGGGGCCAAAGTTTCCTTATGCTGTCTAGTGTTTTCTATCTGCTGTGCCAAATACCTGTGTCTTCATGTAGGATATGTTGGTATACAATTAACATTGTAGAGGATTAATTTTGGCACTTGTTTGGTTGAAAAATGTGAGGTATATACAGATTATGCATTTATTTTGTTGGTGTTTCTATTTTGACCTTGTTTGTATTTTCTGCTATAGTCAAAATATAATAATCATGCCATAAATCCATTAGTTTATTTTTTGTTTTCTTTAGGTACTTTTCTCTTGTATCCCCATTTAAATATGTACCATGACCCAAGGATAATGAATTCCATGATCTTCAGCACTGATTAAGGGGAGGTCATTGAATCTAAACAGCTAAATATTACTTCTGTAATTATTGATCTTTAGCCTTCAATCAAGATTTATTTTTTGATATTTCATTTATTTAGGCACTGAATATTTGATTTTCTATGGTGAAGATAAGCAGGGTTTTCTCCCTCAAACTCCATTTTTTAAATTGGTTTTTGTTTCTAATTAAAGACAGTAATGTTTTCACCAGATAGTTTGGGGGTTTTATGCAGACATAGAGAAAAATATTTCTTCCAGGAAGGAAAATGGAGATAAAACTACATGCACCCCCTTCCATGTCCAGCCCATCCAATATGACCCCACCCCAGTTGCAGCATGAAATAGAAGAATCTGTCCAGTTTATAGAGGAACAGAGACCACTTATGTTAAACGAAAATGTAATGTTTTCAATTATAATGTTGATATTTTGTATACCAGTATTATCACTTACTTCTGTTCATATGAAACATGTATCAATCCCAGGGTAATTTGCAAATTTGCTCAGTTCATTCCCTTTTACACCTTCATGCCTGCATGTGTAGTAGAAGAGATTTCATCAAAGTACTTTTGAACTTGCTAATAATTAACATTTTCCAATTTTTATGGTGCTTTTTTTTTTTCAAAAGTTTGAGTATTTTACAATTTCATCCTGATTCTAGAGTGTATTTTCAACATTGAATACTTTTTTACTCACCCATTTTGAATTGGGGCATATTATTTTGCGGAGTTATCTGTCAGTCCATTAACATTTGCTTATCTGGTTCATAGCTTTGCAGTGATTGGAGAGATGTTAATGAACCCATGTTCAAGTATATATCATGACTAGACTGGGTGTGGTGTACCATAGCCAGTCTGTTACGGTTAAGACTGCAGTCAAGGAAAATGTAAACCCGTGACTTGTATCCTTGCTCAGGGCTCAACATTTGAGCCACTGAAGATGTTATAATAAAACTGCAGAATTTTGTATAATGACTGTATGGTAATTTGTTGTGTACAAAAGCCATGCCACCTTCCTGATTATTAAGGTTACAACAAAGCAAAATGCAATTCTGCGACTAGTATCCTCATCCATAGTACAACTTTTGAACTCGTTCAGCTGTTTGAATGAAACTTTCTGAAAGTACATATCATGACAAGATTGTTGCATACTATAACAGTGCCTCAAGATAATAATAAAGATGTTTATAATAATAATAATAATAATAATAATAATAATAATAATATCTTTATTTTAAGAGGGCAACTCAGTTGAAAACAACTAATCTCCCTTTAGGCCCTCTATCAGAAATTGAGCTCATGGTACAGAAAAATGGAATTCTGTGACTTGTAAATTTTCTGTGGTATAACATTTACGTGGCCTAGCAGTTAGAGTGTCTGCCTCGAATGCTGGAGGTCGTTGATTTGAATCCCAGCTGAGCCATACCAAAGACTTATAAAATGGTACTCACATCTGCCTCGCTTGGCGCTCAGCATTAAAATGTTAGGACTGGTCAGCCTGGTGTCAGGATAATGTGACTCATTTGGACACAGTACATGTCTGTGGCATGATGTCCCAGTGCTGGACTTAATTATAAACTGCCACACTACAGACACCATAGCAATATGATGGAAAAATTGTTAAAGCTACATTAAAAATCCAAATCACCGCATACACTTTAAAATAACTGAAGACACTTTAATGAAATTTGAATAAATGATTTAACCATATATGGATGGTGTCTCTAATATAGAAGCCATGCCCCCTAAATGGCAGAGGTCATGGATATGGAAAATGTAACTTGTACCTGTATCTTTGTCCATATCATAACTTTCTGAACCATTGAAACCAACCATAATATTTTAACAAAACTTTAGTTATATGTCCTGACTACCACTCCGGTGGCCTGATGGTTAGAGTGTCTGCCTCGGATGTGGGAGGTCGTGGGTTCAATCCCCGGCCAAGTCATACCAAAGACTTACAAAAATGGTACTAACAGCTAACTCGCTTGGCATTCAGCAATAAGAGGTTAGTGTTAGGACTGGTCAACCTGGTGTCAGGATAATGTGACTGGGTGGGACATCATGCTACATGTCTGTGACATGATGCCTCAGTGCTAGGCATCACTATAAACTGTCACACTGCAGACATCGTAGCGATATGACTGAAACATTGTTAGAAGCTACGTTATAAATCCATATCACACACACACAGATATGTCCTGACTAGACTGTGACACAGATCAAAGTCATGCTTCCTGCCTCAAGGTGAAGGCTAAGGCAAGGGAGAATATAAATAAGTGACCTTCAACCATTTACAGTTATAATTTCTGAATCAAGGAAGATTTTTCTTTTAAAACTTTAACCTGTTATATATATTGGTTTTTGAGTTATAACCCTGCCCAGAAGGTCAAGGTCACATTGTGGGATAATGCAGGCCATTGGCCTGTTTCCAGACTGTCACATTTTAATCCTACAGATATTTTAATGAAACTTTGCCTGAGTTAGTCAAGTCCCCAGGTCAAAGGCCAAGGTTATTAGTAAGGAAAATTTAAGGAAATAGGTGTATCATATGCCAATATATATGTTGAAACTCTGCACTTGTTTTTTTCAAGAGTAAAATCATATTTAGAATTGTCAAGACAATAGTAAACATCAGAGGTCTTTTAGCTTGGACTTTTCCAATCATATTGTTTCCATAACATAATGCATCTAAATCATTGTGTTTTTTGAGCCAAAGCACTAAATATTTAAGTACTATGCTTTGCAAATTGCAATACTGTTTGATTTCATGCTTTGTATATTTTTGTATATTTTTATTGGTCGCAGATTGTATCATCTTTATGAATTCAATGCTTTTTTTAAAGGCTTTTCCTTCACCAAATGATATTCAAACTTTGATGCATCTGTTTGTCATGAAAACATAATTATTGGTGGGGACAGCTTGGTGGTTTAATGATTTGCATGCAATGACCAATTGTTTGGCATTAATCAGTAATTGCTATAATAATTAATAATCAATTGCTATACATTTGTGTACTCTGACACAAATCTTCATCTTACTAATATTTGCAGTTCAGTGTCAACTAAAATAAAATGTTAATGTACAGTCAGATATGGCTTAGTGACCACCTGCATTTAGGAACCACCTGCCCATTGAGACCGACATGTATTAGTCCATTCCAAAATGTCCTATATTGTTTGCAGGAATATCACATCCATCAGCTCATTGAGACCAGCAAGTTTTTGATCCTTTGAGCATTTTCTATATATTTTGCCTGTATATAGTGACTATGTGCTCAGCATGACCGGTGTAACTATTGTATAATGGCCAATGATTATATGGGGTGAATGTCTGCTTTATCCTTTAATTAAAAATAATCAGCTGTACTTTAAAAAATGTACTCCTGATAACATATACTTTGTTTTTCTCATTCTTTTCACCTACCCATCTTTTTATATATCTGCTTCATAATTTCTTTCAAATCCACTTACAGGAATACGAGTCTTACCTGCATATAATGACCACTGGTCATAGACTTTTGTGTGGTCCCCAGAGTGTTCATTAAATATGCTTACCTATGTAGAACTGTATATAATACGTAGTGAAAATTGTTAATATTGACATTTATGTACTGCCTACATTGAGCTGTAGTTGTGATTTTGCTCTGATGAATGTGATTTGATATTGATGAAATATGCAGTAATATTTTCTTACATGACATATTTGATTGCAGATGAAGGAAAAATAAATTTTAGCTGCTAATTCTGTGTTGTGACTGTTTTATTGCTGAAAGTAAGTTTTTTTGGGTTAAAATGTTAATTTGCAAAACAAAAAATGAAGTCCCCCACCACATTGGTTTGAAGGTATTTGAAAAGTGACTCATTGTTTTTAAGATTCAGTATTATAAATACATGGTCCAAATGGTCATTATTTTGAACATATTTGAAAGAATGTTCATTGGTGTACCATATATACTAGCTTATAAGACAAGTCCAACTGCAAACTGCACCTGGTATATTTGCCTTCACAAAATGTCCCAGCAGATGTGGGTTTCTGCAGTTGGTTATAGTACAAGTCACATGGGTCGTGTACGTGATTTTACTCATTTTAAATTAAATATAAATTGTTCTTTTAAAATTTAACACAAATTTTCTTTAACCAAAGTCTATTCATTCCTGATTATTGAATGCTCTGCACATTAACTGTCACCAAAAAACTTCCAGCCAAAAATTATCTTTTGCTGTGGACTTTTACAATAGTGGCCATGTACTAAACTTGGGTCAAAATAAGAACACATTGAGTGGAATTGTCACGATCGAGGGTAGTACAGATTTGTTTATCAATATGAGTAGCTTTCATTGTGACTTCACAGCATGTGACATTCAGTCTGGATTGTACTGGATCACATCTTTAGGTTTATTTTGTCCAGAAATGTCTACATACTTTAACATTGATTTGCCGTATGCACCTCTTGGGCCATCTAACTAATGACTTTCCAAAGAAATATGGATATATACAAATCCAAATGAAGTGAACACTTGCCACTTAATGGTATGTACAATCAAAGTCTAAAAAATGAAACCAATTATTTAGATAGTCGATGTTGAATACCTACATTACCCATATGACTTGGTACTTTAGGAGTAATCATTAGAACAAACAACACTGACCCAAATCTGCTGACTCATTATGCTACTGCAGACCAGGATCTTTGTTGTCTGCAGTTTGACTCGACTTATAAGTGAGTACATATGGTAATTCATCTCAATATATCTAAATATAGGTTCATTTGTACAGTACTAACATGTAAAAAAATTCCAAACATACTTAAAATGGTGTCCCAAAATCATGGGATAAATGATTTTAAGCTTTACTGGCCATAGACCAGAAGGGCCAATGGAATAGTTTCTTGTCCATCCATCAGCACAAGTTTGTTACTGCTACTTTTCCGAAACTACTTTGAGAATTGACATAAAATTTACAAACATGCATCCTTCCCATGGTCTATCTGGTCTTATTGCCACTTGGACATCCAGTATGGTCACTATAGTGGCCATCTTGAAAATCTACGCATCATGAATGGATGGTAATGTCAAAATGGAGTTTTAACTTAAGGACTTCTTATGATACTTGGTTGGTCCTAATGGTTCCTTTCAGATATTCTGTATGCCTGCCATAATGGCCCTCTTGAAGATCTTTATAACACTGTTTCTCCAGAATTAATGGTCTTAATCGAATGGGGTTTTCATGAAAGACCTCTCATGACATCTGGTTGGTCATAAATGAAAATGGTTGCCACAGTTGCCATCTTGAAAATCTTGTTATCGCTACTGGTCATATCAACATTGTGCTTTCACCAAATGACAACTTCATTAATTGGTCTTAAATGAAAATAGTGCCAAGCTGACAGCCAGTGTTTTCACCACAGCAGGTAATTTGAAAATCTTGTTATTGCTGAAGCATGTCAAAGATGACAGTTAAAAGGAAAAAAAATGGTCTTACCTTGAATTCCTGGATTATATTTTCAACTAGTAGAGCAACCAGCCTTTTAAGGGAGTCTTCTTAAACTTCACAGACCTTTATCATATTTAATTTTTTTAAAATTCAATCTAAACAATTTATATTATCTTGATTATTTTGTTCTGTGATACTAAAACAGATATGTTAAAATTGCATGCTGATATTAAACATTAGTTAGTATTATTACTGATATTAGAGCATCCACCTCAAATGCAGGTGGTGGTGGGTTTGAACCCTGGCTGAATTATACAAAAGACTTAAGAAACTGGTACTAACAGCTGCCTAGATAGGTGCTCAGCATTAAGAGGTTAGTGTTAGGACTGGTGGGCCTGGTGTCAGGATAATGTGACTGGGTGGGACATCATGCTACATGTCTTCGGCATGATGCCTCAGTGTTAGACATCACTATAAACTGCCACACTTCAGACACCATAGCGATATGACTGAATTTTTTTAAAGCTATGTTAAAAATCCAAATCACACACACAGAGTTAGTATTATTAAAGTAAGTTTGCAGTTTCTTCAAGTTTTACTTTTCAGTAAATAAGGGTAATGACACAGAATTTTTGTTTAAATTGTAAAATATCACAGCAAAAAAAGTGAATTTCCATTCAAAACCAAGCTGTTTATAGAAATAGTCATTTTCATTCATAATAAAATTACTTTATAATGTGTCAAAATTAGCAAATGACTTTATAATAAACACTAGAAGTGTTGTCTATTGGACACAAAAGCCCCCACCCATAGGAATTAAATGAAAGAAATATTTGTTCATTCAGAGAAAAGTTTCACCCAATTAATTGTTGTGTGGCAGAGGTATTGTTGTTCTAGGGTTTAATGCCTTTTTTCAGCACAATATAGGCTGTACATGGCGGCCTGTATAACTGGTGGAGGAAGAACCCTGGAAAACCCAGGGAAGAACCATCGATGCACGAGAAGCTACTGGCAGGCTTTCCCACTTACCCATGCTAGCTGAGCCTTGGACTAGAACCCACACAGACAGAGGTGAGATGGCAGTGATCCAGAATGGTGAATGCTTTAGACCACTCGGCCACTCGGGGCCCCAGACAGAGGTATAATAGCAGAAGTATAAAGTGGACACGAACATCCTAAGTTGACATTTGTCAGATGTTAATCTTGGGCATATAGACCTGAGCCTGGTACAGGAAATATTTTCAATCGGAGACACATTTGGGCAAACTTTCATTAAAATCCAAAATGCCACTTAACATTCCTCCATTGACCTTGAAACCTTGTATGTGACCTTGATCTTAGCATGATGCCTCAGTGTGGTTTAGCAACACATTTTCTAATTAAGATGCAACATATGACATGCACACATGTGAAAAATTTCATTGACATCTCTCAAACCATTGAAAAGTTATGTACCTGACATGAAATAGCAATGTAGTGTTGGATGGAAAATCAAACAATCTGCAGGCTACCAAAGAGCATTAACATTAAAGACAATTTGTAATACTCAGAACTGTTACTTGGATTATTGCTTGCTTGGATTATCGGACTTTCAAGGCGGCATATTAAGATTAGGGTGTATCTGATTCTAAGCTATGAGCAGGAGAGCTAAAAAATTTCACTAGTTTGTGAATGTCTTTACTTTGTATTCTTTCCTATTTAAATTTCATTTTGACTGAGTAGAGTGAAGATTAATTCTTGCTACTTCACAAGCCTTTGACAAAATATGTTTGAAGTCAGAGACATAGTCAAAAAGATTAATCTTCATTTGAAAGAAGTTTATCCTTTAAAAGCTTCCATAGTCCATGGACCTTATGTCCAAAAACTAGTTTAAAAGGATTAAAACATAATGATTCTTGAATTGATTCCCAGATGACAAACAAGAGCAAAAGAACATCCTCATCCCAATCTTCTCCTATACCAAAGCAAATATTACAGCATAATGTTCTTCAAAGTTTGATGAAATTTCTCTAAAGCCAGTTGATTTTTAGGATAATAGAAGATTTAAACTGTTGAATGCCTAATTCATATATAACTTGTTTGGAAAATTCCAGTAATAAAATTTGACCCTTACTCAGACTGGTACAGATGTGGAAAGGCCAAAAAGTAGTTTTAAAAATAAAAAAAAAGACAACCCCCCCAAAAAACACTTTATCAAGGCTTTTACTAAGGTTTAAGTTTTAAATATTTCCCAAAGGAATTGCCTCTGGAACTCTTGTGGACACACACATATGGTCAACAAGTATTGGTTGCCAGACTTGGTCTTAGGTAAGGGATCAACATAGTCTTCCATTAGTTTCCTAAATGGTTCATCAAATGCAGGAATAGATTGCAGATGAACTTTAGGTATAGTCTGATTCGGTCTTTCTACCATTTGAAAAGTGTGTTAAAATCCACAGTATTTAGAAACATCATTTTAATTTCCACTGAATACAAATGATTAAAAATCTTGTGGTAAGTCTTACTGACTCTTAAATGACCAGCCAAGAGGGTTTCATGGGCTAGACTAAATATATCCTGTTGATATGACTTCTCAATACAATTAGATACCTCACTGATCACTCATCGCCAGTGGGTACCTCGGGCGGTCTCATAAGGACTCCATTTTTCATAAAATAACAAACTTGTACTTGTGTAGTTTCAGTTTTACTAATAGCTGTCTGAAAAAAAAGAGCAGATCTGAGGATCTTGTTTCTGTTCGACAATGAGTAATTGTCTTTAGTCACCCAGGTTAGAATAGAGATAATCAGTAAGAAAAAGAGGATCACCAATGAGATCAATATGTCTTGATTGATCAATAGTAGAAACAAATATAACCTCATCAGAAGACTGACCAATAAATGTGTCAGCAAAAGAATAATTTCCTGATCAACGTCATTTTCAGAGCTATTATAGCCATAGCTCTGATCACTGCACAAGCTGGATTAAATCAGTGAATTTGATCTGAACATAATATGCTTGTCAGTTGTTAAGTGATATTTAGCTAGGTCATTGCCTTGTTATAAATCAGTACCCTTGATGGGTAAAGAAGTCATTGCTCCAACTCAAGTATCCTGAGACTAAGGCTGATGACAAATTGATACGCTGGAGAGGAACATTAAGAAAGACATACTCTACTGTATGCCTAAGGACACTTTCACTAGAAGACAACGCAGACAAAGGCAAAGTACTTAATAATTAAAAACTATGAGAAACTCCAGTGTCTCTTAATATTTCAATAAGGATAGGCTTGGCAGAATGACTAGTGATTCAGGCTAGCCTTTTGTTTGATCCAAGAAAGGTACCAATAAGTTTCAATACCAAAATGTGATCTTGACAACTTTGAAGTAGGAGCATTTAGAATAGCACTGTCTTTATTCTGTTGCTTTTTTCAATATGTAGTAAGCAAAATTAAATGCCCTTTCTTTTTACAGTACGTACACGTAGGAAGATAAAAGAATTTCTGACCAGTTTTATCAAAAGTTTGAGCACAATATAGGCTGTACATGGCGGCCTGTATAACTGGTGGAGGAAGAACCCTGGAAAACCCAGGGAAGAACCATCGACACACGAGAAGCTACTGGCAGGCTTTCCTACTTACCCACGCTAGCCGAGCCTTGGACTCAAACCCACGCAGACAGAGGTGAGATGGCAGTGATCCAGAATGGTGAGTGCTTTAGACCACTCGGCCACTCGGCACCTCTTGCTGAGAATGGGTAACATGCTGTTCGTGTTGGCGCGTTCTAAAACCTCTGTGTTGGGTACTTTGTCCTGCCGCTGGATGTGCAGAATGCGCCGCAGACATCTCAGGTGGAAGCTGTTGAGTTTCCTCTCGTGTTTTGCATAGGTGGTCCATGTTTCGCTGCTGTAGAGAAGTGAGCTGAGCACGCAGGCTTGGTAGACACGCAGTTTGGTCTTCTCGGTGAGGTTGGGGTTGCTCCAGACTCTCTGGTTAAGTCTGGTCATCACAGTTGCTGCCTTGGCAATCCTGCCGTTCACCTCAGAATCAATGGAGGGTGAGCTGGAGATGTTGGACCCGAGGTATGTGAAGTTCTCAACAACTTCCAAGTTGTACCCATCGATGGTGACAGATTGAGTGGAGTCTGCGTCCTGCACCATGACGTTCGTTTTCTTCAAACTGATGGTCAGTCCAAATTCTTTACAAGATTGGGAGAGGCGGCATGTCAGCTGCTGAAGTCCATCTTCTGTGTGTGATGTCAAGGCTGAATCGTCGGCGAAGAGCAATTCACGGATGAGTACCTCTGTGACTTTAGTCTTAGCACGGAGACGGGCGATGTTGAACAGCTTGCCGCCAGCCCTGGTATGGATGTACACTCCCTCGCTGCAGTCCTTGAATGCGTACTGGAGAAGCATGGAGAAAAAGATGGCTAAGAGCGTCGATGCAAGGACACAGCCTTGTTTGACTCCGCTGATGACTGGGAAGGCTTCCGATGTTGCGCCATTGAAGCACACTGTGCTGTGCATGTTCTCGTGGAACGACATGAGGACAGCAAGCAGAGTGGGGGGCAGCTGATCTTCTGCAAGAATCTGAAGAGTCCACTCCGACTAACCAGGTCAAATGCCTTCGTCAGGTCTGTGAAGGCAATGTAGAGGGGCATCTGCTGCTCGCGACACTTATCCTGCAGCTGACGTAGTGAGAAGATCATGTCTACAGTTGACTTGCCGGTTCGAAATCCACACTGGGACTGTGGGTAGACGTGGGAGGCTAGGATCTGCAAGCGCGCCAAGGCAACACGGGCGAAAGTCTTTCCGACGATACTGAGGAGGGAGAAGCTCCGGTAGTTCTTGCAGTCATTACGGTCTCCTTTGTTTTTGTACAAAGTGACGATGTTGGCGCCACGCATGTTCTGTGGGATGTATCCCTGTTCCCAGCAGAGGCAGAGGAGTATGTATAGGGGCTTGAGCAGTGATGGTTTCTCTTGAGGACTTCAGGGGGAATGCCGTCGCTTTCAGGAGCCTTCCCACAGGCAAGGCAATCGATGGCTTTTCCGAGCTATTCCAGGGTGGGCTGTGTGTCTAGCTCCTCCATGACAGGCAGGTCTGGAATGGCGTCCAGGGCAGTGTCAGTGACATTGTTTGGGGTTGCATATAGCTCGAGATAGTGCTCAACCCATCTCTGCAGTTGTTTCCCCTGGTCTATGATGACTTCGCCCGTCTTGGACTTGGTCTTGTAGCCGGGGGGGGGGGCTATCGCCTTCTTGATGCCCTCGTACATTCCTCTTGTATCTTCGGTGTCGGCAGCTGTCTGTATACTGTTGCAAAGGTTCAGCCAGTAGGCACAGCGGCGGGCAGTCTTCTGGGCGTTGTTCCTTGCAATCCTGAGGGCTTGTAGTGTTCAGGGGCTAAGTGCAGCCTTGTATGCCAGGAGGGCCTTACTCTTTGCCTCAGTCACAGGCTCCATCTCCTCCCAGCATGCCTCATACCAGTCGACATTCTTTAGCTCCCTGTTCCCGTACGCTGTGATGACTGAATTGTACACAGAGTCACGGATATGGGACCACTTGGAGTCAATGGTGTCATCAGGTGTCACTTTGGTGAGGACTTACTGCAGTTTGCTGATAACTGCTGTGTTTTCTCTGGGTTGCTTTCACAGCAGGTGTAGATGCGTTGGTGACCCTTCTTCTTGACGTGGTGCAGCTTCTTGGGTAATATTCGCACCTTGCTGGCCACAAGGGAATGGTCCGTCTCGCAGTCGGTACTATGGTAGCTGCGGGTGAGGAGGACACTGGCCAGTTCTGCACGCCTGGTGATGACGAGCTCTAGCTGGTGCCAGTGGCGTGAACGTGGGTGTCTCCATGACACCTGGTGGATCTCCTTGGATTTGACGAAATTGTTGGTCACACATAGGCTGTGGGAGCAGCACATCTCCAGCAGTCGCTGACCATTCTCGTTGATCTTGCCCCTTCCGTAAAAGCCGAGACAGGTGGACCAGGCCTCATGGTCAGCTCCCAATCTAGCATTGAAGTCTCCTAGTAAGTAAAGGCCTTCATTGTTGGGGATACTGGATATTGTCTGATCCAGAGCCTCATAAAATTTGTCTTTCTCCTCGTGGGTGGAGTAGAGGGTTGGGGTGTACACGCTGAAGATGTTGACCGGGTCTAAGGATGTTGACAGCCGGAGGGCAAGGATTCTCTCAGTACCTGATGACGGAGGTTCAATGAAGGCGATTATCGTGTTCTTTATGGCAAAGCATACACCATGCTGCCTAGGTTCATCCGAGGGCTTCCCCTGCCAAAAGAACATGTAATTGGCTTCCATGATGGTGCCGCTGTCAGCCAGTCGGGTCTCTTGGAGGCAGGCAATGTCGATGTTCAGTCGGGAGAGTTCTCTGTCAATGACGGCAGTCTTCCGTGCATCGTCGATCTGCTGTACGGCAGCGGTCAAACCAGGACACATGGTCCTGATGTTCTAAGTTGCAAAACGAAGAGTTGGAGTCTTCTTATTTCTTCTTTTAGTCTTTCCTGGTGCGGAGTTTTGTGGCCCACTTCTCGATATGGTTTTCTATGCTCCACGCACCCAGTGAAGCAGGCAGGCTATGGCGGGCAGCACCTTACAAACTGGGGGCTGCCCAGCTTGAGGCGGGCGGTAGCTGTCCAGTGAGACCTGATGATCTCTCCCACCGTCAGAAGTAACCCCTGGCGCCAAGCTCTACGCCAATCGAGCTTTGACGTAGACCCGGTAAACTGCTACTTCTCGTGTTGTGCCGACGCCGTACCACGACGCTGTAGTGTCCTCTCCAGTGGAGCGATGAAGCTTGGACAGGGTGGTATGGAGAATCAGCTGTTGTGCATGCAGCAGATCCCCCCCCCCCCACCTCCACGCAGCTGGTGGGCCCAAGGGAACGACGAATGCCGATACAGCTTGGCACCAACGGCATCGCAGGAGTTGCCTGAATGACGTTGAAATCAATGTCAGACCGCCTTAGGGACTCCGTCTCCGGATTTTCTGTCGGGGTTTACTCCCTTAGCCTTTCCCATGAGTGGGTATAGCCACAAGGCAGCAGAGGTTTGGAATCGGAGTTTTCCTTCTCCTAGATGAGCTGCCATCCAAGGTTTACGAGTCCCTTCTAGCCGAAGCAACTGGTTTTAAGGCGCCAGTGGCCCGCCTTCACCCCTTCTCCTGTTAGTGGAAAACGTGGTCTGCCGGACTTCAAGTCTAAGCCACTCGCGAGGGCCAGGAGCTGGACTTTAGTTGACAGAGGCAATCAGAGACGCAAGCCGTATGGGGCATTTCTGGAGGATTGGGCGCTTGTCTCCCACTCCCACCCCGGGCAATGTCAACCTTAGATATCACTGTGGACGCAATTACTGAACTCTTCAATTAATATGGGTTGTCTAAGGTTATCCTAATCTTGATCAACCTTCTTGGCTGAGTACCACCTGTCAGATAGCTGTTCGTTTTCCCTTTACAGATTCGACATGGGTTTATTAAGTTTCTTTGCTGCGATTCCTAAACTTGTTTCGATATGCCTTGGGTTCCAACTCATAACGCTTCAAGATATTCCTTAGCTAAATCATAATCAGACTTTGTTGTACTGACAGTGAAGTGTAGACTTCACGCGCTTTGCCAATTGCTCCACCTTGAAATAATGAAGGCCAATGTTCTCTTGACCATTTGAAGGTTTTGGCAATTTTCTCAAAGTGCGAAAATTATTTTTGTTTTGTTTTGTTTTTGTTGCTCTCAGTTCAGTATGCCAGTACTAATTCTTTCGATTTCAATTGCATCTATCTCTCTCTCCGTCTGTTCAGGCGCTCTCTGCATTTGCCTCTTCTTTCTCCTTTCTCTGAATTTGCAATTCCATCATTTATTTCTGAAACTGGCGTTTTGATAATTCCAATTCCATCTGGTGTTTTTAATTGAAAATCCTGTAATTTCCTATCGAAACCAGATACATAGGTACTAATCACACCAAGCACGTTCTAATAAAATTCCTTCCCATTTATTTTTTTCTTATTTCTTGTTTTCATACAGATAAGTTCCATAATATCAAAATGTCTGGAAAACTCAAGCGGCTAGCATTTTTTTATATAAAAAAATATTCACCACATTCGATGACAGCACCGAACAAAATCAATTTAAATCCATAAACAATTTTTTATATTTTTTAAATGCTTGAAAGAAATTCAGATCCCGGACGAGTCACCAGTTTCTGTTTTGACTCTATGTTCGTAAACTAAAACAGAAAGAAGCGAAACCAACAACTTTTGTAAAATTCAACAAACAATTTATTTACAAAGTGAAAATATACATGGAATTTATAGTATTGTGAATTAAATCTCAAATAATCCCAAACGTTCTATCTTAAGTCCAAAATATGTGTAATGTTCAGAATGAATTTCAATAATCTTTAATGTATTGATGTACCAATAGTTTTGATGCATCACAATTATATAATCCAGAACGTCAATTAATTGGCCTTCACTAATCCCAAAATAGTGTTTCTATCCGAAAGGTCAATGAGCACTTTGTACTTTCAATAAATAATTTAAATAAATACGTCCTATCAAATAACAGCTTTTACACAACTAAGAGTGATTCCACAAGCTGATATTACAATATGAATAAATAATTGCCTTCCCAGTCACCTATATACAGACTGTCACCTGACATATGGCACCAAAAAAAAAAAATGCTGAGGATGTGGGTTATTTTTGCACCAAATTCGTAAGCATGTTCCCTTCCAGAAAATGCCAAGCTGGTAAACAAGGCCAGACGTTGTTCTTAAATTCAAGAAAACATAATTTTTTAAAAACTTCAAGTAGGCAATAGATTTTCGAGGGCAAAAGCAAGGTCTTTAATTCAAATCTAAGTTTTAAAAAATTTCTTTTTAAATGACATTAGTCAAACTCGTACTATAGTACCATTAATTACAGGAAAAAGATCAAGCACAGAATACAAATTAAATATACATAACAATTAGAAACATAGTACCATTAATTACAGAAAAAAAAAGATCAAGCACAGAATACAAATTAAATATACATAACAATTAGAAACACTGATAAAGGTAGACTGGTCGCAGTTATAAGAATAATGCATCTTTTCTTTTAAATGTCAATTCAAATTGCAGTGTTGTTGAAATACGTTGATAGACTTAAGGAGTCTCTGCCTAGCGACTCAAACAGTTTGTGCTCATCCTGATTTTAATGTCCACTCATTCCCCTATTTCCAAAGACCTGAAGAAAAACTCATTGTCAGTTGAAGGGATTTTAAGCTGTCAAATACTACAAATAATTGTATTACAATCGCCTAATGACCACACATTTAGAAACTCTATTTTCACATTTGCTTGCCTTTTCTAGTTGTACAATTGTGTCACTTGTTAGTAAGCCGAATTTTAATACTTCATGCCATGCAATACAGAACACTACCCACACGACCAATTAAAAGTTGTTTTCCTATCTAAAATTATTAAATAAATACACCTAAAATTATCCAGATAATTCTTTATGTTAAGAATTAGAAAGGGTCCTTTTTTTAAAAACTAATTCATGCTGTTGTAAAGTTGCGTGAATTCTTATGACAGGATGTATGCTCTTAGAAATTTCCTAATTACTCTGGTTGTGAACTATCTCCCAATATGGACTCACCATAATCAAACAAATAATCACTAAAACGTGACAAAGGTGAAGACGAAGACATAAATAAGAATATCACATACCCTATGTGTATTGCGCTATTAAATTCATAGTTTATACCTGAGCTCCCGAAGATTTTCTGGATCTGTCATCTGATGCAATTTTGATTTGAAATTGTTTACACAACATAGATTCAGATACGGACTAAGAGCTGCAATGTCATGTCACTAAATATACAGCGGCAGGGTGTTTAGTATCATTAGGCACCACTGACGATATGTGATGCCAGTCCAGACTAGACATGTGACAGCAGTAAAACTGCCCTGTGTGAAACATATAGAGAATGTGTAATAAGGTGTGACTTTACTCCTCTAAGTTGGTATATATAGTTCATTTGTTTGTGTACTTTTCTGCAAAATAGGATCGTATTGATTCAGCATTACACAAGTTTCCATACTTGACAAGTTTATATGTTCTCTTATTTATAAAAAAGATGCTAGGTTATCGAGTAAAACATTGTCTGGATGTATTTTGTCAGAATTACATTGAATCCAATTCCCTAAAAGACAAACATGCATAGCGCTTTGTTTATAGAACATTTGTAGACTTTTAGCCCTATAAGCAGAGTTGGGTTTAACATTGTTAAAAATCAATCATCTCCAAATATCACCATAGAACCTAGTTCACTAGTTCAGTGCATCAGGACCAGAACATGAAGCAGAATGAAAAAAAAAAACACTATCATTCTGCTTCATGTTCTGGTCCTGATGCACTGAACTAGTGAGCGGGAACTATTTTGTAATTTTTCTTGCAGACATTCCTAAATACTTCAAAATTGTCCCACGTCATTTATGCATCTTTCAAGGCGATGTACTCATGACAAGAACAGAGCGTTCCAAATTACTTTCATGCTCAAAATGGTAATCGTCATTTTAGACTCATACTTATCTTTTAATTTTTCTGTCATTAAATAGTTTAAAACTGTATGTATTCATAGAGATAATATCTTTACCTTCAACAAACAATCAAAAACAAAATTGGAGGCTTATCTCTAAAATGTTTCAGTGTTTCGTCGTTTAAATTTGATTTCATCTCTTCTATTGTCTGCCTCTTAAAGTTGTCTACAAATCTGATTGTCCTTTTCATGTTATTTCATTCCCTTCATTCGTGTACCTTTTGCCCATTAAAACCTTGAGGAATGAAATATAAATTTCGTCACTGTTCCGTATGATTGTTACCGCTTCATTTGGTTAGAATTTAGAAGTATTTTAATGAACTGATGACTGTCGTTAGCGGACAAGTTAGGACTATGGATATCTTGTTGTGCTGGACCTCTGTACTAGTTGTTAAGTGGTCGTGGTCATTCACATTGTCTTTAAATAGTTTGTCTATCACATATTTAACATGTATTTGTTTACTTAAAGTGTTTTTCTTCTTCCTCTGCAAAAATTACAGGTCTCGCATGTTTTCGTCTGACATGTACCATAGAAACTAAACCCTGATGGAATACATGACTGTTGGATTGTTCAAAATGTACCTGGTTGTTCAATGTTCTCTGAATGTGGTGCTGTGAAACTCTTGAAATCACAATAATTAACTTGCGGGATTTTTTTTTTACATTGTGGCCTAATGTTTTTTGCTCAGAGAATCCCTTCGGATACTGAAAAAGATAATGCCGCGATACTTATTTATCTGAGCTTATTAGAGACGACACCGATTTTGATTTTTTTTTTTTTTTTTTTTTTTTTTCTAACTTATGAAGAGTCTGGCTTTCTCTTCTTCAGATAGTCCATCAAGTTTGATGTAAGATGATTCCAGTATTTCATAAACATTCGTGAATAATTCAACTATTTTCTCTGTGCTTGTTTTATTATCCTGTATATTTGCACATCCGTCAAATGCACTAATTTATTTGTATTGTATTTGTCTTTTTACAAGTTTATTTGGTGTATTTAATGCACTCTCTGAATCATGAAAAAAAAAAAAAAAGTACTTTCTCTCTTTTTAACATTACACGAGCCTTTTCTTTTTGAAACGATCCATGCCGTACTATGTATCACCATTTTTCAGTTCATCTCTCTTCGTTGAGGTAATGGGTCTGGTTCTGTAAATAAAAGTTAACCTGTACTCAGATTGTTTTAATTTTTTAATATGCTGTTTCGTTAGTCTGATTTTTAATTTTTCTCTACTGTAATATAATGTATTAGTTGAATTTAATGGACATTTTTTTTAAATAAATAAACTTTAATGTTATTTAAATATTCAGACAAAATATCGACTGTTATCACCTTAAAATACTATTCTGCATTTCTTTTAAATGAATCTCTACGTTTTTCAATTATAATTCTGCTTAAAATTTTCTTATTTATACGTTTTGATTCGTTCTAGTTGGAAAACGGACACGTATAAAAAATGAGCTTGTATTCATTTTTTAATTTTCTTTGCAATAATGTGTTACTCAGTAATTGGTTTATTTCATAGAACGAGATTTTGATATATATTTAAAAATTAATTGTTATGTGCGTTCTATTGACAAAAAGTATAAATCTCTTTGTATCTGTTAGTGCAGACAAATAGCTGGAAAAGAAATAGCCATCTGAAGAATGGCGGATCTCCCGACCAGCTGTTATTTTCTCGCATCATTATCCGGGTGGTATTTGTGATTGGATTATATCATTGTTGTCTAAATAATTGATGTACGAACTTTATTACAACAAATTCAAGAAACAAATACCGTTCTAGAATTAAAATATTATCAACTGAAACTGATTCATTGTGAATTTATATCGAAACAGAAAACTTTTACAAACATATGAACTTTTTGATAAAGTTTAAAAGCACTAGAAAGTAGCGAGTGGAGAACAAATTTGATAGTTTTTACGGAAATGAATTACCTTTCGGACACAGTCGTCTGTTAAAAACGACTTATTGTTTCCTTCTTAAGTATAAGAGGCCCGGTCCATGTGTGACGTCGCGCACCGGGCGTGGAGGGGCTCTGACTTGTGTGACGATGGGGGTAGATTTTTATTAATTTGATGTCGCATAAACAACACTAAGGTTGCATACCAGAGAAAATATAAAGTACGTTGCATTGCAGTTAGCACTATGGGAAGAAGAGAACATTTGGAAATAAATTCATGATATATGTCTACAACTTTATTCTTTGAATTTTATGTCTTTTTCCTGTCCATAATTTTTCTCTTTAATATTGGTTTAGAGACGACTAAATCCGGATTGATTAGGATATTTTTAAGTATTAAATAATTCAGAAATCAGTGTTTTAATGTTGTGTGTTTTTCTATGCAAAGTAACTTCAAATCAGTTTTAGATTTTAAAGTTTTATGAGGGTGGGGGAGAGCCTTATGACTTCATACATTAGGGGCTTCAGTAATAATATCTTGTGCATTACCTTTCCCTGATCAAAACTTTCTCAACTTACGATTTATGTTCCTGTGTTCAATTATGTCGGTTCTAACCCAAACAGGTAGCTACAAAGCTTGTGTATGCCATGAAAATATTGCAGTAACTAAACTTGGAAAGATAATTGCTTCGTATCATATAGTGATATTTTATTTTACAAGCATTCAATACAAAATGCTTACTGCTACATTTCTATCATCTCCTTTCACCTTCATATGAAACGGCACGATTGTTCTAATCGAGTATCAAAAGCACAAAATTCAAGACTTTGTAATCAAAATAAGGTTTGGTCCATGATTATCTATTGTCTGTGACGAGGGTTAATGTGTTTCGCATTCAGTTTCCTAAATTGTCAATCGCCCGATGTTATGTTGAGTGAAATACTTTTACATTCTAGTATTTATCCTTCCAGTAAACCGTTCACTATAGACACCTTCTTGTTTGTTTACTTTATAAAGTCAGAGATATTTTCCCTTTCCAACAAATATTTAGTTTATTGAAACAAGCTCGCTTCTTTCATCGCAATATCATTTCATACTTTCTCTTTGACGAGTTCTATAATGAAATCGTGTGTTACTTCCATTGTTCATTTTCATTGTCCAACAACACATCAGTATTTCGAGAAAAAATATAACAACTGTAAAAAAAAATTTTTACTTCCATCTATTATGGTATTTTTCAAGTGCGTGCGTGTTAATAAAGTCTCCCTGCCACTGGTCTGACACGACTATTTTCTGGGAAAGTCTTTTTCTCACGCGCTGTGTAATAACATGTACGTGACACTCAAGATTGTGGAAAAGATGTTTCTGCCTACAGAGTCTCCTACGCCGGTCCCTTAAATGGTCACCACCACCACCACTCCAAAAAATACCCCCCCCCCTTCCGAAACAAACAAACAAACAAACCAAAATAGACCACACATCCACTGATAAATTGTCTTTTGGTGTTATCAAGAAATTAACGTGACGGCCATCTTGAACAGGTACTTTATTTTCAACAACCCGCAAAGTTTCTTTTTTTTTAAAGGTACGAATAGTTACAAATTTTTGTTTTGTAATTTTTGCTGCCACATCAATAATTAATCCATATTTGTTCCTTTAGATCGACCTTTGTTTTCTGTTAATTCTTTATCCGTTTCCTTTAAAGCCTTGTTTATTGACCTTACACGATTTACAAGATCTCCACACTGTACTGTAAATTTAACCGAATACTAATTTGTGAATTTAATCACATCAAGTACTTAATTCATACCTTCTTCGTACTGTACTGTGTTAACCATCTTGATATCAGGGTTGACGATGTTTATATCGGTCTTTTGATAACTTAACGTGTTATGTTAATAAGCATTTTTCTATAAGCAATGTAGTATATATCCTTTCAAAGTTTGAAATTTAAAAAAATGAACACTTTTATTATATCTTATGCTACCGTTTTATGGAACTAGCTTTCGCTTTCATCCCATCCAAACTTGAGAACAAAACCAATTTACCTCTTGCTACCGATATTGTTGTTGTTTTTATAGCGTTTAACGCCATTTTTCATCACAAGATACATGTCTGCCAGTATAAATGATGGAGGAAGAGCCAGGGAAAACCTCGGAAAGAACAACCATCGACCCACTAGAAACTACTAGCTACACACACTGGCTGAGCTCGAGGCTCGAACACACGCGGACAAAGGTGAGATAATAATAATAATAATAATAATAATAATAATAATAATAATAATTAGGACTTGTATAGCGCCTAATCCTTAGAAGCTCGAAGCGCTTTACAACATTAGGCAACATCTATAAGATAAAAAAACATATAATGATATGATTACAAAAACAAACACCATGAAATTAGAAAACATTAAAAAACATGCTGAGAATATTTAAGGTAGGAAACATTATTAGGTCTTTAAGTTTGTTCTTGCAGTCGAAATAAGTGAGTTTTGAGAGCTCTCTTGAATGTGATCACTGTGTCTTTGTGTCTAAGTTCAGTGGGAAATTCATTCCACGTTGCTGGGCTCTGGTATGCAAAAGAGCGCTGTCCATATGACTTTGTTTTCATAGTGGGAATAATGAATATACGGTTGTCAGGAGAGGAGCGTTAAGTATATTGCTGGTGTGTACACATGGGTGAGGTCGGATAGGTATTTGGACTAGAGTCCGACAGTGAAACGTAGCACAGAGAACAAATTTTGTGTTTGATTCTGGATAAAATGGATAGCCAGTGTAGGGTACAGAGCAGCGGGGAGGTGTGCTCTGATCGTGGTACTCTAAGTATGATCCGAGCAGCTGTGTTTTGAACTTTTTGAAGTTTCTGGAGCAGATATTGAGATGAACCAGACATAATTGAGTTACAATAGTCCAGTCTTGAAAGTACTAATGAATACACAAGTGTTTTAGTGGCATCACCTGAAAGATATTTGCGAATGGAGCTGATGCGTCTCAGCTCAAGATATGCAGCCTTGCATATGTTCGTGACATGTTGGTGCAATGTGAGAGTACTGTCCAGAGTAACACCTAGGTTTCGTACTGATTGTGTGAATTTAATGTCGGTGTTGCTGATATTTATTGTTTGAGGTAAAGGATGTGAATGAGAAAGTCTTTGTGTTGTGATCAGAATGGCCTCAGTTTTATCATCATTCATCTGCAACTTGTTACATGTCATCCATGATTTCACATCAGAAATGCACCTGTCTACACCTTGGATGGTAGCATCAACTTCAGTTGGGTGGCTAGATTTGTATATTTGGGTGTCATCATCGTACAACTGGTGAGACACTGGATGATGATCTATGACACTTGAGAGCGACTGAGTGTACAGAATGAAGAGAACAGGTCCAATAACAGACCCCTGTGGAACACCACAATATAGATCAAATCGGCTGGAGTGTATTCCATTTGCAGATACAATTTGTGTCCTGTTGACCAAGCAGGACTTGAACCACAGTAAGGCTGTATCATGAATGCCAAATACATGATGGAGACGGTGAAGTAATATATCATGGTTTATTTTGTCAAATGCTGCAGACAAATCAAGGAGGGTGAGGACTGTAATCTTTCCGCTATCCAACGCAGAGAGAATGTCATTAACTACTTTTAGAAGAGTAGTTTAAGTACTGTGGCAAGGGCGATATGCAGATTGTACATTGCTAAAAAAACTGTTTGAATTTAGATGAGATACAAGATGGGATCGAACAACCTTTTCTAAGATTTTTTATATGAATGGGAGATTAGAAACTGGGCGGTAGTTCTTTAAATCGTTATGGTCTAGTGTTGGTTTCTTCAGCAGAGTCTTTACAATGGCAGTTTTGAAAAATGATGGGAATTCCCCGGATGAGAGAGAGGTATTAATAACATCAGTTAGTGAAGGCAATACTGGATCTAAGCACTCAAGCAGCAGTGATGTTGGAATTGGATCAAGTTCACATGACTTTGGTGCACTCTTCATCACGATTGTACGTACGAAATCAATAGAGACAGGTTCAAATGCTGCTAATGGTTGCCGCTCAAATTCTGTATCCCAACTGTATGGTGACGACAAGTCAATTGAAATTGTGGTGTCAAGCTTATTTCTGATGGTTTGTACTTTGTCACGGAAGAAATTTGCAAACATGTCCGGAAGGTCGACTGGAGAGAAGGTAGTTGGAAGTGGTGTAGATTTGTTCCTTGACATTAGCTTGTCAGTAATCTCGAAGAGCTCTTTGCAGCTGGAACTTTCCATGATCTTAGTAGTGTAGTGAGTAGTGAAGTGGGGCACCCTACGTACAATGGAAATTAGCATTACAGGGACCTCTGGGCAAATCTACGTACAATGGAAATTTAACATGGCGAAAAATCGTGGGCAAAATCTACGTACAAGGGGAATTAACATGGGAATAAATCGTGGGCCACTTTACGTACAAGGGGAATTTAACATGGGGAATAGAGTTTGGGCTTGTTTAGGGACAAGGGGAATTGAACATGGGATTTTTTTTTTTTTTAAATTTTGAAAAAAAAAAGGGGTAGGCAATTGAAAAGTCATTCTCTTTTCGAGAAATATTGGGGGCCCTGAAAAGGGCCTTTGGGTTTATGTTAATGTATCCATTAACATAAAGGGCACCGCATTGGTCTTCTTCTTGTCCTTAGGCTGCGTCTCACTGTTGGCCCGTAAATCAGGACTCTTTTGAGGCATCCTTGTCTTTCTACGTAGATCCTACGTATCCACAGACTGGTGTCTGTCCTGTGGACAACGGTCCACTTGGATCTGACATACATGGGTATGTCCGTCCGGAACATCATGGAAGACACAAGCGTAGAAGATTGCACATCGGTCCACATCTTGAAGCGACAAGAACAGGTGAATCAATGCATTGAACTGCGCTTATTTATAGGTAGAGGAAGGATTGAAACGGATTGAGTTTGTTGACCAATCCTAACACGCGTTACAAAATTCAGTCAGCCCGCATCCAATCCGAAGAGAGTAGTCTGTTACGTCAGTTGGTCTATATAGATTCGCTAGCGCTTGTGTGCAGTCAATCTATGCGACAGTGATTCAACATGACGGAAATTCAGAAAACGATCCATTGGGGTGCACCAACAGGGGAGACTGCCCAAGGGAACCCGGACTTACTTTCAGAAGAGGTGAATTGGGATTTTGTGGATTTTCTTACCTCGCAAGAATTTGTTCCGGAACCTTCGTCACCTTCTTCATTACCGCAAGTGGAGAATTTTAGACAGAGACAGAAAAAAGAATTGGAGAAATTTATACAACGACAAAAGGAAGCGGAACAAGCTTTTCTCCTACAGCAACAGCAGCAAGAAGAAGAGGTAAGAAAAAAAAACAACAGTAACAACAGCAAGAAGAAGTAGCAGCAAAGAAACAAGAGGGTGAAAATCAAACGGTCACGGTACTGTTGGACATTTTAGCGGAGTTAAGAAGTCTGAAACAAATGTATCAGACTTCTTTATTACGACCGAAGAGAATACGACCTTCCCGAGCTAAACACGTCAACCCTGTGACTAAGCCTACCGTACCACCCTTAGTGATTTCAACCCAATCATCATCATCAACATTACGCAGTCCAGAAGTAGGCCTTGTCCGTGGCAAAGGCTTAAGGCAGTTAAAGTTGATTGCTTAAATTCACCCCTACACCAAAATAAAAAGGCCCTTTTCAGGGCCACCCACATTTCTCGAAAAGAAATACAATTTCAATTTGCCAATAACTCAGAAGAAAATAAACCAACCCATTTTACCCCCTATAGTACGTGTCTTTGTATGAGTGCGTGAGTGTAGCTTCTTATTTTAAAATCATAACTCAAAGATACTTACCTTATATCATTAATTTATTCTTTTATCCATTGTTACAATCCAATTCACAATTCACAACACAACACTTTAATAAAAAGTTCATTGACTTCTTCTGTCTCCTTGTTTAGTCTCTCTGTTTTTTGAATTTCTTCACCGTCACACTCTTTTCCTCTTCTTCCTCCTCACTTTCTTCCCTTCTTCTTTTCTTCTCCTGTTTCTTTTTCTTCACGTGTCTGCTTTCTTCCTCTGAAAAATCCCTCTCTTCTTCTGAAGAATCCTTCTTTTCTTCTGATTCCTCTTGTTTCTTTTTTGGGCAATCTGGAGACCAATGTCCTTTTTTTTTTACAATAATAACAGGTATCTTGACTTTTGTCTTTTTCAGCCCCTGTTTTTGTTCTTTTTTGACGGTCTGGACACTCTGAAGACCAATGCCCTTTCTTCTGACGGATATAGCAAGTATCTTGACTTTTATCTCGAAAGGAAGGAGAGTAGTCCGTCGGCTGGTCTGAAGAGAATTTTCTAATGACCCCTCGCAAAGCTCTGACGAAACGTTCGATTTGGTTAGTCTCTTCCATCGTTGTGCTCGGCTTGAGAGTGAAATGAATAGTGAAAAGGACAAGACACACACCCTTTTTATATACGCTGGTCTGCCATGACTATAAATTAGTCTATGGTGTTTACACTTGAGTCATTTGACGTTTTTCACTCAAGATGAAACGATCCTATTCATTTGAGAAGAAAGAAGAAGAAAGTAAGAGGCAGAAACGTGATCTATCGCCTCTTACCAGAGCTGAAGTCTTGGCACAAATTCATGCCAGTGATTTTGAAGAGGACATGAGTGAACCAGAATCCGAACCCTCTGAACCAAGTTCGCCACCCTTAGTCAACCCTGACAAATACTATTCCATTCGAGAGACGGAAAAGCGCTCCTCTAGAAAATTTAGAACCACGGCTTACAAATACACGGTGAAGTTTAAAGATTTCAAGGCTGAAGTGCCGTTAGAGAAAGCAGAAATGTTTATTACTGGGGCGTGGGATTCTTTGCTCACTGCACTCAAGCGACAATGTCAACCCAAAGAAGACGATCGCTTGAGACTTTCCATACAACACGACGGTTTGAAATCCCCTGTTTGGATCGAGTTTAGCACTCCTGCAGAATTGACCGCTTCCAAAGTCATGGACAAGATTCAACACGTACAACAATCTAATGACCAGTTTGACATCACCGATGGAAAAGCCACACTGGACATGACCCACGTCTCTCCTCCTCAAGGGACTGGACGCAAAAAGATGTTATTGGTGGACGACCTTCGCAACACCAAAACAAGTCTCGTCCGAATTAACAACCCTCAAGACCAGATGTGTTTAGCCCGTGCCATCGTGGTGGGACGAACCTATGCCAACAAGAACGACACGGTATGGTTTGGTATTGACGATTCTATCTACTACATTGTAAACGTACTGCATCGAATTCCAGAGGAAGAGTTAACGAATTACCAACATCTTGTACACAATGTCAACTTGGTGAAAGAGGAAACTTCTGAACGAATTGTAACGTGTAAATTAGTGACTAAACGATTTAGATTCGACAATGAATTGAAACCATGTCTGTGCAAATAGTACATTTCTTGTGTCAGACCAAAGAGGATTTAGTATGACCTATTCATGGGTACTTTACAAGAGAACATTCGTGCTTTGCCTGTGGAGTTGAGAGAAAGCATTTACCGAGAACTGATCAAAATACAAGTGAAACGCAAACGCAAAGTTATTCAACCGTTTTTAAATTATGCTCTGTTCCAAAGTACAAGAAGACTGATTATGAGTGGATATTACATTAGGCACAAAGTTAAACGAGGCTATTGGCCACCACCCAACGATTCCAAAAACAGTGTATATACTTATGGATACTTTACAAGAGAACATTTTGGGCTTGCCTGAGGAGTTGAGAGAAAGGATTTACCGAGAGCTGGTGAAAATACAAGTCAAACGTAAAGAACAATTGCATCCGTTACGTCACCAGATCTTTAACCACTGGTACCTGAATGGTATAAGAAAACTGATTCGTCATAAATTGTTTCAGTGGTCAGACATTGTTCAAAACTTTGAGGTCGCCAATGATGTACATGTTCATAATTTTGGTTACTTCGACATTCACTTACTGCAACGTATTGAGGAAGACGAGTTAAAGGATTACCAACATTTGTTACGTGGAATCTGCTTAGCGGAAGACGAAACTTCTAAACGAACTCTGACGTTTCGGTTACAGTATGTAACATTTAAATTCCCTACTGGAGAACGAAGATCTCTGGCTAGAAAGTACGTGTATTGCATCCGAAAAAAAGAGAATATAAAAACAGGCTGCCATGCCACGACTTATGTCACATGTCATTGAACAGATTCCGTGGAAGGAACTCAATGACCATATTCAAACCGTGGATCATTACCATCGATTATTACAAGAACTGTATCCATTCAATTTGGGTCGACAAGTGGTGTGTGTCTTAGTGACTTGTTTTCTGGGATTTCGTTTACCAGCCGATTCTTTGTGGACTCTTTACGATCAATACTTACCACCTCAATGGCCTTAAATGGTCACGAAAAACTCCTTTTGCTCAAAGCCTTGCGTTTTCATCTGGATACTTCTCGACCTCTACGGGAAAAAAAGATTCGTCAACTTTTAGCTACCTAAGACGTGTATGACGATGTGTGTGTAGCTTGTGACTTACATCCCCATTGGACAGATGTCCGTGCCTGGAAAGAATGGGGTTTTGAGGCTTGGACCCAAGAAGTGGCCCAGTATGCACGAGAGTTGTTCAAGGAAAAAAGTTACTTTTCAACCCGTGTTAGTGACGGTGCCAGAAGAACCCGTCACCCAGGACGGGACTGTCGTGGACAGGCCTGAAAGACCCTTTCGGGAGGACACTTGTGTGACCTTACCCCCTACTATAGAACTGGTTAGAACATTACCCAAAACATGTTGTTGTACAGACACTTGTGTTTATTCCACGTTAATGGTTATCATGTGCCTTTTATCCTTGTACTTAAGCCTTTGGCTTTTATGTATTTTTGTCTTTCGTATTCATGTTTGAAACATTCAATAAACGTGTTCTGAAAAAAGTATATAAACTCTTGTCTTGTTTGTTTTCGTGTCACAAGTGACATTCCTCACACAATGGCTACCTCTGCTGTCTCTGCTCCCTCTTCCTCTACTGTCAAAGTCATCGACGAACACTTAGATCGTGCCAGTTGGGAGGCTTTGTATCTTCGCCATCCCTTTAACATGCTCATTGCTGGACCTAGCGGTTCAGGCAAAACCGAATTCGTCAAACGTTTGATCGAACATAAACATCATTTGATCGATCGACCCCCTCAGCGGATCGTGTGGTGTTACAAAGAGTGGCAATCGGCGTACAGCCTCTTGCGAGAAAGTCAAGGCGACTCCATCGTGTTTGTGGAAGGCATTCCTAAAGAAGACGACGGCATCGTCTCTGACTCCCGTCCAACCCATTTGGTCATTTTCGACGACATGTTAGGAGAAGACGAAGAAGAAATTAAACTGTGGTTCACGCGCAAAGGGCATCACCGTAATGCCAGTGTCGTTTACATCACCCAAAATTTGTTTCAACAAAGTAAAGCCCATCGCACCATCAGTCTCAATGCGTATTACGTGGTCTTGTTTAAAAGCCCTCGAGATAAATCGCAAGTGCAAGTCTTAGCCAAACAGTTAGGAACGCCTTGGCTGACTCAGGCGTACGACGATGCCACTCAAACGCCACACGCCTATTTACTCGTCGATTTGAAACCTACCACCCCCGAGGATTTGCGATTTCGTACCCACTTGTTTCACCACTGGTGCCAAGACGGAGGGCCTGTCCTGTACACCTCTCCGTCCTCGACTTCATTTCACTTCCCATAAAAAATCTATAAAAACCTCAGACCCTTTTCGTCTGTCTCACACACACACAGTGTGAACATGACGTCCCTTCAGTCGCATCTTCCCGTCAAATTGATTCGTGCCTTGTATGGCATAAGTCGAGAAAAGAATCCACAAACACGAGCTCGTGTCTTAGAAGCTAGTCTCAAAGAAGTCTTACGATGGTTCACGGTGACGGCACGTCAAATACTCCAAGGAATCATTCAAATTCCTCATCAAACCAAACGCTTTTTCGATCGAAACAAAGTCGCTTTGGTTCAACTGGCCGATCCCCGCATCGACACTTAAACCAAAAAACAAATCATTTTGAAACCTGGAGGGAGCGGTACTCTAGGAGGGGTCATCATTCGCTCACTCTTAAGATGGGATCCTAATGCCCCCAAAGTTATCCCCAAGAAAAAAGTCCAACGAAGCCCCAAGAAGAAAAAGAAAAAGACCAGGTCCCCAAGGAGAACTTCTCCAGTGGCGGGACCCTCCTCTGACCAGACACCACCCCGGAAAAAGAAAAGAAGCCCCCAGAAAAAGAAACAGAGAAAAAGTCCCCAGAAAAAGAAAAGTCCACAGAAAAAAACTAGTCGCAAAAGAGGCACTTCGGCCAGGACGCGACTTTACACTCGCAAACCACGACCTGCCACGGCAGTGACACGGTCACCGGCAGCCTCACGTTTGTCCACTTCTCCGTTGATGACACCAAGAACTGAAGAGTACTTGGAGACGTTGATCACACCAAGAACATCTCCGTTGATGACCCCAAAAAGAACTTCCCCAGTGGCAGGACCCTCCAATTTAGCGGCAGTGGCTGCTGCTCACAAAGTACCTTCTCCCAAAATCAAAGTCCATGAAAGATCGGGCATGTTACAAAGTTTACTGGATTTGTCCAAGCAAGAACTGGCTCGATTTAGTCCGTTGCGAACCCCTGCACGACGTGTCATGCCTGTCCTCAAACTGATACGACGTAAAGACAATCAGTGGCGACGCGTTCCAGTATAAAAAAGGTGTGTGACCAAGTCGGGGGTATCAGTGTTTTTTTGGTGCTCCTGAAGACTCAAAGATGTCACCCTCCAGAAAACCCCAAGGAAAGAAAAGGAAAGGACTACCACCACGTTTAGTCAAACATGGGGACATGTTATCTGTCCTGTCCAAAGCTTCTCCACCTCTACGAAAAAAACTCATTCAATCGGCCTCCAAAGAGGTCATTGATACTGTGTGCGAATGTTGTTTGAACGTCTTGAAAGGCACGATCCCTTTATCCAAACACCAGAAACAATGCTTAGGCAAACATCGTCACGTTCTTCGCCAAATGGTTCAAAAGAAAATTCCCATTCGTCAAAAGAAGAAGATGTTGGTCCAACGTGGAGGCATTTTACCCCTCTTGTTAGGCCCCATACTGAAAGGAGTCTTGGGAACCATGTTGGGAGGACTGGTGGGAGCAAGATAAAAAGGCCCTCGGAAGTCCCAAGATCTCAGAATCGACCCCTGACAACCCCATGGAAGGACGAAAACTGGCTTTAGTGCCTTACAAACGATGGATGGAATACCATCGGTGGCAAGAACAACGCACCCCGCATTTACCTCCCAATCCCAATTTGAGCGAGATGTCCCAGTTACAACACGAACTGCAGTCCTTGATGGATCGCCAAGATTTGTCCGAAACAGAAAAATCGCAAAAGTACGGTCAACTCTTGCAACGACTGCAACTCTTTCACCAGAAAGCTTTAGACGAAACAGCTCTACCCACTCTGAAAGATTTTAAGACCTTGATGAAAAGTCCAGCACCATCACCAGTACCAGTACCAGTACCAGTACCATCACTACCAGTGACCAAGACAGAAAAAGGAGAAGAAGAAGAAGGGTTTCAAACTCCACCAGAAAAAGTACGCAAGTTAACAACACCACCTACCTCCAGAATTGGATGGATTAAAAAGATGATGGCCACCCCTTCTTCATCACAAGAGAAAAAGAAAGTGAAGACAGAAGTGAAGACAGAAGTGAAACAAGAACCGATATCCCCCGCTCAGACATCCTCCTCTTCAACACCTATTGCCGGTCGCACACGCAAAGCCTTGCAATCCAAGAAAATACCCCAAGAGAAAAAGAGTAGCATCCTCCAAGAGTGGGTGTCTTATTAACACACAAACACACCAAAAATGGAAAAAGTCTTAGCCAGCATTTACTACGATCCCTCGCATCCTGCAGGTTACGCAGGAGTTCAAAAATTGTATCGTGCTGCCAAAACGCGACTGAAAAGTCTCCGTTTACCTCAAGTGCAACGATGGTTACAAGAACAAGCTACCTACACTTTACACAAACCCATTCGACGCAAGTTTGCCAGAAGTCGCACCCGAGTGGAAGGCATCGATCATCAATGGCAAGCCGATTTAGCCGATGTCTCTCATTTGGCCAGCTACAATCGTGGCTACAAATATTTGTTTTGTGTCATCGACGTCTTTTCCAAATTTGCCTGGGTCGTACCCTTGACTTCCAAATCGAGCAGCGAGTTAGTGCGAGCCCTGCAACGGGTGTTGAAACAAAGCGGTCGTCACCCTCTTCGATGGCAAATGGACAAAGGCACCGAATTTCTGAACCAAGCTTTGCAAAAATAATTAAAGAAACGTAACATTCATCTTTTTACCACCGAGAATCCCGAAACCAAAGCCAGCATCGTGGAACGTTTTCAACGCACTTTGAAAGAACGCATGTGGAAATATTTTACGCATCACCACACTCTGAAGTACATCGACATCTTACCACACCTGGTGCAAGCGTACAACCAATCTTACCATCGAAGCATCGGACGTGCCCCGCAAGACGTGACTCCCGACAACGAAGTGTTGGTGTTTGAGCACCTGTTCGGTACGTCCCCGACGAGGGCTGTCCCCAAGAAAAGTGGAGAGTTGGCCGTAGGAGATTGGGTGCGCATTGGCAAAACCAAACGCACTTTCGACAAAGGTTACTTACCTAACTGGACGACCGAATTGTTTCGCGTCACTGGACGAGTGCATGGCCGTCATCCTGCCGTCTATAAATTGGAAGACATGAACGGAGAAGTGCTCAAAGGAACGTTTTATTTGCCCGAGTTACAACGTGTCACCAAAAAAGAAGACGACGTGTACGACATCGAAAGCATTCTCGAACGCAGAACCCGTAAAGTGGGCAAACGACGTGTCAAAGAAGTCAAAGTACGTTGGAAAGGATATCCACCCAGTTTTGATTCTTGGATCGACGCTTCGCAAGTCATCGACTATAAAAAGAAGTGACCATCATGCCCTTTCACACAGACGCAGCTACGTCGACCACTGCTTCACCTAGTTCTTCTGTGCAAGATTTACAAAAACAACCCTTGTGGGTGTGGTGTGGAGAACGTGTGCCTAAAACGCAAATCGTCTTTTTCTGCCAAATCTTCGTGGTGTATTGTGTCATCGGGGCAGCCATTGCCAATTTGAGTTTGCAACAAGGAGACAAACAATTGTGGACCATTTTATTGAGCAGTTGCATCGGTTACCTACTTCCCAATCCCTCCCTGAAATTCTCCTCGAACGGGAACCTTGTGTCCAGTGCCAGTGCCAGTCACCAGTCCAACCACAACCAGAACCCCATTTTGGGCGGAGACACGCCTCTGACGTCCAGTAACCCCTCGGACAGCCACAGAACTCTGGAATTATGAGTCACCAAAACCAATTTTATTTAACCTTACCCAGTGACAGTTCCATGGAGGTGTTTCCCAACAACACGTTGTGCTGTTACACGGCCAAATTACCTCAGGCCATCCCCTTAGATCACGAAGCCCATTGGGAAGTGGCTTTGGTAGAAATGATTCACCCAACACAAATCAAAAACATCACTGAAACTCAAAACACTTTTGACGTCGAAATTCTGGACCCAGCACTGCAGCAACAGATGACGGGCAGTCCTCAACATAACTCACATTTTGCAAAGGACCTATTACCCCGCAGCAGTGACTCTTCTTCTCCTCCTCCTCCTCCTCTTTTCGTTTATCACTTTAAAATTAACCCAGGCCATTATTTTAGTGGTCAACATCTGGTGGAAGCCATCGCTGACAAATTCTATGCAACCTTTGACAAAGTTCTGACCAAAGAAGGTAAACGTGTCACCATCGAGTACCACAAACAGTCTCACCGTCTACTCATCAAATTTCAAAGTGAGGAAAGAATTATACGTATTAAATTTTGCCCTGAATTGTATGACATTTTGGGTGGAGACCTCAATTTGGTCACGGATAGGGACACCAAAAAAATTAAAATGGCAGACATTGACAACGACATGCATTTTGCAAAGTATTTTCGTTTCCCGGTAGAACTGAACCAAGGACTGAATTTGATGTTCGTGTACTCCGATGTGGTGGAGTATAACGTGGTGGGACACACCTCTGTGCCGTTACTGCGTGTCATTCCTTTCAAAGTAAATTCTGCCACGGCCACTGACGAGGAAGGTGGAAACACTTACCACGTCCACCGCGAATTTGTCCATCCTCACTATTTGCCTGTCAGCAAGTCTTATTTGGACACTGTCAACATTGCTATAAAAGGAGATCTGGGACAAAATATTTCATTCACCAAAGGAAAAGTCACGGTGAAACTCCATTTTCGAAAACGGTTTTCTCACGACTCGTAAGTCATGTATCCAGTGTACCGAGGGGTTGCTCGACAGCGAGGACACGGTTTAAGAGATATGTTAAAATCGGCCTTTCGTTCGGTGGCCCCGGTGTTGAAACCGATGGTGACACGCGGATTGCACGCTTTGAAAGATGCGGCACTGACGCAAGGCAAAGAATTTCTCCAAAATGTCATCATCGACAAACAAAACCCTAAAGAAGCCTTCATGAGGGCTGGCAAAAATGTCTTGCTGCAAACAGGTAAAGACCTTTTGGGCCGCCGAGACACACCTATAAATGCCCTGCACGCTACCGAGTCAGGCATTCAGCAAGGACAAGGCAGAAAGAGACGACGAAGAAAACACCCTTTCACCAGACTTCAAGCTAGAAAGGCCAAGAAAAGAAGAACCGTTCGAGACTTAGACGTTTTCGATTATTGAGAAAGAACAGAACAAAATGATGCACCGAGAGTCTTGCGCTTGTTCCAAGACGGAACTGGATCTGTTTGTCATGCCCCCCCCCACCATGATGACGATGCAAGAATCCCAGTGGGTGGAATTTCACCCCGTCTCCTCATTGACCGATTCCGCTCCCATCGAGTTTGAAATCAAAGGACAGCCCGAAGATTACATCGATCTGAATAGCAGTTACTTGTACTTGAAAGTCAAAGTTCTAGATAAGGATGATGGTGGAGTAGAAGACACTGAGAATATAGCTCCCGTCAACAATTTCATGCATTCCTTGTTCAGCTCAGTGGACTTGTACTTGAATAACAAACTAGTCAGCAGCAGCATGGATACTTACCCTTACCATGCCTACCTGGAAAATCTCTTGACGTACGGAATAGATGCCAAGGATACTCATCTCAATGCCTGTGTGCTGTGGGAACCTGACGAAGCGACCAAGTTCGACACATTGGATGGAAGCAATCCCGGCTTTGAGCAAATAGAAAGCAAAATCTTAGATAAGAAGAGTTAAGAACTGATGGATCGTTTGCATTTGGACATGTGGTTGCAAGAGAAATATTTGCTGAACGGGGTCAATGTCCGCTTGAGACTGAATCGTAGCAGTACCGCTTTCCATTTGTTGACTGATACTACTAAGAGTGGCAATCCTAAAAGCAAAATCGAGGAGGCCAAACTCTACGTACGACGCGTGGAAGTGTTACCTAAAGTGGGTAACGACATCAGTCAGACGTTGAGCAGAACGACCGCCAAAATACGACGCGTGGAAGTAAAAACGTTCACCATTCCCGCTAACCATCATTCCATGATCGAAGATCATCTGTTTCAGGGACAGTTACCCAAGCGTTTAATCCTTGGTATGGTCCTGAATTCAGCCTTCAACGGAGTCTTCGATAAAAATCCTTTCAACTTTCGACACTTCAACGTGAAGAAAATCGAAGTCAGTCGCGATGGCAAGACCTTGTGTACCAGACCTTTCGAACCTGACTTTACCAAGAACAATTACTTGAGATCGTACTTGTCCTTGTACGAAGCCACCGGCCAGTTAGGAACCAACACCAGTCACGGCATTACGTACGAAGATTATGCAGGAGGCTATGCTTTGTGGGCTTTCGATTTCACTCCAGACCAAGGCAGCGACGAGGGACATTTCCACCCTATAAAATCAGGCCAGATTCGTGTGGAACTTCAGTTTGCAGATAAACTGACAGAGACAGTGAACGTCATCCTGTATGCCGAATTCGATAATACCATAGAAATCAACAGTTTGAGAAAAGTCATTCTAGATTACTAAAAACCATGGAAGATTGTTATCCCTCTTTACCTAGTGGAGAAACTTTAAAGATGGAATGTGAGGAGACCGTGGAAAAAGAAGAAGAAGTGATCATGATGAAATCGAGATGGCCAGAACAAGAAGCCCATTTAGTCTCCTGTTTTGCCAAACACTTGATCGAAAAAATGACGGAATTGATCAAGAAAAATTGCTATGGATGTCAAAACGATCATCCCAGTCAAATTCAACACGATAAATGCCTGATGTTGAGTCAAGAAGAAAAATTGGACGAGTATCTGGACGAAGCTTGGAGTCTCATCTCGGACGAAGACGTGTTGCACCAGTGGTATAAAGACTTGCGTGAACATTCTTGTCCACCATTAACCACTCAAGAGATCCATCGTATCGAAGCTCTCCTGAATCAGAGTGAGGAGACGAAACGAAGAAACGGTTATTTGTCAGACATTTTCAAGCAAAAAGTCAGGATCGAATTGACGACGTATTATTACCTGTGAAGAAGAAAAAAACCACACAGAAACATGGATACCTGGGAACTTTATTACCTTTTGAACCACAGTTCGTATACGTCTTCTTGGAATCCTGTTGTCTGTGCTAAAGATGAACTCCCTCATCGCAAACCTCAAGACCATCTAGCTTACGTAATCAACACGGACGACAGTCATCTCCCAGGAACCCACTGGGTAGCCGTCTACTTTCCTCAAGAAGGATGTGTGGAATATTTCGATTCGTACGGATTGCCTCCTTTGGAAGACGATATCATTGACTTTATGAGAAGAAATGCTCAGACCACCCGATTCAATAATGTGAAATTACAAGGCACAGATTCCTTGGTGTGTGGACAGTATTGTGTGTATTTTCTGCATCATCGCAGCCTAGGTTATTCCTTAGAACATTTAGTGACTCATTTTGATCCTCGTTCTTCTTCTAGAAACGATGTGAAAGTAGATCGATGGTTTTGTGACCATTATGCTTATCTTTTGTCTCAAGCTAGGAAACGTAGTGTCCATCAATGGCCTAATGATTTCCAACAGTGGAAATCACAATTTCATTCACAACGTTGTCAGCCCTGTTTAAAGTAGACTGTGAATTGAGAAAAAATGTTTGTCATTTTTGAAAAAAATGTTTGATGTTATAATGTTGGATTATTGTTTAAAATGTTAGAGTTGTTGTTTAGTGTTAAGTGATTTTTGAATAAAAAATGTGTTTTAAAAAAAAAAATGCCTTTGTCTTTTGTTTAGCTATAAGAATGTTTGATGCTCTTTGATTTCTCTCTATCCCTCTCATGACACTCATTGAACGTTGCGACTCGAAAACCGGGGGGGATGTTTTCCTTCACGTCCGCGCTTTGACTTTAAGAACCGGGGGTTGTTTCCAGTCTAACCATCCATTGTCGACTCATCCTCCTACGAAGATGTGCTCCAAACTAGCTAAGCTCAACGAAGTCTACGTGAATTTGCATAGGGTCAGACACAGTCTGATACCGAAGCCAGAAGAAATAGAGAATGTGAGAATGCTAAAAGTTACTGAAGACCTGATAGAAGAGCTCTTCAGAGAAGAAGTGAACAGGGAGAAAGAAGAATGGACAGAGAAGTACAGACTTCAGAGACAGCAGCAACAGCAGCAACAGCAACAACAACAACAACAGCAGCAGCAACCTGAAGCTGACAGAGGCTTTGTCGATTGTCGTATCGACACCAAAGAGTTCTTCTTCTCTTTCCGAAGAAGCAGACCTATCGCCAGAAAGTCTATCCTCAGAGGACATCGCATTCTTAGAAACTAAAAAAAGATTGCCATAGCAAACAAAAAAACAGCCCTTTTCAGGGCTACCCCAAAACTCTAGAAAAGAAATAACGATCCATTTGCCAATGTGTGTAGGTAGAGTAGTGTGAATATAAACACTAACTCTTTTTCAAAAAATGTGAGGGTATGTGTTTGTGTATAAGATTGTGTGTTTGTAAGTGCTAACGTACGTTGGTATGGATAGTAGATTAAAATGATGTCTTTTTTTGGTGTTTGAGGTGTATATTTGGGGGGTTGGATTGGATTGCTTTGCGTATGTAGATAGTCTATTGAAGTGATTAATGAAAAAAATTTTAGAATAGGAATGGGTAGCATAAAAAAGTGAGTGAGTGTTTCTTTTAGGTCCGCGCGTTGTTTCTTTGGTCATGATCTAGGTAAGATCAATTTTATGTTTTAAGGGGATGTTTTCCTTCACGTCCTCGCTTTCACTATAAATTGAAACTCACTGGGCAGTCTAGCTACCCTTGTTGATTGATCAACACAAGAATGAATAGCAGAATAAGCAAACTTCTTGAACTCCAGATGCATCTGGAATATGTCAGGCGCCTGTTAAATGAACTGGCCGCGGAGGCTATAGTAGAAGAGGAAAGAATAAAGAAGGAAGAGGAGGAGAGAAGACAGAGGGAAGAGGAGGAAAAGAAAATAGGAGAGAGGATGTCGTACAATATTCCCGAGACAGAGGATTGGGGTGCTGAAGCGAATCATCCTCCCTCTGCGCTCCCTAGAAGAAAGGTGAAAGGAGACTGGGGAAGAAGATGCGTGTGTGGCGCCAGGCCAGGAAGGTGCCATCATTAGATAGGTGCATCTGGAGTTAAAAAAACCCAGCCCTTTTAAGGGCTACCCAACACTCAAGAAAAGAAATAACCATCAATTTGCCAATGTGTGAGGTAGAGTAGTGTGAATATAAACACTAACTCTTTTTTAGTGGGAGTGTATGTGTTTGTGTTTGTGTTTGTGTTTGTAACTGATAACGTAAGTTTGTGTGAATAGTAGGTTATGGGTTTGTTTATTGTTTATTGTTTATTAGCGTATGTGGAGAGTATAGTTAGGGTTTTATTATATGAAATGAGAAAAGTAGGGGGATGTTTTTCTTCACGTCCGCGCGTTGTTGGGTCATGATCTAGGTAAGATTAAATTTATGTTTTAAGGGGATGTTTTCCTTCACGTCCGCGCTTTTCGTATAAGAATCCACGGTATTCGTCGTTCAAACCATTCTACAAAGAAGATGGCTTCGAACCAACTGGACAAAATGGAAAAATTACAAGAGGTTTTAGACAATTTAGGAATGATGGAGCAGATGTTAGTAAGACTCAATGAAGACCACTATTCCTATAGTCCCCATCGTGTAAAGATGGAAATTAATAACGTAAGAAAAGTAAAGGACATAATAAGTGGTGTCATGAAAGAGATAAAGGAGGAGAAGGAGGATGAAAAGGAAAGGATAAGAATAAGAAAATGGAATGAAAAAATTGAAAAAGAAGAAGAAAATGAGAAGAGGAAGAAAGAAGAGGAGGAAGAGAAGAAGAAAGAAGAGGAGGAGAAAAAAAGAAAGAAAAGAAGAGAAAGAGTGTAGGAGAGAAAATAAGAAGTTGGTTGAGAAAAAGAAGAAATTAGAAGCAGAAGAAGAAAAACCAAAGGCTCTTTTCAGGGCCAGCCATATTTCTCGAAAAGAGAATGACTTTTCAATTGCCTACCCCTTTTTTTTTCAAAATTTAAAAAAAAAAAAAAAAAAATCCCATGTTCAATTCCCCTTGTCCCTAAACAAGCCCAAACTCTATTCCCCATGTTAAATTCCCCTTGTACGTAAAGTGGCCCACGATTTATTCCCATGTTAATTCCCCTTGTACGTAGATTTGCCCACGATTTTTCGCCATGTTAAATTTCCATTGTACGTAGATTTGCCCAGAGGTCCCTGTAATGCTAATTTCCATTGTACGTAGGGTGCCCCACTTCACTACTGTAGTGGGCTGATTTCGCTGCATGCACTATATTTGTGATATTCTTCTTAGAGGCTTCATAGATTTGCTTATGAATAGTGAGTCTGGTGGACAGCCAAAGCCTCTCAGCTTTACGGCGGTCTCTTTTAGCAGCGTGAAGCTGGTCCCTAACACTGCTATACCATGGAGAACACTTTTGAATTGATACTCTGCACTTGGTAGCTGGTACATGTTTGTCAAGCAATGAACGCAGGCAGTTATCGAGTTGTTCTGCGGTAGGAGGTAAGCAAGTTGTTCAGTTAGCTTGGATGTCGTGCATTAGTTTGGTTTTATTTATCATAAGGAGGTTTCTCTTAGGAGCAGATAAAGGTGGAGGTTTAGGGACTGATATGTCAAGATGGCATATAATGCAGCGGTGATATGAGAAATGCTAAATTCAATACGGTGTAGCTTTGCGACAATATTTATTTATAGTTTAGAGAACTGCTAAATTCAATACAGTGTAGCTTTGTGACAATATCTGTTTATAGTTTAGAGCGATGCATTGCACAGTATGTAATTATTTGCTAACTGGAATTGTAGTCTGAGTAGAATAGTAGGTTTGAATATTTTTCGTAAATATCCCCAGTGATTCTCATCCAGCAATTTTATAGTCAGAAGTTTTAATTGACTCCTACACCCTGCACGAGAACATTAAATAAATAAATAAATAAATAAATAAATAAATGATTTGTCCAATATTGGCCATTTGCTTAACACTAATGTAGACGGTAAAGAAAGAGAGAAGAGAGAAAAGATTAGAACATATTAATGCGTATGGTACCTATTTGTAGAAATTGACGAGGACTCAGTTGTGAAACTCTTTATTTTGATAATACATTTACTATTCTGAACATAAAGAAGACACATTATCTAGTACAGTAGACTCCAAGTGTGCAATTTTGGAAGTTTTTAAGCAAGCAAATAGAAGATTGACACTCGTTTCCCCACCCCCCACCCCCATAATACATGCATTACATATTTCTTTCTCATTTGTTAATTTGTTCTTACCTGTTAGGATGTGATGTGATTTGGATTTTTAACGTAACTTTAACAATTTTTCAGTCATATCGCTACGATGTCTGCAATGTGGCTGTTTATAGTGATGTCTAGCACTGGGACATCATGCCGCAGACATGCAGCAGACATGCAGCATGATGTCCCACCCAGTCACATTATCCTGACACCAGGCCGACCAGTCCTAACACTAACCTCTTAATGCTGAACGCCAAGCGAGGCACCTGTTAGTACCATTTTTGTAAGTCTTTGGTTTGACTCGGTCGGGGATCGAACCCACGACCTCCCGCATTTGAGGCGGACGCTCTAACCACATGGCCACTGGAGCGGTACCTGTTAGGAAATACATGGTGAAATTTTTGTTTTAATCTTTGTACGTCAGGAAGATTAGGTTCCTAGGGATTGCAAATATTAGTTTATGATGTGAAATAATGAAATAAAATAGAGACAAACAGTCATACATATAATTATATTGTTATAAAAGATATACAATATATCAATTTAAATTTAAATAATACAGTTTTTTTTATAGTACATTGGCATTAAGTCTATTATGATACAAAGTATCTAACTTATGAATCCAATAAGTTTCTTTTATGAGTCTATTCATGTCACCATGCACAATATCTATTGGCATGCAAGAAAAATCAAGTAGTGAGTGACTATTGGTGTTAAAGTGTGTTGAAACATTAGAGGAAAACTGAGGATCTCTATAATGTTTCGTATAAAAGCGATGATTATTCATTCTCTTAGAAACTTGTTGAAGTGTTTGTCCAACATATTGCATGCTACATTTTTTTTAAATACAGGTTATTAAATAGATCACATCAGTTGATATGCACTTAGTGTTATCACGTGAAGAAAATACCTCTTTTGTATTAGCACTACTGAAAGAAGTACTTTCTCTCATGTTTGCACATTGAGAGCACCGGTGTCTGTTACATTTAAATGACGAAAAGTGTATTTTTTTTATTTTCTGTCTGTTTGGTTCTAATTAAAAAATCTTGCAAATTCATTGGTCTTCTATAAGCGAGAATTGGTTTAATTTTGTAAAGTGATTTTACGCTGGTTTTATTGGATAAATTTAGGAGACTATAATATTTATTAATTTTACGAAGTATATTAAGGAAATAAAGAATTATATTGATTATGAAAGGAATTACATCTCTCTTTATTTTACATTCTGCTGTGTTTAAAGCCTCATGTTGAGTAAGATTACTTTAAAACATTTCGTGTCTGAAGAAGCATAGATTAAATGCGAAACTAGTTGCACAGAATTTTCGGCGTTTGTGTTGTTTTTTTTTAATCACAATTTTAGTTTATGATGTGAAACTTCTGCACGTTGACTCTTTGATACTGGAGATACTTCTATTACAACAACAAAAGCAAAGTACAAGATGGCCGACGGAGGTGATGAAGCGCTGGATAGAGACGTAAAAGTAAGAATAACATTTGTTATGAGCTCTTTAATGCAGTGAAACTTGAAATTTTAACAGTTTATTTTAATTTAATTCTGTTAAAAACTTTATTATATATTGTTTGAATAGCTTTACTATCGAACTTAGGATTCAGAGCTAGAGCGGAATTTAAATTTGCGTAATTGAAACAAAAGTGAAGTAATCCATTGAAATATTGACACATAAATATGCACTTAGAAAGAGAAAAAAATATTTTTCTTAAAGTGAACAGAGGAATGTTCACCTCCCAAAAAGAAAAATGAATATAAAGCACATGTACTCACTAGCGTGGTCCGCCCAATTTCAGCGATTTGGAAGCATCACGGTTTATGATATCGCGACAAGTGCAAAGATACAATCATATACCTACTTTAAATAAACTAAAGCTCCATTAGTGTATCGAATACGAATCAATCTGACCACTCCAAGACAACTGCCTTAAAACAATCTATGTCACGATAGGAATTTTTGCACAATGTCGACCTTTTGCGTAGTTTCTCAGTGTAAGACGTCTACCTAGTATACAATGTAAGAAGTGTGATGTGACTTTGATTTTTAACGTAGATTTAAATTTTGTTCAGTCATATCGCTACGATATCTGCAGTGTAACAGTTTACAGTGATGTCTGGCACTGGGGCATTATGCTGCAGACATGTAGCATGATGTTCCACCCAGTCACATTATCCTGACACCAGTCCTAACACTAACCTCTTAATGCTGAGCATTAAAACTGAGGCAGCTATTAGTACCATTTTAAAAAAAAAAGCCTTTGGTATAACTATGCCGGGGATAAAACCCATGACCTCCTGCATCCAAGGCAGACGCTCTAACCACTAGGTCACCGGAGCAGTCACAGTGTAAGACATCGACCATGATATTTATATTTTGGGGGTCGATGTCTTACTGCCCAAATAATGGCGCTGCATAGCGTGTTCTGATATTGATTAATATCAGAATGATCATTCAAATTTTCAGGAATATCTCAAAACACTTGGCAGTCCATATCACTACTTTTCTAGAAATTAAATTGAAAGTCATATTTTAGTCAGACTTTACTTACTCTGATGTCTTTTTTCTAATAAATTCAAATTCTCACACTAGCAAATGGACATGTTTTCAAGTTTTGTTGGCCTACATATCAGTTGGCTGGAGTGTGATGGAAGCCGGGAATACAGATGTCGGTTAAAATGATGATAAGAATCTTGAATGAAATGAAGCTATTTAAACACGTTCATCAATCGTAATATATTTTTATTTTTTAAAGAAACATACTTAAACTTAATCTGATTTCAGCATTTCCAGCTTCCATTCTACACGAAGATTTGTTCTGCTCAAATTGAGCACTCATAATAGCTATTACCATTTTTTTGGTTTCATATGGCATTGCATTTAGGTTCTTACCCCACAGGGATGTTAGAGTAACTGTTACTGTTGAGAATTTATTTCTAGTTTGGGTAGAGAGTCAGTATCCCTATCCTTGCCAACTGTAGTCTGCTGACTCTTGTTGCTCTGTTTATTGTTTAATAACAGTAAAAAAATCTTCATATTTGACATTTTCTTTTATTGTGACTTGTGCTATTTTTATCTGTGAAAAGCAGGCCACACACCAGTATTTCCCATTATGTTTTGTGTTTTATTATCAAATGCATTTATTCTCAGCTTAGAAAAGGTGAGTTCTTGCTGTTATCATATTAGTGTAGACTTAGTCCACACAAATACATTTATATCTGCATACATTTACTTATATAGAAGTTTATGAATAAATCTTAACATCATTCTCATTTAGTAATGGCTAGACAGGGTATATACATGTACCACCTCACTTGCATATCTCTGGTAAGGTGAGGTCTGGGACCTCTGTGAACTTAATTGAAGGAGTTCCTTCCTTGTCTTCTGGGGAATTAAATTGGAATTTTCTTTCTCTGGGTCCCTCTGGTCTCGGTAAAAGATTACCATAGTAATCAGAGATTCATAGGGTTAGGGTGGCCTCTCTCAGGAGAGGCTTCAAACGGGTGGAGAGTAAGTCACACCCTCCCATTTGGGAGGAGCAGCACACTCCCCCTTCTGAGTGCAGAGAGGAGTAGCACTCTTTCAGTCTCTGGAGTCCATTGTTTGCAATGGATCTAGCCACCCGATTAGTGGATATCTCATGGGAAGGATCAGTCACCTGTCAAGTCATTTGACTGGTCACTGACCATTGGAGCCCCTTTCCATTCATGTAGCTGTTACCTTCAGGACCTTGGCAACATGATGGAGAGGTACCTGCCAAACCTACTGAAAAAAATTGGGAGAAGCCCGATTTTTGGACCTATTTCCCAAGTCCCCGATTTTTAAAATCCTCGAGACCCAAAAAATAATCCTTATTTTTTTAATACAAAAACATCATTTTCCGTTTTCCTTTTTATGTGTATGGTATGTTTCTTAGTACTTTACCATATCTGGCTTGATTTCTGGTTTTCATCCACCAGTACAAAGAGATTGTCTCACAGTGTGGTTCTCTTTATCCAACTCCATCAGTAAATCACAGCAACATAGTGGATAGGTTTCTCAGCAGGAAGCAAAAAAGAAAAAGGAAGTAACTGATGAATTTTCACCAGCCAAGAAAAAGAAATGGGATGGGCATAGAGAGTTTCATCTTTACCAAATCTACAATTTAGACGCAGAATTGAATGTGGAAAGAGCAGATTACCAGTGGGTTGCTCTCAGGAAAAAAATAGGATGGATCTGGTCAACTGTTGTTTTCAACCCTTGGGAGAGTAATGTTATCAGTACTTTCAATACTGCAATGCTGAGAGAGCATCTCATTGGTTAGAAAAAAAAACAGAAATAGCCAAAGAGCCAGCCTGTCAGCATCAACCCAGGAAGCTATTCTTGTTAGCAAATTTGTCACCCAAGGTCAAATAAATGATGAACGTTTGCAGAAACGCAAATCTGCAACATACAATGGACTAAAACAACAAAAGTAGACATCTTTATCATGATATATACACCTCACTCTTTTACTTCCTGATCTTTTACTCTGCCTCCTGATTTTTAATGGTGATTTTCCTGATTTTGATTTTTTCATTGTTGGCAGGTCTGGGTTTATGCTGAAAGCTGTGGACCTACATCTTCCTTTTATGACCTTTGTTCAAAAAAGAGGATGGGTGATGGGTCTTCTTCCCCAAAATACACAAGGAGAGCAGAGAGTCTTTCCCACCTCTAAGCCTTCATCTAGAGACAATCAGTTATCTCCACATCAAGGGTTATGGATTCAAGTCCATCTTACTAAGTTTCCCCTGCAGCAGAGAGACATTGGGTTGCAAATCCTGTCTCCCAGGAGCAAGGCAGGATGATTACATCCTTTTTGGTTTGCTCAAGTTTGATACTGGAAAGACATGCCCTTCGTCTGTCCCCTGCATCCTCCCATCCATAGGTAAAGGCAACAGAGGAGGATGAGATCTTGTCTTTTGACAATTCTGTTAAAAGGGTTGTCTGTCTTTTGTATTCTGTGTTCAAAGCCTTCAAACTCTAGTGACACTGGAATTCTTCCCAGCTTGGATAGGTTTCTTGGGTCCAGCTCTCAGCCAGATCTCCTGTTGCTCCTCTCTGTTATGCTTGTGGTGATTTCCCAGAGGTTTAATTAGGACTAGGACTTTGGTCAACCACCTAATGGGATATCTGTCAGAATAAAAAGAGAGAAGCCCCACCCCACATTGAGACCCTTGGTCCTGCTTCAAGCTCTATGGTTCATGTTGTTTCTGACCAATTAATCCTCCCATTTTGGAAGCCAAAGCAACTCGGGTGAGTATTTCTATGGGGACCTCAGCCTTCATCCAGTTTAAACACTGGAATCTCTAGGCTAAAAGGCTAGGTCACTAGTAACCTTAGCCGTGGATGCTGACCACTTCTCACCAGCATCATTCTGCCTGTGATGGTGTTGTCTCTTTAGCCAGTTGCCCTTTGTCATCTGTTTTTGAAGCAAATGCAAGAACATTTTGACATGTATTATCCTTGTCTATGCCTTGTCAGTGGAGCTTCTACACCTCAGCAGAGATGTTACTCTGGACACATCCAAGGTCTTGCTAGAGCACAGTAAGAATCTTCTGAGGGCTGCTTAAATGGAAGCAGAGACTATTGTTGGTGGACTAATCCCATCCTTGGCTTCTCAGTATCTCAGTGATCATCAACACTGGTCCTTTACATCCGCTTCTGGCCCATTGAACAAGCCAAGAAGTGAAATCATGCTGACTTACCACGGGGTCTGTTGGCAAAGTTCTTTAAAGCATGCATACCAGTCATAGCAAGAACCCTATTGTAGCAGGACAAGGGTAGGTCTAAAACACTAGGGACTCAGCTTCTTCTCTATCAGGGTACTATTCATCTGTTATATCCAGTAGATACTAGACTAAACCTCATCTCAGAGTCTTGGTCTCGTATAATGGTCAATGGATGGGTCCTTTCTATGATAAAGGTAGATACCGGCTTTGGTGTAGAGATATTCATTCTTTTGTTAGGTCCCTGATGTTCTTCCAGCAATTTAATCTGGTGCAATTAAAGGAAGATTTATACTCACTCAGAGGGTGCATTAGAGAGATTGTTCGGCCCATTTAAAATCACTAGGATCCCATTCCTCTTTTTTCAATGATGGGTTAATCCACAATGGCCAGCAAGAATCCTTCAGTCTAGATTTGTTTTACTGTTGGTCCATTGTGAAGTGGTTGGGCCTCCTCCAAGCCTAGCGATATTGGAGCTTTCTCTGTCTCTAGATTTTGTCTATGTGGAGATTAATTTCCTCACAAACAGGATTAGTTTGTGTTCCTTTGGACAGAGTATTGAAGATCATGTCCCTGTTGGAGGCACTGAGACCAAGTACGATGTTGTAGGCTTGTCCTTTTCTTTCTCTCTTTGGTACCTTTTACTCTGCAATGGATGTGGTTCCCCTAAGCCGACTGTACTTGTTCCCTCTCCATTTTCTCCTTTTGATGAACTGGAAACTGCACAGAGACCATCCGAATGTTCAGATTTCACTAGGTGTAGATTTCTACCGTCTGTTTTGGTGCATAAATTGGAGAATGATTTCTTTCCAGAGTCACAATGCATGCCTTCGAACTCCACTACTATCAGTTTGCAGATATGTAAGATTTTGGGTGTGGTGCTCATCTGAACCTTAAAGGACTGATTCTTCAGGGTTTGTGTTCTGATGAGAGTTGATCCTCCATATCATCCTTAGCCCTTCAACAGTGCTTCATTAAATAAAAGTTTGCTGCATGTTCCTCTAATGACACATCGGTTGTAGCATACCTCAGAAGACAAGAGGCACACATAAGAGATTATCCTCCAAGCTAGCCACAGTCCTCATAAAAGATTTTGGGGGACAATCTGATCATAGTCCTTGCAGATTGGTCTATATACATGTACCAGTCATTGTCAGATTCCTTGTTCCAACTTTGATGGACATATTTGAAGGCTAAAGAACAAGCTCCCATCTTTGGTTTGCCCGGTTGCCATCTAGAGGATTTGGGCAGTGGACACATTCAGCCTGAAGTAGGATATGTCTTCTTGTCCTCAAGATCTTCCCTCTGGTTCTTCAAAGTAAGAAACTTTTTTCCTTAGTTCATTTTGTTAGCTACCTTTGTGGCTTTAATGATCATGGTTTAATGATCTCATCCTGCTGGTGCACCATTACCCCAGAGGAGGGATCTCCAGTCATGGCACAGGTTTTCTTTCTTGCACAACAGCCCTCAAAATCTCCACATTTTAACCTTTGGCTCATCTCAGATGATCTCAAGACTCCATGTTCATTATTCGGTCCAGGAGACGATGCGTGACAGGTCTATGATATCAAGTGGAGATTCTTTGGGTGGGTGGGTGATCCAGTAGGAAATATGAAGATCTTAGCGCTCTTTCTATGAGTGCAGGAGCTGATTTTCTTCTCTTCCCGTTGGAAGAGAAACAATATCTGCTCACTAATGCTTGATTTAATCTATATTGCATCTTGTTGTCTTTTACTAAAAATAACTATGAACAGTTGGGTGAAGCTTCCTTCAAGAATTTTACCCTCAAGCCTGTTTTTCTTGCTCCACGTGAGCGAACTTCATGGCCTATTCATTCAGCCAGCCTGTATGACATTCAGTGGAATTATGAGTTAGATTCTCTCCTTTACCAACCATTGGTTGGTCCAGTTTGCCCCAGTCTTTGTTGTATTTGTATTGGGGATGATCCAGTTAAAATATTATGTTAAGTTAAAGCTTTATGCCTTTATTTGGCAGCTTCTAAAAGGAGAAGAAAGGGTCTTTGCTCCCGCTTAAGGGTTTGACTGATATTTCAGCTTCCATCATTCAAGGTGGAATGCATTTCCTGTCAGGAAAGCTTATTAAGCCCTTCTTCATAGGGACCTTTCATTCATGAAATTAAGCTCATGAGGTTTGAGCGATTCCCAGGGTCCATAGGGGACCTTGAAAACCATGAAAAATGCATTTGTCTATCAAGGCTTTAAAAACACCATGAAAATTCAAAAAAAATTCTGGATACCTTGAAAAGCCTTGATTTTATTGAAACCTAAAGGAATTAATAAATAGTTTCATTTTGTAGATTTAAATATTTAAAAAAAGACAGAAATATCCACAACTGGCCACTTCACAGTCGTACATTTTGAACTCCTGGATGTAGCTGTGGTTTGAAATTGAATCATTGGTAAGCTTCGAAATAGCTGCCTGTCGATTCCAACTTCAGTGGCTAGACAAGGAAAAATATAAAGTTTGGATTATGAGATCTTTTGCAGATAGCTTTGCAAAATGCAAATTATGCCAGATGGCTATTGGTTTGCATGCAGCAGGAGAGAGTGCTCTATGGTCACGTGCAGCCATGTGTAAGTCCTATGTTAGAATGGGTCATGGGGTAATCTAAGGTATTTTTGTCACTCTGTATGAATTGTTCCTTAAGATTAGTGGTTTTTTTCCACAACATCAAGCTTGTGTCGAGCACCTGTGATGCAGCTGGAGAAAAAAATAGTTCTCGTAAATTACTTAATTGTGACTAATACAGCAAATCAAGAAGAAGCCTTAAGCATGAAATTGTTTTTGACAAAAGAGGTGTCTGCGAACATGGAGCTTCAAGTTTTAAAAAAGACTGTATGTAGTCATAGTTATGAAATTTGTTTGTTCTGGATCTTTTTTTTTTTTTTGATTGAGTGGAAATAGGACAGACAATAATTGCAATGCACAAGATAAATGTAAAAATATAGAATACAGCTAAGCTGAGAGAAATATTAATATATCTAACATGAAATAGTTTAAAATATCATTATGTAGTTTTTAAATAAGTGATAATATAAAAAAACATTTTTGTTACATTTTTGTTTTATGGGGGTGAGTTGGGGTATAAATAATGATGCCTCAGCCCAGAAGCCCACATTAATTTAGATTTTTTCCCATCAATTTAATATTCATAGGTGGGTTTCAGACAGGTTTACAGCAGGGTTTTACTTTTAAAAGTAATTTGTTATTCGGATCTCATTTTCATAGTTGGAATTATTGAATGGGGGTCCTGTACAGTCTTCCCATGACAGGCTAATGTTGAAAGGGATTTTTCTATCATTAAAGAGTGTGAAGATGTAAATATGAAGGAAAGGACTGGTTACAAGTAGAGTGAGGATTGACAGTGTAAGAAAGGACTGGTTGCAAGGAGAGTGAGTATTGACAGTGTAAGAAAGGACTGGTTGCAAGGAGAGTGAGTATTGACAGTGTAAGAAAGGACTGGTTGCAAGGAGAGTGAGTATTGACAGTGTAAGAAAGGACTGGTTGCAAGGAGAGTGAGTATTGACAGTGTAAGAAAGGACTGGTTGCAAGGAGAGTGAGTATTGACAGTGTAAGAAAGGACTGGTTGCAAGGAGAGTGAGTATTGACAGTGTAAGAAAGGACTGGTTGCAAGGAGAGTGAGTATTGACAGTGTAAGAAATGTTGGTGGAATTTGTCAAATTTATATAACACCAAAGCAAAAGTATATTTTCCTTGGGATCCAATTGGTCTTCTGTTCTACAGGTCAGTTATGGGATAAACAGTTTTTCACTGAACTGTCAAATTCAGCTATAAAATGGTGACAGGTTTGCTATTACTGATATTGAGACACATTTTTGCATGTGTGGGAGGGAGTAAACTAATTTTAATGATATAATACTTACCTGTTTCTATTGCCTGATTTTCATTCTCCCACCCTACACTGATTTCCTGCTAGTTATGGCTGCAGCCTAAGAAGAATGAAAGAGTGCATAGGCAAGGTGTCTTTGTGTTGGACCAGGGATGATTTCGTGTTCTAGAATCTTCTAGTTCATCTTAATGGGAGGACAAATTCTTGTAATGCAGTTGGGGTATTTTCCACCTACATAATTGTAACATGTAAGTATTATGTTATTAAGATTAGTTTTTACCTCTCCATCAACATTTGTCAGTTAAAGAAATATACCCTGGCACTAAATTCAGTTAGATTCAGACTCTTTCCGTAGGAAATTGCAATTTCTCGATGACAGCATTAATTGTGAAAATTTCTCTTACCCGTATTCCAGTTTAACCAAGGTATCTGCCTTTCAGGATTTTGAGTTCCGACAGCTATGCAGAGTGAGGATTCACAGTTCTCCCAGCTCACTGCCTACCAAAAGATCTCAGCTTGTGGCCGTTTCCTCCAGATTTGGCCTGACATTTGTAGCAGTTCATAATGGTAAATGGATGTTTACCTTCAGATGTCATATGATTTGCATCTCTCTCTTTTATTTTTATTTTTTTTAAATTAATTTATTTCCCTAAAACAAACAAGGTAAAAATGAGAAAAAGATAATATGGTTTTAAGTATCAAATCCAAAAATAATCCAAGAATTAATAAATAGAATTCATAGTAATAAAATATTCGAATGAGTTTGGTTCTCGACGAAATCCAGAATGGAAGGCGATGTGTGCTGTAGTCAGTATAGTACTGATATGTCAATAGTTCTTTGATAATCACAAAAAATAATGTTCCATTGTTTGAATTCTGTAAATTTCGATAACTGTCTTTGTGCAAGAATTAATTTAGAGCACAAGTCTTTCCAGTGAGAAATAATCTCTTAGGATCCAAATAATTTGAAGAAAAATTAAAAATTAAACTCAAACTGGTCACAACAAAAAAGACACCTGAACTTCTCCAGGGTTAAGGCAAGACTAAAATTATTTCTCGATAAACCAATATTAAATCTGGCTACTGCTTAAAACAGATGCGCGGATGAGGGTAAACCTTCCTGTAAAACCAGAGTTTCGTAATATGTCACGTACTTCAAATAAGGCCTCAATATCAACCTATGAATCTACTCTAAGAAAGAATAAAAAGTTTTTAAAAAAGTTGTTTACTTCAACTCATGAATCAAAGTCAGCATAAGTTCAAAGTTCTATTATTAGTGTTTACGAAAAACTGAACTGAATTTTTGGAAAATATCCAATCAAGTAAATAAATTTACATTACAATAGCATGTAATAGAATAACAAATTTAAAACTAACAATTAAATCAAATATATATATATATATATATATATATATATATATATATATATATATATATATATATATATATATATAGAAAGAGAGAGAGAATTATAAATTTATACATATACACAAGACAGAACAGAAAGTACTATCCACAGGGTTCTATTGAACAATGCTTGATAGGCAGAATGAATATTTAATACAAATAATACTATCATACAGTTTAGAGAATTTTTTTATTTATTTGTACTCTACAAAGATTCAAACCCAGATCCACGGGTAAATGGCAGCCATCACCTCGCCTGCACAAATGAGCCCATGTTCCCTCACATCTAAGCACACATCACCCAAAACAATGGTAATGATCAGTGTTATATGCACTCGTGTTTAACAGACACTGTCATGACGACCTGATAATTAATTTGTTTTTGTTTTTATTTTATTTACATTTTTTTTTATATTAACCCTGTACTAGGTTGACCACTGGGTCGGGGAACCATCCCAAGGTCACCTTACAATTAAACATTTCTGGCTATCAGATATCTAGGGATAATAAATATAATCTATAGAAAAAGAAAATACACACACACACACGCATGCACACATGCATATGGCACACAATCTAGGTGACATGGACTTTGTGATATTACAGCATTTTGTTCTTGTGTACCATCAAGTCAGATACATGTTACATGTTCATTATTGAGGTCCATTTTTGAAGAAATTGGTCCTTTTTTTTTAATTTACCTTAGCAGTGTATTGCATTGCAACTATTTGCTTAAAATCATAAAAAGAAGGATCTTATTTTCATATTGAATCTGCAAATATAAATATAATATTTTGCCAAAATAAGCAGGAAATTACACAAACTGTTCAGTTGTTCACTTTCTAACAATGTTTCTTTCTTGGACAAATGTACAGTATTTGGGCAAAAAGGTGCGAAAACTTCAAAAAAATTGTACCAAAACTGAAGTAATATTGCAATCATAAAGAGATGCTCAATACTTTCATTTTCACTCTTACAGAAAGTACATTTGTTGTCATCTAATATGTTAATTCTTTTCAGAAAATCATTAGTAGCGATTATTCTGTGGATTAATTTAAAGTTAAAATAGATCAACTTGGTATCCTTGGTACAGCATTTTGCCCGGCTATAAATCTCAGACCACTCCTCACTACTTACATTTTTATTAAATACTCGCATCCAAGTTTCTTGCTTCACAAAAAGATCTTTGTAAACAAACTTGAGTGAATCTTGTTTTTGCAAGTTCATTATTTTATCCTCCTGCTTATCAAAATTATTATATACTAAATGTTATTTTATGGCGTCTTTCCAGGTTTTTGGAATTTTGGATATTAAGGAGAAATATTTCAGAAATCATCGCTTCTAGTTTTTTGTTTTATTATTTCAAAAGGTATTAAATTACCATGATCATCTACTAGATCATTCACACTTTCAAAACCAGCTTCTGTCCAGGATTTTTATTGATAGAACATTTTTTTTGGGGGGGGGGGACAAAATTTAAAATACTAATGAATAGATACTCGTTAGGACTTTGCGGTTCCTCTTTCCAATTAGATACTGCCAAAATTACATCTCCCCAAAAACTGTTTTTAATGAAGTTACTAAATTCTTCTAATTTCCTTCTCCCTAAAATCCAAATATCCTTTTTTATTTCTGAGTATAGTTGTATTGACTAAGTTCTGCCACATTCCATTTTCTTTTTCCAGCAATCTTTTAACCCATCTTATCTTAATATACCTAATGAATGAAAATATGTGGATCATATTTAGTCCTCCCTCATTTTCAGGGGAAACTTGTATCTTGTATTTTATTCTCTCTACTTTTAGACCTCTTACAAACTTAAGTACTGTGAGATTTAGTTCTGCTTCAACTTTTGCTGATGGGTTTGGAAGTGCTGAAAAAAGATTTATGATTATGGGCAGAACAAGAGTCTTTACAACAGTTACTTTACCAACTATTGACAGATGTCTTTGACTCCAGCATGCCAGTATTCGTTTTGCCTTTGTTAGTTTCTTCATATAATTAATTTCCACCATTTGTTGTAAATCTGGAGACAATTCTATGCGAAGGAGTGTAAAGTTAGAAGAGGACCAAATTAGGCCCATTTTGGGACATATTCTTTCATTAGAAAATTTCCAGTTTCCAATCCAAATAGCTTTTGTTTTTGTAATGTTTCATTTAAATCCAGATAATAGAAAAAAAATGCCTTGCAAGATATTCATAGTTGCTTCAAGAGAAATTTGAGATCCATCGAGAAGAATCAAAGCATCATCAGCATACTGACCCAATTTATATTCACTGGCATCATGGATTAGTCCCCCGTACATCCACATTTGCTTTAAAGTTACAGCTGAAATCTCATTCCCAATTCATTTTCATAAAGTATGGGTATGTTTTGTGCTACATCAGGGATGGTCCTGGCTTTTAAAAAGCTGTCGCCAAAATAATCGCCAACCTCAATATTTTGTCGCCAATTTTCAAAAAGTGTCGCCAAAAAAAGTAGTGTACATTTTTCCAAGTGTTAATTTAGTCTATTAATGTAACAGGCAATGAAAATTACAAAAGATGGATTAGTTAATACTTTAATTACAACAAGCATTAACAAAATGTTACAAAGTGTTACATGAAGATCCGTCGCGATTTTAGGGCTGCCCACTTGTTGAATGCAGTTTCAAAGTCTAATTTTTCACATCTGTACATGCTGATTCTCATTAAATTCTCGAGAGATGAGATGCAGAGCTTATTTCTGATGTCAGTTTTTATGAGGTTCATCTTACTGAATCCACGTTCACAGTCCTCAGTGCTGACAGGTGACACCAGTAGTCTCTCAGCAGACCCCCCCCCCCTTTATGGCTAGCTTCACAAAGCTTGTAGCGAATTGCTTCCAAAATCCCAAGAATGATCACTGAATGCTGTATAAATTTTCTCGACAAGAAAAATAGGATCTCCATTCCCACGAATGAAACTTACACGAGTCAACACCTGGCAATATTGGACCGTATATATAAGCGTAAATTCACACCCAATTTAGGGATTCTTTCACTCCTGTATTTTGAGAAATAAATAATTATTATTAATTATGCAAAACTGTTTTTTTTTTTTTTTTTGCTATTTCTTGTTGTGGAGTTTAAGTCTCTGCAGCCGTAACACGGGACTGATGGCAAAAGGAAAAGATCAATGAGTAAAATGCTGCACTGGCGACAGATGTAATTGTGATTGAGATTTTTTTCCATTTGCTTTGTATTTATACACAGTAGTCGGTACTTTAAAGGTTATCAGTTTTCTATGAAGGTTCAGCAAAATTATTGTATTGGTATATGTATAAAAAAAAAAACAGAAGGATTAGCCATACAATTAATTGTATCTGTTCTGTTCGCGTCTTCAGAAGTCGGTCAGTTGTAGGTATAGTGCGGTAGCATGATTGACTGTATCGCAGCATACAGTACTCAGCCCAGATGTCAGCATAAGCAGATTATGATGTAACAATGCACTGTAAAGATAGGGTTGTCAATAAGAACAAAGGATCGTTTGTGTAACAGATTGATTCCAATGCATTGCTTAGTCAAGTTTATGGCTTCCTTTCGTTCTGGCTTTAAATTTATTCAGTCCAAATCCATGATTGTATGTACAAATTAAATAACCAAAAAGTATGTCGCCAAAAAAATCGCCAGATGGGATATTTTTGTCGCCAATAAGGAAAAAAAATCGCAATTTGCGACATTGGCGAAGCCCAGGACGATCCCTGCTACATGCTGGTCATTTTTTACAGTAAGTTATAATCCATTGAAAATAATTCTTAGATATGTGCAGAGTTTAATATTATTCAAAATTGAGGTGTACAAACATTTTTGGGAGATGAGGTTCACTGGTAATATCCTTATAATGTAAGTAGAGTACTCCCTCACTATAAGGTCCTTCATAATAATATGGTAAGGTGGTAAGGTCCTTCATAATATTATGGTAAGGTGGTAAGGTCCTTCATAATAATATGATAAGATAATAATATGGTAAGGTCCTTCATAATAATATGGTAAGGTGGTAAGGTCCTTCATAATAATATGGTAAGGTGGTAAGGTCCTTCATAATAATATGGTAAGGTCCTTCATAATAATATGGTAAGGTCCTTCATAATAATATGGTTCATTTCATAAGGTGAGAATGGTCATAGATCCCATTTCAGTAATAAAATTATGTGTGTCGTTACAATGGTCATGGATCCCATTTCATTAATAAAATTATGTGTATCATTACAGTGGTCATAGATCCCATTTCATTAATAAAATTATGTGTGTCATTACAATGGTCATGGATCCCATTTAATACAGTGTGTGTTTGTTCTGGATTTTTTACATAGCCTTAAAATATCTAGCACTGGGGCATCATGCCACAGACATGTAGCATCATGTCCCATCCAGTCACATTATCCTGACCAGTCCTAACACTAACCTCTTAATGTTGAGCGTCAAGCAAGCCAGCTGCTATTACCATTTTTATAAGTCTTTCATATGACTCAGCCTGGGTTTGAACCCATGACCACTCGCATCTGAGGCAGACATTCTAACCTCTTGGCCACCGGAGTGGTCATTTAATAAATTTGGTAGTAAAATTATATGTGTGATATACTTCATTATAAGGTGACCTTACTGTCAGGTGATATACTCTGTGGCTTTCCTGGACAGTGTTATAATAAGATAATACTGTAATACTTTAAAGTAAATTGTATTCTTTATATCAGTGTCACTGGTCTAATGAACAGTGAAATGTTCTATGATTTGTTAGCACTTTGACTAGTACTTGTCAAGGCTATTTATAATGAGAAGCAAATTATTTCTTCACTGTCCGAAAACGGTATTGGTCTCCTTTATTTTATAATTGGAGAACTACATTTATGTTCAAAACATCAGTACATAAATAAAATTCCTTTAAAGCAGTGTCAGATATTACAGGGCATGAAAAGATTGTTTTGGCCAAAAACTGGGGACATCAGAACACAAAAAGAAAATCCATTATGTAACAATAAAAGGCAAAACTATGCTACTGATGATAATGATGTTATTGGTGACTGTTTGATTCTAAGCATCTATATTAAGTGTGATTCTAATCATTTATATTATTTGTAATTCTAAGCATCTATATCATGTGTAATTCAAAGCATCTGTATCATGTAATTCTAAGAATTTATATTATGTGTAATTCTAAGCATCTATATCATGTGTAATTCTAAGCATCTATATTATGTGTGATTCTAATCATCCATATTATATGTGATTCCAAGCATCTGTATTATGTGTGATTCTAATCATCCATATCGTGTGATTCTAATCATCCGTATCATGTGTAATTCTAAGCATTTATATTATGTGTAATTCTAATCATCCATGTGTAATTCTAATCATCCATATCATGTGTAATTCTAAGCATCTATATTATGTGTGATTCTAATCATCCACATTATATGTAATTCTAAGCATCTGTATTATGTGTGGTTCTAATCATCCATATCGTGTGATTCTAATCATCCGTATCATGTGTAATTCTAAGCATTTATATTATGTGTAATTCTAATCATCCATATCATGTGTAATTCTAATCATCCATATCATGTGTAATTCTAAGCATCTATATTATGTGTAATTCTAATCATCCATATCATGTGTGATTCTAATCATCCGTATCATGTGTAATTCTAAGCATCTATATTATGTGTGATTCTAATCATCCATATCATGTATGATTCTAATCATCTGTATCATGTGTGATTTTAAGCATTTATATTATGTGTGATTCTAATCATCCATACCATGTGTAATTCTAAGCATCTATATTATGTGTAATTCTAATCATCCATATCATGTGTGATTCTAATCATCCGTATCATGTGTGATTCTAAGCATTTATATTATGTGTAATTCTAATCATCCATATCATGTGTGATTCTAATCATCTGTATCATGTGTGATTCTAAGCATTTATATTATGTGTAATTCTAATCATCCATATCATGTGTGATTCTAATCATCCGTATCATGTGTAATTCTAATCATCCATATCATGTAATTCCAATCATCCATATCATGTGTGATTCTAAGCATTTATATTATGTGTAATTCTAATCATCCATATCATGTGTGATTCTAATCATCCGTATCATGTGTGATTCTAATCATCCGTATCATGTGTGATTCTAATCATCCATATCATGTGTGATTCTAATCATCCATATCATGTGTAATTCTAATCATCCATGTCATGTGTGATTCTAATCATCCGTACCATGTGTAATTCTAATCAACCGTATCATGTGTAATTCTAAGCATCTATATTATGTGTAATTCTAATCATCCATATCATGTGTAATTCTTATCATCCATACCATGTGTAATTCTAAGCATCTATATTATGTGTAATTCTAGTCATCCATATCATGTGTGATTCTAATCATCCGTATCATGTGTGATTCTAAGCATTTATATTATGTGTAATTCTAATCATCCATATCATGTGTGATTCTAATCATCTGTATCATGTGTGATTCTAAGCATTTATATCATGTGTGATTCTAAGCATCTCTGTTATGTATGATTCTAATCATCCATATCATGTGTGATTCTAATCATCTGTATCATGTGTAATTCTAAGCATCTATATTATGTGTAATTCTAATCATCTATATTACGTGTAATTGTAAGCATCTATATCATGTGTGATTCTAATCATCCATATTATGTGTGATTCTAATCATCCATATGTGTGATTCTAAACATCTATATTATGTGTGATTCTGATCATCCATATCATGTGTGATTCTAAGCATTTATATTATATGTAATTATAAGCATCTATATTATGTGTAATTCTAATCATCCATATCATGTGTAATTCTAAGCGTCTATATTATGTGTGATTTTAATCATCCATATCATGTGTGATTCTAATCATCCGTATCATGTGTAATTCTAAGCATCTATATTATGTGTGATTCTAATCATCCATATCATGTGTGATTCTAAGCATCTATATTATGTGTAATTCTAATCATCCGTATCATGTGTGATTCTAATCATCCATATGTGTGATTCTAATCATCCGTATCATGTGTAATTCTAAGCATTTATATTATGTGTAATTCTAATCATCCATATCATGTGTAATTCTAATCATCCATATCATGTGTAATTCTTAGCATCTATATTAAGTGTAATTCTAATCATCCATATCATGTGTGATTCTAATCATCCGTATCATGTGTATTTCTAAGCATCTATATTATGTGTGATTCTAATCATCCATATCATGTATGATTCTAATCATCCGTATCATGTGTGATTTTAAGCATTTATATTATGTGTGATTCTAATCATCCATACCATGTGTAATTCTAAGCATCTATATTATGTGTAATTCTAATCATCCATATCATGTGTGATTCTAATCATCCGTATCATGTGTGATTCTAAGCATTTATATTATGTGTAATTCTAATCATCCATATCATGTGTGATTCTAATCATCTGTATCATGTGTGATTCTAAGCATTTATATTATGTGTAATTCTAATCATCCATATCATGTGTGATTCTAATCATCCGTATCATGTGTAATTCTAATCATCCATAGCATGTGTGATTCTAATCATCCGTATCATGTTTAATTCTAATCATCCATATCATGTGTGATTCTAATCATCCGTATCATGTGTGATTCTAATCATCCGTATCATGTGTGATTCTAATCATCCATATCATGTGTGATTCTAATCATCCATATCATGTGTAATTCTAATCATCTATGTCATGTGCGATTCTAATCATCCGTATCATGTGTAATTCTAATCATCCGTATCATGTGTAATTCTAAGCATCTATCTTATGTGTAATTCTAATCATCCATATCATGTGTAATTCTTATCATCCATACCATGTGTAATTCTAAGCATCAATATTATGTGTAATTCTAGTCATCCATATCATGTGTGATTCTAATCATCCATAGCATTTGTGATTCTAAGCATTTATATTATGTGTAATTCTAATCATCCATATCATGTGTGATTCTAATCATCTGTATCATGTGTGATTCTAAGCATTTATATCATGTGTGATTCTAAGCATCTCTGTTATGTATGATTCTAATCATCCATATCATGTGTGATTCTAATCATCTGTATCATGTGTAATTCTAAGCATCTATATTATGTGTAATTCTAATCATCTATATTATGTGTAATTGTAAGCATCTATATCATGTGTGATTCTAAGCATCTATATTATGTGTGATTCTGACCATCCATATCATGTGTGATTCTAAGCATTTATATTATATGTAATTATAAGCATCTATATTGTGTGTAATTCTAATCATCCATATCATGTGTAATTCTAAGCATCTATATTACGTGTGATTTTAATCATCCATATCATGTGTGATTCTAATCATCCGTATCATGTGTAATTCTAAGCATCTATATTATGTGTGATTCTAATCATCCATATCATGTGTGATTCTAAGCATCTGTATTATGTGTAATTCTAATCATCCGTATCATGTGTGATTCTAAGCATCTATATTATGTGTGATTCTAATCATCCATATGTGTGATTCTAATCATCCATATCATGTATGATTCTAATCATCCGTATCATGTGTGATTTTAAGCATTTATATTATGTGTGATTCTAATCATCCATACCATGTGTAATTCTAAGCATCTATATTATGTGTAATTCTAATCATCCATATCATGTGTGATTCTAATCATCCGTATCATGTGTGATTCTAAGCATTTATATTATGTGTAATTCTAATCATCCATATCATGTGTGATTCTAATCATCCGTATCATGTTTAATTCTAATCATCCATATCATGTGTGATTCTAATCATCCATATCATGTGTAATTCCAATCATCCTTATCACGTATGATTCTAAGCATTTATATTATGTGTAATTCTAATCATCCATATCATGTGTGATTCTAATCATCCGTATCATGTGTGATTCTAATCATCCGTATCATGTGTGATTCTAATCATCCATATCATGTGTGATTCTAATCATCCATATCATGTGTAATTCTAATCATCCATGTCATGTGTGATTCTAATCATCCATATCATGTGTAATTTTAATCATCCGTATCATGTGTAATTCTAAGCATCTATATTATGTGTAATTCTAATCATCCATATCATGTGTAATTCTTATCATCCATACCATGTGTAATTCTAAGCATCAATATTATGTGTAATTCTAGTCATCCATATCATGTGTGATTCTAATCATCCGTATCATGTGTGCTTCTAAGCATTTATATTATGTGTAATTCTAATCATCCATATCATGTGTGATTCTAAGCATTTATATCGTGTGATTCTAAGCATCTCTGTTATGTATGATTCTAATCATCCATATCATGTGTGATTCTAATCATCTGTATCATGTGTAATTCTAAGCATCTATATTATGTGTAATTCTAATCATCTATATTATGTGTAATTGTAAGCATCTATATCATGTGTGATTCTGATCATCCATATTATGTGTGATTCTAATCATCCATATGTGTGATTCTAAGCATCTATATTATGTGTGATTCTGATCATCCATTCATGTGTGATTCTAAGCATTTATATTATATGTAATTATAAGCATCTATATTATGTGTAATTCTAATCATCCATATCACGTGTAATTCTAAGCATCTATATTATGTGTGATTTTAATCATCCATATCATGTGTGATTCTAATCATCCGTATCATGTGTAATTCTAAGCATCTATATTATGTGTGATTCTAATCATCCATATCATGTGTGATTCTAAGCATCTATATTATGTGTAATTCTAATCATCCGTATCATGTGTGATTCTAAGCATTTATATTATGTGTGATTCTAATCATCCATATGTGTAATTCTAATCATCAGTATCATGTGTAATTCTAAGCATCTATATTATGTGTAATTCTAATCATCCATATCATGTGTGATTCTAATCATCCGTATCATGTGTGATTCTAAGCATTTATATTATGTGTGATTCTAAGCATCTGTATTATGTTTGATTCTAAGTACATGCATCTATATTAAGTGAGATTCTAAGCATTTCTATTAAGTGTGATTCTAAGTATCTTTATCATTGTGTGATTCTAAGTATCTTTATCATTGTGTGATTTTAACTATCTGTATTAAGTGTGATTTTAAGTATCTGTATCATTGTGTGATTTTAAGTATCTATATTATGTGTGGTTCTAAGCATCTGTATTAAGTGTGATTTTAAGTATCTGTATCATTGTGTGATTCTAAGAATCTGTTTTAAGTGTGATTCTAAATATTTGTATCATTGTGTGATTCTAAGTATCTGTATCATTGTGTGATTTTAAGTATCTTTATCATTGTGATTCTAAGTATCTTATCACTGTGTGATTCTAAGTATCACTGTGTGATTCTAAGTATCTTAATCATTGTGTGATTCTAAGTATCTTATCACTGTGTGATTCTAAGTATCTTTATCATTGTGTAATTCTAAGTATCTGTATCATTGTGTGATTCTAAGTATCTGTATCATTGTGTGATTCTAAGTATCTTTATCATTTTGTGATTCTAAGTATCTTTATCATTTTGTGATTCTAAGTATCTTTATCATTGTGTGATTCTAAGTATCTGTATCATTGTGTGATTTTAAGTATCTATATCATTGTGTGATTCTAAGTATCTTTATCGTTGTGTGATTCTAAGTATCTGTATCATTGTGTGATTCTAAGTATCTGTATCATTGTGTGATTCTAAGTATCTTTATCATTGTGTGATTTTAAGTATCTTTATCATTGTGTGATTCTAAGTATCTGTATCATTGTGTGATTCTGAGTATCTGTATCATTGTGTGATTTTAAGTATCTATATCATTGTGTGATTCTAAGTATCTTTATCGTTGTGTGATTCTAAGTATCTTTATCGTTGTGTGATTTTAAGTATCTGTATCATTGTGTGATTTTAAGTATCTATATTATGTGTGGTTCTAAGCATCTGTATTAAGTGTGATTTTAAGTATCTATATCATTGTGTGATTCTAAGAATCTGTTTTAAGTGTGATTCTAAATATTTGTATCATTGTGTGATTCTAAGTATCTGTATCATTGTGTGATTTTAAGTATCTTTATCATTGTGATTCTAAGTATCTTATCACTGTGTGATTCTAAGTATCACTGTGTGATTCTAAGTATCTTAATCATTGTGTGATTCTAAGTATCTTATCACTGTGTGATTCTAAGTATCTTTATCATTGTGTAATTCTAAGTATCTGTATCATTGTGTGATTCTAAGTATCTGTATCATTGTGTGATTCTAAGTATCTTTATCATTTTGTGATTCTAAGTATCTTTATCATTTTGTGATTCTAAGTATCTTTATCATTGTGTGATTCTAAGTATCTGTATCATTGTGTGATTTTAAGTATCTATATCATTGTGTGATTCTAAGTATCTTTATCGTTGTGTGATTCTAAGTATCTGTATCATTGTGTGATTCTAAGTATCTGTATCATTGTGTGATTCTAAGTATCTTTATCATTGTGTGATTTTAAGTATCTTTATTCATTGTGTGATTCTAAGTATCTGTATCATTGTGTGATTCTGAGTATCTGTATCATTGTGTGATTTTAAGTATCTATATCATTGTGTGATTCTAAGTATCTTTATCGTTGTGTGATTCTAAGTATCTGTATCATTGTGTGATTCTATGTATCTGTATCATTGCGTGATTCTAAGTATCTGTATCATTGTGTGATTCTAAGTATCTTTATCATTGTGTGATTCTAAGTATCTGTATCAGTGTGATTCTAAGTATCTGTATCATTGTGTGATTCTAAGTATCTGTATCAGTGTGATTCTAAGTATCTGTATCATTGTGTGATTCTAAGTATCTGTATCATTGTGTGATTCTAAGTACCTTTATCGTTGTGTGATTCTAAGTATCTGTATCATTGTGTGATTTTAAGTATCTATATCATTGTGTGATTCTAAGTATCTTTATCGTTGTGTGATTCTAAGTATCTTTATCGTTGTGTGATTCTAAGTATCTGTATCATTGTGTGATTCTAAGTATCTTATCACTGTGTGATTCTAAGTATCACTGTGTGATTCTAAGTATCTTAATCATTGTGTGATTCTAAGTATCTTATCACTGTGTGATTCTAAGTATCTTTATCATTGTGTGATTCTAAGTATCTGTATCATTGTGTGATTCTAAGTATCTTTATCATTTTGTGATTCTTAGTATCTTTATCATTTTGTGATTCTAAGTATCTTTATCATTGTGCGATTCTAAGTATCTGTATCATTGTGTGATTTTAAGTATCTATATCATTGTGTGATTCTAAGTATCTTTATCGTTGTGTGATTCTAAGTATCTGTATCATTGTGTGATTCTAAGTATCTGTATCATTGTGTGATTCTAAGTATCTGTATCATTGTGTGATTCTAAGTATCTGTATCATTGTGTGATTCTAAGTATCTGTATCATTGTGTGATTCTAAGTACCTTTATCGTTGTGTGATTCTAAGTATCTGTATCATTGTGTGATTTTAAGTATCTATATCATTGTGTGATTCTAAGTATCTTTATCGTTGTATGATTCTAAGTATCTTTATCGTTGTGTGATTCTAAGTATCTGTATCATTGTGTGATTCTAAGTACCTTTATCGTTGTGTGATTCTAAGTATCTGTATCATTGTGTGATTCTAAGTATCTGTATCATTGTGTGATTCTAAGTATCTGTATCATTGTGATTCTAAGTATCTTTATCATTGTGTGATTCTAAGTATCTGTATCATTGTGTGATTCTAAGCATTTTTGTCACTGTGTATATTATTCATTTTTTTTGTCGGCAGAATTAAAAGTATTGCGGACATCAGACTTCTTGAGAAAGGATGAGGAACATGCTGCAGAACGAATAAAATATATTGTTGAGGATTTTCCAGTTTTGATCAGTGTTATTTTAGAAGAGGAGATCAGCATGATAGCACTAAGCTGTGATAGTCTGACACTAGCTATCAGCACAGTCAACCTGGCCTCAGGAATTTATTTTGTAGACATTCGATGTTTTGCCATTCAGGTAATTTTATTTATGTTTTGCATTCTGTAGATTTTTATTATAACACTTTAAGTCTCTCATACACATCTGGTGTCACCATCTGGTTTCCTCACATACACATCTGGTGTCACCATCTGGTTTCCTCACATACACATCTGGTGTCACCATCTGGTTTCCTCACATACACATCTGGTATTGCCATCTGATTTCCTCACATACTCATCTTGTTTCTTCATGTACACATCTGGTATTGCCATCTGATTTCCTCACATACATGTCTGGTATTGCTGTCTGATTTCCTCACATACACATCTGGTATTGCCATCTGATTTCCTCACATACACATCTGGTATTGCCATCTGATTTCCTCACATGCACAGCTGGTATTGCCATCTTATTTCCTCACATACACATCTGGTATCACTGTCTGATTTCCTCACATACACATCTGGTATCACTGTCTGATTTCCTCACATATACAGTTGGTATCACTCTGATTTCCTCACATATATAGTTGGTATCACTATCTGATTTCCTCACAAAATATATTTGCAGATTTTATGACGACTGCCAAATTCCTGTGCAGTAACCACTATTTTCAATGATTATGACAGGAATTCACAGTGACATAAAGGGGGAGCAGAACCTTTTAAGCCCCCAGGGCTTGTTATTGGTGATGGGATTGACCACCCTGGTAAGGAGAGAGCTAGATCTAAGTCTGTCAGATGTGGGGAAGGGTCTTTGTACTAGTTTCCTGACTGGTCTTTGCCTGTTGACAGGGCATCAGGCACTGGTCATTGGAGTTCTTGCAGTTTGGGGACAGTAATCAGGCCAAGTACCCACTGGTCATTGGAGTTCTTACAGTTTGGGGATAGTAATCAGGCCAAGTACCCACTCCCCTTTTTCAGACTGCCATTTCATACCCATACCTTGGGTAATGGCTTACAGACACTGGATATGGGAAGAGGATCAGATCCGCATCACCTTTTTTATTATCCTTTTAAATCCCAGTGGGTTGCGGGACCTTCCCACAATTGACCCTTTTTCTTTGTGTAGCCTTGGTCACATGGTAGTGAGGTTGTTGCTGCGGGTCATGGACTTGTACTGTCTTGTGGATCAAAAAAGATAGGGGTGGATGGATTTGTTTCCTACAAATGCTTACCATTAATTACCAGTAGCAAACATAACACACATCCAAATATAACACACACTCATGTAGTACCTACAGTTTTTATATTGTGTTTTAAAAATAGATTACCTGTGGACATGCATAACCTTCAGGTTTTCGTAAAGAATAATAAGCGACCAAAATCTGTGTTGGCATCATTTCGTTATAAACGTGGTATAAAATACTAGGGTATGGTGACTTGTCCATTCTGTTTATTGCTGAATCCATAAACTAAAATTCAATCCATGTGCTCCATGTGATAAAATGACATACCACAGCAGAGCCCATTCGACCAAACTGGGTCAATTCAGATTTAGTTTCCTCACCTTGAGCTTTTGCAACCATTCCATGATGATGCAGTGTGCATTTTTTTTGTTAAATGCAGCAACAAAGCCATGCCTATCTGTTAATTCAGAATCAGTACAGTCATCATTTATCTACAAATAATTGCATGAAGTACACACCCCTCCAATTTTATAATAAACAATGAAGTCAGTTAGGGTATGGTAGCTTGGGTAAGAATAACACTGGCCATTATTCAAAATGGATTCCACAAACTTGAAATTCTACTGGAAGTCGACTCCTCTAGCTCTGAATCTTGACTACGACAGCATATTAGATGCAGCATCACAGGTCTCGGCCTTCAATGAAGCATGCCTAGCTAAGGTTATGGATGTTTTTCAAGACAGCGAGTATGTTTAAATTCTAATTAACAAACTTATCGCTCATTTTTTACTATTTTTTGTATTAATATACACCACTACAGAAATTCATTATCTAAAATAATATCTAGTTTAGTAAACAGAATAACATTGCCACTCATCATACATTAGTAAGTTATTAAATTAAAGATGCTGATTTTCTTATGTTGATCTTGTCTTGTTATTATATCACCTTTAAACATTGAAAAATTTAGCTGTAATGTAAAACATAACTGTTTAATCAATTTTGGACTTAGGAAAAGAGTCTTTTAAAATATTACTGCAGCATGGTAATATGAGTAAAAATTACATTGTATAACGTGGATCTGTATAATCTGCAAGGGGTGTGCATGGTAAGGAAAACTTTGAAAACCCATGTATTATATTTGCCATATTATATTTGCCAATTTACACTTTGTTGGTTTAGAGTTGCCCTCACTTACCTGCTGAGTCCACTGCTAAGAATAGTCCATTGACTCCATGGGAGGAGTTACTAGTTCAGGTTTTTCTTTCCCCCCAAGTCTCCCTGGCAACAGAAAGACATTGGGTCATGTAGGCCTACCTCCCAGGTGGAAGACATTCTTTCTGTCCTTGTTGATGTGCACAAGTTTGAGACAGAACAGGCCAGTGTGGTACCCACTTACTTTCTGTCCCCTACCTACTGTCATCCATTGGTTAAAGGAGGAAGAGAGGTGGTCTTTCAGCAGAGTGGTAAACAAGGTTTACCCCCTCTTGTCTAGTGACCTGTATCTCAAACTTTCAAGTTATGGTGACTCTAAAACTCTATCAAGTTTGGAAACTTTCTGGTGTGGACTCTCGATTGTCATTTGTTGGAAGCAGTGGCAAAAGCTTCTAGGCATGCACCGTGCTTGTCGGTGACGATGTAAACTGAGCTTGTCCACCTCTGTGGGGATGTTACTCTGAACACTTCCAAGGCTTTGCCAGAGCCTGGCAAGAACCCTCAGGGCTATACCCACTGAGGCAGAGACCCTTCTCATGGCTTATTCCCTTTATGTCTACTCTGGATTTGAGAGACCAACAGCACCAGTCCATTCCATCCACTCTTGGCTCTTTTAAAGTAGTGAAATCATTCTGAATACCTCTGGCTTAATAGGCTAAATTCTTTAAAGCTGCACAGTCACAATCAAAGAAATAAACCTATTTGAGAGCTTTCCACTCTGCAGTCAAGCCCTAAAATGGTGCGCTGCAAAGGCCCAGTGAGGAAATTTACAGTCCCTTACCAATTCCTAAGGACAAGGGTGGACAGCCTTGGGACTATCTTCCTCTCCTACCTTTTCTATTGGTTTCTTTTGGCACCAGATTAAACTTCTTTCAGAGGCTTGGTCTGGTATAATAGTTGATGGCTAGGTCCCTTCCATCATGCAAGATGGCTGCTGGCATTGGTTTTGGAATCTCCCTCCTCTAGTGAGATCCCAGTTTCATCCACCAGTTATATGCGGTTCACTTAAAAGGAAGAAGTTCCCTTCCTTCTTCAGGATGGTGCATTAGAGGGCATGTTAAATGGCCAATCTCCAGCCATCTACTCCCAGATTTTTTCTGGTTCCCATGGAATATATTGTAATAATAGATAGAAGGCCTCAAGGTAGATTAGTTCTGTGACTGAGTTACCTTCTCTAAATAAAGTCTTTATTATTATTATTATTATTATTATTATTATTGACCTTTCCTAGCTAAACAGATTCCAGAACCATTCTAGATAGAGACCATTGCCTCAGTCAAGGTCATCATAAGAACTGGTATTTGGATCATCTCCATCAATCCTCAGGATGCGAACATTCACATACCTATCATTCCTTCATACAGACAGTACCTCATGTATTGCTTTGATGGGGAGGTCTTACAATTTTAAGTACTGCTATTCGACCTAGACTCTGCACACATAGCTTTTACTAGGGTGATTAGGGTTGTTGGAGCCCATTTAAAATCACTAGGGGTCTCTGTCCACCAATATTTTGATGATTGGTTAATCCATTTTGACCATCAAGAGTTCCTCAGACTAGATTTAACTTGCTGTTGGTCCATGATGGCCAGCTTGGGCCTTCTGCCAAACTTGGAGAAACCAGAGCTCACACGCTCTCAAGATTTGTCTCCATGGAGACCAATTTGCACACAAACAGGAGATTATTCCATGTCCCACAAAACAGTGGACTTTTTCCCTTCTTTTATTATCTTACAATTCTGGAGGAAAAATTATTTTTTCACACCAATCTGTCAGAATGGTACCATAGTAACAAACACTGATGATCTCTCCTGATACAAGAAATATTAGATGACTTGTTTTACATTATATTTATATTTTAATTTTTGTATACAGCACAATCAACAATGTACTTTCCTTTTAATTTCGTATGGAAAATTTTCATTTGTATTTAGATGCAAATTATGGACATCAGCTGTGATCTTTTCCACTTTTAAATACTCAGTTTGTGTTTGTTTGCATTTTCCTTTCTTTTTTATCTCAAGTTTGTATATTGTTCAGTTCAACTTTGCTCAATAAAATATCAGAACCTCAAATTCATAAAACTCTCTCTTACTGTGGTCTCAGTAAATATATTGTTGAAACCTTTATAATTAATTTTTATATGAATTCAGTAATATTTGTTAGTTGGATTTTTATCAGGCTTTATTTACTGATTTTTCTATGCTTGCAATTTAAATTTGCAATTTTTAAATCCTTCCAACTGATTAGAATTTAATGAAATTTGGTATGTGTGCTTATATCATTAAGGTGTCAGATGAGTTGAATTATGATTGAAATATTATAATTTAATAAGGTTATCCTACATATGGTAAACTCTATATGCCATAGTTCAGGTTAGATTTTGATGAGAGTTGGTCTATACACTTATATTATCAAGATCTCAAACGAGTTCAGTGATGAGCAATGTCCATAATGTCATTTTAGGGCCCAAAGAAGCCCTTTACAAGGTGTCCACTCAGTTGCTTTGCAGGGTCAGTGCTTCAGGACATGGCTTGGAACCCAGTGGTTCCCACTTTACTGGTGGTATGCACCTCAGGGGGAAATGTGGATCTCCTAGAAGTTACAGATAGAGCAACTATTAAAGCCAGTGTGCCACCATCATCTGGCTCTAGCTGTGGTATGTATTATTGGTTGGATGATTTGTTATTGTCCTGGTATGTTACTAAGAATAGTTTGTGCTTTAATAATAAGGCATTTTCTAAATTTAGTTCATTTGGCCTTTTGGCTTTAAAAGACCAGTTGAGGTATGTAATGGCACAAACCTCAGATTCTTAGAGGAAAAGATTAGTCAGGTGGAAATCTCTCATCACATAGTTTAACACCCTTTTGTTTAACACTTGAATCACACAATCATTTCAGTGGAAAATGTTCATCAAAGGTAAGTGCTTAAATATTATCTCAAAATATTTTATGAATTTTGTAGTCAATTCTATGTTAAGACATAAAACACCTGTAATTAATATTACATGTTTTTTTAGTGATATTTATTTTTGATAAACAGCAGCTTGATTATCAATGTTTAACAAGTCATATTCATCCCATTTATTGATTTTAATTTAGCTATAATCTGAACTCTCTAAGCCATTAGATTCCTTTGATTTTCACTGTTGTTTCAAAAAGTTTTTATTATAATTTATTTCATGTAGTTGTGTCACTTGTCACCTGTTTATGTATTTCATGTTAACTGTATTGACCCAGTGTCAGATTTACATTGAGGTTCTGCCTTTCTGGTTTGGAAAAATTGAGCCTATGAGAGATATAGCAGTTTTTAGCTATTCAATTTAATATTTTTTTAATGTATATATAAGTGCGTATGCATGTGGGAATAAACAAAATCCCAGTCAAACATAGAATAATAATTCTATTAGATGCGATCACGATTAAGACAGTGCTATCCATGATAAAAATAAGTCATTAATTATGATCCGTGAGTTATAAACTTCCGAAACATATATGTTTTGTTGGCTTGACTGGTGTTTTGAATCGTGTCAGAGAACAAGGAACACCTAAATATAAAAAATCAGGAGCAGTGATGTGACCATGTGGTATCCAAATTTATGTCATAACAATGCTTGTTATAGTGGTGTTTAGTATTTTTAAAAAATTTCTTTGTAGCATAAAAGGTTGTGGTGTTACTACTGATGCAAAAACTAGAAAATTTGAGAATGGTCTTTTTCTGCTAAATTAGGCAAGAATATATGTCTAAAATGCTTGAATTGGAATTTAGCTGATTGATTTTGAAAAGCTGAATGTTTCTTACCGATGAGCAACGCATATAAGAAGGTGTATTTTAGTTATGCTGTGATGTTTAAATTTGGGCCTTCTTGTGTAAGAATAAACCAGACTTATATTTGGTTTATTCCAGTGTGTTGGAGCCCTAAAGGAAAACAGCTGGTGGTGGGGAGACAGGACGGGACCCTTATGCAGTATGATCAGAACCTGAATGAGAATAGGAAGTGGGATTTACCTAATAACCTGCCAGAATCAGCATATAAAGGTAAGGACAGATATCATTGGGTATACCGACACTAACCCTTGACAAGAACATATTTTTGTACCATCTGTTACAGCATAGGCTGTTGATCTGCTTGTGCCAAAGCCACACAGTGCAGTGTAGTATCTGTTACAGCATAGGCTGTTGATCTGCTTGTGCCAAAGCCACACAGTGCAGTGTAGCAACTGTTACAGCATAGGCTGTTGATATGCTTGTGCCAAAGCCACACAGTGGAGTGTAGCAACTGTTACACCATAGGCTGTTGATATGCTTGTGCCAAAGCCACACAGTGCAGTGTACATTAAATAGAACGCTGTTACCTAAATGGCTCAGTGTGAATAGGCATACCTGTAAATTATATAGCAGTGTAGTCATTGTCAAGTTCAACATTTTATTATTGATGCATGAATTATGTTTATACTGCTGGCTGTCATTACAAGGATACTCAAAGCCTGTGACCTTCACCGACTTAAGTAGGCTTCTAGGGGTGCACAATAAAAGTAGCTTTTCAAAAAGTTAATTTTTAAAAGACAAAATTAATGCAAAAACTACAATATTTTTTATCAGCTCATTATATTTTACTTCTGCTTTCATAGAAGAGCAGATGGGATGCTCATTTGTCTATCTGTTATAGAAGAGCAGATGGGATGCTCATTTGTCTATCTGTTATAGAAGAGCAGATGGGATGCTCATTTGTCTGTCTGTTATAGAAGAGCAGATAGGATGCTCATTTGTCTGTCTGTTAGCTCAAGTTAGTTATAACTACTGCTGCTAACCTACTTGGAGGATTGCCATGAAACTTTGTACATGCACATTTATCCCATCATATAGTTCATCTGAAATGAAAATGATGCTGATCTGATGTCCAATATGGTCACCATGGCAAACATCTCGTTATCACTACACCTGAATGGAAAGTCAGATTGACATAGGGTTTTCACCATAAGACTTCTTATAATGCATGATCAAGCTATTGCTTATTGTTTATTTGCAAATGGCATCCAGCAAACGATAGGTCAGGACAAAACGGACAAGAACTTTACTAGTACAGATGAATAAAAGGGAATATTCAGATTTTTGTGGAAAAAGCAAGAAGGGCAACAGATATGTTTAGTGGACATAATGTGTTGATCTGAGTATTCTTATTGGCCAAGAGAGCATCAGTCCCTTTGATTTGAGTATTCTTATTGGCCAAGAGAGCATCAGTCCCTTTGATTTGAGTATTCTTATTGGCCAAGAGAGCATCAGTCCCTTTGATTTTTTTTTTGATTACCATTACATATAAGCTGAAGTTTCACATATTATTGTTTTTTATAAATGTCTTTTTCAGTTTTGGATGTCCACTGGCTGACAAACTACCAGTTTTTGGTTGCTTATATCCCTCCTAATGCTGAACCAGACATACAGCCGACTGTTATCTTAATCAAGGGATCAGTAAGCGTTTGTACTTTCTAATTACACTTATTCAGAAAAAGTGTTTAGTTTTAAAACAGAAAGGTGATTATTTATTATTACATTTATTTAGACAAAGATTTTTTTTAAAAATGTGATTACTTGGTTTTGTGTACCCCAGCATAAAAAATGTTCAAAAGTTTACATTTATTGTAGACAATTTTTAGTGTGATTAAAGTTCTGTTTGGATCATAAAACATTTTGTATCATAAAGCATATTGTGTCAGCAATCTCAAGAATTATGTCCCTTTCTCAGTTCAACAGTTAAAAACGTAGGGATTTGAAAAAACTGTGCATATTTTTTTTCTCACTTTGTTTATAAGTACAAAGAATAGTTCTACATAGTTTTGTATAAACCCAGTACTATAAAGTTATACCACATAGTCCACTAATTTTTTCACAGAAAGATGCAGCTCCTGCTAATGATTGCTTTGATGATGTTTGTTATGGCACAGGAGATAAAAGGCAGAGGAAATATTTCATGATTGCTGTTCAGAATTGGTAAGTTCTTTCAGAAAATCTACACCATCCATGTATTTTAGAAAATAGATTTTACTACCTTCTGTAGATTTAAATATGAATATTCTTTTAAATCAGGAAATTTTAAAACTGATTTGAATTTGTTTGACACAATTTTTTTTCTCCATGACTGTAGTCTTGCAGCTCCTATTCAGTAGCCTCAGTTCAGTCAGATTTTGTGAGAAGTTTGGAATTATAAAATGTTTACAAGATACATGTTTTGCTGTTTTAATGCTTATTTTGAGATAAGAGTCTCAGTGGTACTGGATGTAGAAAGAATCCTTTTTTCATTTGGTGGGGATGGAGAAATTCCAACCCAGGGATCTCATTTGTTATAATTTATACTGGGGAGCTGTGTGTTACTACTATATTTTAGTATGCATAACCCACACCCCATTTTTCAGCTCAGAATGAGGGGGATTGTTGTTGTTGTTGTTGTGGGGTTTAACGCCATTTTTCAGCACACGATAGGCTATACATGGCGGCCAGTATTAATGGTGGAGGAAGAACCCGGGAAAACCCCGGAAAGAACCACCGACCCTCGAGAAGCTACTGGCAAGCTTTCTCATATACCCACATTGGCTGAATCTTAGACTCGAACCGCCGCAGACAGAGGTGAGATGGCAGTGATCCGTAACGAAGAGCGCTTTAGACCACTCGGCCACTCGGGGCCCCCAGAATGAGGGGGAAAATGTACTTCTGCCATATAACGTGTATGTGATATGATACATTTTAAAATCATGATAATTTCACTCCATTTTCACAGTGTAACAACAGTTAGCCAGTTGGATAGTGAATCTGAAAGTGGCAGAATTAAAAGTACAGTATATCTTTCTGATTACATGAATGGCCCTTAAAAGGAACATTTTATGATTCACCTTCTTGATGGTGTTCAGTCTAATGCATCAAATCCTTCTAATTCCTCCATGTCATCGTCATTCTCAGATTCAAGGTTGAACACCAGGTGTCATATGAAAATTCATGGTCAGTAGTTATACTTATTTGGACTATCAAGACATCTGTAAAATGTATCTTTGTGTCCTAGCTGGAATTACCAAAGCAGTAGATTATAGTGATGTTGGACACATAAAAGATTTAGCTGGCTAAATTTTCATTGGTTTTTTTTTAATTTGTGGTTTGGGACAACATAGAAATTAGTGTAAATTGGTACCCAAGAAAAATTTGTGATAGTACAGTATATAATGTGTTCTATTATGAGCATGAATGATGCATATCATTGGCTGAGCTTTTGACCACTAAAGAGGCTGTATTTCTGACCTTAACTTAATCAGACCTAGTCAATATCATCAAGATGTTGGATGGTTTATATTACGAGTGAAATTCATGCATGGTAATGATGTGATCATGCGTAAGATTGGATGAGATACACAGCACATTGGCAGTTATATTTGTAATCAGATTTTGATCAAATTTGCTAAATAGTTTTATCATTTCAAGATATTAGATCATTTTGATTATGAGCAACATCTGTGCATATTAATGCAGTGATCTTGTATCTGATTAGCTACATTTGTTACCACTCTTGACACCAAACTCAAGTCTGATTTTGCTAATAACAGATGTATGCTTATCTTTGAGATATCTTGTATTTCTTCTTGTTACCTCCACAGATCTTAACAATATATTTCTGATCCATTTGTTATACAATGTCTGAAATTGGTTTATATATATTTTGGATCACTTTAATTATCAACCAGAGTCTGCATGATAAGTGTGTCTTTGACAGACTTTTTATCAGGTTATCTAGGTAAAATCAACTTGATATAAAGTTTGTGAGATAGTTGACAGTGATTGTGTTCTTTACAGTACTTCATAAGCCTGTTGTGAAATTAGGTGAGTGATGTCTGGACCCCTTAGGCCTCTTGTTGTAGTGGCTGGCTACCTTGTGCAGACAAGATGAAATGTAAATACAGAATCTGTTGAGTAATGGAAAGAATGTATTAAGATTTTAATACATTCTCTGTTTTAAAATAATAATTTAAGAATACCAGGATCATTTGCATACTGAGGTTGGTGACGTGCATGCATATTTGTTTTCCTTTTTGAATTTTATTTATTATATAGCAACAGTTGTCCAATTATAGATCAATAAAGTTTTTTTTTTTTCAATAGGGATGTTTTATTGCTAGCATCAAGCAATGCAGCTGAAATTGGTGTTATAGGAAAACATCTTGATGACAAGGTAGTATTTTTGTTTTCCATAAACTGCTTATAGTGTGCTTCAAAGGACTTTTTGTTTGTACTTTATTTTGATAGCATGTGTCAGTATGATTCAGTTACGAATTTCTTACAGAGGAGAGGGTTAGACAGGCAGCCTTAGTGATTGAGGAACTTTTATTGAAAGAAGGAATTCGGGAACAGATGGGCATTGTTTTCTGATAAATGTACTTGCTGAAAAACTTAAGAATTTTATCTTGTTGAATCTAGAAACAAAAACATTCATGAATTTATCATGATTATATAATTATAAAAATAAATGGAGTAAATAGAAGACAACAATCTTTGAGAGGTGCTTAAGTGATCAGAAGAGGCAGAGTGGAGTGCCGTAGAGATACATAAAGAGCATCAAGTGCAGAAAAGTGGGCATTAGGGGTAATGTTTCCTGTAAATTTGGAGCACTGCTTTTTTAGCAATTAGACTTGTATGCAAAATGTATAAAATGCTTATAGAGATGTTTACCATTGAATTTTTTGTAAATTTGTGCATTTTGAGAAATTTAATTTTTTAGTGCGTAGTTTTATAGCATATACTCTAATGTTATGATTGGATATAATTTATCCTCTGCTATTTCACATATATTTGTATTATGCACAGATAATGACAGAGCAAACTATATCAGTGAAATTATGAGAATTTTGTTCAAATATGTTGAAAGAAATTTTTATGTGTGACTTTATGAACCTTATAAGAATTTTGTCACAGAAATTAACACTCACTGTTTTGTAGCAAAAATGGGATCACTGGTATTTTGAGGACTCTGCAAGAGCTGAATGTCCTGTGACAGACGACTATAATGACAGCTATCCAAAAGGTCTTGCTGTGGACTTCACCTCAAAGAAAGAAATACCTATTGGTAAAATATTGTAACATTTCATATTATGACATAATTTCAGAATTTTGACTGTCATTGAGACAGTTTTTGTTCTCCAGAAAAGTTTCATATACCAATGATTGGAAGCTTCTGTTTCTAATAATGGGAAGTATTTTATTCAGCATGCCTTCATAAATTCTGTGGTAACATCATGTTGTAAATGATTGAATAGTCTTAGTACATTGTGGATGGGTAACCCCTTGACATAAATAGTGAGTTTCTGCATTGCATCAGGTGGTAACACTTAAAGATAATAACATAACATGGTTATAGTCATAGAAAACTTGTTTGTATGAGCTGGGGCCATGGTCATAATCATAGAAAAGTTGCTTGTATGATCTGGGGCCATGGTCATAGTCATAGAAAACTTGTTTGTATGATCTGGGGCCATGGTTATAGTCATAGAAAACTTGTTTGTATGAGCTGGGGCCATGGTCATAATCATAGAAAAGTTGCTTGTATGATCTGGGGCCATGGTCATAGTCATAGAAAACTTGTTTGTATGATCTGGGGCCATGGTCATAGTCATAGAAAACTTGTTTGTATGATCTGGAGCCATGGTCATAATCATAGAAAACTTGTTTGTATGATCTGGGGACATGGTCATAATCATAGAAAAGTTTCTTGCATGATCTGGGGCCATGGTCATAGTCATGGAAAAGTTGCTTGTATGGTCTGGGGCCATGGTCATAGTCATAGAAAACTTGTTTGTATGATCTGGGGCCATGGTCATAATCATAGAAAAGTTTCTTGCATGATCTGGGGCCATGGTCATAGTCATGGAAAAGTTGCTTGTAGGATCTGGGAACATGGTCATAATCATAGAAAAGTTGCTTGTATGATCTGAGGCCACGGTTATAGTCATAGAAAAGTTGTTTGTATGATCTGGGGACATGGTCATAATCATAGAAAAGTTGCTTGTATGTTCTGAGGACATGATCCTAATCATAGAAAAGTTGCTTGTAGGATCTGGGAACATGGTCATAATCATAGAAAAGTTGCTTGTATGATCTGTTGGCATGGTCATAATCATAGAAAAGTTGCTTGTATGATATGCGGACATGGTCATATGCATAGAAAAGTTGCTTGTATGATCTGGGGACATGGTCACAGTCATAGAAAAGTTGCGTGTATGATCTGGGAACATGGTCACAATCATAGAAAAGTTGCTTGTATGATCTGGGGCCATGGTCATAATCATAGAAAAGTTGCTTGTATGATGGTCATAGTCATAGAAAAGTTGCTTTAAGATTGTGGTTAAAGTATTTTCATATGTTTATATTTCCTAAACTCCTTCATAGATTTTTTCAAACTTGAGATGATTATTATTAAGTTAGTGTGTTCAGTTTGTGCTAAGTTAAGTTTCTTCATTCACTTTTATTTCATAAACCATTTAATGGATATTTGGGCCCATCACTGAGATGCAAGAGCCCTGTAGTAATCACCTTTTCTGTTGGTCTGTCTGTCTGTCTGTTAATTCACACTTCTTGTCACTAGCATAGCTCTGGAATCCTTGAACAGAATTAAATGACATTTGGTATGTGAAGTGTTTCTTACATGCCGATTCAAGATATTGTCTTTTAGGGTATAGTTTTGGTGGAGTTATTGCCCTTTTTCATCAGTATTACATTTCTGCTGCATCAGATCCTTGTAACCAGTATAGGTGGTGCTCACCAGTTTCGTATTTTGCATAGGGTTAGAATTTTAAAGAAAAAGAATTTCCCCAGGGTTCCTCAGTGGTTATACTGGCTATTTAAAAAAGACCTTGTATATCTTTGGTATTGTTCAAAGATTCTTTAATTCCCATTATTTTGGTATATGATTGATGGGTGTAATATGGGTTATAGAGTATACAGCTTGGCTTAATACAGATGTGTACCTCTCAAAAAAATGCTAGCTCTGCTTGGTTATTTTCAGTTCCTGCATTTCAGAGGCAAATTGTAAAAACAAGAAGAACCTATACGTTTTTTTTTTACATTTTATATATTTGGTAATTCATTCATTGCACTTTTAGAAGCTAGAAGTTGGTATTGTCTATTCTGGCAAAATCATTTTCCCCATGTGAGCAATTTATCATTTCGGGTTGAAATAATAAACTAGCTCGTCGATTGTGGGATTTATAAATGTTACGAAGCAAACCTAAAGCAATACAAAGTGCATACTTAGAATACAAGATAAATACAATACAGAATATAACTGACACTAAATACAGTACACAGTATACAGCCCATCCACCGGCATTTATAATTCTATCACAGAAAAACATAGATAATACCTTACCAGACTCGAAGGGTATAATTTTTCCAAGTTATATTCAATCCCTTGTCTTTCACTTGCGTGAAAGACAAGTGCTTTTCACAACTCGCATTGCTCGAGGTGTTGTCCGTCTCCAGCCTAGAGTAGGAATAACAGAAGCTTTTTGTTAGTTTGGCGGGGAAGTGATTTTAATACTTGTGATGCACAGGAATCATGCACCGCGATCGATCACTCACTTGCTCGCTCACTCATGACAACCACACACATTGGTACACGACGCAAGTCCTGGGTCACACCTATTTTAAAAACTGCTAAAGATAATCTACTTTAGACTATTTCCTGCTGATTTTTAGAGCACAAAGAAAAAGTCATTTTAGGTAGGAGTGTGCTTAGATCATGTACACTTTCCACAAGTACAATATCCAAAGAAATTTCAGCCACAGTAAATTAAAGTAACATAGAGGTATACCAACATTCTGTCCGTTTAAACTTCACTTTCACCCACCATTCTCTCAGAAGTTCATCATACCTGTAGAGTGCCTCCATCTCTTTGTAACTGACTCTTCAACACTATTTTAAATAGTTCTCTACCTGATAGTTGCTTCATATCTTCACATGTTGTAATGTTGCTTGTAACAGGCATAGATCTGCAACCTGTATTGATAATTGGATGCCATATGGTAGGTGAATTCCCAGTTACATATAGATGTGCCTTTTTCATGTTTTGTCTTTTATGGTCTTAATTTGACAGGTTTAGCCTATTTTTCATTCAGTCGTAAATCTTAAGTACAACATATCCTTGTAACCAGCATAACTCTGGATCCATTGAACGTATTTTATGGAATTGTATGTGTACTCTGTCTCATAGCTGAAGATGTGTTTTTTTTAAATTGGTTTTATCTTCTCTCTTCACTTGGAGTATTGCTTGTAAGAAGCATATCTCTGCAACCCTGAACAGATAATTTGATGCTGTGTGGTAAGTAAATCACGAATTACTGGTAGATTGTCTTAAATGTTTTGTTATTTCAGGTCTCGTTTTTTGAAATTATTGCCTTTTTTCAATCAGTATAAATTCTTCACTCCAGCGTATCCTTGTAACAGCATAGATCAAGGAATCATCTGACATATGCTGGTGGAATTTGATTTGTGCATTGTCTCAAGGCCCCAGATGTGCTTTTTATGGGTTTGTCTTATCAGCTCAGTTTTGGATAAGAGTTATGGCCCTCTACAATTATCTTTATATCTTCATTAGGACTGTTGTATGCAACAAGCATAACTTGTCATTTGATATGAACATTGTCTCATAAACTTAAATGTGTTGTATATGGGTTTATTCTTGTTAAAAATCATTATGCCCTTTACTGCTTGCATACCTGACTAGTTTTTGCAGGATAATTTCATCAAAATTGGTTGGATTTCAACCATGTGTGGCCTGTGACTTCAGATTGATAAAACATTGAATGAGTTTGATTTCAGGATCATTTGCTTTGTGTTAACAATCATTTTAACTATTTTATTGTTGTTTGAAATGTTCAATATTTAATTTCAACAAAATAAGAAAATCAGGAGAATGTCCAAAATTGTTGGTTCAGTAGCCTTTGCAAACCTTGATTGAGATGATTTCTAAGGTAGATTGTCATGTTAAAGCTGTCAGTAATAAAATCATCCATTCCCTAATGTTAGTAATGGACTCATCCTTTTCCTAATGTCAGTAGTGAAATCATCCATTCCCTAATGTTAGTAATGGAATCATCCATTCCCCAATGATTTCTCAATCTTGCAGGAGACAACAAGGTACATCCTGCCAGTCCAATCCTGATAGTCCTAACAACAGATGGACTTCTGATTCCCTACCACATGATCTACAGCCATCCTGAGGCACCAAAGATTACAGTGCAACCTGAACCACTACAGCCTGCAGGTGTGCGCACAGAACAGGGTTAGTAATGAAACTTTCACAAAAATTCAAATTCAGTTTGTTTGTGATACATAAAATATCTTTTATTTGGTTGCTAACTACACTTGTATAGCTATGTTGAATCAGACCTTACAAAATTACTTTATTTTCTTAATTCATGAAACTATTTATGCTTACTAAAATGTTGTGATTTACATTATATACAATATATGTGGTGTTCTACATTGAAACAGCTATATATACTTACTTAAAAGATAAACAACATGGACCCAGAACTGCCATCTCATAATCTTCCAGTGTACATATTCACTTGTAAGTCAAATCATACTATAAACAACATGGATACCTGATCTGCCATCTCATAATCTTCAGTGTACCTATTCGCTTATAAGTCAAATCCAACTGCAAACAACATAGACCCTGATCTGCCATCTCATCATGTGCCTGCAGATCAGCATCTGTGTTGTTTGTTCCACTGATTACTCCTAATAACTGCATGGACCAAGGTCTGCTAGGCATTATGCAACAGCAGATCTGGCTCTGTGCAATTTGCAGTTGCACATGTAAGCAAGTATATATGGCAAATAAATTTGTAGACAGCAGTAAATTGAGTTCTCAGAAATAGCAGATCTGCCAACCATAGGAGTTTTGCCGTAAGTTTTACAGAAACGTTTTAAATATGGACTTACTAAATAAAAACACAAATTATGAAAATATGATTGTTTGTGGTTGTTGTAGTTGTGGGGTTTAATGCCATTTTTCAGCACACAATAGGCTATACATGGCAGCCAGTATTAATGGTGGAGGAAGAACCCGGGAAAACCCCGGAAAGAATCACTGACCCATGAGAAGCTACTGGCAAGCTTTCTCACATACCCACATTAGCTGAATCCTAGACTTGAACCCATGCATACAGAGGTGAGATGGCAGAGATCTGTAATGGAGAGTGCTTTAGACCACTCGGGGCCCCTTGATTGTTTGTGGCAAAATCCAGCAGCATGTCTGTGTTTGATTTAGATCAGAGTTTCATGTTAGATTCAGTGGAATTAGTCAGGGAACCAGACTAACTTTACCATAATACCTTAGATGCTGCACATATTTTGTGATGAAATTGTCTGCATGATAAAGTTTTGTTATATTTTTATTTTTTTATTTTATAAATTGTGTCCAGCAAGCACCACTTCCAGAAGAAAGGGACAGTAAGCCTCCTAAAAAGTACATACAAATGAAATGGAATATTTAGATTCTTGGGGGGAAAAAAGCGGGAAAGGAACAATTATGTTTACTGGACTCGTGTTGATTTGAATATGTCACATGGCTGGAAAGATGTAGAGATTTAATTTTTTTACGTCAAGATGAGAGATATCAAGAAGCCATTCAGCTCCATAGGGTTTGGAATTGCAGTTGTGAAACTTAACAGGAAGTAATTTTGAGTTGAACATGATGTTTACCATCACTGCATCAGTCCTGAATCACACATCTGGACTATTAAATGCATGTTTTCAAGCCTGACAGTAGCATCACATGATATTTTGTTACACCTTGCTGAAAACAGGTCCAAATTACTGAGAAAAAAAATTGACTGTCTTACTGAGAAGGTCTTGTTACAATTGTCAGGTCTGAAATAGGTTGCTACTTATTGCTATAATATAAAATCAATAATGCAGAAAAGCATCACTTAAATTCTTGTATATACTATGCCCCATTATATTGTTAAACTTCAGCAATTTAAACATCAACAAAGCAAATACTTGGTATCATGTTTCATTCCTGATGTATACCTTCTATTACCAGTGAACTACAAGCCAGAAACAGTTGAAAGTTTGAAGAAACACTTTGGACCTGTATAACTGAGTCTCCATTGTTCACGATGTACACACTTCTGTTTGTATCACCATGATCAAAATCACTGAGAGAGCAAATATGTACAACTTATCTTCCCCCCACCCCCGTTATCCACTGCATTGATGTGATGTCTTTTCATCATCCAAGTACAACCTGTACTTGAACAAAGTTGGTTAAATCCAGACTTGACAAAAATATCCATTTAGTTGTAAGAGTGCTTACAGAACATTTAAGGATTGACTGTATATTTTTCTTAATTCAATGAAGTATGAACCCCAAAAAATGCTTGAAAACTATATAAACCAAAAAGGGGTTATACAAAGTTTGCAGTGGGTTTTATGGCTCATACTTCATTGCATTTAAAAAAAATAAACAGTCAATCCTTATAATTAAATTCAACAGCATAATAAGTTAAATAAACTTATAGTTTAATAACATTCTTTTATTTAATCCTATTCTGAATTTCATTCATAAAGTGCAATAATACAGAAAAGTTAAGATTCATTATGTAAATCTACAGCCAATCAGAGAAAAGCATTGTTTGTTTTAAGCCACACCCACTTCTCAGCTGAAGACGAGGCCACCACTTAGTTAGAAAATCAAAATCCATTCTCGCACGATATAAATCATTGTCCACAAAGACTGTTTCATCATGCTGAGGCAAAAACACAATTTTTTCAATATCCTTATCAATGTTTAGGACTGTATACAAATCATCCTGAAAAATCCATTTCACACTGTGCTGTCATGTCTTCACATCAAGATATGTAAGCAGACAATGTTTATTTATTCATTTAAAGTGTATCTCATTTGTAGCGTTAGCAAAGATAACTCATTTATTTGAAAAAGGTCAAGTATTTGGTTCATGATTAAAATCTTACCTAAGAAGACTATACAGACTTTTATATATTATACAGATTTCATATCATACATTAATACATACATACACTGATGAATTTCTCACAGTACCATCATGTCTTTCACATCAAGATGTGTAACTAGACAATATTAATTTATTCATTTAAAGTGTATTTTAATTTTAGCATTAGCAAAGATATCCCATTTATTTGACAAAAGGACCGTATTTCGTTCATGATTAAATTCTTACATAAGAAGTCTGAGTTTGAGTAATCCTATATTCTAAATTTAGTCATCATTGAGTATTATGTACAGAAAAGTAGTGCAGGTGGGTGTGTCTTTAAAAGAGATTGGATTCGTACAGGTATGAACCCAAAAAATTGATAAGGGTTTGGCCAATCAGACTGCTTTAAATCATAATTTCAAAAGAAAAAGAAAAATTTAATTATGCTTTGTGATATAAAACTTTTCCATTTTTTTCTGAACAGCAGCTCCTGTAGGACAAACCACAGGTTCAGTTCAACCATCAGCAGCACAGACATTATTTGGTGGAGGACTCCAAAACCTTGGTGCTTCATCTGCAGCCGGCACAGCTACCCCCAAATCACTGTTTGGGACCAGTCAGACTGTTTTTGGCTCAGCAGCTGCTTCAGCTTCAAACACTAGTTCAAGTGGAATAGCCAAACCTATTTTTGGAACAGGACAAACTTCATCCTTAAACATGCCAACAACAACTAGTGGTACAACAGAGCAATCATTCAAACAACCATTTTCTGCTGGTTATAATTTCAATACCACAACAAGTGGAGGGAGTGGGACAACCACATCCAAGATTCCATTATTTGGTACAGCTTCCACAGATAGTTCGCCATTCAGTTTTGCATCTAAGAGTAACCAAGGATTCAGTTTTACAGCTAAAATGGCATCATCTGGAGGTAAGGATGAAATCATTTACTTCTCAGCTAAAGTTCCAATCATGCAAAGAAAAAGAAGGCTAACCAATTAACTGCAGTACTCAAGTACTTTTTATTGTCACTGATAAATGAAATACAAAAGAGCCTTAAGGATGTTGTTCTTATTGGTTGTTCTGACATCTATCACTTTATGGAACAGGTCAAAATGTACCCAAACCGAAACATACCCAAGTCAGAATATTGGTACATTTCAGTTTGGGCATGTTTCTACCCATTGTACATTTTGACTAAACTACCATGTTATTCTCTACCTTATATGACAGATATTGTCACCTGTCTACACCTGTTCATCTGTGTTTTTTATATTAATATTAAGGTCAGTTCTTCTGTAGACATATATCATGCTTCTTTCTTTTTTATGCAGTGTAGTAATCAACTTGCTTGCACGTCATGGGGACCAGTTTTTTATACTTTGCTGAGTTTGAATAAGTTTTGATACAAGATTAATTTCTCATTTACTTTGATGCATATTAAGACGTCCTAGGGTAAAAGGAATGGTCCTTTTCATGAATATAGCTAGAGTTTGTGTGTCTTGTAGTGTGTCTCGCCAAAGTTTTTTGCTAGTGCCTTGTTGAACACAGCTCTCAGTCTTTAGTGAAACTGGAAACTGTTAATCACTTTTGTGTAAAAAATGTGGAAAATTAAAATCAAAACTATTGCCCCATCTTTGCTAGCCGAGGTTCTGATAACTTTATCTACACCTTGTTAGATTGAACAGCTATATTGGTGCTTTGTCCTAGTGACATCTATTAGATTTCATGTGTTGCCTCCATTGGTATATAATGTCAACTAACCAGTAGCATGGGGCATTGTACATCGACCAAAAAAGGTGGCTAAAATTGACTTAAAAGGGATACTTTGTAAGTTTAACATTGAAAAATGACTGTATACCAGAGGGAAGCCCTTGCAAGTGTATTTTGAATGAAAGGTATTTGTGCAAACATGGTCCGACACTGGAAAATTGCTTATTTATCAGTCCATTCAAGCCATTTGCTCCCCTTGTCTCGATCAAATTTGAACAACTTAACTTTGATTGGATGTGGTGGCTTATCCAATGAAATTCACAAACCCAAAGCACAGAAATATCAGCTTGATATGCCAAGGTATAGATAGGATTATTGGCTAGCGAAGATGACTATTGCCAGTGCATGATAAGAGACAAAGGACACAGACTGCATTCAGGTACATTTTGAATTAATTTGATTATGCAGATGTAAAGTTGTCCCTCATGCATGCTGCCATGTGATGTCACAAGGTAAATTCATAACTTTTTAAATATATATATTTTTAAAAATTAATGTTTAGTGATTAGATGCATGTATAACAATCTTTACACTGTTTACCTTTATACTCCCAAAATTGAGTCCTAAATTTTTTGTGTAAGGTTCTTATATAATGTTAACAGCTTCAGCCACCTTTTGTCTTCAACAGAGTACTGTGTTTTAGAGCTTTCTGCAGAATTTCACAAATGACTAATTTAAATTGTACTCCAAAGTTTGAATTGTCAGATCATTAGATCAGTACTCTTCCACCTTATAACCGGCTCATTCACTTCATTAAACTTAAGGGAGGGATTTTATGCATTTTTTTAATAAATGTGCATATGTTGCCCCAGGTACACATATTCTATATAGATGATTCTTATAGGATTTTTGCATGTCTTTTAAATAGATACAGGTAGCTATATTAGTATTTAATTAAATATTTAAAATTTAGTATTTTCTCTTCATTATATTCAAACATAGCCAAATTCAAACATTCACATGTTCATTCTGCATTAAGAAAACAAATGATATCACACAATCTACAATAACTGCAAACATTAGAAGAATATTATTACCTATTTGATCCAAAGCCACTACAATAACCTGCTAATTGATAATCATTTCCAGCAGAACCAGCCTTAACAGCGACCACCACCAACAGTGCAACTGCTACTTCAATTGGAACATTTAATTTCACCAGCAAGTTTGGTACTGGCCAAGGCTTTAACTTCACTGGTTCTGTTGCCACAACAAAGTCACAAGGGTCAGCTCCCACCCAAGGAACAGGTGCCTCTTTTGGTAAGAGGGGCATGCCCCTGGATAGATATTTTCTACAGAGAGACTGGTATACTATAAGTGATACAATATTAGCATACAATTTCAGAAAATTTAGCAAGGAAAAGCAATTTGTTTTACATTTCTTTCTCTCAGCTAACATTTATTTTATATCAAACAAACAAAAGAGATTATTGACCTATAGAAATTAATGCTGCTAGGTGACAATGTGTTTAATAATATTGTGAATATTCCCCACTGACAGTATTAATTTGTATTTTGCTTTTAAATAAACCCCTTTGTGACTTTTGTTCATTGACTCGTTTCAAAGTTTCAGTGCTTGACTGTACAAGAAAATATAACACTATGTTACTGAGTTGTTGAGATTGTCCTGGAGGTGTGGTCATAACTTGAGAACTAACATCCATTCAGTCCACACCTAGATATGACCACCAGTTCTAACAGTATAAAATCTTTGTAATAATTTCATATAAACTACTCAAAAGAATTTGAGCAAATTTGACACAAAACATTGAGGTGTAGAGGGTTTTCAGATTTGTACTAATGATGCTGATCTACTATTTGACACAAAACATTCAGGTGTAGAGGGTTTTCAGATTTGTACTAACAATGCTGATCTACCATTTGACACAAAACATTCAGGTGTATAGGGTTTTCACAAAACATTCAGGTGTATAGGGTTTTCAGATTGTACTAATGATGCTGATCTACTATTTGACACAAAATATTCATTGTAGAGGGTTTTCAGATTTGTACTAACGATGCCGATCTACCATTTGACACAAAACATTCAGGTGTATAGGGTTTTCAGATTTGTCCTAATGATGCTGATCTACTATTTGACACAAAACATTCAGATGTAGAGGGTTTTCAGATTTGTACTGATGATGCTGATCTACCATTTGACACAAAACATTCAGGTGTATAGGGTTTTCAGATTTGTACTGATGATGCTGATCTACCATTTGACACAAAACATTCAGATGTAGAGGGTTTTCAGATTGTACCAATGATGCTGATCTACCATTTGACACAAAATATTATGGTGTAGAGGGTTTTCAGGTTTGTACTAATGATGCTGATCTACCATTTGACACAAAACATTCAGGTATATAGGGTTTTCAGATTGTACTAATGATGCTGATCTACTATTTGACACAAAACATTCAGATGTAGAGGGTTTTCAGATTGTACTAACAATGCCGATCTACCATTTGACACAAAACATTCAGGTGGATAGGGTTTTCAGATTTGTACTAATGATGCCGATCTACCATTTGACACAAAATATTCATTGTAGAGGGTTTTCAGATTTGTACTAACAATGCCGATCTGCCATTTGACACAAAACATTCAGGTTTATAGGGTTTTCAGATTTGTACTAATGATGCTGATCTACTATTTGACACAAAACATTCAGATGTAGAGTGTTTTCAGATTTGTACTGATGATGCTGATCTACCATTTGACACAAAACATTCAGGTGTATAGGGTTTTCAGATTTGTACTGATGATGCTGATCTACCATTTGACACAAAACATTCAGGTGTATAGGGTTTTCAGATTTGTACTGATGATGCTGATCTACCACTTGACACAAAACATTCAGATGTAGAGGGTTTTGAGATTGTACTAATGATGCTGATCTACCATTTGACACAAAATATTCAGGTGTATAGAGTTTTCAGATTTGTACTAATGATGCTGATCTACTATTTGACACAAAACATTCAGATGTAGAGGGTTTTCAAATTTGTGTAGATCACATCTATCCACAATTATCAAAAAGCATAAAGACCTTTTAATGATTTCTTCTCAAAAACTGCTCAGCAGAATTTGACCAAATTTCACAGAAATAATCCAGTTATAGAGGATTTTAAATTTGTATAAACGATTCTAACCTTTCATTTATGGGTACCACTTTAAAAAAAATAGGAAAATCTTTAAATGACTGCTTTTGTAAAAGCATTTCAGTAGAATCAGATCAAATTTAACAGAAGCCTCTTGGTATAGAGTGACTTTCAGGTTTAAAAAAATTATTTGCCTTAAATCATGATTAGCTGCAAGGTTAGTTTTAGATAATACTTCTTTGCAGTATATTGTCATTACCTGTAAAGTCAGTTTTAGGTGACACTTTCTTTGCAGTGAATCATTCTAAGTTATAAGGTCAGTTTTGGATAATACTTCTTTGCCATAAATTGCCATTAGCTGTAAAGTCAGTTTTAGGTAAAACTTCTTTTCAGTAAATCACGCTTAGCTATAAGGTAAGTTTTAGATGATACTTCTTTGCAGTAAACCATTAGCTGTAGGGTCAGTTTTAGATAATACAGTGTGACCCCGCTGTAGCACACTCCGTTATAACACGAATTCAGATATAACATGGTCATGGTGTGGCTCCCGAAAGTTTATGTACATGTATTTTTCTCGTACATGAAAAACAAATTATTTCTTGAAAGTACCCAAAAAAAATGTATTATCAACTTGGGGAAGAGATTACATATGAATAATACGATCACGGTGTGGCTCTGGAAACTTTATATGTATTTTTCTTGTACATGAAAATAGTTTTTTCTTAAAAGTATGAAAAATAATGTAAAAACAGTTTATTCAGGGATAATGCAGGGCTTCACCAATGTCGCAAATTGCGATTTTGTTACCTTATTGGCGGCAAAATATACCATCTGGTAATTTTTTTGTTGTATTGGCAACATTGTTGGCTGTTTAAACTTGTATATACAACCATTGGTTTGGAGTGGAGAAATTCAGAGGCTCAGTGAAAGGAAGCCGCAAACTTGATATAAAATGCACTGAAATTTATCTATTGTTACATAAACTAATTCTTTATCCATATTGACAAACCATCATTAGAGTGCATTGATATATCATAATCTGCTTATGCTGACATCTAGCATGAATACTGTATGTTGTGAGATATTTGCTTTTTGTTGTTGACATGTCTGGTATGACAAAAGGGATTTTAGTGTGGGAAAAAGTAAAATATATAGCAGTACCAATATCAGTTGTCTAACTAGTAATATGTGGGGTGTGTGAATATGGGAATTTCATAGACAGATGTGAGGGAAGCAGTGATAAATCTGTGTAACTAGGTCAGCATCATAGAAACTAATGTAAGTTGGATGTGAGAACAAATCAATAGCAGTCAAGTTGTTGGGTTTCAGGAAGGCTTTGACAAATCTGGGTAAACAGGCCAGCATCATAGAAACTAATGTAAGTTGGATGTGAGAACATATCAATAGGAAGTCAAGTTTTGGGGTTTCAGGAAGGCTTGACAAGTCAGGGTAAACAGGTCAGCATCGTGATATATTTGGATAACTGGGTCATATTCCCACTGTTTCAGCACCATTTAGTTATGGTATGATCTGGGGAAAGGGAGCTGCCATTCGTCTAGTAATGGTTAGCCAATCATAATCTGTATGTGGGGAAAGGCTTTCTGATTACAATATGTGTGTATGTAGATAGATACAAGATATAGTGTGCAGTAGAAGAGAAAGCAGAAGGCAGAAAGCAGAAAGAGGGCTGAGAAAGGAAAAGGAACATTAGATGATAAGATGTACTTGGAAATAAGAATCAGACAGATATATAAGAGATGGCAAGTTAAGAGAAGGGATACCTAATAGACATAATGGAGTGATGGATGGATATTCTGAGGGGACAAATACAGTGAGAAACAATGTAGATAAACATTAGTGTAGAATTTGGAGAGGTGGACAGAACTAGTGTGTATTTTAGATTAGAATGTGACTTAGTGTTTTAATTAGTATACCACTGGTCCCCATCTCACCCCAAAGTCAACAAAAGACCCAATAGGTCAGATGGACTGCACCTAACGGGTCAGAATCACTCTGCTCCCACAAATGTAATGCACACAAAAAACCCAAATAAAAAACACAAGATCTTGTTGTTCTGTTCAATAGCCCGGAATGAACAATAACTACAATCAACTAAACAACAGCCATTTCCTTTTTTTTTAAATGTACCAGGATAAAATAGTATACTGTAATTTAAAAGAAAACATATTACTGTTGAAGCACAAATTGTTATGAAAACGTACTAAGCAAATGGAAAAACAATCAGTCTCAATCATGCAATACAATTATTTGATGTTACTGCCACAATAAGAAATGGGCATTTGCACCCTCCATCAAAGAAAGCAGTCTACAATCATCAATAAAAACAAAGACCCTTTATTCAAAGGAAGTCAGTACTAAACTTTAAAAAAAGCAATGGAATCCAATGGGTTGTTTCATTTTCCAGCATGATTGGAACATGCTTACTGTGCCATGAAAGTTTTCTTTTTGCAGGAAAAAGTTTATGCTTAGGAATGCTACCAACGGCGACTTAAAACGCAAACTAACTTTTACTGTCTTGGGATGTACTGAAAAGTAAATGTGCTTCATAATTTGTTATGTGACAAAATTATTAAATATTTTAAATATGTGTGTGTGCATATTTCTGATGGAATTGTACTGTGGATTCAATGTATGTGATGAGATTCACAGGTGAGTACACTGAGTTGATACTCTGTTTATGCTATACATTAGACACACACACATATATATATATATATATATATATATATATATATATATATATATATATATATATATATATATATATACACATACATATACATATACATGTACCAATGTGTGGTTCCCTGCATAAAGTAAAATATTACATATGCCTTCTCTGTTTTTTTACTACAGATGTATTTCTCACTTACTATGAATCAATTTAAGATGCTAACTTTGCCAATGAAGCATACATTTCTGCACCCGCATTTATTACTTACCCCTCCCCCTGCAAATTGTTTTGGGGAAATACATCATATTCTTCAGCTAACTGACCTGTTTGCTTATAGCACGGTTCAGTCTATAACACGGTTGAGATCTGTGGTTCCCAACTACCATGTTATAGCATGGTCACACTGTAATACTTTACAGTATATCACCATAGCTGTAAGGTCAGTTTTAGATAATTCGACTTTGCCTTAAATCAACGTTATCTGTAAGGTCAGTTTTAGATAATACTACTTTGCCTTAAATCAACGTTATCTGTAAGGTCAGTTTTAGATAATGCTTCTTTGCTATAAATCACCATTAGCTGTTAGGTCAGTTTTAGATAGTACTCCTTTTCAGTCAGTCACCATTAGATGTTAAGTCAGTTTTAGATAGTACTCCTTTTTAGTCAGTCACCTTTAGCTGTAAGGTCAGTCTTAGATAGTACTCCTTTTTAGTCAGTCACCATTAGCTCTAAGGTCAGTTTTAGATAATCCTTCTATGCCTTAAATTACCATTAGATGTAAGGTTAGTTTTAGATAGTACTTCTTTTCAGTTACTTGCCATTAGATGTTAAGTCAGTTTTAGATAGTACTCCTTTTTAGTCACTCACCATTACATGTTAGGTCAGTTTTAGATACTGTAGTAACATTTATTTTTGTTGGGCTCAATTTTTCGTGGTTTTGTATTTTAAAAAAGGCATTTTTTGGTACTTAAATTCGTGGTTTTGCTTCTCAAAGTTTGCATATTAGTAGGTATTTAGTTTTGAGGTTTAACCTCTACAAATACCCAAAATAAAGAATACAAAATAATAAACGTATGCCGATGCAAACGGTGGTCACTTTAATGTTTAAAACAATACTACCACCTGTATGAGCACAAGTCAAAGATGTGGCAAGTTCAATACTTACACTGTGTTTTCGATCAAGTGAATAACATCAGTCGAAGCCAACACAGCCAACAACACTGAAACAATACTTCCATCTCTATGAGCACAAATAAAACACCTCTCAAGGTGAGTCACTTTTGCTATGTTTTCATTTGAGTCCTCAACATCAAATGAAGCAGATGCAGCCAACAACACTAGGCCAGTCTGTTATTAAAGTACATATGAATGATCACTTGCTTAAACCACTGTCCATCAAGTTGCACCATCAGTATTTGATGTGTTTAGAGCCAGCCAAAGTGTGAAGATGATAACTAAATTGAAAAACAGTGGAATCACTCGTTTGTGCCTGCCTCTTGTCCAGACTGACTTCAACCACTAGAATTGACAGTAAATAAAGAGTACAAAGAGGAATTAAAGTCACACTTCCATGAATTGTATGCTAAACAGGTCATGGATGCCATTATAGAAAAAGATGTTACACAGTATTAGTAAACCTTGCAACCTCATTAATCAGGCCAATTCATACTGGATGGATAATTGCAGCCCACGTGACAGTGAGTGAAAGATCAGACCTAATTATCTGTGGTTTTGAGAAAGCTGGACGTTTAATTCAGCAATTTGGGGATTATTTATCTGAGAAGTATTTGTGAGTATCATGAGACTTGATTGACACGATGTTGATACAGTGGCTTTGTCCAAAAATCTGTTGACCGCTCCCTTGGCCTAGTGGTTAGAGCATCCATGTCGGAAGTGGGAAGTTGTGGGTTTGAACCCTGGCCGAGTCATACCAAAGACTTACAAAAATGGTACTAACAGCTACCTTGCTTGGTGCTCAGCGTTAAGAGGTTAGTGTTAGGACTGGTTGGCCTGGTGTCAGGATAATGCGACTGGGTGGGACATCACACTATGTGTCTGTGGCTTGATGCCCCAGTACTAGACATCACTATAAACTGCCACACTGCAGACATTGTAGTGATATGAATGAAAAATTGTTAAAAAGCTACATTAAGAATCCTAATCACACAAACACACACACACATATCTGTGAAGTGTTGGCTTTAATACTCTGCTCTAATTAGTGTATATACACAGTGTTTCATTAATAAAAGTGTTTCAAGAAATAGTTATTGTATTTTACAGGATTGTTGTTCTTTTGGATTAAAAATGCATGAATAAAATGAAATGTGCTTTCAGAAGGATTTAAATGTTTCAAAAACAGTTATTATTTTTTCTTTCATTTTCAGTATTACTATTGTTTGAATGCTTATGCTTTTTCTCTATTTTCTTTCTAGCCTTGCTTCACATATCAATTTAAGGCAGTGAGTGTAAATTTAAGCTATCAGATACCTTATCAAACGTGTGCATTGAAACAGTATAAAATGATTTATAATTCTTGTTTCAAAAGGTTAAAATAAAAAATAAAACAATATTTAATTACCAGATTACAGTATTGATTTTGATTTATCCAATACTAGTACATTTATTAATCTCTAGGAATGAAACATTGCAAAAAAAGGGGAGGGGTCATCATCCTACATGGCTCATTTTTCATTGGGGAAATGTTATAAGTAACATAGAAAGTGAAACTTTGGAAATATCTCATTTTATTATGAGACTGATCTGTTATAATCTTATCAAATAAAGGGGCTGATTGGTCCCACTTCTCTCCAGCCTAGCTGGAACACTGCATTTGGAACAGTATAAGCACCTCTAGATCTTCATCTTGTAGAAAGTTGGTTCGTACATTTTGAGCTCTGTCAGCAGAATCGGCAGCACTGCCATCATTACTTTATTTGAAACCAAGGTCCTTGGGCGTAACATTGATAAAATTTACATGAAAAGCTAAAATAATTGTTTGTTTTGGGCTATTTATTATTATTTTTCCATCTATTACAGGAGCAACTGTAACCACCACCAACACTGCTTCAGGTGTTTCCTCACCAGGGACATTCAGTTTCATCAGTAAGCAAGATTCTGGCCAGGCCAGTGGCTTTGAATTGACAGGTTCTCATGCCACAACAAAGTCTACTTCTCCAACCCCGATGGTATCTGGTGGTACCACTTCCCAGGGGTCAGCTTCTGCAGTTGGTGTCAAAACTACCACACCTCTTGTTCCTTTAGCAGAAGCACAGGGTAGTAGTCTCCAGCAAGGAGTTATGGGACAGTCTTCACAGACTCTGCAGCCTGCTGCTGCATTTGGGGCCTCAGCGGGCACTGCTGCAATAGTTAAACTTGACACCAAACCCGGTGGAATAGAGCAGCAGAAGGGTGGAACTGGGCCTGTGATACCTGGAAGCACTGGAAGCACAGGCGCACCATCTACTGGATTCAAATTTACAATGCCAGCACAAGCTGCTGCAGTCCCATCAACTGCTAAGCCAGCAGGTAACACAGTGAAGCATGTTGATTTGTTTATGGCAGAATATAATTTTATTTAATCATCAAAAACCCTGGTGTAGGTTCAGATATTTTTAAGTTTTAATAGCTTTTATACATGTTAACTTGAGGAACTTAGACAATAATGATAGAACATTAGAAGAGATTTAGCAAGACAACCAAGTTTGGACTTGTGCAGAATAATTGTTCAGTTCAAAATCTAACCAGATTGTCCAAAGCAAGTACAACTCAGAAACATATGAGATAAAATGAATTTCAACAAAATACCATGTTCAGTAAAAGAAATTCCCATTCCTGTATAAACACTCTTTCCACATTTTTAATTTCCTCAGGGAAATTAAAGCTAAGCAGATTGGCTGCTGCATTTTCAGAGTGCTGTGCTGGTGAAGACCAAGTCAGTATATATATGGGAAGATTGTAGGAAATTGAGAGCAGATGAACACATCATAAAGTGTTGGTTTCATTTTAGTTTTATTTTAAAGTTTGTAATTGATCCTGTTTAAAGATTAGTTCACCAGCAGTGCCATAATCTGACATTTATATCAAAATTTTATACACTAATAGATACCTCTCTAAGAAAATATCAGTGTCCCAGGAGCATTTAATTAAAGAAATGTGGTAACATGTATTCTTATTTTTCCAGTCACAAAATCTCCCACACCTGTCACACTTGGTCAGCCCATCAGAACCTCTACACCAGTGGTCAGTCAGAGTACAGCTAGTTTAGTCCAGCCTGCTCTGGCCAACCAGTCAGGCAACAATGTCATCAGTACCTTAGGTAATCATTTGCGACAGAAGAAAACTCCCACATTATTATTTTTTGTATTCTTACGTTTTGCACTGTTTCAGAAAGGGTCAGTTTTAGGACAGTTTTCTTTCAAAAGTATGGGTAAGATGATAAGCAAACGTTTGAAATCCGCAAGCAACTTATGGTCCCAATTTAACACTATTTATTGAGATTTATGGCTGGATACAATGATTGATTGTTGAGGTTTATGTCTATATACAATAATTGATTATCAAGATATTTGTTTGGATACAATAATTGATTATTGAGATTTATGTCTGGATACAATAATTGATTATTGATTATTTTTAATATTGATTATTTTATTGTCTGGGTACAATAATCGATTATTGAGATTTATGTCTGGATGCAATAATTGATTATTGATTATTTTTATTATTGATTATTTTATTGTCTGGATACAATAATTGATTATTGAGATTTATGTATGGATACTACAACTAATTAGCAATTGATTTTTTGGCTGGATGCAATAATTGGTTATTTTTATTATTGATTATTTTTATGCCTGGATACAATAATTGATTATTGAGATATATGTCTGGATATAATAATTGATTATTGAGACATTTATGTCTGGATACTGTAATCAATTATTGAGATTTTTGGCAGGATGCAATAATTGGTTATTGAGATTTTTGGCTGAATACAATAATTGATTATTGAGATTTATGGCTGGATAAAGTAACTGATTATTGAGATTAATGGCTGGATATAATAATGATTATTGAGATTCATGGCTGGATACAATAGTGATTATTGAGGTTTATTGCTAGATACAATAATTGATTATAAAGATTTATGGCTGGATACTGTAATTGTTATTGAGATTTATAGTTGGATAAAATAATTGATTATTGAGATGTATGGCTAGATACAATAATTATTAATGAGATTTATGGCTCGATAAAGTAATTGGTTATTGAGATGTTTGGCTGGACACAGTAATTGATTATTGAGATTCATGGCTGGATACAATAATGATTATTAAGATTCATGGCTGGATACAATAATGATTGTTGAGATTTCTGGCTGGATACAATAATGATTATTGAGATTTATGGCAGGATACAATTATGATTAAGATTCATGGCTGGATACAATAATGATTATTAAGATTCATGGCTGGATACAATAATGATTGTTGAGATTTATGGCAGGATACAGTAATGATTGTTGAGATTTATGGCTGGATACAATAATGATTATTGAGATTTATGGCTGGATACAATAATGATCATTAAGATTCATGGCAGGATACAATATTGATTGTTGAGATTTCTGGCTGGATACAATAATTGACTGTTGAGATTTATTACTGGGTACAATACTTAATTATTGAGATTTAATACTGGTTACAATACTTAATTATTGAGATTTAATACTGGGTACAATACTTAATTATTGAGATTTATTACTGGTTACAATAATGGCTAAAAGAAAAGATTTTAAATGTGTTTACTCCTGTTTGAATGATTTTAAAACTCAGATAATTAGAAATTTGTACTATCAACATTTTTCTCTATATATTGGTGTTCTTGTTAATTGATTGTTTTAAGTATTAGTCACTTTAACAGCGAAATTGATATTAATTTATGATTCATAGTGCTTAAGATTCCGTTGACAATTCCTGCTGATTTGGACTTAAGGCTACTCTAAAAATGGCTCTGATTTCTGCTGCCTTGATGTTATCTTGGGAAAAGCACTTAACTCCCATTTCCTTGTCATAATATAGCCAGTAATATATTACAGTGCCATTAACAACCAAACCAAGCAGCTGATTTCGTCAAAAACGTCATGTATACAGATTAAGTGATCATTAATTGATCATTGATGAGTTTGTAGAAACTTGTGATTGATTTCCAACACTCTTTTATTTCAGAAGCTAAGCCCTCACTCCAGGCGCCTCCTTCGAGCAACGAAATAAATGACCAAGTGGACAGTCACTTCACCAACAGTATACTGGAAGAGGTATGCAGCATTGCCAATGGCCATTACTACATATAATAAAAAAATGTATTTTAGAGTAATTATTTCCTAAAAAGTTGTAAATTAAGTTTATTTAATGAAATCAAATGTTGATCAGATGTATTGGTGGTTTATATAAAACATATAGCTTAATCACCAGTAGAATGATTATTATTTTCATAAAATTAAACTTTTAATATTATTTTATGATTTACACTTTAGCAACCACTCATCATAGCTGTAACACTTTGTTTTTACTTCACCATTGTGTAAAGCCAAGTGTACTTGGTATGGCTCTGTGTCTGCCAGCATTTGTTTTTTTCTTTTTCTAAACTTCTCAAAGAACACTTGATCATTTTTGGCTAATCTTGGCAGAGATCATCCTGACATGAAGACCTTGTAAATTATGGTGAATGATACTAATCCACCATCAGATAAGGCTACTGTTACAAAATATAGAAAAGATGTATAAAGCCTGCTTCTCAAAAACTGCTGAAAAGTATTTTACCAGATTTAACAGATGTATTGTGAACATACTCCACTGGATACATTACCTGACCACATTACGGGTAGGAAATTTAACTTTTTATACCTTTTGTAGCCAGTCCTCTTTGAAATGTGGATTTTTTTTGTTTTTCTCCCTCTGTATAACATGTCAACTATAAAAATAGTATCTATGGGAAGAAATTCCTTTAGGATGCCATTATTATTACCTCCCCTGTCACAGCTGGCTTGCCACCATATAACAGATATACTTAGGTTTTAAGTTTTTGCTCTGTATAGTTTAACATCATATCTTTTGCTTCCTGAAATGTGTTAGATTTATTAGGAAAATTTCAGCCATATTCACACAAAATCACTTGTCAGGCTTTTTGTGTTTTTTTTTATCTTTGCTGTGAACATTTGTGGCTTTATTTTTCAGTTGTCATCATTAATTTTGCACATTTTTCCATCATTGTACACTTGGTGCACAATTTCTCTCTGTTATTACTTGGTCACTTTTATTATCGTTCAAGTTATGTAAGGGCCACTAGGTACAAAAATGCAAGAAATTCAATGTGTCTGAGAAAATACAAGCTGTGCCTTGGGTGCAAGATGTGCACTTTGTCTGATCCTTGATTTGGTTTTGATTTGGTGCTTTACAGCACAGCAACACAAGTAGGTTATTTAGTGCCAAGTCAGTTGGAGAAAAGTGCTTTATGCAAGGACACATAACATTGGCTGACCCAAGCAGGTCTGATAGTATGATTCAAACCCATACCCATTTGGACATGTGTTGGGCACACTAACCACTGAGCCACCATGGCTCCTGTCTAATCCTTGAAGTGTCTATGCATGTTGGTCAGTAACTTTATACTTGGTCCTGCAAAAACATTTGAAAGGCAGGGAAAAACAAATTAATTCATCAAATGCAGAAGGGCAGAGCATTGTGTCACATCCCTATCCCATGAATCCCAGATCTTGCCAACAGCTATAGTCACCTGTAGTCGGCTGAACAAGAAAAAATGGCAAACCATGGGTACAAATGTTTTTCTGCCAGTTCATGCACTGATAGAACCCCAGATAACAAGTCTTTTCAAAGAGACCACATTGTGTATGTTTTCCTCTGGATTTTCTTTCTCGCCTGTCTTCCTGTAATTCAACATCTGACTTGAATGTGATACTAGAATTTGCTCCTTCTCTTTGGCAGCTCAGTGGGAGTAAGTCTTCCCTCATGCTGGAGCAGGCACAATGCCTGTTAGTCACATCACATGAGGTGTTAATGTGACTTTTCCTGAGTGTTCAAGCAGCCATACCAACCATGCTGTCTGTCACTATCCTCTGACCATTCTGTCAAGCCTTTCTGTTATGGCATTTCCAGTGAGCATGTCACACACTTTTGATGCCTCTTTTTGTTCCTCTCCACTGAGCATGATTTACCAGACAAGGATAAGTCTGCCAGTGAATGGTGGGATAAACTTAATCAACTCCAAAACTTTGATCCATCTTTGAAAAGAAAAAGTTCAGCTTAAGGTGGTAACTGAAACGATATTTATAATCTAGTCAAGTGCTGATTGCCCACCACAGCTGTCCTTGTGTCGGGTCAGGACATCCTAAGATGCAGATGATAGCGATGATTGTCCCACCTTCTGTCTGCTGCTTTAATCCCTCAAGATTAAGGAGATTACCAATTTTTGTTGGAAAATATTCAGGACCTGGAAACTCATGGAAAGTCAGCTTCTGCCATCATTCTCCAAGTGCTGATACCACCATTCTCCAAGTGCTTCTGCCATCATTCTCCAAGTGCTGATACCACCATTCTTCAAGTGCTTTTGCCGTCATTCTCGAAGTGCTGCTACCATCATTCTCCAAGTGCTTCTGTCATTCTCCAAGTGCTTCTGCCATCATTCTCCAAGTGCTGATACCACCATTCTCCAAGTGCTTCAGCCATCATTCTCCAAGTGCTTCTGTCATCATTCTCCAAGTGCTGATACCACCATGCTCCAAGTGCTGATACCACCATTCTCCAAGTGCTGCTACCATCATTCTCCCAGTGCTGCTACCATCATTCTCCAAGTGCTGATACCACCATTCTCCAAGTGCTGCTACCATCATTCTCCATGTGCTTCTGCCATCATTCTCCAAGTGCTGATACCACCATTCTCCAATTGTTGCTACCATCATTCTCCAAGTGCTTCTGCCATCATTCTCCAAATGCTGATACCACCATTCTCCAAGTGTTGCTACCATCATTCTCCAAGTGCTTCTGCCATCATTCTCCAAGTGCTGATACCACCATTCTCCAAGTGCTGCTACCATCATTCTCCAAGTGCTGATACCACCATTCTCCAAGTGCTGCTACCACCATTCTCCAAGTGCTTCTGCCATCATTCTCCAAGTGCTGATACCACCATTCTCCAAGTGCTGCTGCCATCATTCTCCAAGTGCTTCTGCCATCATCCTCCAAGTGCTTCTGCCATCATTCTCCAAGTGCTGCTACCATCATTCTCCGAGTGCTGCTACCAGCATTCTCCAAGTGCTTCTGCCATCATTCTCCAAGTGCTGATACCACCATTCTCCGAGTGCTGTTATCATCATTCTCCAAGTGCTTCTGCCATCATTCTCCAAATGCTGATACCACCATTCTCCAAGTGTTGCTACCATCATTCTCCAAGTGCTTCTGCCATCATTCTCCAAGTGCTGATACCACCATTCTCTAGGTGCTTCTGCCATCATTCTCCAAGTGCTTCTGCCATCATTCTCCAAGTGCTGATACCACCATTCTCCAAGTGCTGTTACCATCATTCTCCAAGTGCTGCTACCACCATTCTCCGAGTGCTGCTACCACCATTCTCCAAGTGCTTCTGCCATCATTCTCCAAGTGCTGATACCACCATTCTCTGAGTGCTGCTACCACCATTCTGCAAGTGCTTCTGCCATCATTCTGCAAGTGCTGCTACCACCATTCTCCAAGTGCTGCTACCACCATTCTCCAAGTGCTGATACAAGTTGCACATGGACACCTATAATATAGAAGTCCTGAGATGGAATAAGCAGCAGTCAACATATCTGCCCAGGTTTCATATAAGATAGCTAGCCAGGTGTTTCAGACCACCTCAGACTTGATTAGGAATATGGAACTTCGCATCGTATCTTAGAATTGCTGAGAATGCAGGTAATGAACATTTATGGGAGTCTAAATACTGCATTGCTAGAGTTAGTAACAGGGCTGCTTATCATACTGTGGCAAATGCCTTGACTGCCTTCTGCATTCATAACTTCGTGAAATAGAATACTTTCCTATGGTTCAGTTTGTGAATCACAAACTATCACTCAAGTTGCCATCATTCTGTGTCCTTTTGTTTGTTGACTTTTGGACCTTCCCAGTTGATCATGTGCTGTATTGAGATGTTAGAAATCTGGCTGCACAAGAATTGTCTTCCAACTTGCATTACCTTCTCTTTGTCATTTTCAACAGTGTCATTTTGATCCCCAACAGCAAGACAGCCTTTTTGCCAGAAGGAGAAACAGCTGGGGTTTGATCAGTGGAAATTATTTTGATCACAGCAGCAATATTGACATCTGGAATTTTCCCAGTAATAAGGCCATCTGTTGAAGGGGAGAGAAAGCCCAATTTCGCGTATCCCCCAAACTTCCAGTTTGTCTCCTCCCTCCCAATTTTTATTTATTTTTTGCCCCTGCTGTTTGCCAGCAATGTCCAAGGCATCATACTCTGTCATTTACAAAAATATTGGATTCATCTTCTGACAATAAATGGAAAATCCAAGCCATTTTCAAGAGCTAAGAATCTTGTTCATTCAGCATCTGCACTTTTCGCCTTTCATGGATGGTGGTTCTAACAGACCTCAAGAAGGTACTAATTTTTTCTTGTTATGGGATTTAATGTAATTTTTTAGCACAGGATAGGCTATACATGGTGGCCAGTATAACTGGTGGAGGATGAAACCTGGAAAACCCTGGAAAGAACCACCAACCCATGGGAGGCTACTGGTAAGCTTTCTCACATGTCGACATTGGCCAACCTCAAGACTTGAACCCACACAGACAGAGATGAGATATCAGTGATCCATAATGGTGAGTGCTTTAGACCACTTAGCCAGTCTGGATTCCCACTAAAAAAAATATAAAGGGATTATTAATGTCACTCACTAGGTGGTCAATGGAGATTGTTCACAAACTGAACTTTCTCTACTTATTTATGACTTTTCTGGGGCAAAAACAAACAAAAAGATGTTGACTTGAGCTGCTTCAATGAGTTCAAAGCTGAGTCCAAATTCCAGATGGAGATTGTGTGGTTAATAAGACTTTCTTTAAGGACTGACAAGTTTGCAGTTAATCTCTCCTTGATGGATGCCAATTTTGAAATCCTGATTAACCTTTCACCCAAGTTCCTTTGATTTGTTTTCTTGGAACCATGTATCATTTCTGTGCAATCCCTTTGAGACTTGGGGGTCAGCAGATCATCACTTACTTAAGACAGAACAATGGTATGCCTGGATGACATCATACAGATGCGTATAGTAAGTTCTGTTTTTCTCTCTTTTGCTGGGACTTTTTCTGAACAAGGAGAAAATTAGATGTGTCCCTCCCAGCATTTCTTACATCCTGGTATCTGACTTGTCATAGTTTACTTTTTTTTCATTCTTTCAAGTGCATTATTTGGATTGTTAAACTCATGAAGACAGCAATTTTCATGATAGAATTTTTACAGTTTCGGACTTTTCAGTGCTGCTGCAGACTATTTTGATTGATTCATGCACCCAATGCAATGTAGATGGCCCTTTTCTTGTCATCTGGATCATTGTATTCTAATCTTTGAAAAAAAATACACTTCCTCCTTTCAGTGGCAAAACGGACTTGCAATTGACAGTAGTTCTCCTGGAGACCCCCAGTGAGAAATTTGTGTACATAAGGTTGGCTTAATAATTTCAAGCTATTCTCTGTGGTCAGTTTCCATCTTAAATAAAGGGAATTATATTGCTGGATCTCTGTGTTCTGTTCTGGGATTTTCTTTGTTGATGTTTCCTGCATTAAAAATATCTTAAAGCAGAATTATTGTGCTAGTCCACTCGTAATCAATGAGAGATCAGACCTCAAATGCTAAAGGCATACTTTCCTTAAGGGCCTTCATGCAGTAGCTGACTATATTTCTTTCTCAGTCTCTTGAAAGACAAAAGGTTCCACCAATAACAATTAAATTCTACGATTTCTTCATCAAATATGCTACCCAGTCATAGTACCATGATAGAATTACTACTATCTTGCAAATCCAGCCTTACCAGGCCTAAACATTTAGAAAGCTAAAAGTTTTTTGCCCACCTATTGGGCATTTAGGGTGATCTCCTCTTGATGCAAGGATTGACACCTATCCCTTAAATACTTGTACTGGAGTGGAAGGCGTGCATTCTGTATGGATGTAACTGTGTTGAGGCTGAGAGGGTGTTTGTGTATCATGAATGGGTAAGTATTATTGAAGAAACATGTTACAAGAAGAAAAAAAATGGTTTCTTCTTCAAATATGTTATCCAATCAAAATACCTTAGGAGAATTGGTAAGAGGGCAAAAGAGTTGCATCCCATACCCCAGAGAAGCCATCTCTGGTCCCCTGAGGTATATGAGACAGATTCTGGATAAACCGACTGGAGAATAGGCTCGATATGTTGAGAAGTGGCTTTGAAAGGGAAAATGTTCCCACCCTCATATCCAGTGGATGTTGTGAAGCCACATCCTTATGAAGCCATCATTTGACCCGTGATGGTAACCTGTTGCACCACAGTTATAGGTCCCACTAGGTCAAGTTGAACCTTTTGGGATTATTTTCAGTTAGGCATCTAGCTGTGAGAGGGAGGTAATGTATTTGACAGAAAGAAATGTGTGTTGGAAAGTATGTCTCTTGGAGAATTCTTACCCAATCACATTGCGAATAATTCATCCCAGACCTCCACACAAATATGAGAATCATTGATTTATTTCTGGTTCTTAAACTGTGGTACATCTGGGTTTTTTTTAAGTCAGGCACCTAGCTGTGACAGTTTGGTAATTATAATAGAATCTTGGAAGAGTTTTGTCCCATAGGTACTATTTTTTTTGTCGTATGGTATATCAATTGGAAAGACAAATTTTTCATCTTCCCAGGATGGCTGGATTGAGGAGATTCTGAAAGTTTTCACCTAACAATAATGTGATAGGGTAAATATTCTCAAAAAGACAATTTACAGTAACAAATTTCTGTTCATATTGGTTTAAATGATGCTGATTGGCCATCAAATATGGCTACCATTACTAAAAATAGAAACACCTTTAAATGACCTCTCCTCAAAAAATGCTAAACAGAATTTAATTAAATGCATTCTGGCATACAGCTTTAAGTTTTTACAGAAATTATGTGGATCCACAAACATTTAGCTGCCCTCTCCAAAGACAGATGACATTTAAATAACTTGTTAAAATCACTGAATAGAGTTTTACCAGATTTGAGAGAAACCATTCTCATTTATTGGCCTTCTAAATTTTATAAATGATGCAGATCAGCTATCAGATTTGGCTGCCTTTACTAAAAATAGAAAATCGTGTAATGACATTTCTTGGAAAACTGGATAAGAGAAGCTGACCAGGGTGATGGCACAAGACCATTATAGTTGGCACAAATAATTGTGATCTACCATCAAACAATGCTGCTGTTAGCCCCCAGAAATTTAGAAAAAACTTTCAGAGTTGGAAAGACTTCTTATCCAACTACCTGGGCATTTGGTTTTAGGTACTATATATGTCCTTTCAAACCTGCTTGCATATATATCAACTAACTCTGAAAAAGGTTAATTTACAGTGAGACAAGAAAGTAGTGCAGAGCAAAATGATCAGTGATCAGTATTTGAGTTAAGATGATGAGAGATATCAAAATTGTAGATGTTAAACCAGAAGTAAGCATAAAAGCTGCATTTTCCATATGGTTTCCTTTGTTATCACTATTGCCCTTTTCCCTCCTCTTTTAAATGCATAAGTGCCCCCCCCCCCCGCACACACACATACACAGGATTTACATCCAAGAGGTGAATAAAAAATTCCCAAAACTATTATCTTGGGTTTTGCATTTATCAGACATGCTTTTCTCCTGTAACTTGATACATTGTGGCATCATTTTAGTAACACTGTATAGTTCAGACTACTAAGCTTTGCCATTCCACCATTTTCTTTTGTTTTCTATTATTTTTGTCTTAATTAAAATGTTTTTGTCTTTGGAAATTCAGCAGTTATAAGATTTACTTACTTTGCCCAAACTGTGTTTTTGTGGGTGCCTTTAGTTATGGGCAGGTAAAATCACATCACACCACATATTCTTGACAAAGCATGCAAATAAATATATAAAATATAAAACTAGCCTGATTGTGTAAGAATGGAATGGTTTCTTGCAGATAATTCAGAATGTAAGCCAAATATCTGATGATTGTGTTGTTTTTTTAATTTTTAAATGAACTTAATGGTTGCAATTTGCATCAGGGAACTGTTTTATCAAGAATATTCTTGTTTCTGAGTTTACAACATCTAGAATTCGGCAGGTAGTTGCAAAATAAACTAATAAAAATGAAAACATTTTTTATTACAATCAGAATAGCAAGCCTCTTAACTTATTCAGCCCCAATCCCCAATCCCGCCTGTAGGCGTGATGAAGCTGTACCCTACTTACAAGCTCTGCAGCATCAAGGTTATTTAAGATCTACCAAAGTGGGTGGTATTACAAAAAAGCAGACAGATATAGCTCTACAATGATACCAAATAATCTGGATGTTCTAGTTGCACTACAAAATATAGAGGAAAAAGCTAATTTTTTGGACCTGGTTTTTTTAGACCCAAAATTTGCTCGTGGTCGGAATCTGATTTTGTGTTCGGATTTTAGACCTTCAGATCTAAGGCAGACTGGTCTGAACTGCACACAGACAGGTGAACCTTTGCAAAAACTAAGATAAGGTTTGGCATTTGGATTAAAGAGTGGTCTCCATACGAAAATGATGGGTCCATTAAGCCAAGAAACAAAAACAAAAAGAATAAATTTTAAAAATTCCAAATTTTACCCTTCTGCTCATGCGCAAGCAAAATAACCAGTGGAAAATGATGTTTCTAATACAACTAGGCATTAGTTGAATGGAAAATCTGTTGAAAGTCGATGTATTAGGATGTATTCAGAAGTAGCCCCCAAAATGTCTTTCCTACTTGCATTTCAGGCGAAAACAACAAAAACCTCAGGGCTGAATGAGTTAAATATTGGCTTTATCAGAAAAGTTCTGCACCACGTTATTTACCTTTTGAGATCTTGCAGTCATGAAACTCGAGTCATAACTCATTTGCAATGAGTCTTTAATTTGTTTTCCTTTGCAATCTACTAAATACTGATTTAACATAGTACATTTTTGCCAGTTATTTTCTGAAGAAATAAGTCTTGATTTCTTTTATTCAACCTGAAAAAAACTATGCTTGCAGTCATCAATAACTATCACCAATTTAAGAGTCCCAGAAATTTGTATTGCCCCTGGAGATCATGGCATAGTCATTGATAACATGAAATATGGAAAGTTAAATCTATTTGAATACATTTTAAAGACATGAATAAAAGAATTCTTCCACAACTTATATTAGGATTCATGAAAATATATGAACAAGCTTAGAAAATCATTCTTTTTCTCTCTTTTGTTATCAAGATTCAGCAGTTCCAACAGGAATTGAAGCAGCACAAAGTCAAATCCAGACAGTCACCATCAGTTGTTGGAACAAAGGAAGAACTTCAGCAGTTAAAGAAACAAACAGAAGACATGCAAGGATTTTGCTTAGAAATTAAGGACACTCTTAAGGTAGGCATTTTAATTTCATCTTAAATTCCAGTCAAGTGTGAATTTAGCTACGTCAATCAAATGGCAAGAGAAAGATGACTGCAGTGACTTAAACTTCAGCTAATGGCAGTTTACCACAAACAAAAATGCCATACCCAGGCATAATTACACAATTCTGGCAGGCAATAGGTATTGATTCCTATTGCTTACACACAAACATGCAGTGCCTGATATAGGCATAATTGCATAACACTAGCTGGCAATAGGTATTGATTCTTATTGCTTACACACAGACATGCAGTGCCTGATATAGGCATAATTGCATAACACTAGCTGGCAATAGGTATTCTTTCCTATTGCTTATACACAAACAAGCAATGCCAGACACGTGCATAATTGAACAGCACTGTCAGGCAGTAGGGAGATATTCTTATAGCTTATAAACAGTATTATGTTGGTGCCATGTTTGAACTGTAGTGTTTAAACATCTGGTAAATATACATCAATTTCCTGCCTATTATCAGATGTTATGACTGAGTCAGACATTGATTATTCACATGATATAGGAATCAATTTCCTGCCTATTATCAGATGTTATGACTGAGTCAGACATTGATTGTTCACATGATATAGGCATCAATTTCCTGCAAATTGTCAGGCTGAGTGGTCTAAAGCGCTCTCCATTACGGATCACTGCCATCTCACCTCTGTCTGTGTGGGTTCGAGTCTAGGATTTGGCTAACGTGGGTATGTGAGAAAGCTTGCCAGTAGCTTCTCATGGGTTGGTGGTTCTTCCCTGGGTTTTCCCGGGTTCTTCCTCCACCATTAATACTGGCCGCCATACATAGCCTATCGTGTGCTGAAATATGGCGTTAAACCCCACAACAACAACAACAGCATATTGTCAGATGTTATGAATGAGTCAGACATTGATTCTTCACACCATTTCAATCCTATTAGTATTTGCCATACATGAACAATATTTATTGATGTCCAGAGCATTTTACATTATTGATCACCTCCACCTCTTTTTTTCTCTGATTACAATTCTGTAACCTTGCAGTAACTTAGTTCTACATGAGTTACCATTTAGGATGCAAAGAAGTCATATTGTTCTGGGGGTCAAAAGATAAGTAGTTTGTATCAGTTAGATTTAATGGCTTTTTAAACACATTATTGACTAGATCATGCTGAGAAATTGGCAACAAAATGGGCTGGCCTCGGTGGGTAACAAATGCAGGAACCATGGATTATGAGTTCTGTGCTCTGCCAACTAATCTACAAATGCTTCCTGGTTAAAATATAAAATGTCAGTTAAACTTTGACCAACTAAGGCAAAATGGTTTGTGCACATTTGCTTGAGTTCTGTGCTACATCCTGTGCTAAGCTTCACTAATATGTTTACTGAAGAAAAAGGTAATTCAAAAAAGCAAATGAAGTTAAGGGTCTAAAAAGTCAGAAGTCAAAGTCATTGTGTCCCAGCAAAGAACAATGCCTTCCTTGTGATAACTTGAGATTTGTTGATATAGCCTTGACTAAGTGTAATTGTGTTTTTCATTTGAATTTGGATATTATCCTCCTGGAACTATTTCACTTAGTAATGCTTAACAATCCTGCCTCCAAAGATGGCAGTATTGTTTGTTTCATTCAGAAAAATGGAAGTAAGATCTAAAAGGCATTAATTTCTGTCATTTTAAAGGTGACAACTATTGATAATTATTAATCAATACATGTAGATGGGGAGAACAGGATGTGTGTTATCAATTGTTTTCCCTTTGTTGTCAGTAGAAATGATTTACTAAGATCTCTCAAGAGGATGTTGGCATGGACAGTCTCAACTGACTGCATGCTTTTATAAAGTCTTAGTAATATGTGACTGCATATTTTTACATAAACTCATAACATGTTAAAACTTAAGACAATATTTGATTGAGTTTCTGGACTGAGAACATTCTCCAAAAGTAAGTGGAACAAATTATGGCAGGTGCTGTGTAGCTTTTTAAGTTAATTCTGAGGTGAAGGTAAATGACACCAAGAAAGTAACTTCCCATGTTTCCTGAAGTGATAGAATATAGCACATGGTATATTGCGAATTCCAGCTGACCATTTCTGGTATCAGGCTTGTTTGAAGAGAATTATGCCAAAAGCATTAGATTTAGATCCAGAAATTAAGTTAGAGCCAATGCATACTACATATGCCTCGGTTCAGCAAGTACTGTGATAACCCATATTATGGTGAGTGGCACAGGTGTCCATAACAACAGTATCACATTTATAGTGCAGGATAATCAATCACAGAATTAGCTGCATGATGAAAAAATTCCAAGCATTTGTCAGTATCTGTTGCTTGCATATAAGCATCACCATCCAGATCTCACATCTTATTCAGAATGTAAAACACTGCACATTATTTCCAACAAATCTCAGCTGTTGGCTTTCCCGCTGAGTGAATAAGCATGTCTTGGTATCAATGAGTCTCACACAAAAAATCAACTGTCAACGAATATTGGTTCACATTTTGCAAGATAAATAATCTAAAAACCTGAATGAAATTAATGTCCCTTGAAAATCCAGTATGGTTGCTACATATTTTGAAAATCATGTTATCACAACTATTTCCGAACAGGTGATCATATCAGCATAGGCTTTTTAAGAAAAAATTGTTTGATGCTGGATGGTCCTAAATGAAAATAATGCTGATCTGATATTCAGTATGTTTGTATTGACATTGGGTAGTTGCAGTCCATAACTGTTGTCATTTAGTATAGTTGTATTGACATTGGGTAGTTGGAGTCCATAACTGTTGTCATTTAGTATAGTTGTATTGTCATTGGGTAGTTGCAGTCCATAACTGCTGACATTTAGTATAGTTGTATTGTCATTGGGTAGTTGCAGTCCATAACTGCTGACATTTAGTATAGTTGTATTGACATTGGGTAGTTGTAGTCCATAACTGCTGACATTTAGTATAGTTGTATTGACATTGGGTAATTGCAGTCCATAACTGCTGACATTTAGTATAGTTGTATTGACATTGGGTAGTTGCAGTCCATAACTGCTGACATTTAGTATAGTTGTATTGACATTGGGTAGTTGCAGTCCATAACTGCTGACATTTAGTATAGTTGTATTGACATTGGGTAGTTGCAGTCCATAACTGCTGACACTTAGTATAGTTGTATTGACATTGGGTAGTTGCAGTCCATAACTGCTGACATTTAGTGTAGTTGTATTGACATTGGGTAGTTGCAGTCCATAACAGCTAGCATTTACTATGGTTTTATTGACATTGGGTAGTTGTGGTACATACCTGCTGACATTTAGTGTAGTTGTATTGGTATTTGGTTGTTGGGATCCGTAACAGCTAGCATTCAGTATGGTTGTATTGACATTGGGTAGTTGTGATACATAACTGCTAGCATTCACCATGGTTGTATTGACATTTGGTAGCTGGGGTACATAACTACTGGTATTTGGTTGTTGTTGTAGGGTTTAATGCCATTTTTCAGCACAATATAGGCTATACATGGAGGCCAGTATAAATTGTGGAGGAAGAACTGAGGAAAACCCCCCAAAAATCCACCGACCCATGAGAAGCTACTGGCAACTGGCATTTGGTATGGTTATATTGAAATTAGGTAGTTGGGTTCCATAACTGCTGACAGCACTAGAAATCAGATAGAGTTAGAATGCCCTACATATGGGATTGTTGCTGTGCAACAGGCAAGATATAGTGTGCAGTTCAGCCATTTTCTCAACAGGTATATCTTTACAAATCTTTGTTTTTTTTTAGAGTAACAGACATTGAAAGAGACAAACATTCAAACAAGCAAAAATGTAGGTTGAAGTGAAAAATCTTTTTTTAATCCTATTTATATACCACAAAAACTTTGTCTTTGACAGTGTAATGACTATTACCTAATATATAATTTTCTTGAATATCAGCAGAACACTTAAAGCTGAAATTAAACAATAAAGTTAGCTTTTCTCTCTCTCTCTTTCTGTACTAGATAGGTCATAGGGGAATTTTGTGTTTACATCAGTGCTTCTCTGTTGCTATTTTTAGTGTGAGTGCTAACAACAAGATCATCTTTCTCACAGAACAATCTAGATCAAAATTATGAACAATCTGTCGTTTTTTAAACTGGCATCTCAGTAATTAGTAAGGGATTAATTGTGTGTTCCTGCTTCATCATATCTATTACAACCTGCAATCAAAACAATACAATCAAAACAATGCGAGTTCTGCAGTTCCAGAAAGACAGCTTCATGGAAACGTCGTATTATGATCTTGTAACACAGTGGCAGCCTTGATAGGATAGAGGTTGTCTGTGATCAGATAGTAGGCATGCTATCCTAATAGGCACTCAGAAGAACACTGAAGAAAAACTTTCTTAAATGATGCTTATTTTATCCATCTTTAAATTCAGGATCAAAATAAAGAAATGAAGGACATGAAAATCCAGTGTTTGGACATGTTTGCCATGATGGAGGAATGTAGGGTACGTGAACAAAGGAGCAGTGACCCAAAATACTTCCAGTTGTTAAAGAGCCACGCACTGGATCCAGGCAGCACTGATCGACTGGAAAAGCTTCGGGCTCAATTTCAGGCCCTGGACCTTGGTATTCAGGAGGTCAACCTTGTCCTGGACATGCAGTGGGAAGAATATCAAAATCAGAAGAAGAAACAGTCTAACAGGTATAGTATTTTCGAGGAAAGGAAAATGAGGAGGAGGAGGTGGTGGTGTTTGTTGTTGTTGATAATAAGCAAGAGGATTTAACAATGAAATGAAGACGAATATGGCAATTTAACAAAGATGCTGACAATATGGTAATTTAACAAAGTTGCTGACAAATATGATTGTTAACAAAGGTGACAGATATGCTAATTTAACAAAAATGAAGACAAATAGGATGATTTAGGAAAGGTGATGTCAGCTACGGTAATTTAACAAAAACGAAGACAGATTTTGTAATTTAATAAAGGTGATGTCAGCTACAGTAATTTAACAAAAATGAAGACAGATAGGATGATTTAAGAAAGGTGATGTCAGCTGTGCTAATTTAACAAAAATGAAGACAAATAGGATAATTTAAGAAATGTGATGTCAGCTATGGTAATTTAACAAAAATGAAGACAAATTTTATAATTTAATAAAGGTGATGTCAGCTATGGTAATTTAACAAAAACGAAGACAAATTTTGTAATTTAAGAAAGGTGATGTCAGTTATGGTAATTTAACAGAAATGAAGGCAAATATGGTAATTTAACAAAAATGAAGACAAATATGGTAATTTAACAGAAATGAAGACATATGGTAATATAACACAGATGAAGTCAAATAAGATAATTTAAGAAAGATGATGATAGATATGCTAATTTATAAAGATGACAAATATGTTAATTTAACCAAGATTAAGACAAATATGGTCATTTAACAGATATTAAGACAAATATGGTAATTTAACAGAAATTAAAACAAATATGGTAATTTAACAAAATAAAACAAATTGGTAATTTAAGAAATAAAAAAAATAAAAACAATTTGATAATGAGGTTGATAGTGAGATTGATGAGGCATATTTGGTAATGCACTTCAAATCCAAATATTTGGGTGTCACTAAATTCTTGCCAGTTTGTAAGTTCATCATATTTATGAAATAAAATCTTTTGTGAAAGATACTGTTTTGCAAAACACATCTTGAATAACAATTTTGCAATTTTTACAGCCAAACCTGGTTATCTCAGTTATGTAAAAATATTGACATAACTGGGTCCAGAGAGATCAGGGTTCATAAAAACTGGTAACTTAATTGGAACATTGCAGACCAACAGGTCATAGTTTTGAAATTAATTATTGCTTTACTTGTATAGAGTTTTACTTTAGTAACAAGTGTTGTGATTTCATAACATTTTAGACAGAATTCAGACTCCAGCTGTGCATAGCAGACAACACAAAAAGAATAGTGTTGTTAATAATTATCTGTGTGTATATGTATGTGCACTTTATGAAATAAAGGTATGATATTCATTCTGTTTTCTCTCTTAATTCCACATTCAATGTATATTATGCATATTGAACATATCATAGTTTTAGTAGTGCTCAGTAAATAAGATAACCTTATCTTTTGAAGAAATAAAAGAACAATATGAACTTACCAAAACCTGACCACCTCTAGGTAAGCAACATGGATTCGCTTGTGTCGTTACTGACAAGAAATAAATATGATACACATGTATCTGCAGCTGCCATAAATCTTAACTAAAGATATTTAATAGAAATCGATACGCTGTAATGTCTCCCTATTGTCATATTCTTTTTGTTCTTCATGTTTTCTGATTTTTGAAAATTATTATAGTAGCCGCTTACCAGCATGCCTAATAAACTTAAACTTAATGTTACATTGAGTCATACCTGCATGAAATTGATAGGAAAATGATTTAATTTCTGATAAATTGTAAGTATTGTAATTCTTATGTATTTAATCTGCTGACAGATGATACAAAACTAAAGCATTGATGATATTTGACCTGGTACTGCCATTTGCTTTGCTAGTCACATGACTACACAAATCTCGCAGCCTACATGTCAGTGACATCAGAGGTCCAATAGTCATGTGATATTAACAATAAACCCCTTTAAAATATTGTAAAAAATACAAAAATATTAAAGTCACATAGTTTTTGTAAAAGAGCAAAAAAGGACACAATTCTTAATATATTATTCTGAGAACAGATTCCTGTTGTTTTGCAGCAATTTGGAGAAAGATTCATCAAGAATAGAGGAGGTGCCATTGATGGTTTTGATGTATGACGTTACTACAGCATTGACATGTACTCTTTACAAAAAGTTGATGCACATTGTTCAGTGGTATTGTCTATATGTAGGACAGTACTTCTTTAAAGTATTTTCCTTTGTTAGCGTTGACGTGTGACTGGTAGCAAAACATCAGTGCTCAAAATTGTACATGAACATGATTTTGTTTTTGCTGATCATTTTTAGTAAAATGTCTGAGATAGATAAAATTAGCACTTTGTCAAAATAAGCGGGTTCACATGTCACTTCGGACCGAAATATATGCCCAATATAACGAGTCAATAATGACATAACAGGGGTCAAGATAAGCAAGGTAAATATTAACGTAACAAAGAAGATTTTTTGGGGATTAGGCCAAAATGCTCGACATACATGGGTTCTTGATATAACCAAGGTTGAGATAAGTGGGTTTGACTACTTTTTTGTGTGCAAATTTAGTTTTCTTTACAACATATTTAAAATTATATGAATGTGAAAAAGTTACGATTAACAGTCATCTACAACTGCAACTTATCTACAACTGCAACTCCTCTTTCAGAATTCAGACTCCAACCAGTGATGCTGTCTACAGAGCCCTTAAATCTAATCGCAGCATTCTGCAAGCCCAGAAAAGTCGACTTATGGAACTAGAAGAACAGCTAAAAAACATGAAGATTTACAATAAGCCTCGTTCAAATGTTGTCATCACACAAAGCCCCATACGTCTCAACAATAAGAACAGAGGGTAGTTTCTTTTACTTTTAATTTTTTTAATGCTTTCTTGCATGTCTTTATGCCAGGTTCCGGCAAGAAGTATCTTTTGATTTCTATATTCTTAAAAATATTTGTAATACAACACTCTGCAATCAGAGCAGCCAGAAAAACATTAGTATGATAATAGCAGTTTTATAGGTTTTTTTTTACTGATCTAAGTTATAGCCTTCTACTCCCCCCATAACTGTGTCCTCATATCACATGACTGTGTCCTCATAATATCACATGACTGTGTCCTCATAATATCACATGACTGTGTCCTTATATCACATGACTGTGTCCTCATAATATCACATGACTGTGTCCTCATAATATCACATGACTGTGTCCTTATATCACATGACTGTGTCCTCATAATATCACATGACTGTGTCCTTATATCACATGACTGTGTCCTTATATCACATGACTGTGTCCTCATAATATCACATGACTGTGTCCTTGTATCACATGACTGTGTCCTTATATCACATGACTGTGTCCTCAATATCACATGACTGTCCTTATATCACATGACTGTGTCCTCATAATATCACATGACTGTGTCCTTATATCACATGACTGTGTCCTCATAATATCACATGACTGTGTCCTTATATCACATGACTGTGTCCTTATATCACATGCACATGTCCACGTGCGAATATTACCAAAAGGTGTCCCAGCAAGAGGAAAGCCATGTGGGACGTCAACTTGCATCACTAATCAACAAAACCACTATTATTCTACTATTCATTACATGTCTGTTGATATGGTAAGTACAGCACACAAGTTCATATACAATTACAGATACAATGAAGTGATTCTTGGATTTCTTTATTGTACAACCAGGTAGAGGAATCAGAGTGGAGAAAATTCTCTGATTGTTTTTCTGTTTCAACTTAACAAGTATTATGTCAGAAACAAAACTGAACGTTTGAATTTTTGGGAACCTTCTTCTTTTTTCTAGGTCATCAGTTTTGCGAAAAAAGTATTACAGAAAGAGATTTTCTTTGTCAAGTGTATTTAAAGACAGAAAGAGATTTGCTGTGTCAAGTGTATTTAAAGACAAAAGCAGATTTGCTATGTCAAGTTTATTTAAAGACAGAAACAGATTTGCTTTGTCAAGTTTATTTAAAGACAGAAAAAGATTTGCTATGTCAAGTTTATCTAAAGCCTTTAAGAGATAAGACATGGCTATTAAATTGATGATATAGAATAGTCAGTCTTTGAAATACCATGACTCAGCTCCCATCCTGACTCTTCTGTTAACTTTGACTAGATTTGTATTTAGGTAGGAAATAAATCATTTATGTTTTCTTTGCTTGCAACAGTCATATCAACACCTGAATAATATGGTAATAAATTATATTTTTTAAAATTACATTTAATGCTGTATGTGCTGCTATTTCTAACGAGGTGGCCAAATTAGTACACATGCATTCACGATCTCCATCAATGACAAAGACCATGTGATAAAAGGGGGTTACATTAGAATCAAGTTTTGTTTACTCTTTTTATGTAAAGAAAGCATTTTATATATACACTGGAATGTATCTATAAAGGACACGTAAGCAACCAAAACAATTTGTTATTTATCAGTGGCTGTCCATTATATAAAAGTTACCATTATGACAAATATGACAAGGGATCCATAAATGTTCTCCTTTATTGACAAGTGTCTTATATATGATTAGTTAAATGTATCAAAAATATAAAAGGGATATATAACCATTGTTCATTATGGACAGATGTCCTTATGTACTTGTTAAAGTAAGCATAAATGCTAGGGAAGGGACATATAAATATTGTCCTATATGAGCACTTGTCCTTTATATCAAGGTTAAATACAAAGGACCTGTATCTGTGGTCCTTCATGGAGTCATTCTTAATATAAAGCTTAAAGTTAACATAAATACTATAGAAGGGAGATATAAACATTGTCATTATGGAATGTGTTGTTTTCATTGTTTGTATATATCTATCTACAATATAAAGCATTTTAAAAATCCATGAAATTTTGTGTTTTTTTTTTTTTTTTTCAGGGAAAGTGAATTATCATCACTGGCTGACTCACTATTGTACAGTGATGAGATTTCACAAAGTTCTGTCAACCATAAATCAGGACCACGCCCTGACAAGGTGGCACAACTTCGTGAACATCTGTCTCGTAGATCTGTACCCATTGTCAAGTCCACAAAACCAGGTATGGATAGTATTACCTGTTTGTGATTTAGATTTTTAAAATAGCTTTTTAAATTTTTTTCAGTCATATCACTAGGATGTCTGCAGTGTGGCAGTTTATAGTGATGTCTAGCACAAGGGGCATCATGCTGCAGACATGTAGCATCATATCCTACCCAGTCATGTTATCCTGACACCAGCCTGACCAGTTATAATACTAACCTCTTAGGGGGTACTCACCAGTTAATATGTACTTTTGAGAGAGTGACGTGTGTAAGGTGAAGTAGTTCGCATTTAAAACATGCACAGTGGAGAGAATGTTGGCATACCTCTATGCTACATTAATGTAATGTGGATGATATTTCTTTTGGATATTGTACTTTTGCAAATTTTACATGATTTAAGCACATCTGCTAACTAAAATGACTGCTCCCTTGTGTTAAAAAATCAGCCTGAATTAGTCTAAAGTACACTATACATAGCAGCTATTAAAATAGGGAAAATGAATTTTGCCAGACTAGACAATACCAGCTTCTGAAAGTGCAATGAATGAATTACCAAATATATAAAATGTAAAAAACGTTATCAGCTCTTTTTTGTACAATTTACCTCTGAAGTTCAGGAAGTGAAAATAACCAAGTAGAGCTAGCACTTTTTTGAAAGATGCACATCTGAAGTAAGGCCAAGCTGTATACTCTATAACCCTTAGTACACCCATCAATCATACACCAAAATAAAGGGAATTAAAGGTTCTTTGCATTATACCTAAGATATACAAGGTGTTTTTTAAATAGCCAGTATAACCAGTGAGGAAAGCTGGGGAAATTCATTTTCTTTAAAATCCTAACCCTGTGCAAAATACGAAACTGTAGAGCGCCACCTTAATGCTGAGTGCCAAATAAGATAGCTGTTAGTACTATTTGTATGCCTTTGGTATGACTCGGCCAGGTTTTAAACCTGCTACCTAATGCATCTGAGGCAGATGCTCTTACCACTTAGGCTACAGGAGCAGTCAGCGTTACATATAATGGGAAGATTGTGTAAAGCTTTCTCTGTATTGAAACCATGGGCAATCCAAAAATTCAAAATGGAGAAGACTTTTTCTTTTATTCATTTTTTATGAATGTGCTCGTGGTCATGCATATATGTGTGTGTGTGTGTGTGTGGTCATGCATGTGTGTGTGTGCGTGTGTATGTGTGTGTGTGAGAGAGATGGGGGGAGAAGAGACAGACATACTGAGAAAAAGATACATATGTAATGTATATGTATGGATGTATGTATGTATGGATGGATGCATGCATGCATGCATGCATGCATGTATGCATGTACACTACCTCAGCACAATAATGACTGTATAGTACAAACTAAAAGTAAAGTGTGACAATATGATTGGTGATTACAGAAAACCTATCTATGTCTCGGATACTGGCTGATGAAAGACAGTTGCAGACCACAAAGAGGAATGGACACCCCTCATCAGGTAACTCCTTGAGCTGTTTCAACCCAGATTACTTAAATCCATTATTTGTACATGTTGTCTATCAAACTTTCCACAAAAATATGGAGTGTAAAGCAAGGTATCAGTTTTATCAACCGTGCTGAAGTATTCATGCTATAGTTCTTCCCATTCATTACTAGTCTGATCTAGAAGTTTTAATATCACAGTTGGTTGTAAAGGATTTAAACATGCTTTGGATGGGTTTCATACCTGCCATAGCATGTGAAAAATGATATATTAAACACCCCACCCCCAACACAATTGTGTTTGAAGAAATGATTTTTTAATTATCTTTGGAAGAGGGGTATCCCAGACATATTTTTTTTACCCCTATACAAGTCTGAAGCATGTAGTTAGTATAAACAGTAAACAGTAAATGTGCCCTTGTAAAACTATCCTTGTATTATAAGGCTGATTAATAACATTGTCAAGTTAAAGGTAAGGCAGTCAATGATAAACAATCATCCTTTCACAAATTACTTAATTAGCTGAGAATAGCCAGGATGATGCTGTGTCAAATCCTTCAACCACTGGTGTGGGAGAGCTGATTAGGCTAATTTGCATAGGTAAAGTTCACAAAGTGGAACAGCCCATTTTGTTTGAGTTAGGTATAGTCATAAAGGTGTGTGTCAAGAACAGTCCATTTTGTTTGAGTAAGGTATCGTCATAGAGATGTGTGTCGAAGAACAGCTCATTTTGTTTGAGTTACATATGGTCATAGAGATGTGTGTCCAAAAACAGTCCATTTTGTTTGAGTTAGGTATAGTCATAGAGATGTGTGTCAGAGAACAGCCCATTTTGTTTGAGTTACGTATGGTCATAGAGATGTGTGTCAGAGAACAGACCATTTTGTTTGAGTTAGGTATAGTCATAGAGATGTGTGTCAGAGAACAGCCCATTTTGTTTGAGTTAGGTATAGTCATAAAGATGTGTGTCGAAGAACAACTCATTTTGTTTGAGTTAGGTATAGTCATAGAGGTGTGTGTCAAGAACAGCCCATTTTGTTTGAGTTAGGTATAGTCATAGAGATGTGTGTCGAAGAACAGCTCATTTTGTTTGAGTTAGGTATAGTCATAGAGGTGCGTGTCAAGAACAGTCCATTTTGTTTCAGTAAGGTATAGTCATAGAGATGTGCGTCACAGAACAGTCCATTTTGTTTGAGTTACGTATGGTCATAGAGATGTGTGTCAGAGAACAGCCCATTTTGTTTGAGTTAGGTATAGTCATAGAGATGTGTGTCGAAGAACAGCTCATTTTGTTTGAGTTAGGTATAATCATAGAGGTGTGTGTCAAGAACAGTCCATTTTGTTTGAGTAAGGTATCGTCATAGAGATGTGTGTCGAAGAACAGCTCATTTTGTTTGAGTTACGTATGGTCATAGAGGTGTGTGTCAAGAACAGTCCATTTTGTTTGAGTAAGGTATTGTCGTAGAGAAGTGTGTCGAAGAACAGCACATTTTGTTTGAGTTAGGTATAGTCATAGAGATGTGTGACAGAGAACAGCCCATTTTGTTTGAGTTAAGTATGGTCATAGAGCTGTGTGTCGAAGAACAGCCCATTTTGTTTTTGAGTTAGGTATCGTCATAGAGATGTGAGTCGAAGAACAGCTCATTTTGTTTGAGTTAGGTATGGTCATAGAGATGTGTGTCGAAGAACAGCTCATTTTGTTTGAGTTAGGTATAATCATAGAGATGTGTGTCAAAGAACAGCCCATTTTGTTTGAGTTAGGTATAGTCATAGAGATGTGTGTCAGAGAACACAAGCTATTATGCATCATTTTCTTGAATGTTATTAAAGATTATGGCAAGTTTGTGATCAGCAGCAACACTTTTTTGAAGCAGGATTTAACTCCATGTATAAAATGAGAAATTATTATTTCGATGGTTGGAATAGTATTCCAGAGTGGTTCATTTTTTATTGGCAAAATGTTGAAATGCTTCTTTAATTTATGAAAAGATGAGCCATCTGCAAACTGAGCATAGTCGAGAAAACTAAATTTCACAATTCCTGGATGGAGTTGGACCTTTTGAAATGCAGCAGCAAGGGAAAGCATTTATTTTTTGCAAACACATACAGACATTTGTCATTTGGAAGAGTATGACATCTGTCATCATAGGAACATGACCTAGTATGTTGCCACTCCCTCGCTGCTATCCAGATCTAGAAAGATCATTTTTCATTCTCAGTCAAATTAAGCAAAATTTTCAGGGAAGTTTAGTACCATCCAGTCTTAGATGAGTGCCAAGATAAATGCAATATTTATATTGCCTTTGAACCCTGCCCCCAGAAACTATTGAAAGCATCAACGACTGTAACTAATTAAGAATATATTCCACTGTGCAATGAATTTTAAAGACAGAAGTTTGGTATATTTTTCTTTTTTTATTTAATATATGTGTGGTTGTGCTTATGTGAGTGGGGGCACATGGGTGTCATAATGCTGCTGGACAGTGTTGCTAAAAGTGTACCACATTTAGTTTGCAGGTATATTATATGCTTTAAAAAAATATGTTATTTGCTCTTTCTTGTTTTTAATCAAATTAAAATTTGGAAAAGAGTTTGCATGAAAAGATAACTTTTTCACAGTTGGATACATTTTAATTCACATAATACATTGACCTCTTTTGGGGACCTCAAAACACTCTTTTAGTCCCCCCGAAACTGCAACAGTATCTGAAAATATTGTGGGTAAGGTGCTGCAGCAGTAAAGAGGTCTTTTATATGATCTGACTGAGGCTTTATTTTGCCTGTTTCCTGCCAAACATGGAAGAGCTTCATTAGTTACAGATTTTGTTGGTTATCTTCCAAGTTGATAACTTTTAATAGATGCTGTGCAACTGGAAAACATTGCTGTAGTAAACACTTTGTTTAGTCTCATTTTATATTTTGGGGGAATCATCATTGCAAATAAGCTTACTGACATTTTACATGTAATTTTATTAGGTAAATTTTTTTTCAGCAGTTGCCTAATCATAACTTGCCATATATACTTGATTGTAAGTGAACTAAACTTTAAGTTGATCCCCATCCCACCGATTTAGGGATACAAAAAACCAAAATTTCTTTGACCCTCCTACAAGTTGGGGTATATTTTGCAAGTCAGATATGTCGGAGGGGTCACTAATCATGAATGAGTTAGAGTTGCACTTTGGAAAAATAATCAAGCCAAACTGGATGGATGATAGATAGAATTATATCATTGAGTGGAATATGTCACAAATAAATTGACAACATACAATTTGTTCTGATACGTTAAGATCCTTAATGCATGACATTTTAACTTCATTTATATGATAAATACATGAATTCAATTACAAGTCACATGCTGGTAAAGAAATAGTTCAGATTCACAATATCCCATAATGTTCATTCCATGCATCTTACGAATAAATAATGAAAGTTAAGTCCCCATTTGTGATTCATAATATCCTATAAATGTCACTTTCTGTTGTCAACTTTTACAAAGTCCAAGAATTCATCCTCATTGTCTGATAAAGTTCTGAAATCTTCCATGACTGTCAAGTCATTGTAACTGTTGTCAGACTCTGTTTTCTTGACATCACTGTAATATGCAGGTGCTTATGTAGAGACTGAGCTTTGGCATGGTAAGTAACACTTTGATCATACAGTCTGTGAAATCTAATAAAGGATGCAACTGAACAAGTGTCAATTGTGTGGCAAGATCAAAGGTTGTTCAGATAAACACCCTCTGTGAATTGGCACTGAGCAGATATCAAACTTTCTCAATCAATCTAATGGACTGTCAACTTTAAAACAATGTGAGTGCTCCATTTATGTGCACTAGCAAAACAAATTGGGAAATATTACATGGGAATTAAATCTAACTTATGGAAAAGGAAAATACAAATTAAATTGAAACTTTTAGTGCATCAGAAAGTGTTTATAAATACAAATATAGGCTGTTTGGACTTGCATGAAAATGGAAGCAATATACTTATTAGTAAACATGCACAATAAACAGCACTGATAGACACTTCACTTTGTGATGGGTATTTTATTTTCTTGAAATATTTTCAAATTATTAAAATTCAAATATTGTGTAATGAATACCTTGATGAAATAGATAAACACAGTGCATACCATCTACACATTTCTGAATGGGAATAGTGACATGAAAGCTTATAAATATTTGAATTTGAAGTATTTTTGTATACTTGAAACATCTAGAATTTCCAACATTTACCCCTTTATTTATTTTAGTTTTTTTTATCAAATGTTGACTTACAAACAAGTATATATGGGTAATAAGTTATGTCAGTTCATTATTAATGAGATACTGTTCATCCAATTAACTGGACTTGTTACCTGTACAGATCTAGTAAAGATATTTTCCATCCAGTTTCTATAAAACTTTGTAAATGGGTTTGTATCATCAAGATAATGGATGGCTACACTTATGAGACTTGCTTATGAATTGTGCCACTATCTTAAGAACAAAGTTTTATCAGGATGTATTAAAAATAAATAAAATCAACATGATATAAAGTTTGGGAGATAGTTTGTCTTGATTGTGTTCTTACAAGACTATGTAACTGTTGTTAGTTAAGTGATTAATTGTCAGTTATGTAAGCTGGTTGAGTAATATCAGGCCTACCCTGGTCTCCGGGGGCCTCGAGTGGCCAAGTGGTCTAAAGCGCTCACCATTCCGGATCACTGCCATCTCACCTCTGTCTGCGTGGGTTCAAGTCCAAGACTTGGCTATCGTGGGTGCATGGGAAAGCTTGTCAGTTGCTTTTTGTGGGTCAGTGGTTCTTCCCTGGGTTTTCCAGGGTTCTTCCTCCACCAATTATACTGGCTGCCATGTATTGCCTATCTTGTGCTGATAAATGGCGTTAAACCCTAGAACACAAAAAAAACAACAGGTCTCCTGTTCTGAAGCAGTCATCTGTAAAAAGGGTAGCTAAGTAAATTGATATTTTAGTAGATCTTGACAGATTTTTGCACAGAAAAGTTCAGCTACAATGCATTATTAAAAGAATTAGTGTCATTATTGCCATTTTTATATAGATGCTTTGTCTTTCGATCTCTTGTCATACAACCTAATTTCTATTTCATAAGGATCCAGGGAATCTAGATCATCCCAAAGACAACAGGTAATCACACCTGCGATTTCACTCAGACAAGAACCAGGCCCCATGGGAAGATTGCTTGTTCCTCACAATCTCTTCATGAAGCCAAATGAAAGCTCAAGTCCTCCTGTTAATTCAAGTAAGTTTCTGTCCTTTGAATAAAGTTTTTTCCTCTCTTCATCTCAACTTTCCTGTATAATACAAATGTTTCAAGCAGATGATGATTTGGACAAATTAACTAAAGATGTGACATTTTTTATATTGTGCTTTCAGACTAAAAGCTAGAGCTTGCAAAAATGGCCAGCATTTGTACTATGTTGGATCATTTATAATACACTGCTGTCTGCAAACAGAATTGGCACATATCTTCTGTCACTTAATGTTTGACAGATCTTGGTTTATGCTGTGTATCTGTGTAGACCATGATTTGCCGATGCACTTTATGCCATCAGATCTGGATCTGTTGCTGCTTGCACTGAAATGTCTAGCAGATTGTTGTTTGTGATGTGTATCTGTGTAGACCATGATTTGCCGATGCAGTTTATGCGAGCAGATCTGGATCTGTTGCTGCTTGCACTGAAATATCTAGCAGATTGTTGTTTATGATGTGTAGCTGTGTAGACATTGATTTGCTAGTGCAGTATGTGTCAGCAGATCAGGGTCTATTGTTGTTTGCACTGAAATGTATGGCAGATTGTTGTTTGTGATGTGTAACTGTGTAGACATCGATTTGCTAGTGCAGTATGTGTCAGCAGATCAGGGTCTATTGTCTGGCAAATTGTTTGTGATATGTGACTGTGTAGACATTGATTTGCTAGTGCAGTATGTGTCAGAAGATAAGGGTCTATTACTACTCACACTTCATTTTCTGGCAGATTGTTCTTTGTGGTGTATAACTGTGTTGACATCCATTTGCTAGTGCAGTATATGTCAGAAGCTCAGGGTCTGTTACTACTCACACTTCACTGACTGGCAGATTATTGTTTGTGATGTGTAACTGTAACATCGATTTGCTAGTGCAGTATGTGTCAGCAGATCAGGGTCTGTTGTTGTTTGCACTGGAATGTCTGGCAGATTGTTGTTTGTGATGTGTAGCTGTGTAGACATTGATTTGCTGGTGCAGTATGTGTCAGCAGATCAGGGTCTACACTACTTTCTTATATCTGGCAGGTCATGATTTATGCTGTGTAAGTGCAAATCATGATCTGGTCTATGCTGCTTGCATTATCCTCAAGTAAATATGCTTACATATGATTGTCATTCAATGTTGTCTCATGGTATTGGACATTTGCATATAATGTCATTTCCTATTGTCTCATGGTATTGGACATTTTACATATTATATCATTCACTATTGTCACCTGGTATTGGACATTTTACATATAATGTCATTCACTATTGTCTCATGGTATTAGACATTTTACATATTATATCATTCACTATTGTCACAATGTATTGGACATTTTCATATAATGTCCTTCACTATTGTCTCATGGTATTGGACATTTTACATATTATATCATTCACTATTGTCACAATGTATTGGACATTTTCATATAATGTCATTCACTATTGTCTCATGGTATTGGACATTTTACATATTATATCATTCACTATTGTCACAATGTATTGGACATTTTCATATGATGTCCTTCACTATTGTCTCATGGATTTGGACATTTTACATATTATATCATTCACTATTGTCACAATGTATTGGACATTTTCATATAATGTCCTTCACTATTGTCTCATGGTATTGGACATTTTACATATAATGTCCTTCACTATAGTCTTATGGTATTGGACATTTTACATATTATATCTTTTACTATTGTCCCATGGTATTGGACATTTTACATATGTCATTCACTATTGTCTCATGGTATTGGACATTTTACATATAATGTCATTCACTATAGTCTTATGGTATTGGACATTTTACATATTATATCTTTTACTATTGTCCCATGGTATTGGACATTTTACATATAATGTCATTCACTATTGTCTCATGGTATTGGACATTTTACATATAATGTCATTCACTATTGTCACAATGTATTGGACATTTTCATATAATGTCCTTCATTATTGTCTCATGGTATTGGACATTTTACATATAATGTCCTTCACTATAGTCTTATGGTATTGGACATTTTACATATTATATCTTTTACTATTGTCCCATGGTATTGGACATTTTACATATAATGTTATTCACTATTGTCTCATATTATTGGACATTTAAATATAATGTCATTCACTATTGTCACAATGTATTGGACATTTTCATATAATGTCCTTCACTATTGTCTCATGGTATTTGGACATTTTACATATAATGTCCTTCAGTATAGTCTTATGGTATTGGACATTTTACATATTATATCTTTTACTATTGTCCCATGGTATTGGACATTTTACATATAATGTCATTCACTATTGTCTCATGGTATTGGACATTTTACATATTATATCTTTTACTATTGTCCCATGGTATTGGACATTTTACATATAATGTCATTCACTATTGTCACAATGTATTGGACATTTTCATATAATGCCCTTCACTATTGTCTCATGGTATTGGACATTTTACATATAATGTCCTTCACTATAGTCTTATGGTATTGGACATTTTACATGTTTTATCTTTTACCATTGTCCCATGGTATTGGACATTTTACATATAATGTCATTCACTATTGTCTCATGGTATTGGACATTTTACATATAATGTCATTCACTATTGTCTCATGGTATTGGACATTTTACATATAATGTCATTCACTATTGTCACAATGTATTGGACATTTTCATATAATGTCCTTCACTATTGTTTCATGGTATTGGACATTTTACATATAATGTCATTCACTATTGTCTCAAGATATTGGACATTTTACATATAATGTAATTCACTATTATCTCTTGGCATTGGACATTTTGTATATAATTCATTCACCTGAATTATTTATTGATATTGGACCGTTTACATATAATTATCATTCACTGTAATTATCTCTTGGTATTGGACATTTAAAGGATAATGAACATGTGAAATATTGAAGTATTGAGCTTCTTAAAAGATTGGTAATTTGACATAACTAAGGGTCTAAGTAATGCAGTGTCACAAAAAATGTATGTTTTTACATAGCTAAGAGTCCAAGATCACTACAAATGGAAAGGTTGGTATGCATCTGCTTGGGCTACTCCTAAGTTGAATACCTATCTCCAAGTAAGGATCATTACACAGAAAGTATGAGAAAGTACTCTGCCACCAGTTGCGTATGAAGTAATAGCTGAAAGAATATTAAAAAATTCATCAGATTTAACAGATTGAAGATCATGGACATATTTATTAAATGTGCCGTGTAACTGGTTATGTTGGTGAGTGAACTTTTTCAGGATGATATGATTATTGAGTTCACATCAGTTTTCAGCAACAAAAAGTCTGTACAGTCTGTTTATGGCAGATCATAAATAGGTAAAGATTTCCAAAGGTCACATATACTTTTCATTCACTTTCTAATTTTCTTTTTTGGGACTTTTGTTTGTTATTATAGTTGTATTTCAAAAAATCATTTAGGTTATTTAATACACGACTGAAGATGCACCCATGTAATTTTATGTCCAATTTCTTGTGGTGCTACAGTACATCTAGCTGCAGAGTGATGTCATATTGACAGCTTAACGCAATAATCATGTCAATTTGAGCACTTAGCATTGATTGCAGAGTGATGTCATATTTACGGTGTAACGTAATAATCATGTCAGTTTGAGCACTTAGCATTGATTTACAAATGTGGACTACTGTTTATACTCACAAGTCAAATCCAACCACAGACAACATAGCTTCTTTTCTGCCTTCCCATAATGTGTCGGACACATTCTCTTGAACCACAGTTAATCCTTTATGGCTTGGTTACCATCTTGGGTAAATGGTTTTTAAAATTACCAACTATTGTAGCTCTAATTTGTTGTTGTTGTTGTTGTTGTTGTTGTGGGGTTTAACACCATTTTTCAGCACACGATAGGCTGTGCATGGCGGCCAGTATTAATGGTGGAGGAAGAATCCTGGAAAACCCTGGGAAGAACCACCGACCCACGAGAAGCTACTGGCAAGCTTTCTCACATACCCACATTGGCTGAATCCTAGACTCGAACCCACGCAGACAGAGGTGAGCTCTAATTTGTAACACTGATTTAGTGTATGACTTCTGTTGTGTTTTCATTTTGCTGATATAAGGTTAAACCTCTATAAGCAGATATTGCATTCTTGTAACAAATACAGCAGTTAATAACTACTGTCAGTGGTGTCATTGAATTATTATATCCACATTTGATTTTGCTGTGTCCAGAGTTTTCATTATTTGGCTTCCATTGTCCAGTTTACAGTCAAGGAGCTCTCAAACATCCTCGAGTGATGCCAGCTCCGAACAAGGCCCCTACAAGCTTCACAGGAGTCCTTGATCAAGTAGGACCTAAACAATTACCAGTTAGACCGCAGACCCAAAGGACCCAGTTTATCACAGGTGTACCCAAAATTCCATCTGTCATTGACATTTTTGTTTTAAAGCCATTCATTACATTCCAGGATCTCTCTCTCCCACACATACTATATTTATGAATTTATAATTTAAAAAATTACATCCAAATTCATTGTTTATTTTTCAAAACGTTTATGTGCATGTCCATGTTGATGGCTTGGGACATACTTGTAGTAAACAATTTATTCTATACTTGTATGATTTCTGTCAGAAAATATATTATGTAATGGTAATTAAAGTTTCAGCTACACATTTTTATAAATTTTATCATGAAAAATTTGATAAATTGGAAAGTCTTTCCACACGAACATCTGCAAGCCAGTGAATAATAAAAGTCACTTTTATGTGAAAATATTGAATAACCTGATGATTTTTATCATTATTCCTCTATTGTTAGAAATGGGGAAAAAAATTGTTAGTAGACATCAGTTTTTTTTAATCTGAGATTTGTGAGCCATTACCTAAATGTTAGGATTGAACATGAACATGAAAGAGATTTACTTAATGTTTTATCACATTGGTAAATGAACTTTCATGGAAAAACTATTAGACAAATTATGGCTAAGTTGTACACAATTATTCAACATGCAGGTGTTGAATGATAGCTAAAGGATATTTCTAAATTATTTGGTCAAAAAGTACAAAATAAAAACATTTATTTTCATGCTTTAGTTGCATTTAACCATCAACCCATGATTCAAAATCACAGATTATGTATTAGCTTTTTTTATTTAAACAACTACCATTGCTTGCCAGTCTTTGGTACTTTAGGTGATAAAAACTACTGCCTTTGTTTACCTGACTTCGGCATATTGGACAATAAAAAAATTATAATTCAGCTAATTTTATCTGATACACTACACAAATCAAATAAGTAACCAATTAAATAGCAGTATTAATATGTCAAATACTGTAGCCAATTAAATAGTAGTATTAATATATCAAATACTGTAACCAATTAAATAGCCATATTAATGTCAAATACTGTAGCCAGTTAAATAGTAGTATTAATATGTTAAATACTGTAACCAATTAAATAGTAGTATTAATATATCAAATACTGTAACCAATTAAATAGCAGTATTAATATGTCAGATACTGTAACCAATTAAATAGTATTAAGATGTCAAATACTGTAGCCAATTAAATAGCAGTATTGATGTCAAATACTGTAACCAATTAAATACTATTAAGATGTCAAATACTGTAGCCAATTAAATAGTAGTATTAATATATCAAATACTGTAGCCAATTAAATAGTAGTATTAATATGTCAAATACTGCAACCAGTTAAATAGTAGTATTAATATATCAAATACTGTAACCAATTAAATAGCAGTATTAATATGTCAAATACTGTAGTCATTTAAATAGTAGTATTAATATATCAAATACTGTAACCAATTAAATAGTAGTATTAATATATCAAATACTGTAACCAATTAAATAGCAGTATTAATATATCAAATACTGTAACCAGTTAAATAGTATTAATATGAAAGAAAGGAATATCATAACAAAGCCTTTGGAATATTTAGTAAATAGGTATTTTTTGAGAGAAATTAAACTCAGTGCTCTAAAAGAGAAACATTTAATCTAAGAATATAATAAACAGTCTTTGCTATGTGTGTTTTATCAGATTGATATGATTACATCTTACTGTTTCACTTATAAGTATCTGATAATTGATGGGTCCACATTAAGATGATCTTGGATGATTTTAAAACAATCTAGCAATTTTCATGGAGGTATTGGCCTTCAATAAACCATTGTTAATGTAAAAATTAAGACCATAGTATATTAGCATAAGTAATGTAAAAATTAAGACCATGGTGTATTAGCATAAGTAATGTAAAAATTAAGACCATAGTGTATTAGAATAAGTAATGTAAAAATTAAGACCATAGTGTATTAGCATAAGTAATGTAAAAATTAAGACCATAGTGTATTAGCATAAGTAATGTAAAAATTAAGACCATAGTGTATTAGCATAAGTAATGTAAAAATTAAGACCATAGTGTATTAGCATAAGTAATGTAAAAATTAAGACCATAGTGTATTAGCATAAGTAATGTAAAAATTAAGACCATAGTGTATTAGCATAAGAAATGTAAAAATTAAGACCATAGTGTATTAGCATAAGTAATGTAAAAATTAAGACCATAGTGTATTAGCATAAGTAATGTAAAAATTAAGACCATAGTGTATTAGCATAAGTAATGTAAAAATTAAGACCATAGTGTATTAGCATAAGTAATGTAAAAATTGAGAATGCTGGAGCTTAGGTTATTTCAAGTGGGAGTGTATGCATAAGTGGTGACGGTATGTCATCTCTAGCTGACTTGTTCCAGGGATGAGAGAAGTAAATGGAATACAGCTTGAAAATATTACTCCACCCTCAGAGGAAGAAGAGGAAGAAGAAGATGAGGAGGAAGATGATGAGGAAGATGAAGACAGTGATGATGAAGAAGAGGAGGATGAGGAAGAAGACCAAGGCTTTGGGCCACAATATAACATGCCAACTGAAACAAAGAAAAGTGTAGGTCAGTATACAAGATATATATCTGACAAAGGCAGAAACTCATGGTTTTATTTCCTAATTGTTTGATTAATGTACATTATGTAGCATAAATTTCCTAATTGCTTGATTAATATACATTATGTAGCATACATTCCAAATTGTTTGATCAATATAGATTATGTAGCATACATTTCCAAATTGTTTGATTAATATACATTATGTAGCATACATTTCCTTAAACAAAATGGAGAGGAGTCAGTATGATGAGGTGTAGAAGTTCAGAGAATTGTGATGCATGAGTACTCCAGCAAATTAATTTAAAGTTGTGCGCATGAAATGTACTCAGTATACAACTTTATTCAGCCATTAACCTTTAAGATGCTTATAGAAATGGTAGAAATATTGTAGCTCTTGTCACAACATGTATTTGTTCATGTATGTTTACACACTGATTTCTGTGGCATGACATGATTTGATGTTAAACTAAATTTGATTCCCACAGTGGGCCCTGTAACAAGCATTTTATCATAGTTTGAACCTTACATCAAGAAAGTTTTACAAATGCGTGTTTTTAATACGGGCTTCCTAGTAGACCCAAAATGGCTGATTCCCAGCGTTGTTCATTCTTAGATGACAGTTTAGTTTTGTTAATACTGGCTGATCATAGTAATGATGGTAATTTATTTTTAAAGTTAGGCACTTTATCAGATGGGAAAGTGTTAATGAAGATATCAGTGAGTAATTTTAATTTAAACAAATGGCATTAAATATGAATCTGAGGTGCATGCTGGATGGACAAAAACAGCATGCTGGTCAATCCCTCATTTCAACAGTATTTCAAAATTTAATCTAGAAATGACAGACAAACAAGCCAAATTAAAATACAGGCAATTTAAAGTAGAGTGCATTTTTCGTTTCTTTTCTCGTCACTATCAATGTGGGATAAGAATAATAATAATAATGAGGACTTTGTATAGCGCCTAATCTTTAGAAGCTCTAAGTGCTTTACAACAGTAGACAACACCTATAACATAAAAAAAACATAATGATATTATTACAAAAAACAAACACAATGAAATTAAAAAACATAATCAACATGCTGAAAATACTAAAACTAGGGAACATTATTAGGTCTTTCAGTTTGTTCTTGCAGTCGAAATAAGTGAGTTTTGAGAGCACTCTTCGATGTGATCACTATGTCTTTGTGTCTAAGTTCAGTGGGCAATTCATTCCACGTTGCTGGACCATGGTATGCAAAAGAACGTTGTCCATATGACTTTGTTTTCATAGTGGGAGTAATGAGTATACGATTGTCAGAAGAGGAGCATAAGTATCTTGCTGGTGTGTACACATGGGTGAGGTCGGATAGGTATGTTGGACTGGAGTCTGTCAGTGAAACGTAGCACAGAGAACAAATTTTGTATTTGATTCTGGATCGAATGGATAGCCAGTATAGGGTACAGAGCAGCAGAGAGGTCTGTTCTGATTGTGGTACTCTAAGTACGATCCGAGCAGCTGTGTTTTGAAGTTTCTGAAGTAGATATTGAGATGAACCAGACAGAATTGAGTTACAATAGTCCAGTCTTGAAAGTACTAATGAACATACAAGTGTTTTAGTGGCATCAACTGAAAGATATTTGCGAATGGAGCTGATGCGTCTCAGCTGAAGATATGCAGCATTGCATATGTTCATGAGATGTTGGTGCACCATGAGAGTACTGTCCAGAGTGACACCTAGGTTTCATACCGACTGTGTGAATTTAATGTTGGAGGTACTGATATTTATTGTTTGAGTTAAAGGATGTGACTGAGAAAGTCTTTGTATTGTGATCAGAATGCCCTCAGTTTTATCATCATTCATCTGCAGCTTATTTCATGTCATCCATGATTTCACATCAGAAATGCACCCTTCTACACCTTGGATGGTAGCATCAACTTCAGTTGGGTGGCTAGATTTGTATATTTGGGTGTCATCAGCGTACAGTTGGTGAGACACTGGATGATGGTCTATGACACTTGAGAGCGACTCAGTGTACAGAATGAAGAGAACAGGTCCAAGAACAGACCCCTGTGGAACACCACAGCATAGATCAACTGGTCTGGAGTGTATTCCATTTGCAGAAACAATTTGTGTCCTGTTGACCAAGTAGGACTTGAACCACAGTAAGGGTGTATCATGAATGCCAAATACATGCTGGAGACAGTGAAGTAATATATCATGGTCTATTTTGTCAAATGCTGCAGACAAATCAAGGAGGGTGAGGACTGTAATCTTTCTACTATCCAAAGCAGAGAGAATGTCATTAACTACTTTTAAAAGAGTAGTTTCAGTACTGTGGCAAGGGCAATATGCAGATTGTACATGGCTAAAAAGTCTTTGAATTCAGATGAGATACAAGCTGGGATAGAACAACCTTTTCTAAGATTTTGTATATGAATGGGAGATGAGAAACTGGGCAGTAGTTCTTTAAATTGTTATGGTTGAGTGTTGGTTTCTTCAGCAGAGGCTTTACAATGGCAATTTTGAAAAATGATGGGAATTCCCCGGATGAGAGAGAGGTATTAATAACATCAGTTAGCGAAGGCAATACTGGATCTAAGCACTCAAGCAGCAGTGATGTTGGAATTGGATCAAGTTCACATGACTTTAGTGCACTCTTCCTCACGATTGTATGTACTAAATCCATAGAGGCAGGTTCAAATGCTGCTAATGGTTGCCGTTGAAATTCTGTATCACAACTGTATGGTGACAATGAGTCAATTGAAATTGTATTGTCAAGCTTATCTCTAATGGTTTGTACTTTGTCACGGATGAAATTTGCAAAAGGTTCGGAAGGTCAACTAGAGAGAAGGTAGTTGGAAGTGGTGTTAATTTGTTCCTTGACATTAGCTTGTTAGTAATCTCGAAGAGCTCTTTGCAGCTGGAACTTTCCATGATCTTAGTACTGTAGTGGGCTGATTTCGCTGCATGGTCCATGTTTGTGACGTCCTTCTTAGCGGCTTCATAGATTTGCTTATGAATAGTGAGTCTGGTGGAAAGCCAAAGCCTCTCAGCTTTACGGCAGTCTCTTTTGGCAGTACGAAGCTGGTCCCTAACACTGCGCTAAAAAACCATATAGCCCTAGCATAAAGGTTACAATAAATCTAATAAATAAGTCTCAAAAAATGAAATTAAGAAGTAAAGATATTTATTTGATCAAAATACCTGTTTGAACAAGTAGACAATGGCATTAATAGGCTCAAAATCCTAATAAGTCATTATGGCATAATAGTAGAGAGTTAATTCAAGAAAGTTGGGCATCGGCAGAGCTTATGTTAGTGAAAAATCTTGTTTTGGAGCAGAAGTATCAGGACAATACCAGTCAGCTATGAAAGGAGGTTCTTAGTACAGAACAGTATTCATACACATATAAGGAACAGATTGAGATCAGAAACAGTGAACAGATTAATGTTTATACAACTAGTCAATAAGGGTCTTACAGAGTGGATCAGGAATAAAGAAAGATGTATATTGAAGTGTTATGTAACTATTGAACCTCCTTCCCCCACTTAATTTATGTGACAAGGGGGGATATCCCCCATTATCAAAAAATCCTTGGAAGCTCGGCAAGTTTTTTAGTAAGTGCATTGTTCTGTCTTGAAAACTGAATTTAAATATGTGGGCATGGATCAGATATATTCAGTCGTACGTGTAACCCCTTCAAGCTGATAAAGTAGGACACTTTTTTTGCGTCTTTTTTTATGTCTCCACTGTGACAGCAGATGGAAGCATATTGTTTTACTGATGTCCATGGATCAGTTGCAGATCCATTTTAGCATGGTAGTAAAAAATATCTTCTTTTGCTGCTCTCCTTGCATCTGTCACATCCATTGTAACATGGATATTAAAACTGTCAAACTTCTTTTGATGCTGTCCATGCATCTGTCATAGATCCATTGTAGCACTATTGCAAAACTGATCAACTTGGAGCCATATTTTCCACACTTAATCCTGGTCATGAACATGCCAGTATGTTGCAATTAACTATTAAGTTGTTATTTCTTATAGAATGTCTATGTTTTATGCAGCCTTTTTTGTTAAATGTGTGTTTTCATCTGTTACTGTTTCATGGAACAGGTTTTGCTGTTTGTAATGGCATCGTTTTTCTCAGCATTCTGTGTTACTGAGCACGAGTTGGTAACATTCCTGTTTGCTACACTCAGATTGGGGAACCTTGGTTGTCCCCATTAAGTATGTTTGTGTAAACATTCAAGTTTCTTCAGTGTAATATTTATGATGAGAAAACTCAGTTGTTTTTAAAGTGCATATGAAATAGTGGTGTATTTGAAAACTTAGTCTGATGAAGCTTGTCAAGTAAATGTATGGTAATGAATTAAAATCAGTATTGTTGTATGTAAATGTATGGTAATGAATTAAAGTCATTATTGTTGTATGTAAATTAAATTGTAATAAATGTAACTATCAGAAAAATAAGAGAGAAAAGTAATACTAAGTTATTCTTTATTTATTTAAAACATACCTAGCATACATTTTTTCTTTCTTTACTTTAATCTCTTCTGACTTTTTTCAAGACTTTATTTTGCAGAAATATCAACACCAACAACATTTGCATATTTCTACACTCATTTCATCTCAAACCAGTATCAAGCAAACCCAGAATATATTATGACTGGAAGAAACCTCTCGACCATTCGTAACACTGTTATATATTACCATCTGTACACACTGATTACCATTGCACAGATCTCTTACAGATCTATGTCTGTGTTGTTTGTTCTGTTGATTATTCCCAATAAACTGCATTGACCCCGATTAACCACTGCATTATGCAATGGTAGATCTGGGACTGTGCAGTTGGCATATGGACTCAACTCATAGGCAGGTGTGATTTTGGATTTTTAATGAAGCTTTAACAATTTTTTAGTCATATTGCTACATTGTCTGCACTGTGGTAGTTGATAATGATATCTAGCACTGTGGCATCATACCACAGACATGTAGTATGATTCCCACCCTGTCACATTATCCTGACACCAGGCTGACCAGCTAGTTAGCATATTGTAATTACTATAGACCACATTGATAGCAGTTAGGATGGTGTCAGTTTATTTTATGTGCTACAGACCACATGGCATCACAGTAAATTATGTACTAGGCAGTTTATTTTATGTGCTACAGACTACATGGCATGACAGTAAATTTTGTGCTAGGTAGCTTATTTTATGTGCAATAGATCACATGGCAGGCAGTTAGGATGGTGCCAGTAAGTTCATTTTATGAGAAAATTATACAATAGAAGTGCTAAATATTTGTCTGCACTGAAAACAGTACGATTTAGAGAGAAAAACAGATGGAGTATACTTCCCAAATGTGAGAAGGCTGATAGGGATTGTTCATGAATTGAAAATGCACAAAATTTATTGGTATTTTTAAGCCCTCTATAAGAGTGTGCTGATCTGACAGAAGTAGTAATTGATGATTAATGTTTTTCAACTCTAGGTCTTAAAAAATGTAACAGAAAGAAATGAAACTGACAAGTTTAATAAAATCTACAAATAATTTATTTCTCATAGTTACAAAGTGAAAATTTTAAGAGAAACAGTATTGTGAATTAAATCCCAAATAATCCTGAATGTCTTATCACAAGCCCAAAATTATGGAATGTTCTGAATGAATTCCATTCATCTTGAAGGTCTTGATATATCACAGTGATATGATCCAGAATGGCTTTGAATGAGTTATATTTATCCCTAAGTGGTATTTTAGTCCCAAAACTCAATGAGCACTTTGCAATTCCAGTGAGCAATGTTTTCAAGTAAACAGCTTGTTTACTTCTTGAGACCATGACAAAAATCAGGTAGGCATAACTCTAATCCTCAATTATGGACATATAAATTCGGCACACAATATAGATATACATAACAAATGAGATTTAACTCTCATCATTCTCTACAAGGAGAGATCATTCTAGTCTGACTTCTTCATAATCAAGCAGATTATTTTGGTGTTTAAAACAAGTGAAAATATGTGGTGCATGCCTGCTTTAGGTTGTAAGGCTGGATTGTGTGGTAGTTGATGTACTCCTAACATATTATACATATAGTAAATTGGCTGCATGTTTTATTTGAGTCTTATTTCAATATTTTATCAATTGTAGATTTTGGCTCAAGCAGGCCAGTATTTGGAGCAGCAACTTTTCCAGGCTTTGTACCTGAGGCTGGTGATGGCACCAAAGCAAAACAAACAAGAGCAGGTCAGTGTAAAATAAAACTTGTCCAAAACAAACAAGAGCCGGTCAGTGTAAAATAAAACTTGTCCAAAACAAACAAGAGCAGGTCAGTGTAAAAAAAAACTTGTCCAAAACAAGAGTTTCATAATTTTATAGCAGATGTCTGGCAAGTGCTATTTTTCAGGCTTTAATCACTTTATTATCCCTGTCAGAACATTCACGCCTTCATGGCATACTGATTAAATCTGCAGACATCTATTTATTTATTCACATCTTGTGATATATTACACAATCTGTAAGTGGTCATTGATAACTTTTGCATATCTTCTGTTAATGCATGACTGCATCTTGGGCTAAGTGACTGATTTATCAGTCAATCAAAATACTTCAAACAAGACAAATTAAGTATGATTAATTAGCAATATTTTAAATGACCTTGTATTGTATACTCACTTTGATTTCAGTACAATGACATGATACAATTAAATTAATGAAATGCAATTTACAGACATAAGTGATAGTTGTCTTTATGAACTGATTAATGATACTTTAATTACTTTAATATGTTGAGGATCAACTTTTATGCGTGATAATGTGTTTGAAGCAAAACAATTAATTAAGGAGTGGTTGGTTTTTAAATTTAAATGCTGGAATGTATGTAGTAATGATCACTTTAAAAGTTGCTGTCAATTGAGCTGATGTTTTACTAAGAGTAAAATGAAATTGCTATAAACAATTTGCAAGAAGGGTAGTAAAGAAGATACAGTGATTGAAAGTGAAAGTGGAGTGGAGGCTGCCACTGAGGCAACTATTTCTCCATTGAGACATAGGCCAGACTTTGTGTAAGTAAAGTGTCAAATGTAATACAACTGAGCCACATGCGTGCGGTGATTGCCCGTGACTTAAATTCACTGACACTGCCAGAAGATGTTTTGCTGTTTACAATGCCCCTGACACACTAGCCACCATGTACAGCAAAGTATATGCATGACACTAGCCAGCATGTACAGCACAGTATATGCATGACACTAGCCAGCATGTTCAGCACAGTATGTGCATGACACTAGCCAGCATGTACAGCACAGTATATGAATGACACTAGCCAGCATGTACAGCACAGTATATGCATGGCACTTAGCCAGCATGTAAAGCACAGTGTATGCATGACACTAGCCAGCACGTGTAACACATTATATGCACGACACTAGCCAGCATGTACAGCACAGTATGTGCATGACGCCAGCCAGCATGTGTAACACAGTATATGCATGACACGAGCCAGCATGTACAGCACAGTATATGCATGACACTAGCCAGCACGTGTAACACATTATATGCACGACACTAGCCAGCATGTACAGCACAGTATGTGCATGACGCCAGCCAGCATGTGTAACACAGTATATGCATGACACGAGCCAGCATGTACAGCACAGTATATGCATGACACTAGCCAGCATGTGTAACACAGTAAATGCATGACACTAGCCAACATGTACAGCACATTATATGCATTACACTAGCCAGCATGTGTAACACAGAATATGAATGACATTAGCCAGCATGTGTAACACAGTATATGCATGACACTAGCCAGCATGTGTAACACATAGTATATGCATGACACGAGCCAGCATGTGCAGCACAGTATATGCATGACACTAGCCAGCATATGTAACACAGTATATGCATGACAGGAACCAGCATGTACAGCACAGTATATGCATTACACTAGCCAGCATGTGTAACACAGTATATGCATGACACAAGCCAGCATGTGCAGCACAGTATATGCATTACACTAGCCAGCAGGTGTAACACAGTATATGCATGACACGAGCCAGCATGTACAGCACAGTATATGCATTACACTAGCCAACATGTGTAACACACTATATGCATGACACAAGCCAGCATGTGCAGCACAGTATATGCATTACGCTAGCCAGCAGGTGTAACACAGTATATGCATGACACGAGCCAGCATGTACAGCACAGTATATGCATTACACTAGCCAGCATGTGTAACACAGTATCTGCATGACACAAGCCAGCATGTGCAGCACAGTATATGCATTACGCTAGCCAGCAGGTCTAACACAGTATATGCATGACACGAGCCAGCATGTACAGCACAGTATATGCATTACACTAGCCAGCATGTGTAACACAGTATATGCATGACATGAGCCAGCATATGTAACACAGTATATGCATGACACTAGCCAGCATGTGTAACACAGTATATGCATGACACGAGCCAGCATGTACAGCACAGTATATGCTTTACACTAGCCAGCATGTGTAAAGTATATGCATGACACTAGCAGCATGTGCAGCACAGTATATGCATGACACTAGCCAGCATGTACAGAAAATCCCTGATGTTAGAGTTGCTGATGCTCCACTAGGATAGGCCGTTTGAAAAATAAATGAGACTGGTTTTGTTTTATAACAAGATAGAACTCTCTTTAATACATCCTAATCACTAGTCCAATATGGCAAACTATTTTCTGATATGGAAAAGCTCTGAAGAATGGTTTTGAACATGGTTCTCAATCATAAGAACAGTGATGAACTTGGTGTTAATTAGAAGAATAGACTCAGGGCAAGAAACTTCGTTTTTTCAGTTGATAAAGTTTTGAAAAAGAAGTTATGGAATGTCTGAATTCCAGTCAAATTCCTTTTCATTTTTGTTGATACAACTACTGATGCTACTTTTTTTTATTGGGGCAAACAACCTTTATATAAGATAATTTGATAATAGAAAACTGCAAAATTGTGCGTTTTGATGAAATTTTTAGTACGTTATTTCTTTTGTATTTCTTTACATTAAAGTGTATATCTTGTCGAATCTAGGTAAGAGACTTAAATTTTGGAAAAACTGAGGTGGAACATGGGGATTTTCTGAAACCACTTGTTCTGGACAAGTGGATGAAAATAAGATTTGATCATCCCTATTATGCTATTTTGATGAGGTAAAACTAAAGTACATGAGTTTGCAATTGCATATTCACATAGTCATTGGCTGTTAGAAGCATGACAGTAAATAAAGTTATAAACAATTTCAATGATCCCAAGTTATTTTGTCATGGATGGGAGTGAACTCCAGTATGGTGTATTTGATCAATATTAAAGTTAAATTATACTATCAGGACATGCATGCTTTAAATGATAGAACTTATCATGACGACAATGTTAAGTCAGTAAGAGCCATCGTTAAAGATACCTTGAATTAAGTTTGGTCACCAAGCCATTTGAGCCATTAATAAACATACCTTGAAAAAGGTCACTAAAACCATTGAGGCATTAGCAAACTTAACCTTGAATTAAGTTTGGTCACTATACCACTTGAGTCATTATTAATGTTCCTTGAATTAAGTTTGGTCACTATACTACTTGAGTCATTATTAATGTTCCTTGAATTAGGTTTGGTCACTAAACCACTTGAGGCAGTAGTTAACATACCTTGAATTAGGTGTGGTCCCTAAACCACTTGAGGCATTATTAATGTTCCTTGAATTATGTTTGGTCACTAATCAACTTGAGGCATTATTAATGTTCCTTGAATTAGGTTTGGTCACTAAACCACTTGAGGCATTATGAGTGTTCCTTGAATTAAGTTTGGTCACTAATCAACTTGAGGCATTATTAATGTTCCTTAAATTAAGTTAGGTTACTAATCCACTTGAGGCATTATTAATGTTCCTTAAATTAAGTTTGGTCACTAATCAACTTGAGGCATTATTAATGTTCCTTGAAATAAGTTTGGTCACTAATCAACTTGAGGCATTATTAATGTTCCTTGAAAAAAGTTTGGTCACTAATCAACTTGAGGCATTATTAATCTTCCTTGAAATAAGTTTGGTCACTAATCAACTTGAGGCATTATTAATCTTCCTTAAATTAAGTTAGGTCACTAATCAACGTGAGGCATTATTAATGTTCCTTGAAATAAGTTTGCTTTAATGTTCCTTGAAATAAGTTTGGTCACTAATCAACTTGAGGCATTATTAATGTTCCTTAAATTAAGTTAGGTCACTAATCCACTTGAGGCATTATTGATGTTCCTTGAAATAAGTTTGGTCACTAATCAACTTGAGGCATTATTAATGTTCCTTAAATTAAGTTAGGTCACTAATCCACTTGAGGCATTATTAATGTTCCTTGAATTAAGTTAGGTCACTAATCAACTTGAGGCATTATTAATGTTCCTTAAATTAAGTTAGGTTACTAATCCACTTGAGGCATTATTAACGTTCCTTGAATTAAGTTTGGTCACTAATCAACTTGAGGCATTATTAATGTTCCTTGAAATAAGTTTGGTCACTAATCAACTTGAGGCATTATTAATGTTCCTTAAATTAAGTTAGGTCACTAATCCACTTGAGGCATTATTAATGTTCCTTGAAATAAGTTTGGTCACTAATCAACTTGAGGCATTATTAATGTTCCTTGAAAAAAGTTTGGTCACTAATCAACTTGAGGCATTATTAATCTTCCTTGAAATAAGTTTGGTCACTAATCAACTTGAGGCATTATTAATCTTCCTTAAATTAAGTTAGGTCACTAATCAACTTGAGGCATTATTAATGTTCCTTGAAATAAGTTTGCTTTAATGTTCCTTGAAATAAGTTTGGTCACTAATCAACTTGAGGCATTATTAATGTTCCTTAAATTAAGTTAGGTCACTAATCCACTTGAGGCATTATTGATGTTCCTTGAAATAAGTTTGGTCACTAATCAACTTGAGGCATTATTAATGTTCCTTAAATTAAGTTAGGTCACTAATCCACTTGAGGCATTATTAATGTTCCTTGAATTAAGTTAGGTCACTAATCAACTTGAGGCATTATTAATGTTCCTTAAATTAAGTTAGGTTACTAATCCACTTGAGGCATTATTAATGTTCCTTGAATTAAGTTTGGTCACTAATCAACTTGAGGCATTATTAATGTTCCTTGAAATAAGTTTGGTCACTAATCAACTTGAGGCATTATTAATGTTCCTTAAATTAAGTTAGGTCACTAATCCACTTGAGGCATTATTAATGTTCCTTGAAATAAGTTTGGTCACTAATCAACTTGAGGCATTATTAATGTTCCTTGAAAAAAGTTTGGTCACTAATCGACTTGTGGCATTATTAATGTTCCTTGAAATAAGTTTGGTCACTAATCAACTTGAGGCATTATTAATGTTCCTTAAATTAAGTTAGGTCACTAATCAACTTGAGGCATTATTAATCTTCCTTAAATTAAGTTAGGTCACTAATCAACTTGAGGCATTATTAATGTTCCTTGAAATAAGTTTGCTTTAATGTTCCTTGAAATAAGTTTGGTCACTAATCAACTTGAGGCATTATTAATGTTCCTTAAATTAAGTTAGGTCACTAATCCACTTGCGGCATTATTGATGTTCCTTGAAATAAGTTTGGTCACTAATCAACTTGAGGCATTATTAATGTTCCTTAAATTAAGTTAGGTCACTAATCCACTTGAGGCATTATTAATGTTCCTTGAATTAAGTTAGGTCACTAATCAACTTGAGGCATTATTAATGTTCCTTAAATTAAGTTAGGTTACTAATCCACTTGAGGCATTATTAACGTTCCTTGAATTAAGTTTGGTCACTAATCAACTTGAGGCATTATTAATGTTCCTTGAAATAAGTTTGGTCACTAATCAACTTGAGGCATTATTAATGTTCCTTAAATTAAGTTTGGTCACTAATTAACTTGAGGCATTATTAATGTTCCTTGAATTAAGTTAGGTCACTAATCAACTTGAGGCATTATTAATGTTCCTTAAATTAAGTTAGGTCACTAATCCACTTGAGGCATTATTGATGTTCCTTGAAATAAGTTTGGTCACTAATCAACTTGAGGCATTATTAATGTTCCTTGAATTAAGTTTGGTCACTAATCAACTTGAGGCATTATTAATGCTCCTTGAAATAAGTTTGGTCACTAATCAACTTGAGGCATTATTAATGTTCCTTGAAATAAGTTTGGTCACTAATCAACTTGAGGCATTATTAATGTTCCTTAAATTAAGTTAGGTCACTAATCAACTTGAGGCATTATTAATGTTCCTTAAATTAAGTTTGGTCACTAATCAAGTTGAGACATTATTAATGTTCCTTAAATTAAGTTTGGTCACTAATCAACTTGAGGCATTATTAATGTTCCTTGAATTAAGTTTCGTCACTAAGCCACATCATGATGAAAATATTCAGTCTGGCATTGTAAGTTTTGTGTTTGCAGTGTTTCCAATATATACTATCAAGTTTTTTTAAAAAAAATTAGTTCAAAGAAGGAAGTAAAATATATCATATAAGGAGATCAATCACAGTTTTCATACCTGATTAAAAAGGCTTTGATGTTTGCTGCATTGAAAGAGTAACAAGGTGGGGAAAAATGTAGTTTTCTGAGAGTTTATATCATTTAATTCCTGTTTCATTCCACTACTGTGCTGTGAGTGTTTATTGCAATACAGTTCAGATAAAATGTGGCAATTCATTGATCATATCAGATGATCTCCAATATCAACATCATAAACTGCACTGCAAAAACTTTTTAAATTTAAATAATTGAAAAGGATCTTTTAGGAAGGAAAGAATGATACACACTTCATTCTTATTATTTTGTAGTCTCAGGTATAGTTGAGAATTTGAAATTACAATAATGCTTGTTGCTTGTTACATATATTCATCCTCAAAACAATATCAGTGCTGATAATAATTATTGTTTAAACCAAATTCATGTGCAGCTGGCATTGTGTATTGAACATCACCCTAAATATACATTTGCTTTTTACAGCACCCATGCCAACAACAGGACTAGAAGAAAAGTCTTCAAAAGACAAAGATGCCAGGATATCAGTTGGTTCAGGATCAATCTCATCTGGTACAAATTTTGGTTTTGGATCTGGGCAATCATTAGGCGGCATATCAGGAACACCAACCATGGTTTCTGACAGCATTGTAAAGACAAAATCAAGTGATCCCAAGTCTGCTACTCCTGTACCAGTCACAACAGACACCAGGAAAGGGGACAGTACCACTGCATCAGCCAAACCAGGCAGTAGTGGAGGAACTGTGTTTGCATTTGGGTCTGCATCTTCCACTGAGGGTGGTTTTGGATTTAATACAGCTTCTGACAGCACTTCTAGCACCAGACCTGGAACTGGGTATAGCAGTTCAAATTTGTTTGGGAAATCATCACAAGCAGATGCTAATACTTTCATAGCCTCAGCTCAGTCTTCAGCCAAAGGAGGAGCCACTACTCAAGGGGCTCAGTCTTCAGGTCAAGGAAAAGCCACTCCTCAAGGAGCTCAGTCTTCTGGTCCAGGAGGAGCCACTACTCAAGGAGTTCAGTCTTTAGGTCAAGGAGGAGCCACTACTCAAGGAGCTAAAACTTCAGTTCAAGGAGTGGCCTCTACTCAAGGAGCTCAATCTTTAGTTCAAGGAGGGGCCTCTACTCAAGGGGTTCAGTCATCAGCTCAAGGAGTGGCCTCATCTCAAGGAATTCAGCCTTCAGCCCAAGGAGGAGTCTCTGTTCAAGGGGCTCTGTCTTCAGGTCATGGAGGAGCCACTACTCAAGGAGCTAAAACTTCAGTTCAAGGAGGGGCCTCTACTCAAGGAGCTCAGTCTTCAGCTCAAGGAGGAGCATCAACCCAAGGAGCTCAGTTTTCAGTTCAAGGAGGAGCATCAACCCAAGGAGCTCAGTTTTCAGCTCAAGGAGGAGCATCAACCCAAGGAGCACAGTCTTCAGCTCAAGGAGGAGCATCAACCCAAGGAGCACAGTCTTCAGCTCAAGGAGGAGCATCAACCCAAGCAGCTCAGTTTTCAGCTCAAGGAGGAGCATCAACTCAAGGAGCCCAATATTCAACTCAAGGAGTGGCCTCTACTCAAGGAGCTCAGGCTTCATCTCAAGGAGGAACCTCAAGTCAAGGAGCCCAATCTTCAACTCAAGGAGTGGCCTCAACAGCTCCCTCATCAGGACCAGGAGTCACCAGGAATCTCTTTGGTCTTTTAACTACTGGTGGAAAAGTACTTGGCCAACCTAGCCCTTCAGCTGCAGTCAGCACACCAGGTGAGGTTCTGATGTTACACTTTATGTTTTTAATTGAGCATACACTATTGGAAAAGTTGTACCTATCAATTGCTTTTCTGCTGGCATTGTCATCATCATTAATGGTTTTAATAAGGTTTGATTTAAAGTTTTAATTTACTAATAACATATTTCTTGAACCAATGGATGACTTCTTTTTATAAGTGATATTTCACTATGCAACTGAGACAGTTGGTGTCAGTGGCACTGCAATAAAAGATTTGCATATAGGATTTGATTAATGTGTCCTCATTTGCTTGTATCTCCTCAGAGCATTGATGAATTCTCTTCATTATTATCCTTGCCCTCACCCCATTAATCGGGGGAATATATCGCTATGTCCGTGTCTGTAAACATGCTCATTCCAGTGCATAACTCTCAAGCCATTCAGAGTATATCTATGAAACTTGGAACACTTGTTAATATAGTGGTCCACATATGCCTTTTTGCTGTTTACATTTCTTCAGTATTTTGTATGTTTTTGTTCTTTATTTATCAATCCATCCATTATGTACACTTTAAGTACCTGTTTTGCCAAAACCATTTAAATCTCATAAACTTAGTTGGCTACTAGTCCAGATTTGCCTTTTTCTATTCACAATTTAATTTAAATATTTTCATCCATTGTCTGTTCATCCATCCATCCATCAATAGATTCTAGAGAACAATTCCAAACCCCAACTGATTTTAAAAATGAAAAGCATTTATAATATTAAAAAAATGCACAGAACATAGTCATTACATTCCTTGATTTATAAAATTTTGAACCTGTTGCCAAGGGGTCCCTAATACTGTTGACTTACTGGCATTTCAAACAGAAGCTTCTGATGTGAACAAGCAGACAGACTGACTGCTCACTGACCTTTTCTTGTTTTTAGAATAGTCCATTGCATTAGAAACTGTGTTGTCTGTATCCAATATTTGTAATTAGATGTTACAAATATTGGATACAGACAACAGTTTTAATAATTGTAAAACAAATTGAACTAATAAAAAGCAGGAACTCTTGTATTTATATGTATAAACAAATATAACTCCAAAATTGAAAATTATGTTGATTATTGTCGCATATGTCCAGTGACATTGTGTTACTTTATGCATCTTGATATTACTGTAGCATCATAATTACTCCATTTTGTATTGAATTTTACTGCAACAGTTTTGGACAATGAATCAGCAAGCATGTAATAATCAAAGATGCATTGGAATATGGCAGAAAGCAACTAATATTCAAAGATGTGTTGGAATGTGTCGGAAAGCATGTAATCAAAGATATATTGGAATGTATTGGAAAGCATATAACATTCAAAAATGTGTTGGAATGTGTTGTTTGGTTCTTGTTAATAGGTTAAGTCATGCATGGCAGTATCATACCTGCCATATTTCTTGATAATGTGGGTGGGGGTTTCAAACTCAAATTGGAGATAAATCAAGGATGTTTTGATCACATGGTGTTCATTATGCATGATGCAAGTAATTGATAAATTAAGTCAGTTTTTAATGTGTGGTTAATAAAGCTGTTTGTCCCTAATACCCCGTTTATTTTACATTTACATTTTAGCAACATGAAAGCCATGTATGTCTTGTTTATTGCTTTATTTTTTATTTATATCCTTGTCATTTTAATTGTATTGTTTGTTTTTATTGCAAGTGACAGAACCAGCCAGATTTAGTACATATATTATTTCTTAATTATTTTTTAAATTTTTTTTTCTGGGTCATTGTTGCGAATTGACCATACATTTTCTTTAAAAATCCCATCAATTACCTCCCCAGCATGCTTACTGTATTGTTGAATACATGCAATATCAGTGGCAGCATCTACATTATATTTGATGCCCTTAGAAATGAACTGTTTTTATGCCTGGTAATATTTTTCTGAACATAAAAGTAATCTCCGGAACTTATTCAAAGTTAAAAGCAGATTGTCTTTAGAAGGAGACATGGACAGCAGTGCAGGAGAGTAAGTCTGCTCTTTGACCCTAATTTTGTCACAGATAGAAAGTTGTATTTAGGAAAATGATGATTTCATTAATGGGTTTTGGAGTTTTAAATGTGTTTTTGGGTGTGATGCACCATTACATGGCAGGTGTACTGCATCTTACTTTTCCATCCATAATAGTGCTGATCCTTGGTCAATATAATTTACTAGGACACAACAGGTATGCAGCATCGTGTTTCCCCCCCAGTTAATAGTGCTGATGCTTGGCTAATGCCATGCCTGCATGGCTAATCCTGATAATGAACATGTTACTTTGACCAGTTTAAATCCTGTATTCTTGAGATTGATAACATATTGTTCTACTCAATATTAAATAGGTACCACAGCTACCACCAGTTCTACTTCCACAACAACCCCATCTGTCACTTCCAGTGAATCTGTGCAGTTTGGTGGCTCAGCTGGTGGAAACACGGCCAGCACCACAGCAGTTGGGTTTGGTACTTTCAGCTTAAGCACTAGCTCTGTGGCTCCTTTATTTGGAAAGCCAGGTACACCTATTTTTAAAAAAAATGCTAACTAGGTTCTTTGATTTAAGTAAAGATTATAATCAGTTTGAGCAATATCATTCATGTAACAATGTGGTTGTAGTATTGGTAATGAAATTAACTTTGCACTATGTGGGTTTTTTGGTGGGTCCCACATCAGTCAAACTGTAGGAACCCAATATTATAAACCTTTTCCCTTTGTCTGTCTTTCCATCCATGTATATGTTTTGTAACCATGATTGCTTAGGAACCATTTGATAAAATATTTTGTCATACATTAATGGCCAGAGCAATGCGAACAGTGACATAATTGAATGTACCTTTTTGTGCCATTTTTGATACAATTACTCACATCAACCCTTTTTCCATCAATTTTGGCTTTCACATTTCTATTAATAAGAATAGTTTAGGAAGTTCTGGTGAAATCCTGATTTATCTGTACCTTTGAAGTGTTTTGTTTCTTATAATTTATTTTGACAGTTTTGGCCCTTGTTGATTGAAATATCTTCACTTTGGAAGTTGCTTCTAATTTGCCTAGTTCAGGAATCGTTCAGTATAACCAAATTTAATTTTGTGTCATATAGAGCAGGCACTTTCACTACAAGATGTTTTACAACATCTAATTGGTCTAAATAAAAATGATGCTGATAAAACCTTGTCCATGGTAATCACCATCTTACAAATACACATATTGAGGGGATTTTTCCATCAAACATTTTTCACCGTATGTAATGAATAAAATTCGTGTTAATGTGACCGCCACTAATGTGAAAAATAACCATCATAATAGCTACCTCTCCTGAACAGATGACCATACCAGTGTATGTGTATGTGTGTGTATATAAAATGTCCAGCAGAACAGTGACCAGCACATACATGAGCAACCAGTCCTGTCAAATATCATTATGTCAACTTCTTGTTTCTTTATGGGACAATCAGCATTGGAGGAACCCACTAAGCTTGTTTGGTCATTATGTTTAAACACTCTGTTGCCACAAAGCATGAAACAAAAGATTATCTTCTGGACTTATTTTTTTAAATACAAAATATATAAGTTAACAATTGCCCCATGGACTGTACTACAGCCATTACATCAGTCCTTCACACATGTGAGTTATTGTGCATTGTGTCAGCACATGATACATGATAATTACATGAAGTCATTGTGCATTGTGTCAGCACATGATACATGATAATTACATGAAGTCATTGTGCATTGTGTCAGCACATGATACATGATAATTACATGAATTCATTGTGCATTGTGTCAGCACATGAAACATGATAATTACATGAAGTCATTGTGCATTGTTGGCACATGATACATGGTAATTACATGAAGTCATTGTGCATTGTGTCAGCACATGATACGTGATAATTACATGTGAGTTATTGTGCATTGTGTCACCACATGATACATGATAATTACATGAAGTCGAAGCCCCAATTAAGGAAAGAGATACTTGCAACAGCTAACTCCATGACTTATTTTGGGGGGCCTGATCAGATAAAACTTCACTATCAGCCTCTACTAAAATGCAGGCAAAGGTGCAGCTTGTTTTTACGGTAGTTGGCCTGCTGTCAATTAAAAACTAATTTTTAAAACAGTAGATTAGAATAAAATTCTGTTAAGTTAATTCTGTAATATAGTTTCCAGGAAGAAAAAATGATTTTTTAGAAATAAGTAGCTAGAGAGGAAATAATGGAAGGATACTTCAGACACTGAAGTGGCATCAAATTTGGAACCAATACTTTCCATTAGATTTCATATATTAGGTATATCAGAATTTTTCTTTTTTGTCACAAATTGTTATATCTGCTTTGAATGTTTCTATGTTAAATTTCACAGATATATAGCAGCCAGTTTCAGGAAAAATATCAGGCAAGATCCATTAGAATTTCAGGATCTCAGATTCTACAATATATGTTGGAAACTTCCTCCTCCTTTGCATTATATTGGTGTTCTTATGAACCTTCCAAATGGCTGTCTTAATGACCATCCTAAAATACTTTAAATACTTTATATGGCTACTGGATCTGGACATATGGTCTTTATATGGTCTTTGCAACATGAGGAATTTACTAAGCATAGTTGCAGTATATTGTTGGTTCTAAATGAATATCATGCTTGTGGCACTATAGTGGGCATCATTAATATCTTGTACTTACAACCACCACTCTTTGTTACATTGACATTAGGTTTTCAAAAACACTTCTTGTAGCATTTAATTTGTTATGACCAACATCATATCTGCACTTATTTGAAAGGGTCAACACAAGTAACATTTGTATTATTGTATGAAAGTTGTCATTGACACACAAGTGTACTTGTTAGGGGTTTTCCTCTTTTCTGCACATTTCACTTCATTGCAGGTTCTTTTTGACTCATTCATTTCTTTTGAGGGAAGTGTTTTGTTATGTAAAAAGTTAACAATTTCTCACATCACATGTGGCTGTAGAGATGAAAAAGCAGTGGTGATATTATTTAGGAAGGCTTGAAAAAATTCAGAAACTGTTTATGTTATGAAAAACTTTTTCATTATTAATTAAGAAAAGATGATAGCAAACTTCAAATTGTTGTCTCCTTTGATTTTAAAGGCCTGCAATTTCTTCATCAGTATTTTTCAAGATCAGAAATGTTTATGTCTATACCCTAAAGAGACTGTGTTCATATTTGCAGTCCTTGCACAAGTAAACACCCAATCATCAACCAATCCTGCATCAGCAAGCATGTCTGTTGAAGATACAGACCAGTCCACCAGTAATACAGCAGTATGTAACAAGACAATATTGACCCTTTTGATGGAAGATGAAAATTCTCAGGCTCTGAAGCAGACTGGGAATGGAGATTCTGGACAGGTGGCCACCACTACCACCACCCAGGGGGCATCAGTCATTGGATTCAAGTTTGGATCAACTTCAGGATTTGGACAACCTGTCTTTGGACAAGCTGCCACTGCAAGTCAAGCCTCCAGGTATGTCAGTACAAAATGTCAGATTAATGGGACAGTAAACATTTATACAAATATAAACTTGCAATAAAGAATGTTTGATATATGCCTTGTCAGGAAAATCAACACACAAGTACAGGAATATTATATACTCTCTCTCTCTCTCCATTCACACTGTATGTCTTTATTCAATCAATACAAACATTCAGAGTCAATATGGGGACAATAATAACAATGTTACTATAATACTTTGTTGGAATGGGTACTCTGAATTTCATGAAACACTGCTTATGACAATGATAATTGCCAATATATGTTAGGCTGATCCCATCATTAAAGTGAATTGTAGGTTGATCCTAGATTTAGTAGAATATGTGCTTGGTATCCCAGCAACAGAGTGCATTCTGGGCTGACTTCAGATTAAGTAGAATCTGTGCTAGTTTGATCCCCCACATCAGAACGTATTTTGGGATGTTCCCAGATTACATAGAATCACCTCTAGGCTGATCCCAGCATAAAGGTAAGTGTATCCAGACTGAACTAATTTGAATATCAAATTGCTATAGTAGGAATCTACAGTGTGACTAGGGCTGATCCCAGCATAAAGGTAAGTGTATCCAGACTGAACTAATTTGACTATCAAAATGCTATAGTAGGAATCTACAGTGTGACTAGGGCTGATCCCGTTCAACAAGACTTGAATATTCTGGGCTGATCTCAGAATTCTCAATATAATGGTGGAAAAGAACTCCAAGTTAAAGCCATTACAGAACATTTATTAAATATGCATGGCATTATTATTAGTACAGAATATGATGAACAGGTATAAAACAGGTCAGATTCAAGTATTGTGATATGCCTCACACTGTACTGTATATAGCATGTAGGTCAAATTCATGTATTAGGATATGGCTCACACTGTACTGTATATAGCATGTCAGTCAAAGTCAAGTATTGGGATATGCCTCACACTGTACTGTATATAGTATGTAGGTTGAAGTCAAGTATTGGGATATGCCTCACACTGTACTGTATATAGCATGTCAGTCAAAGTCAAGTATTGGGATATGCCTCACACGGTACTGTATATAGCATGTTCGTCGAAGTCAAGTATTGGGATATGGCTCACAATGTACTGTATATAGCATGTAGGTCAAAGTCAAGTATTGGGATATGGCTCACTGTACTGTATATAGTATGTAGGTTGAAGTCAAGTATTGGGATATGCCTCACTGTACTGTATATAGCATGTAGGTCAAAGTCAAGTATTGCGATATGCCTCACAATGTACTGTATATAGCATGCAGGTCAAAGTCAAGTATTGGGATATGACTCACAATGTACTGTATATAGCATGTAGGTCGAAGTCAGGTATTGGGATATGGCTCACAATGTACTGTATATAGCATGTCGGTCAAAGTCAAGTATTGGGATATGGCTCACAGTGTACTGTATATAGCATGTAGGTCGCAGTCAAGTATTGGGATATGGCTCACACTGTACTGTATATAGTATATAGGTTGAAGTCACATATTGGGATATGCCTCCCACTGTACTGTATATAGCATGTAGGTTGAAGTCAAGTATTGGGATATGACTCACAATGAACTGTATATAGCATGTCAGTCAAAGTGAAGTATTGGGATATGGCTCACACTGTACTGTATATAGCATGTAGGTCGCAGTCAAGCATTGGGATATGGCTCACACTGCACTGTATGTAGCATGTAGGTCAAAGTCAAGTGTTGGGATATGGCTCACAGTGTACTGTATATAGCATGTAGGTCGAAGTCAAGTATGTGATATGCCTCACTGTACTGTATTAAGTATGCTGGTTGAAGTCAGAGCATAAACACCAGATATGATTGGACATTGAGACTCAAACCAATTGTCAATAAATTTGAAAGCCCAGATAAAAGTGACTAATGACTAATCTATTCTAATCCTTTGCTATGTGTAAGCCGAAGTCTATCTGTACCATTCAAGATTTTAATCTTGTGCATAAAATGGAATTAAATAATTGTAGTTTTAACTATAAATTGAATCCATAAAGATATAAAAGATTTCAGTTTATTTATGTACAGAAAATGCAGAACATTTCAGTTCTTGCAAGTTGAATGCTTTTACCAATACCTGATCAATATATATCTGTATAAAATAGCTTAACATATTTGACAGAACTAGAGATGGAATCCAGCACAAATATGCACACTTTTTAACCTGCTTATACAAAGTACAGGAGAGCTTATGCTGTGACCCTGGCATCATTGGTATGCTTGTCGTAAGGCAGAGTGCATTATAGTGCAATGTATGTCTGTCTGTCCATCTCTTATCCTAATTTTTTGTGCTAAATAATTTGAGGTGTCCACCATTTCTCAAAATGTCAGAGACCAAGGTCATTGACTGAAAGAAGAAATATTGTTGCACACAATAACTTGGGTTCTGCACCTTCTACATTTACCAAACTTTGTAGATGGCTTGCATTGGGGTAAGAAAGAAGCTTATTGGTTTCAACTCTGAAGATTAAGGTTACTGTGACTGAATAAAAGGCAAATGATTATTGAACAATAACATTAGTTCTACATCACATACCAGGGGCCCCAAGTGGTCTAAAGCAATCACCATAACGGATCATTGTCATTTCACCTCTGTCTGTGCGAGTTCGAGTCTCGGTCTCGGCTAGTGTGGGTATGTGAGAAAGCTTGCCATCAGCTTCTCGTGGGTCGGTGGTTCTTTCTGGGGTTTTCCTGGATTCTTCCTCCACCATTTATACTGGCTGCCATGTATATCCTATCTTGTGCTGACAATGGCATTAAATCCTGTAACAACAACAGCATCACATACTTGAACCAAATTGTGGATAATTTGTGCATTGAATAAGGAAGAAGTCTTAATTTGGGAGTGAAGAGTGGGTCAGTGGTCAAGCTCACAGAGCCTGAAAGGAGAAATATAGTTTCCACAGACCTGGACTAAACTTTATGTATAGCTTGCACTTGGATAAGGAAGTAACCTATACATTTTGGGGTCAGTGGTCAAGGTCATTCTTACAGAAAGAAGATAAATGGTTTCTGAAGTATAACATCAGATATTGAAACTTGTATATTTAAAATTAACAATTAGCAATTGATATGTTATATTCAGTGCTTACAAATGTGTTCTGTATAGTCTGAACAATTTTAAAAGAAGTGCTTATATTTAATGGAATGGTTATTAATCATCTCTGTCAAGAATGATTGTTTGTTGATACAGATTGATGTACAGTGATTGTCTGTGGATATAGATCTTGCTATAATTACTGTCAACAATAAATGTTTATAGATACAGATCTTGGTAAAATTACTGTATAATAGATTACAGTGCAACATTTCAAGATGTACTGGCCCCCGAGTGGCCGAGTGGTCTAAAGCACTCTCCATTACAGATCACTGCCATCTCACCTCTGTCTGCATGGGTTTAAGTCTCGGATTCAGCCAATGTGGGCATGTGAGATAGCTTGCCAGTAGCTTCCTGTGGGTCGGTGGTTCTTTCCGGGGTTTTCCCCGGTTCTTCCTCCACCATTAATCCTGGCCATGATGTATAGCCTAACTTGTGTTGAAAAATGGCGTTAAACCCTACAACAACAACAACAAGAAGTTGTACTGGCATGATTTTTTTTTGGGAGGCTCCCCACACTGAAAATGTTGTAATCGTAACACATGTATACATTAAAATACTATTGGCTGTTCTAGATTTTGGCAATGTTTGCATTGTCTAACACTTGAAAACTTACACCCACAACCATCAGCTTCCATCCCCACTACATCATGTGAATGCTTAACAGTTATCCTGTTTTTTTCATGAAGAAAATTTTATAATGTTTGTCTTCCAAAAGTCTAGTCTCTGATGTCAGTAATCATCTATATCATTTACTTATCATTTTCATATATAGTGTATGTGATTTAGATTTTTAAAACAACTTTTTGACAATTTTTCAGTCATATTGCTACAATGTCTGCAGAGTGGCAGTTTATAGTGATGTCTAGCACTGAGGCAGCATGCTGCAGACATGTGGCATCATGTCCCAACCAGTCACATTATCCTGATAGCAAGGTGACCATCCTAACACCTCTTGATGCTGAGTGCCAAGCAAGGCCTGTGATAGTACCATTTTTTATAAGTCTTTGGTATGACTTGGCCAGGTTTCAAACCCACAACATCCCACATCCAAGGTGGACACTCTAAACACTTAGACCACTGGAGTGGTCTTTTTATATAGTACCTAACCATCTATGTCATTTACTGTATTTAGTCTGTGCAGTATGTAATCATCCGTCATTTACTTTATCTAGTCTGTATAGTATGTAGTCATCTATGTCATTTATTTTATCTAGTAGTATGTAATCATGTCATTTACTTTATCTAGTCAGTGTAGTATGTAATCATTCATGTCATTTACTTAATTTTGTGTTTAATTATTTCAGTGCAAAATTTGGTCAGACTCCTACATCCACATCTGTTGCCACAACCAGCAGCACTACCAGTACCAGCACTACCAGCACACTGTTCAGCCAGCCGGACTCTGTAGCACCAGCAGGATCATCTGATTCTGGCACCACTACAACAACACTAACCAACCCAGCTAATGGTCCCAATACAGCAACTACCCAGTCAGTGAGTGGCACCACAAGTTCTTCAGTTTTTGGTGGAAACATTGGGACTGAGACATTTGCCAAATCTCTGTTTGGCTCTGCCTCCACCAGTGGCTCAGGATTTGGATTTGGATCTGCATCCACCCCCAGCTCTGGGGTTAGTTTTGGGACTGCCAATACAAACAGTGGTAGCAGTGGTTTTGGGTTGTTTGTGCAGCCAAAATCTGCATTTGGTGCTATGGCAGCAACTACTACTTCCAACAGTCCATTTAGTCAGACCTCAACTAATGTAGGCACTGGTTTATTTGGCCAGACATCCAGTAGCTCACCATTTGGATCATCCACAGCAACAAGTTCCACAGGATTGTTGTTTAGACAGTCAAGCACCTCGTCATCCTCACCATTTGGTGGTGCTTCTGTGGGTGGTAATGCTGGTTCAGGCTTATTTGGGCAGCAGAGTACATCCACTTCATTGTTTGGGTCAGCAAGTTCAGCGCCATCATCTGGAGGCTTCAGTTTTGGACAGCAGCAGTCTGGTACATCATCAGGACCATTTTCATTCAGCTCAGCAAGTACCCCCAGCTCCAGTGGTGGAGGTGGTGGACTGTTTGGTGGAGGTGGTCTGTTTAGTGGGCTCGGAGGAAAACCAAGTGAAGAAAAAGCCAAGCAGAATGTGTTTGGTTCCCCTCAGACTTTCAGTGGTCCATCAAGTCAGGCTAGTGGTAAGTCAACATTAATTTGATGCATGATGTTGCATAGTAGTGTTGTTGCAGATTCAGTGGTGCATCAAGTCAGTCTAGTGGTAAGTCAACATTAATTTGATGCATGATGTTGCATAGTAGTATTGCTGCAGATTCAGTGGTCCGTCAAGTCAGGCTAGTGGTAAGTCAACATTAATTTGATGCATGATGTTTCATTGTAGTATTGCTGCAGATTCAGTGGTCCATCAAGTCAGGCTAGTGGTAAGTCAACATTAATTTGATGCATGATGTTGCATAGTAGTGTTGCTGCAGATTCAGTGGTCCATCAAGTCAGGCTAGTGGTAAGTCAACATTAATTTGATGCATGATGTTGCATAGTAGTGTTGCTGCAGATTCAGTGGTCCATCAAGTCAGGCTAGTGGTAAGTCAACATTAATTTGATGCATGATGTTGCATATTAGTGTTGCTGCAGATTCAGTGGTCCATCAAGTCAGTCTAGTGGTAAGTCAACATTAATTTGATGCATGATGTTGCATAGTAGTGTTGCTGCAGATTCAGTGGTCCATCAAGTCAGTCTAGTGGTAAGTCAACATTAATTTGATGCATGATGTTGCATAGTAGTATTGCTGCAGATTCAGTGGTCCATCAAGTCAGGCTAGTGGTAAGTCAACATTAATTTGATGCATGATGTTTCATGGTAGTATTGCTGCAGATTCAGTGGTCCATCAAGTCAGGCTAGTGGTAAGTCAACATTAATTTGATGCTTGATGTTGCATAGTAGTGTTGCTGCAGATACAGCCTCCACTCAGTCGTACATTTATTTCATTTCACTGAAATTTGAATTGTATTTCACCATATTGTTTTGATTCTAATGTGACTGAAGACAAAAAAGTTTGCAGTATATTTGCTACTGCTGTGTGAAATACTTTTGTAACTCTGCAAGTACCTTTTCTATTTATTATATGTCCACTCATTTCTATTTGGTGGTTAATAGGCAGCGATAGGGGTGAGGTATGTTTGGTAGTGAGGAACTGGAGATGATATTAATGAGATATGATTAAAAAACATACCCATTGTACATTCTATGGCTGATGAGGGTTTTCTGATGCATAACAGTTTATACCTTTTTTCAACATACATACATACATACATACATACATACATACATACATACATACATACATACACAAACACACACACATACATACATACATACATACATACATACATACATACATACATACATACATACATACATACACAAACACACACATACATACATACAAGCCTAGTAGTTTATCCTTTTTTCCCTACCAGGCATTTCAGGCGTTGATGCTACCTGTACTAGTGAAGGTCAAAGAGCTGACATCAAGATTTGAACCCATGATCCTTGTGTTTCACCACTGTAAAACAACCTTTAAGACCTTTCCTTTCATTCTGAATCTTACACACAGGCTCAATTTATAAAGAAATTAAATACTTAAAGTCCACAATTAATCACATATTGACATGCAGTTTACAGCATGTTTTATGACTTTTAGTGAAATGAAATTTTTTAAAAAATCCTTTTTCCACCTATCAAGTGAATGTATTCAGAAACAAACGAATAAACTGAGTTGTTACCTCTCTTGAACATGATTTGAATTGAAGCAAGTACTTTTACAATGTACCATGATATGGTATAAGGTGAACATTACCTACAGATTAAGAAGACAAGATGAGAATTCTTTATTACAGATTGCACAGTCCATACATCTAAATTAAAATATAAATATAAACTGAAAGTATTTTAAACATAAAAGATCATAGATATCTTATGTACAAGTATATACACACATTTACAGCAATAGACTATGTCTAGCATTGTTAAGAATGAAATTATGTAAGACACTTAAAGAGTAATTTGTTCTCTTTATCTGTATTGCGAGAATTTAAATGAATGTCATAGTTCCATTTCAAGATGCAATACATACTATTAAATATTCTTGCCATAATTGTAAACATGTACTTTCTCATTACTTCTTTAAAGCTGAATGCATTATAGTTTACCAACATGTTGGGACACTTTTCCATCTAGGAAGGCCTAATAGAAAATGAAGACTATTATTATAACCAATAACTAGTTTTCTTTCATCCATTCATTTAACTTTGTCCACAGAGGAGCATAGTACACTGTGGAGCAATAATCTTTGAATAATTGAATTTTGATATTCAGAGAACAATCTCAAAATTTGTTTTTTCAAGGAAACAAAAATCTAATATATCTTCATCATCTGAACAATTTTTATTTTAAAATATGTATAACTGATGTCATATGTAAGAACATGGCCATTAAGATGTTCAGGGAGAGGAGATGGTAATTGTAAAGAAATTGACTGAAAGACCATACATACCAATTTTCATGTATTATAAATGATATTCTCAAATGTGTATTTTTCACATTTTTAATAATTTCCTTAAACCTGACATATCAGTACCAAAACTTAAATTGTTAAGAAATGACACATTTGGTGACAAATGTAACCCCCACATGACACTAAGCTCATGATTTAACTCCTATTAAATAACAAAGGGGAAAGAACACCTCCCTGCCTCACCCCACTGGTTACATGGAAGAAGCTGGATACTACACTTTCCCAGTGCACATAGTACAACTGTTTGTCATACCAGTTAACTAGTGTGTGAACTCTGTCGACAGATATTTGAATATCAGGCAACATTTTAAAGAGTGTCCAATGATTAACCCTATTAAATGCCTTGCTAGCATCAAAAAAACATTCCTACACAAAGGGGCCATATTCTACATAATAGTTGAGTTTCCTTGAAGGTGTAGAGGCACAAGTCTGTTGAATGTTGCTTTGTAAAAACCAAACTGAAAAATCAGAGATTGTTATTTCACATCCTTGTAATATAATGGATTCAAATAGTTTTGAAATAATTGTTGTAAAAGCTATAGGTCTATAATTAATTTTGTTTGCCAGGTTACGAATTTTACTTTTCAATAGCAGGATAATTGTCTTCGTGAAATCATCTGGAACAAAGTTTTGTACCAACACACAAATAAAATCATCGAAGGACATGAAATCTACTGTTTAAAAATTTAAAGTGTTTCACATAAAAAATATCTGTTCTTGGACATTTACCCTCTTTTTGTTCAGTTGCAGTATGTTGTGTATCAGATGTGGTAGATGGAGTCTTGAATGCTGAAAGAACATACCTGTTATTCAAATCATTTTTAACACTGTTGAGTAAGGCTTCAACATGATGTTTCCCACATGTTGTATGTTATTTTAGCTATTTAAATTTATTTGTTAGGATGTCTGCTCTCTGTTTTAATTCTTCCTTTTTATGTAATCTAAGAGCATACTTTAATTGAGCTCTAGTTTCATGCATTTGGTTAAAGAGAGGTCCATTTGGTTAAAGAGAGGTTCATTTGGTTACTGAGAGGTCCATTGGGTTAAAGAGAGGTTCATTTGGTTACTGAGAGGTCCATTTGGTTAAAGAGAGGTTCATTTGGTTACTGAGATGTCCATTTGGTTAAAGAGAGGTTCATTTGGTTACTGAGAGGTCCATTTGGTTAAAGAGAGGTCCATGACGAGGTTAACCATTATCACATTATTAATGTAAATATTTCATGCGATGTTGTATAGCTCTTTGACACAGTCATTACAGCCTGGCATAACCTAGTAACCAAATTTGGATTTACTAATCAAGTTTTTTTTATCAGAGTTGGACACAAATTTTATTATATCTGTGTATAATCCACTAATCTGTTTCATGTACTGATTGCTACAGCCATGACCTCTACAGACTGCAATACAGTATGGGATTTCTACTTTGTTTAATGTACTGATTGCTACAGCCATGACCTCTACAGACTGCAATACAGTATGGGATTTCTACTTTGTTTCATGTACTGATTGCTACAGCCATGACCTCTACAGACTGCAATACAGTTTGGGATTTCTACTTTGTTTCATGTACTGATTGCTACAGCCATGACCTCTACAGACTGCAATACAGTTTGGGATTTCTACTTTGTTTCATGTACTGATTGCTACAGCCATGACCTCTACAGACTGCAATACAGTATGGGATTTCTACTTTGTTTAATAAGACTGCAGATGTATAATTCAGTTTTTCTTAGCAGTAAGGTCTGACCAATTGATGTTGTAGTTCAAATTTTAAGAGTTCACCGAGTCCAGAAATTAGGCAAGCATTGATAGTTATTAAAGTAGGATTTTGCTCAGACCCTACTAGGGTGTGAATTATTCTCATATCACTTATAGCAGAATAAACAGAATGTGAAGAGACACTGATCCAATCAAGAGATCGTGTGTGTCACTTCGATAAGAAAAATTGTTGTGTGATCTGCAATAAGTTTTAAGTCCAATGTGATATAACCATATTCATCACAAAATAGGCAAAGCTGGTCTCCAGAGGGAGTGGATTTGAGTATATCAGCATTCCAATCTACTATTACATAAACATTTAGAGTATTACCATTTTATACAGTAGCATTAATTTTGCTCAGATAATCAGCAAATTCTCCAAAATTTTCAACAAGATCACAATGTCAAAAGATATTTACAAAAAGCAAAGAAGAATCCTATGTTTTAATAATAGTAATACCTATTCATCTGGGATTATCAAGCAGTTTTACTTCAATAATACTTGCAAGAGATACAGTATAATACCCTGAGACTCCCATATGGTCTGCCTGCATGAATGTCATTAGAAGATTCAGTCAGTAATACTCCTGATCCATAAAACTCATCATGCGCAGATGAGAGACAGTCTAACTCCCCACTGAGTATGTGAGGAAATGTCCAATTCTAGCATTTCAGGGCAAGTCTTGTCATGAATATGAATCACTGTTACATTAGATGTACTGTGTACAAGTTAGAGAACACTGTCTTTTCTTTTGATGACACTACCATCCCTTTTTTAAATGGATGTGTGGATTGTACAATCATAAACTTATTAGCCTGTTGCTGATGTGGATTGTTATGCAGTGTTCTATATAAAAATGCAGCCCTAAAGAGGTAATTGTTCTGCAGAGAATTTTGTTATATCATTTTCAAAACCATCTGCAGCACTGGTGTTTTCTGAAGAAGATGTAATTCGTTTTAATGCAGTTGTGCAGAGATTTACTTCACCATCATCTGAATCATTATTATTCTGGGATTCAGCTGTTGTCTTGATACAGAACTCATTTAATTCTCAGATGTTTTTAACATTTTCACTAAACTGATTCATTTTTAAAATACAATAACTCACCAGGGAACATGTAATTGGCCAAATTAAGAAATTAGTACATGTGACCAGGTGCCTTCACTACTTTCAGCCTACTTTTTATTCACTTTCTGCATACAGAAAATGTGGTTCATTTCAGGCATGGAGACCTAGGAATTTTACAGTAGGTTTGAAAATCAGGTTATCGTGGCAGAGTGTGACGTTTGCACGTATTGGGGTGGGGTTCTTCCAATATAATTTAATTAAATTATGATGAAAGTTCCACTCTGGTTCGTGAGGTTAGAAAGTTAAATTAGTGACGAGGTAGTTTTACAGCTCTGAGCCCCCAGTCAGCAATGCCGATGGTTAAATTATAGAGAACACTAAGATGAAATTCAATCAATAACAATTTAATAAATGTGATAATTTAAAACGATAACTTCCAATCACTCATCTTTCCCTCGACCAAGTGACAGCCTAATTCATCCCGTGATTTACAGTGTGAGTTCGATTTTCCCCCTGTCCTTGCATCTACTCATCTGTTTCTTTCCCGCTGATTCCTTCCTTCTTTCCGTTCCTCTAAGTCCTCCTTTGTCTCCGTTTCCCTCTCTACTATCTCCTCCTACAATTTCTCTCCCAGACTTCAACTTCTCCTGACTTCTCTCCTTTTTTCTCCTTTCCTCCGTCTCTACTATCTCCTCCTCCAATTTGCTCCTAGACTTCAACTTGTCCTGAGTTCTCTCCTTTCTTCTCTTTTCCTCCATCTCTCTATCTGAAACTACGGGACCAAACTATAACTGGTCTGTCCCTCAAAGCTTCCTGTGAAAAACCACAAGGCGTTAACATATGTTTTATCGAATCTCACCTCACACTATATCGACAATTAATCATCAGATAGCTATCACTGTTTCGGTCACGCATGCATACATATCAAAATTCCCACACACTTCTAACAGGGTAAACAATGGCATAATAACACGGTATTAGCGAATTGTTATACAGACATCAATACATTGCATCATGTCAGTATATACACATATATATTTAATCTCATCATACTACAATCTGACAACAATCAGACGCATGTCTGTACATTACAAATATTCAACAATGGCAAAATCTATAATCATATGAACATACGTGTTAGTCTACTATAAAATACCCACATAGCGAATTACAATATTAACTCTTACGACGGCTAGCAAGCTATATAATTCTTTACAAATATCAACTCATTTCTTCAAAATATGCAAACATATTAACAAAACAAAGTAACTCTTCGTACTACGATTCTAGTAATAATAAAGTATACGTACAACCTACAATTAAAATGCAGTTGCATTCCACAAAGACCGAACAAATATTCTACTGACCTTATTTGAAGCTCTCTACTTAGAATTTCCCGCTCTAAGATTTTCCCGCCAATAACGAATGGCTATTCGGAGTTACGCTAACCTCCACTCTGGGTAATTTCTCTCAGCGAACTAACTCTTGCTGGAAGACGCGGGGATATCATTCTACCCAAATCAAGGTCTCTCCCCTATCTCGATTCTGATTGGGTGGCACTGTGCCCCTATCCAATCGTCTTAGCGGCCAGTTCAACCTGTCTGTCTGTTTGCAGGGAAAGAAGTTAAGACACTCCCACTTCTTCAGGCAACTTCTTTTGATCTTGGAAAACATTTCGACACCTAGGTGATAATTGGCTATCGGGCGGCCTCGCAACTCCTATGTCCGGCTCTTCAATTCTAGCCACAACAATCTTACGTAACGGATTAGTGCTAGCCTTTGGCAATGTTTGACATCAAACAATGGCCTGTCAGAATTACTTTGATTATACATGTTTCAACTGGGCTACTCTGGGTCGGGGTAAACATGACACAGAGTATTTGAAGGTCTTGATTTAAGAAACAAACAAAATGTACAAACATCTCATCCCTGCTAGATTTTTATTGATCAATTAATTAATACACAAAATCCAGTCATTAAGGTTACATTACAGTGATGCCCATAGTAATCATATAATACACAAAATCCAGTCATTACATTATAGTGATGTCCATAGTAATCATATAATACACAAAATCCAGTCATTAAGGCTACATTACAGTGATGTCCATATTAATCATATAATACACAAAATCCAGTCATTACATTATAGTGATGTCCATAGTAATCATATAATACACAAAATCCAGTCACTACATTTCTGTGATGCCCATATTGACGATATAACACACAAAATCCAGTCATTAAGGCTTCATTACAGTCATGCCCATAGTAATCAGATAATACACAAAATCCAGTCACTACATTTCTGTGATGCCCATAGTAATCATATAATAACCAAAATCCAGTCACTACATTTCAGTGATGCCCATAGTGATCATATAATACACAAAATCCAGTCACTACATTTCAGTGATGCCCATAGTGATCATATAATACACAAAATCCAGTCATTAAGGCTACATTTCAGTGATGCCCATAGTAATCATATAATACACAAAATCCATTCATTAAGGCTACATTACAGTGATGCCCATATTAATCATGTAATACACAAGATCCAGTCACTACATTACACTGATGTCCATAGCGATCATATAATACACAAAATCCAGTCACTACATTACACTGATGTCCATATTAATCATATAATACACAAGATCCAGTCATTAAGGCTACATTACAGTGATGCCCATAGTAATCATATAATACACAAAATCCATTCATTAAGGCTATATTACAGTCATGCCCATAGTAATCATATAATACACAAAATCCAGTCATTAAGGCTACATTTCAGTGATGCCCATAGTGATCATATAATACACAAAATCCAGTCACTACATTACACTGATGTCCATATTAATCATATAATACACAAAATCCAGTCACTACATTACACTGATGTCCATATTAATCATATAATACACAAAATCCATTCACTACATTACAGTTATGCCCATAGTGATCATATAATACACAAGATCCAGTCGCTACATTACAGTGATGCCCATATTAATCATATAATACACAAAATCCAGTCACTACATTACACTGATGTCCATATTAATCATATACACAAAATCCATTCACTACATTACAGTCATGCCCATAGTGATCATATAATACACAAGATTCAGTCGCTACATTACAGTGATGCCCATATTAATCATATAATACACAAAATCCAGTCACTACATTACACTGATGTCCATAGTGATCATATAATACACAAGATCCAGTCACTACATTACACTGATGTCCATATTAATATAATACACAAAATCCAGTCACTACATTACAGTGATGCCCATAGTAATCACACAATACACAAAATCCAGTCATTAAGGCTACATTACAGTCATGCCCATAGTAATTATATAATACACAAAATCCAGTCACTACATTACAGTCATGCCCATAGTAATCATATAATACACAAAATCCAGTCATTACATTATAGTGATGTCCATAGTAATCATATAATACACAAAATCCAGTCATTAAGGCTACATTACAGTGATGTCCATATTAATCATATAATACACAAAATCCAGTCATTACATTATAGTGATGTCCATAGTAATCATATAATACACAAAATCCAGTCACTACATTTCTGTGATGCCCATATTGACGATATAACACACAAAATCCAGTCATTAAGGCTTCATTACAGTCATGCCCATAGTAATCAGATAATACACAAAATCCAGTCACTACATTTCTGTGATGCCCATAGTAATCATATAATAACCAAAATCCAGTCACTACATTTCAGTGATGCCCATAGTGATCATATAATACACAAAATCCAGTCACTACATTTCAGTGATGCCCATAGTGATCATATAATACACAAAATCCAGTCATTAAGGCTACATTTCAGTGATGCCCATAGTAATCATATAATACACAAAATCCATTCATTAAGGCTACATTACAGTGATGCCCATATTAATCATGTAATACACAAGATCCAGTCACTACATTACACTGATGTCCATAGCGATCATATAATACACAAAATCCAGTCACTACATTACACTGATGTCCATATTAATCATATAATACACAAGATCCAGTCATTAAGGCTACATTACAGTGATGCCCATAGTAATCATATAATACACAAAATCCATTCATTAAGGCTATATTACAGTCATGCCCATAGTAATCATATAATACACAAAATCCAGTCATTAAGGCTACATTTCAGTGATGCCCATAGTGATCATATAATACACAAAATCCAGTCACTACATTACACTGATGTCCATATTAATCATATAATACACAAAATCCAGTCACTACATTACACTGATGTCCATATTAATCATATAATACACAAAATCCATTCACTACATTACAGTTATGCCCATAGTGATCATATAATACACAAGATCCAGTCGCTACATTACAGTGATGCCCATATTAATCATATAATACACAAAATCCAGTCACTACATTACACTGATGTCCATATTAATCATATACACAAAATCCATTCACTACATTACAGTCATGCCCATAGTGATCATATAATACACAAGATTCAGTCGCTACATTACAGTGATGCCCATATTAATCATATAATACACAAAATCCAGTCACTACATTACACTGATGTCCATAGTGATCATATAATACACAAGATCCAGTCACTACATTACACTGATGTCCATATTAATATAATACACAAAATCCAGTCACTACATTACAGTGATGCCCATAGTAATCACACAATACACAAAATCCAGTCATTAAGGCTACATTACAGTCATGCCCATAGTAATTATATAATACACAAAATCCAGTCACTACATTACAGTCATGCCCATAGTAATTATATAATACACAAAATCCAGTCACTACATTTCAGTGATGCCCATAGTAATTATATAATACACAAAATGCAGTCACTACATTACAGTGATGCCCATAGTAATCATATAATACACAAAATCCAGTCATTAAGGCTACATTACAGTTATGTCCATAGTAATCATATAATACACAAAATCCAGTCACTACATTACAGTCATACCCATATTAATCATATAAAACACAAAATGCAGTCACTACATTACAGTAATGTCCATAGTGATCATATAATACACAAAATCCAGTCACTACATTACAGTCATGCCCATAGTAATCATATAATACACAAAATCCAGTCACTACATTACAGTCATGCCCATATTAATCATATAAAACACAAAATGCAGTCACTACATTACAGTGATGTCCATAGTAATCATATAATACACAAAATCCAGTCATTACATTATAGTGATGCCCATCATAATCATATAATACACAAAATCCAGTCATTAAAGCTTCATTACAGTGATGCCCATAATCCAGTCATTAAGGCTACATTACAGTCATGCCCATAGTAATTATATAGTACACAAAATCCATTCACTACATTACAGTGATGCCCATAGTAATCATATAATACACAAAATCCAGTTACTACATTACAGTGATGCCCATAGTGATCATATAATACACAAAATCCAGTCATTAAGGCTACATTTCACTAAAGCCCGTAGTAATCATTAGGGCATAACCGATTAGCATTTTTCTACTGATTTCCGATTCCGGATTTTGGGCATGAAATTTTTCCGATTCCGGATATGATTCAATTAATCGGAAATGCTAAATTAAAAGGTTTTTCAAATTAACTTTTTAAACCGTGTTACACACGTTTTGCATATCACACCGATGTCACAAGGGGAAGGATATGGCAGGACTATAGCAAAATGCAACGAAGTTCAAAGCCACAAAGAATCCATGAAATTTTTTATTTTTTTGCCAGTTCCGACCCATTCTTTGTTCAACAATTAGTTGATCGCCGCCAGGCTTTTATTTTCCCACCTTAATCATTTATGTCGGCAAGCGGCCAGTTCCATCCTGTACTTTTTTCAACAATTAGTTGATCTTGCCGCCATGCTTTAATGTCGCGGTCAAATAAAAATAAAACAGGCTTTTGTTTGGTCCTATAAAGTTGGCCTCTTGCGGAATCATTTTCTTTTAATACCTCATTAGCATGTGTCAATGTATTCAATATTATGCCTTCATTATTGAGGATGTTGACATAAACGGGTAGGACTGTATTATATATTTTAATAAATTTAAATCTTTCGGTCTAACTCAAGTATTATCGTTTCACCCCGTTGTGTTGACCATATTGGACTTTTCTGACTTCTTATTTAACTTTATTAACGCACTATCGAATGACATGCAGTGTTAGACACAGTGCTATAGAAATTCAACTTTATTATTTTTATTATCCGAATCGGTTGTTCCTGCCTTGTCCGACTCCGATTAATCGGAAGTTCATACTATCCGGTGGAATCCGATTTCCGGATCAAAAGTCAGTTATGCCCTAGTAATCATACAATACACAAAATCCAGTCATTAAGGCTACATTACAGTCATGCCCATAGTAATCATATAATACACAAAATCCATTCACTACATTACAGTGATGCCCATAGTAATCATATAATACACAAAATCCAGTCATTAAGGCTACATTTCAGTGATGCCCATAGTGATCATATAATACACAAAATCCAGTCATTAAGGCTACATTACAGTGATGTCCATATTAATCATATAATACACAAAATCCAGTCATTAAGGCTACATTTCAGTGATGCCCATAGTGATCATATAATACACAAAATTGAGTCGTTACATTAAAGTGATGTCCATAGTAATCATATAATACACAAGATCCAGTCACTACATTTCACCGATGCCCATATTAATCATATAAAACACAAAATGCAGTCACTACATTACAGTGATGTCCATAGCAATCATATAATACACAAAATCTAGTCACTACATTTCACTTATGCCCATAGTGATCATATAATACACAAAATCCAGTCATTAAGGCTACATTACAGTGATGCCCATAGTAATCATATAATACACAAAATCCAGTCATTAAAACTATATTACAGTCATGCCCATAGTGATCATGTAATACATAAAATCCATTCATTAAGGCTACATTACAGTGATGCCAGTAGTAATCATATAATACACAAGATCCAGTCATTAAGGCTACATTACTCTGATGCCCATAGTAATCATATAATACACAAAATTCAGTCATTAAGGCTACATTACAGTCATGCCCATAGTAATCATATAATACACAAAATCCAGTCATTAAGGCTACATTACAGTCATGCCCATAGTAATCATATAATACACAAAATCCAGTCATTAAGGCTACATTACAGTCATTCCCATAGTAATCATATAATACACAAGATCCAGTCACTACAGTACAGTGATGTCCATAGTAATCATATACTACACAAGATCCAGTCACTACATTACAGTGATACCCATAGTAATCATATAAAACACAAAATCCAGTCACTACATTACAGTGATGCCCATAGTGATCAAATAATACACAAAATCCAGTCACTACATTTCACTTATGCCCATAGTGATCATATAATACACAAAATCCAGTCACTACATTACAGTGATGCCCATAGTGATCATATAATAAACAAAATCCAGTCACTACATTACAGTGATGCCCATAGTAATCATATAATACACAAAATCCAGTCACTACATTACAGTCATGCCCATATTAATCATATAAAACACAAAATGCAGTCACTACATTACAGTGATGTCCATAGTAATCATATAATACACAAAATCCAGTCATTACATTATAGTGATGCCCATCATAATCATATAATACACAAAATCCAGTTACTACATTACAGTGATGCCCATAGTGATCATATAATACACAAAATCCAGTCATTAAGGCTACATTTCACTAAAGCCCGTAGTAATCATTAGGGCATAACCGATTAGCATTTTTCTACTGATTTCCGATTCCGGATTTTGGGCATGAAATTTTTCCGATTCCGGATATGATTCAATTAATCGGAAATGCTAAATTAAAAGGTTTTTCAAATTAACTTTTTAAACCGTGTTACACACGTTTTGCATATCACACCGATGTCACAAGGGGAAGGATATGGCAAGACTATAGCAAAATGCAACGAAGTTCAAAGCCACAAAGAATCCATGAAATTTTTTATTTTTTTGCCAGTTCCGACCCATTCTTTGTTCAACAATTAGTTGATCTTGCCGCCAGGCTTTTATTTTCCCGCCTTAATCATTTATGTCGGCAAGCGGCCAGTTCCATCCTGTACTTTATTCAACAATTAGTTGATCTTGCCGCCATACTTTAATGTCGCGGTCAAATAAAAATAAAACAGGCTTTTGTTTGGTCCTATAAAGTTGGCCTCTTGCGGAATCATTTTCTTTTAATACCTCATTAGCATGTGTCAATGTATTCAATATTATGCCTTCATTATTGAGGATGTTGACATAAACGGGTAGGACTGTATTATATATTTTAATAAATTTAAATCTTTCGGTCTAACTCAAGTATTGTCGTTTCACCCCGTTGTGTTGACCATATTGGACTTTTCTGACTTCTTATTTAACTTTATTAACGCACTATCAAATGACACGCAGTGCTAGACACGGTGCTATAGAAATTCAACTTTATTATTTTTATTATCCGAATAGGTCGTTCCTGCCTTGTCCGACTCCAATTAATCGGAAGTTCATACTATCCGGTGGAATCCGATTTCCGGATCAAAAGTCGGTTATGCCCTAGTAATCATACAATACACAAAATCCAGTCATTAAGGCTACATTACAGTCATGCCCATAGTAATCATATAATACACAAAATCCATTCACTACATTACAGTGATGCCCATAGTAATCATATAATACACAAAATCCAGTCATTAAGGCTACATTTCAGTGATGCCCATAGTGATCATATAATACACAAAATCCAGTCATTAAGGCTACATTACAGTGATGTCCATATTAATCATATAATACACAAAATCCAGTCATTAAGGCTACATTTCAGTGATGCCCATAGTGATCATATAATACACAAAATCGAGTCGTTACATTAAAGTGATGTCCATAGTAATCATATAATACACAAGATCCAGTCACTACATTTCACCGATGCCCATATTAATCACATAAAACACAAAATGCAGTCACTACATTACAGTGATGTCCATAGCAATCATATAATACACAAAATCTAGTCACTACATTTTACTTATGCCCATAGTGATCATATAATACACAAAATCCAGTCATTAAGGCTACATTACAGTGATGCCCATAGTAATCATATAATACACAAAATCCAGTCATTAAGGCTACATTACAGTGATGCCCATAGTAATCATATAATACACAAAATCCAGTCATTAAGGCTATATTACAGTCATGCCCATAGTGATCATGTAATACATAAAATCCATTCATTAAGGCTACATTACAGTGATGCCAGTAGTAATCATATAATACACAAGATCCAGTCATTAAGGCTACATTACTCTGATGCCCATAGTAATCATATAATACACAAAATCCAGTCATTAAGGCTACATTACAGTCATGCCCATAGTGATCATATAATACACAAAATTCAGTCATTAAGGCTACATTACAGTCATGCCCATAGTAATCATATAATACACAAAATCCAGTCATTAAGGCTACATTACAGTCATTCCCATAGTAATCATATAATACACAAGATCCAGTCACTACAGTACAGTGATGTCCATAGTAATCATATACTACACAAGATCCAGTCACTACATTACAGTGATACCCATAGTAATCATATAAAACACAAAATCCAGTCACTACATTACAGTGATGCCCATAGTGATCAAATAATACACAAAATCCAGTCACTACATTTCACTTATGCCCATAGTGATCATATAATACACAAAATCCAGTCACTACATTACAGTGATGTCCATAGTGATCATATAATAAACAAAATCCAGTCACTACATTACAGTGATGCCCATGGTGATAAAATAATACACAAAATCCAGTCAATAAAGCTACATTACAGTGTTTCATTTTCATGACCTTGCTGTGATCCAATCATCAGTGAATTTCAGCATGGACAATTTTAGGATGTAAATAATGCAGTTAGTTTCCTGTATTAAATTTGGCTTAAAGCTGCAGAAAGTATAGATGGCATTTAGGTCTGCTAATGAAGTATTTAGGTCATGGGTATGTGATTTATATAAATGTACATGCTTGTAATTTGTACAGTGTATTATTAAATGGTTAACATAGTTCTTGAAAAATCATTGAATTTGAAGAGTTGCCATTAAAGCACTTTGAAATTTGAGAAAGTTGGTTTTGTTCTTGAAAAGTCTTTGAATTTGTTTTTTAAAGAAAACTTCTTTAATTTTGTCCAAAAACTTGCTGAATTTATCAGAGGGAATACAGGCCATTAAAACTTGTATATATCATTTTTTAAATTCAGAAATTCTCACATGTATTTTTAAAAAATAAATAAATAACACAGAACAACATTGGGTGGATCATTTGATACATAGCCTGAGTAGTTACTAGATGGAGTAGTGTTCCTTTGATGTAGATACATATTTCCATTAGACAAAACAATATTCCTTGTAATTTTTGGATGTTCATGAATGCTCCTTGAAGTGTTCTGTTGCATACATTATTTTGATCTGGGCATATACAACCAAATCTTTTAATTTCAGTATTGTTTGGAAACCAAAGTGCCAAGACTTCAGGTTCATTTGGATCCCCTCAGACATCTTCCTCATTTACTGGTGTGGCTTTCTCCAATCAATCAGGTGGAGGAGTGGGGTCTACAGGATTTGGGCTTTCTCAGCAACAGCAGACAGCAGGTGTGTAATACAACAACTTTGTTTTATGTTGCAAACTTTGAAGACCCAGATCAGCAATCACTTAATGTGCCAGCAGATCATTATTAGGGTCTATCTCTTTAATTTTGCTTATGATCTCAAGGTATCACTACACTAACTGAGCCTTCAGCTTTTATTGAAACTTCTGATAGTCCCTGACAAAATTTATATTTGTTATTCCTCCTGTCTTTCAATGATATACAGGGCTCCTTGTTAATGTAATGCTAGTGTATACAGGACAACTTGTTAATGTCCTAAAAAATAGTCATAAAAGATGGGGTTTTCATTAGCAGACTTCTTGTTGGTCCTAATTAAAAGGGTGCTGCTCGTACATCTAGTATGGCTACCATCTTGAGAGTCTTGTTATCACTACTCCTCCGAAGTGGATGGTCATATCAGCATGGCTTTCACTATTTGGTCCTAATGATGCTGTACAGACAGTGGCAATCTTGAAAGACTTGTTTTGACTACGTAAGATGGATATATCATTTTTATTGTTATAAATTAAAATGGTGCCAGTCTGACCTCCAGTATAGCTGCCACATTACCAATCTAAAAAATCTTATTATTGCTACTTCTGTTACATGGCTAGTCGTATCACATTGTGCTTTCACCTGAAGAATATTTTAGGATGTCTAGTTGGTCTTAAATTGAAATGGTACGCATCTGATATCCAATATGGCCACCATGGCAGCTGCCTTGAAAATCTTGCTGTTTTACTTCTCCAAAACAGAAGGTCATATCAGCATGATGTTTTACCAGAAGACTTCTAATAATGTCTTGTTGACCCTAAATTAAAATGGGTCAGATCTGATGTCTAATATGGCCACCATGGTGGCAATCTTGAAAATCTTGTGATTGCTTCAGCTCTTAAATGGTCATTTTGATGTCGGTTTGTTCGTCAGATAAGTTGTTATAGTATCTAGGTGGTCTTAAATGAAATAATGCAAATTGACCCTCGATATTGACATTTTCATATAGTATTTGACCGAATTATTGGATTGAAAAATAATTTCAGTCAGTCCCTGTGAAACTGTATATATTATGGTCATCACCTCAAGGTGCATTTATTGATAAATTACTATTTTCCTGTCAGTTATTGCCCTTTTTTGTCCTGCAGCTTATGCAGTAAATTGTTAATTTAAGTAATGGTTTACTAATGGCTCAGTAAATCACTGTTCTCGCATCACTTTTGTTAGAGTTATTGCCCTTTTTGTCCTACAGCTGAATGTTGTATAAGACAGAAACTTGTGAATGTGTTACAGGTTTTATGGAACACAATGACACTTGGTATAGATTATTGTCATCATTTAGTGATGTTAAATCAAACAAAATATACCTTAAACTGCTTACACTTTATGTTGTGACAGATGTTAGTCTATACAATTTTTATTGGTTATTCATTATTTCATGTAATTTTTTGGAATGCTGAACTAAGGATTATCACTTGTGAAATGTTGGATTATTTAACTTAAATTGATCATTCTAGACAGCTAAGGGTCCAATCAATCCAAAACACTTTAAATTGTATAGGTTGGTGTGAATTTCTTTGTTAAATATCTATCCACAAGTAGGTTCATTATATACCGTATTTACCATATGTTTTCAGACACGGTATGTTTTTTGGGGGAAAATATAATATTGAAATGCCTTGTAAGTTTTCGGATGTTGCTGCGCTATAACTTTTTCAACAATTTATATGTTTGGACACAATCTAGGAAGGTATGCTGCGTCATTTAATGTAAAATTCACAGTGTGTTTGCTGTGAATTTAACTGATACAAAGTTTGCTTCATTTGGTCACCAATTATTTAATGTGACCATGAACTTCCATGAACTAATATGATTTAAAATTCTTTATTGTTTGTATGTATGTATGTATGTATGTATGTATGCAGACAGATTGATAGGTAGGTAGATAAACATTTTTATTTAAGCCAGACACAATAAATAGCAACATCAAAGAATGAAAAGAAATAAGATTTAATGCTGTAATATATTTAAATATACAATTAAATTTCAATGTGATGTGATTTGGATTTTTAACGTAGCTTTAACAATTTTCCAGTCATATCGCAACGATGTCTGCAATGTGGCAGTTTATAGTGATGTCTAGCACTGGGGCATCATGCCGCAGACATGTAGCATGATTTCCCACCCAGTCACATTATCCTGACACCAGGCTGACCAGTCCTAACACTAACCTCTTAATGCTGAACGCCAAGCATAGCAGCTGTTAGTACCATTTTTGTAAGTCTTTGGTATGACTCGGCCGGGGATCGAACCCACGACCTCCCGCATCCGAGGCGGACGCTCTAACCACTAGGCCACCGGAGCGGTTATTAAATTTCAAGTAGCTTGTCCATAGCGTTTTTTAGGTTCTCAGACAAAAAGCCCTCAAATTCTCTATCACTATCATCATCCATATTGTTTAATTGTTTGTTATTTCTGATCAGCGCGTTTCACTTCCGCTCAGATTGACACTGATGCTACACACCTTGAAAGATTTCATTATCATTGTGCGCTTTTCCTTCAATGTGTCCATGGCATTTACGACCCAGTCCAGTACTGAATATATACACTGGAGACAGGTATTTAGTACTTCCCTATACACAGGCTTGCTAAGAATGATGAAGCCTTCTTAGAGGGATGTGCACAGTATGTTCATTTTTACGTGACATGGCATTAAATTTATGTTTAGGTAACACATTTGATAGCATGGACTCTTAAATAAAATTGCCATTTAGATATATACTGAAGTCTTAGTTAGACGTATACTGATGTCTTTAGTTAGATCTATAATAATGTCCTAGATATATACTGATGTCTTAGTTAGACATATACTGATGTCTTTAGTTAGATCTATATTGATGTCTTAGTTAGATCTATACTGATGTCTTTAGTTAGGTCTATAATAATGTCTTAGATATGTACTGATGTCTTAGTTAGACATATGCTGATGTCTTTAGTTAGATCTATACTGATGTCTTAGATATATACTGATGTCTTAGTATGACATATACTGATGTCTTAGATATATACTGATGTCTTAGATCTATACTGATATCTTTAGTTAGATCTATACTGATGTCTTAGATCTATCCTGATGTCTTAGATCTATACTGATGTCTTAGTTAGACATATACTGATATCTTTAGTTAGATCTATACTGATGTCTTAGATCTATACTGATGTCTTAGTTAGACATATACTGATATCTTTAGTTAGATCTATACTGATTCCTTAGATCTATACTGATGTCTTAGTTAGACATATACTGATATCTTTATTTAGATCTATACTGATGTCTTAGATATATACTGATGTCTTAGTATGACATATACTGATGTCTTAGATATATACTGATGTCTTAGATCTATACTGATATCTTTAGTTAGATCTATACTGATGTCTTAGATCTATCCTGATGTCTTAGATCTATAATGATGTCTTAGTTAGACATATACTGATATCTTTAGTTAGATCTATACTGATGTCTTAGTTAGACATATACTGATATCTTTAGTTAGATCTATACTGATGTCTTAGATCTATACTGATGTCTTAGACATATACTGATATCTTTAGTTAGATCTATACTGATTCCTTAGATCTATACTGATGTCTTAGTTAGACATATACTGATATCTTTAGTTAGATCTATACTGATGTCTTAGATATATACTGATGTCTTAGTTTGATCTATACTGATTTCTTAGATCTATATTAATGTCTTAGATATATACTGATGTATTACATCTATTTTGATGTCTTAGTTAGATATATACTGATGTATTAATTAGATCTATCCTGATGTCTTTGATCTATACTGATGTCTTAGATCAATACTGATGTCTTGATTAGATTTATAATAATGTCTTAGATTTATATTGATGTTTTAGTTAGATCTATACTGATGTCTTAGATCTATACTGATGTCTTAGATCTATATTAATGTCTTAGATATATACTGATGTATTAGTTAGATCTATACTGATGTCTTAATTAGATTTATAATAATGTCTTAGATCTATATTGATGTTTTAATTATATCTGTACTGATGTCTTTGATCTATATTGATGCCTTAGATCTATAATAATGTCTTAGTTAGATTTATAATAATGTCTTAGATCTATACTGATGTCTTTGATCTATATTGATGTCTTAATTAGATCATTACTCATGTCTTAATTAGATCTTTACTGATGTCTTAGATCTATAATGATATCTTAGATCTATACTGCTATCTTAGTTAGATTTATACTGATGTCTTAGATCAATACTGATGTCTTAGTTAGATCTATAATAATGTCTTAGTTAGATCTATACTGATATCTTTGTTAAATCTATACTGATGTCTTAGATCAATACTGATGTCTTGGTTAGATCCTATACTGATGTTTTAGTTAAGTCTATAATGGAAACAGATACTTGAAACCTCAGTGGCACAGTTTGGACTACTTATTCACCATGACATTGGTTAATACACAATAAATAAGTCATAAAATGAATGTTTTATATTATCCCATAATTTCTTATTTCATGATACGTATATTCCCTTTTTATTTACAGGTGGATTTGGGAGTCCCCCCAGATTTGGTGGTTTGCCCTCCTTTGGCAGTGGTTCTGCATTTGGCACTGTTCCAGCCTTTGGGAGCAGCCCAGTTTTTGGAAGTCAAACTCCTAGTGCTTTTGGAGGACAATCTGTGTTTGGAAATGCATCAGGGATCTCGCAGGGCAGTGCCACTGGTGGTTTTGCAAGGTAAATATAAAATCTGTCCTTAAAGGCAATTATGGACAGATGCAGAGTTGGGAACATGTCCTTTGCAAAATTGTAAAAATGAAGTGACATAAGAAATGTCCTTTATAAATGTTGTCCCATATGGAAAGGTGTCTTTTATATTGAGGAATCACTAAGATAGGTGTAACTGTGAATGAGATAATTATCATGTCTGCAGAGCTGAAAAGTATTGCTTTTGCATTGTCCACAGTTTGATTTATATCAATTTAGTCCAAGAAAATGGTTGACCACCAAAAAATAATGGAATAAACTAGTGTGATGGTCAGAATAGAGGTTTTTGTATTTGTTAGCTACACAGGTGTATAATAACTATGGTTTGTATTTACACAGGTCTATAATAACTATGGTTTTGTGATGGTCAGAATAGAGGTTTTTTGTACTTGTTAGCTACACATGTCTATAATAACTATGGGTTTGAGATGGTCCGAATAGAGGTTTTTTGTACTTGTTAGCTACACAGGTCAATAATAACTGTGGGTTTGTGATAGAGGTTTTTTGTGCTTGTTAGCTACACAGGTCTATAATAACTATGGGTTTGTGATAGAGGTTTTTTGTGCTTGTTAGCTACACAGGTCTATAATAACTATGGGTTTGTGATAGAGGTTTTTTGTGCTTGTTAGCTACACATGTCTATAATAACTATGGGTTTGTGATGGTCCGAATAGAGGTTTTTTGTGCTTGTTAGCTACACAGGTCTATAATAACTATGGGTTTGTGATAGAGGTTTTTTGTGCTTGTTAGCTACACAGGTCTATAATAACTATGGGTTTGTGATAGATAGTCAGAATAGTGGTTTTTGTGCTTGTTAGCTACACAGGTCTATAATAACTATGGGTTTGTGATGGTCAGAATAGAGGTTTTTTGTACTTGTTAGCTACACAGGTCTATAATAACTATGGGTTTGTGATGGTCTGAATAGAGGTTTTTTGTACTTTTTAGCTACACAGGTCTATAATAACTATGGGTTTGTGATGGTCAGAATAGAGGTTTTTGTAGCTACACAGGTCTATAATAACTATGGGTTTGTGCTGGTCAGAATAGAGGTTTTTGTAGCTACACAGGTTTATAATAACTATGGGTTTGTGATGGTCAGAATAGAGGTTTTTGTAGCTACACAGGTTTATAATAACTATGGGTTTGTTCTTGTTCTTGATGCAGTTTTTATAGCTGTCAGATTCAGAGGTATTCCTTTTTAAGAAATCTTTTATACTTTGGGTACTTCATCTCATAAAGCTAAAATTACAGTATGTAGGGTTTACATGGCTACAGGCAGTGCAGAGTCTTTGAATTTTATCCCCAGGTGTGTGATTGGGTGAATATGGCTATAGTTTATATGTCCATGACTGTAAACATTTATGTTTCTTGAGGATAACTATTAGATCATTCAATGTATTTCAACCCAACTTGGTGCGAGTTGCATAAAGGTGCTTTATAATATTTTGCATTTTCTGCATTTTTTTGTTGATACAGTGGAAACAAATTGTTGCACAAGTTGTGCATGAATTGAGGATGCAGGCTTTGTTGAGGATGTGTTATCGCTTGCTTACTTGTTTGTCATAGCTGTTATAAGAACAAGACTGCAGGCTTTGTTGAGGATGTGTTATCGCTTGCTTACTTGTTTGTCATAGCTGTTATAAGAACAAGATTGCAGGCTTTGCTGAGGATGTGTAATCGCTTGCTTACTTGTTTGTCATAGCTGTTATAAGAACAAGATTGCAGGCTTTGTTGAGGATGTGTTATCACTTGCTTACTTGTTTGTCACAGCTGTTGTAAGAACAAGACTGCAGGCTTTGTTGAGGATGTGTTATTGCTTGCTTACTTGTTTATCATAGCTGTTGTAAGAAAAAGATTGCAGGCTTTATTGAGGATGTGTTATTGCTTGCTTACTTGTTTGCCATAGCTGTTACAAGAACAAGATTGCAGGCTTTGTTGAGGATGTGTTATTGCTTGCTTACTTGTTTATCATAGCTGTTGTAAGAAAAAGATTGCAGGCTTTATTGAGGATGTGTTATCGCTTGCTTACTTGTTTGCCATAGCTGTTACAAGAACAAGATTGCAAGCTTTGTTGAGGATGTGTTATTGCTTGCTTACTTGTTTGTCATAGCTGTTGTAAGAACAAGATTGCAGGCTTTGTTGAGGATGTGTTATAACTTGCTTACTTGTTTGTCATAGCTGTTACAAGAACAAGATTGCAGGCTTTGTTGAGGATGTGTTATCACTTGCTTACTTGTTTGTCATAGCTGTTATAAGAACAAGATTGCAGGCTTTGTTGAGGATGTGTTATCGCTTGCTTACTTGTTTGCCATAGCTGTTACAAGAACAAGATTGCAGGCTTTGCTGAGGATGTGTAATTGCTTGCTTACTTGTTTGTCATAGCTGTTACAAGAACAAGATTGCAGGCTTTATTGAGGATGTGTTACCACTTGCTTACTTGTTTGTCATAGCTGTTATAAGAACAAGATTGCAGGCTTTGCTGAGGATGTGTAATCGCTTGCTTACTTGTTTGTCATAGCTGTTACAAGAACAAGATTGCAGGCTTTATTGAGGATGTGTTACCACTTGCTTACTTGTTTGTCATAGCTGTTATAAGAACAAGATTGCAGGCTTTGCTGAGGATGTGTAATCGCTTGCTTACTTGTTTGTCATAGCTCTTGTAAGAACAAGACTGCAGGCTTTGTTGAGGATGTGTTATCGCTTGCTTACTTGTTTATCATAGCTGTTGTAAGAAAAAGATTGCAGGCTTTATTGAGGATGTGTTATCGCTTGCTTACTTGTTTGCCATAGCTGTTACAAGAACAAGATTGCAGGCTTTGTTGAGGATGTGTTATTGCTTGCTTACTTGTTTATCATAGCTGTTGTAAGAAAAAGATTGCAGGCTTTATTGAGGATGTGTTATCGCTTGCTTACTTGTTTGCCATAGCTGTTACAAGAACAAGATTGCAGGCTTTGTTGAGGATGTGTTATTGCTTGCTTACTTGTTTGTCATAGCTGTTGTAAGAACAAGATTGCAGGCTTTGTTGAGGATGTGTTATCACTTGCTTACTTGTTTGTCATAGCTGTTACAAGAACAAGATTGCAGGCTTTGTTGAGGATGTGTTATCGCTTGCTTACTTGTTTGTCATAGCTGTTACAAGAACAAGATTGCAGGCTTTATTGAGGATGTGTTATCACTTGCTTACTTGTTTGTCATAGCTGTTACAAGAACAAGATTGCAGGCTTTGTTGAGGATGTGTTATTGCTTGCTTACTTGTTTATCATAGCTGTTGTAAGAAAAAGATTGCAGGCTTTATTGAGGATGTGTTATCGCTTGCTTACTTGTTTGCCATAGCTGTTACAAGAACAAGATTGCAGGCTTTGTTGAGGATGTGTTATTGCTTGCTTACTTGTTTGTCATAGCTGTTGTAAGAACAAGATTGCAGGCTTTGTTGAGGATGTGTTATCACTTGCTTACTTGTTTGTCATAGCTGTTACAAGAACAAGATTGCAGGCTTTGTTGAGGATGTGTTATCGCTTGCTTACTTGTTTGTCATAGCTGTTACAAGAACAAGATTGCAGGCTTTGTTGAGGATGTGTTATCACTTGCTTACTTGTTTGTCATAGCTGTTACAAGAACAAGATTGCAGGCTTTGTTGAGGATGTGTTATCGCTTGCTTACTTGTTTGTCATAGCTGTTACAAGAACAAGATTGCAGGCTTTATTGAGGATGTGTAATCGCTTGCTTACTTGTTTTCATAGCAGTTATAAGAACAAGATTGCAAGCTTTGTTGATTATATAAAGACACATTTGATTATGTCAATTAAAATATCTGCATTTTGAGATGATGTCACTGTTATAACAAGAAACACCCAACCACCCAGTAAACCTAATTTAATCTGGACTATATCAGTAAGTAATGCTCTATCTGAATTTGCACTGTGAGTACATTTTGGCAAATACAGTCAAATATTAAGAATAGAAACTTTCAAAAACTATTTTGGGTGCTCATTAGTGGAAAGTTTTCATTCATTTCGTGGTATTTAATAGATAATTTTACAAAGTCAAATTAACTGCCTGACCTAGAAGCCAAAAAATAGAAAACATTTTATACCCATTGCTTCAACACACATGTAATTTTAGTGTTTCATTAGCTATGCATTAGAAAAATGAAGCAAGCAGAGTGCTTCAGTGAACAGTTATAACTCTGTCACGCTCTTTAATCTTGGATCAGTTAGGAGTATAACAGTGCAACACATGTTGAGGTCTTGGTTCTTTGAATTAAATTAGCAACATGTGTTGTGAAAATGCAAGGCTTTATTAGAATACATACAGGTTATTCAGCATTCCTTTCTAATTCTGTTGAAAAATTGTTTATTACATTATTTCTGCAGTGATTTTTGGACTTGATGATCCACTGAGTGGAAAATTTAGTTGAAATTTTAGATTTCCATGCTGCATCTGTTTTGTATTGTTGTTCCCGAGGAAAATCTTTTATTTAGAGCCATCCATACTGTATCTCTGTGTTTCATTATCACTTTTATTTAGAGTCATCCATACTGTATCTCTGTGTTTCATCATCACTTTTATTTAGAGCCATCCATACTGTATCTCTGTGTTTCATCATCACTTTTATTTAGAGCCATCCATACTGTATCTCTATGTTTCATCATCACTTTTATTTAGTCATCCATACTGTATCTCTATGTTTCATCATCACTTTTATTTAGAGTCATCCATACTGTATCTCTATGTTTCATCATCATTTTTCTTTAGAGTCATCCATACTGTATCTCTATGTTTCATCATCACTTTTATTTAGAGTCATCCATACTGTATCTCTGTTTCATCATCACTTTTATTTAGAGCCATCCATACTGTATCTCTATGTTTCATCATCACTTTTATTTAGTCATCCATACTGTATCTCTGTGTTTCATCATCACTTTTATTTAGAGCCATCCATACTGTATCTCTGTGTTTCATCATCACTTTTATTTAGAGCCATCCATACTGTATCTCTGTGTTTCATCATCACTTTTATTTAGAGCCATCCATACTGTATCTCTATGTTTCATCATCACTTTTATTTAGAGTCATCCATACTGTATCTCTGTGTTTCATCATCACTTTTATTTAGAGTCATCCATACTGTATCTCTGTGTTTCATCATCACTTTTATTTAGAGTCATCCATACTGTATCTCTATGTTTCATCATCACTTTTATTTAGAGCCATCCATACTGTATCTCTATGTTTCATCATCACTTTTCTTTAGAGTCATCCATACTGTATCTCTATGTTTCATCATCACTTTTATTTAGAGTCATCCATACTGTATCTCTGTTTCATCATCACTTTTATTTAGAGTCATCCATACTGTATCTCTGTGTTTCATCATCACTTTTCTTTAGAGTCATCCGTACTGTATCTCTATGTTTCATCATCACTTTTATTTAGAGTCATCCATACTGTATCTCTATGTTTCATCATCACTTTTATTTAGAGCCATCCATACTGTATCTCTATGTTTCATCATCACTTTTATTTAGTCATCCATACTGTATCTCTGTTTCATCATCACTTTTCTTTAGAGCCATCCATACTGTATCTCTATGTTTCATCATCACTTTTCTTTAGAGTCATCCATACTGTATCTCTATGTTTCATCATCACTTTTATTTAGAGTCATCCATACTGTATCTCTGTTTCATCATCACTTTTATTTAGTCATCCATACTGTATCTCTGTTTCATCATCACTTTTATTTAGAGTCATCCATACTGTATCTCTATGTTTCATCATCACTTTTATTTAGTCATCCATACTGTATCTCTACGTTTCATCATCACTTTTATTTACAGCCATCCATACTGTATCTCTGTGTTTCATCATCACTTTTTTCGTTAGTGCCAAGAATATATCATTTCACGTTGTATACACAAGGTGGGTGATTCTGATGCAAAAACTGATCCATGTCAGCTGGGTTCAAAAATTATTTTTTGGCCTTCAGTGTACATGAGTACCTGCCCATTTTCTCCAGGTTCTGTTTGTATTTGTCTACCAAACATTTTATAGCAAATTAATTTCTAGTAAATCAGTCCCATTTTCCTCTTCATTAAGCTAATATCTAGGATGCCATTTATATTAAATATCTCCAATTTTGTTCAGTATAGGTTCTTTATGGAGTTGAAAATAAAATGTTATCAGGATTTTCGTTTATTTCTGGGAGGGTAATAATAGCAGAATCAACTTTATTTTGTCTGTCTTTTTATTCTCTATTTTGAGACTGTCTGAAATTGTATGCATGCTTATGGATCTAGAGCGCTAGCTTTGTTTTGTCTGGCTTTCAAGGTGATGGATATAGAGCCCTTGTTTTGTATTATCTGGCTTTCAAGGTGATGGATCCAGAACCCCAGTTTTGTATTGTCTGGCTTTCAAGGTGATGGATATAGAGCCCTACTTTTTATTGTCTGGCTTTCAAGGTGATGGATCCAGAGCCCTAGTTTTATATTGCCTGGCTTTCAAAGTGATGGATCCTGAGCCCTGTTTTTGTATTGTCTGGCTTTCAAGGTGATGGATATAGAGCCCAAGTTTTGTATTGTCTGGCTTTCAGGGTCATGGATATAGAGCCCTAGTTTTGTATTGTCTGGCTTTCAAGGTGATGGATATAGAGCCCTAGTTTTGTATTGTCTGGCTTTCAAGGTGATGGATATAGAGCCCTGGTTTTGTATTGTCTGGCTTTCAAGGTGATGGATCCAGAGCCTTAGTTTTATATTGTCTTGCTTTCAAGGTGTTGGATCCAGAGCCCTGGTTTTGTATTGTCTGGCTTTCAAGGTGATGGATATAGAGCCCTGGTTTTGTATTGTCTGGCTTTCAAGGTGATGGATCCAGAGCCTTAGTTTTATATTGTCTTGCTTTCAAGGTGATGGATCCAGAGCCTTAGTTTTATATTGTCTTGCTTTCAAGGTGTTGGATCCAGAGCGCTAGTTTTTTATTGTCTGGCTTTCAAGGTGATGGATATAGAGCCCTGGTTTTTTATTGTCTGGCTTTCAAGGTGATGGATATAGAGCCCTGGTTTTGTATTGTCTGGCTTTCAAGGTGATGGATATAGAGCCCTAGATTTGTATTGTCTGGTTTTCAAGGTGATGGATCCAGAGCCCTGGTTTTGTATTGTCTGGCTTTCAAGGTGATGGATATAGAGCCCTGGTTTTGTATTGTCTGGCCTTCAAGGTGATGGATATAGAGCCCTAGATTTTTATTGTCTGGTTTTCAGGGTGATGGATATAGAGCCCTAGATTTGTATTGTCTGGTTTTCAAGGTGATGAATGTAGCGCCCTAGTTTTTGTATTGTCTGGCCTTCAAGGTGATGGATATAGAGCCCTAGTTTTGTATTGTCTGACCTTTTCAAGGTGATGGATATATAGCCCTAGTTTTGTATTGTCTGACCTTTTCAAGGTGATGGATATAGAGCCCTAGTTTTTGTATTGTCTGGCGTTAAAGGTGAGAGGGTGCATCCTGAACTGAGGTGATGGTTGCTTCATATCAAATTACTTGGTTTGTACAGTAATTTCACTTCCAATTCCGTTTTAACATAAAGGTTTGAAACTTTCATAATACATTCTACCATTCTGAGATGACTACTTCTATGGTAACAAGGTAGCATTATAACAGTGGCTACAGCAGGATGAAATAGTAAATTGTACTAGTTGTGTGCAGGACAAGATGCCTCTCATGAGAGGGGGCCTCCTTTACAGCAGTTGCAGCAGGGGTAGATTGTAAAAATGCGTTGTGTGCAAGGCAAGTGGCATTTGTTGAGAGGGGGCCTTATTAACAGCAGTTGCAGCAGGGGGAGATTGTAAAAGTGTGTTGTGTGCAGGGCAAGTGGCCTTTGTTGAGTGGGGACCTTATTAATAGCAGTTGCGGCAGTGGGAGATTGTAAAAATGTGTTGTGTGCATGGCAAGTGGCCTTTGTGGAAAGGGGCCATATTAATAGCAGTTGCAGCAGGGGGAGATTGTAAAAATGTGTTGTGTGCATGGCAAGTGGCCTTTGTGGAGAGGGGACCTTATTAATAGCAGTTGCAGCAGTGGGAGATTGTAAAAATGTGTTGTGTGCAGGGCAAGTGGCCTTTGTTGAGAGGGGACCTTATTAATAGCAGTTGCAGCAGGGGGAGATTGTAAAAATGTGTTGTGTGCAGGGCAAGTGGCCTTTGTGGAGAGTGGGCCTTATTAACAGCAGTTGCAGCAGGGGGAGATTGTAAAAATGTGTTGTGTGCAGGGCAAGTGGCCTTTGTTGAGTGGGGACCTTATTAATAGCAGTTGCAGCAGTGGGAGATTGTAAAAATGTGTTGTGTGCATGGCAAGTGGCCTTTGTTGAGTGGGGACCTTATTAATAGCAGTTGCAGCAGGGGGAGATAGTAAAAATTGTTGTGTGCATGGCAAGTGGCCTTTGTCGAGAGGGGGCCATATTAATAGCAGTTGCAGCAGGGGGAGATTGTAAAAATTGTTGTGTGCATGGCAAGTGGCCTTTGATGAGAGGGGGCCTTATTAATAGCAGTTGCAGCAGTGGGAGATTGTAAAAATGTGTTGTGTGCATGGCAAGTGGCCTTTGTTGAGTTGGGACCTTATTAATAGCAGTTGCAGCAGGGGGAGATTGTAAAAATGTGTCGTGTGCATGGCAAGTGGCCTTTGTTGAGAGGGGGCCTTATTAATAGCAGTTGCAGCAGGGGTAGATTGTAAAAATGTGTTGTGTGCAGGGCAAGTGGCCTTTGTTGAGTGGGGACCTTATTAATAGCAGTTGCAGCAGGGGTAGATTGTAAAAATGTGTTGTGTGCATGGCCAGTGGCCTTTGTTGAGAGGGGGCCTTATTAATAGCAGTTGCAGCAGGGGAGATTGTAAAAATGTGTTGTGTGCAGGGCAAATGGCCTTTGTTGAGTGGGGACCTTATTAATAGCAGTTGCAGCAGTGGGAGATTGTAAAAATGTGTTGTGTGCATGGCAAGTGGCCTTTGTTGAGAGGGGGCCTCATTAACAGCAGTTGCAGCAGGGGGAGATGGTAAAAATGTGTTGTGTGCAGGGCAAGTGGCCTTTGTTGAGTGGGGACCTTATTAATAGCAGTTGCAGCAGGGGGAGATTGTAAAAATGTGTTGTGTGCAGGGCAAGTGGCCTTTGTTGAGTGGGGACCTTATTAATAGCAGTTGCAGCAGTGGGAGATTGTAAAAATGTGTTGTGTGCATGGCAAGTGGCCTTTGTTGAGAGGGGGCCTCATTAACAGCAGTTACAATAGAGGAATATGGTACAAATGTACTCATTATGTGCAGTACAAGTGGCTTTCATGAGAGGGAGGCCTTATGACAGTGGTTACAACAAGGAAAGTTGGTAAAAATGTCATTTGTGTGCAGGACAAAATGCTTCTCATGAGATGGGACTCTGTATTCTCAACAGATATCAAAAGAATAGGGCATGATTAATCACTGACACACATTAATATGAAATTATTTACTATTTCAGCTTTGCCAATAGTGGCAGCCCCACCTTTGGAAGCCTAGCTCAAGCATCTGATGTACCATCTTTTGGTAGTATGGGTCAGTCAGGAGGGACACAATTTGGTAATGCACCAAGCTTTGGTAGTCCTGCATTTGGAAGTCCAGGGTTTGGCCAGTCCAGTACTGGATTTGGATCACAAGGTGGTAGTGGTAAGTATACAGTGAATATTGGTTTCATTGGATGAATAAAAAGGACACAAAAAATGAATGTATGATTGATAGCATATCCTTCAAGTAATTATGATTGATAGCATATCCTTTGAGTGATCCCAAGTATGTGAGTGATTGATAGCATATTATTTGAGTGATCTAGAATATGTTAGTGATTGATGTCACATTATTTTATTTTCTATATTTCTACTTTCTACACAGAGATCCTACCATACAACCTCTTTACTTCCCATGTTATTTTTTTAACAGACCTTATTTTGGACACACAATTCTAGTTCATCAAAGCAAATTAATAGGAATGACACATAAATAGTTCTGTGTAAGAGTGTTTATCATTTTTGTGTGCACAATTCTTTTTTTTCTTTTCAGGTTTTGGAGGAAGCAGTTTTGGGTATGAAATTTTTAACACTATCAGTATTTCTCCCAGAACATTATAATGTAGTCAGCCTAAAAAAAAATTTTAAAAAGAAAGAAGCTATCTTTTCACACTATCAGTATTTCTCCCATAACATTATAATGTAGTCAGCCTAAAAAAAAAATTTAAAAAGAAAGAAGCTATCTTTTCACACTATCAGTATTTCTCCCATAACATTATAATGTAGTCAGCCTAAAAAATTTGTTAAAAGGAAGGTCTTTTCACACCATCAGTATTTCTTCCATGACAAGATCCGTCCCTTGTATGCATATGATCACACTTGAAATTATTCACATGTAAACACTTATAAGTATTCACATGTATAGACATGCAGTTTCAGACTTGAAGTTTTTCTTTTACATGGGGCTTTTTTCGCAGCATTGTAAAGGAACAGTGTACAACTAATATCATCAAAACGTGCATCCTTGTAGTATGTTACAATTGAAAAGAATATCATTCATCGTGTCCTCAGAGATAGACTGCAATAACATTTTGAAAAACTTGTCATTTTTATTTTATGGGTAATATTCATTTAATATTGCATGGTTCGGGGGACCTTATGGAGCTTTTTTAACTGGTCAGTCACCCCCCACCCCAGGTACTACAGACCTCAGCTTCAACTTAGGAGTGACAGAGAAGAGCACAAACTGCCATGGAGCCCCATTCAGTATTATATTGTACAAATGTGGCCCTGTGTGTTCTTGTTGCCTAAGACACTTGCTTTAAAAGACCACTGACATTTCACTTCTGTCCTCATGGGTTTGGACATCCAACTTGGTCATCATGGGTATGTAAGAATACTTGCCAGTAGCTTCCTTTGGGTCATTGCTTCTTCCTGGGATATTCCGGGTTTTTTCTCCACAGAAGATATTGGCTGCCATGTATATGCTATCATGTAATGAAAAGCAGCATTAAACACAAAACAACCCAATGAGCGTCGATTCTTTAGAGAGGAAAATCAGTATTTAGTAATGTATACCATCACATGCAAAAAATAAAGTATAACACAGTGTAGACAGCGCTCTGCCAGCAAAATATTCAACAGCAGTCCTACATGTTTGTTTTTCACTGTCTTGTAGATGCTATACCAGAGTGGAAGTTGCTAATGCAGCAAGACCTTGGATTTTTCATTCTCCCACATTTGTAAAATGAGCTTGGGATTTTGTTATTCTGTCCATCCATCCATTAACACATCTTATAAACCACTGGGTAGAAATTGTTTACCACATGGTGATCATCTATGTGAAGGAAATATTTCTCTTGAGTGCCTTGTGTTCCTGTTTTGGGGTAAAAGGACAAATGTACAGAAATTTCAGTTACAATAAGTTTTTAACTTTTTTCTGACCAAGTTTAAAGTATGCAGACATTTAAAAAAGATGCATCATATGTAACGTTTGAGGGATTTTTCATGCATCAGTGTCGGGGAATAGTGGAGTGTTTGTGTGTGTTTGTGTGTGTGTGTGTGTGTGTGTGTGTAATGGGGAAATATAAAATGAAAAGCATGAAGATGCTTGTTGTTGCAGCTTTAGTTTTTTTTAAATCTCAGAAGGTGATCAGATAATCAATTTTCCCATTACTTGAGGTGGGATCATGTACAGAAAGCTAAATCCAATCTTTGTAATTTCTGTTTCAGAAGTGGACCATCATTCACAGGCTACAGATCCTAAAATTTTCTACCATCTGTAACATTTATTCTAGTACAAAATGGAGCTGGAAGATTTCTACCATCTGTAACATTTATTCTAGTACAAAATGGAGCTGGAAGATTTCTACCATCTATAACATTTATTCTAGTACAAAATGGAGCAGGAAGATTTCTACCATCTGTAACATTTTTTCTAGTATAAAACGGAGCTGGAAGATTTCTACCATCTATAACATTTTTCTTAGTATAAAACGGAGCAGGAAGATTTCTACCATCTGTAACAGTTTTTCTGGTATAAAATGGAGCTGGAAGATTTCTACCGTCTGTAACATTTCTTCTAGTGTAAAATGGAGCAGGAAGTTTTCTACCATCTGTAACATTTCTTCTAGTATAAAATGGAGCTGAAAAGCAGATGGAATAAATTGACATAATTGCTGTGCCTGTGGAATAACTTAAGTTTTACATGAAAAACATTTGCCATGAAGAGTTTGGTTGACTTTTCATTTCCGGAGAAAACTTAAGGATTTATAAGTACAAATTGCTCGAGATATATTTTGCATATTTTGTTTGTCTGGGTGTTTTGCTAATGTCCATTGCTTTTTTGAAGATTTGATTTTGTAATCAAAATTGGAGTTGAAATGTAAATTTTACCTTATTACAGTGATCATGTGTTTGAAATACAAGTAAATTCAGCCTTATTTGTAAATGCTTATTTGAGAATGTACATGTACTTGTCAGTGTATGACATCATTGTGCTGCAGCACAATGTATTGAAACAAAAGACAAGCATCATGACATTTTTGCTGGTTCTTAAATTCAACAAAACTGGGTAACCAAGAAGTAAAAGGCAAATTCATGGTATTCTTGATTTCTTAATGGCTGTAAGTCTTAGGACATGACAAGATAAATATTTATTTGCATTAATTTTTTTAGCATTTTCGGTATCCCATTGTTTATAGACATTTTAAAAAAGTCAAGACAAAATTGTAAAGCTCTCCATACTGCACACAGCATTGATCAACTCTTCATTTACTATATCATTAAACTGTTATAAACTACTAGGATTATTTTTATGTTATTATTTTGCATGTGCATATTGTCCAATTTTTCCAGCATGAAATAAAATAAAGGTAACTAAAAATTCAATGCTTCATGGGGCACAGAGTTTTCCATGCGACTGGTACTATGTTTAGTGTACAGGACAGTACCTGCTTGTACAGTGCAAATTGTCTATCCTTGTTTATTCTCAAATATATAAGATGTAGATTTTGCAATATTCAACATTTTTGCCAAATTCCATTCTTCCAAATCAAATTTAAACAAGACATCAATCATTGCTATTTTATTTATTTTGACCCATGCGCTCGAGTTATTGTTTTTCTGAGATATAAGGAATCCAAAAAAGGGATGTAAATCATAGGAAATGACACATTTTTATTTATACAAGTCAGATAACCAGCATACAGCACATTTACTTAACTGATCATCATTGATACATATTAGTTTTGTGTTTCAGCTTACCATAACACAAATTTATAACTTTCAACACAGTATTCACCCCGTCTTTGATTTTGTATGGTTGGTTTTTTTTTTTTGCGTTAACTTTTGTTTTTAATTAGCAGATTGAAGGAAAACAGGTACTTGTTTCAACTATGAAAATGGCTTGGGAAGAGAGGGATTATTGTGTGGCAACAATGCTGGTAACTGTTTGTTGTACAACATTAATCCACACCAATTGTTGTAAAATCTAAAGTGGGTTGAGTAGGATGCAGTGCCCTGCATAATAGTTGTATTCAATTAGTTGGCTCCCCAAGACTGATATTGGACTGATTAACATTTGAATCTCATTGTCCATCAATTAAGGTATGAACACTTGCTCAGTTGAGTAGCATGATTGCCGTAGCCGAGTAAACAGGTACTTATTTATGGTCACTTACATCAATGCAAACTACATCTGAGTGTTTAGGATATTAGTTATTTTCAAAGCATTATTTCTGAAACTTCTTTATTGTATTTTGGAGGTATTAAGTGCAATTGTGCCTATAATTCAAATCCAAAATGTACTTCATAAAGCGCAAGTCAAAATCTTCAGTGTACATGCAGTAGCGTCGTGATGTAAAAAGCGAGCATTGAACCAAATGTTAGGTAGTTACATTTTCAAGGCAAAATACAAACATTATTACTTGTGCATTAATACATTATTTTAATGCAGTATTGCTTAAACAAACAATAAAAACTGAAGACAAAAGGGATAGGTTACTGTTGTAAATGCTTGCAACAACCTGCTAATGTTCAACTCTTGTCATTTGAATTGGGTAAAAATAATAAGGAAACAGAGGAAAATAAATATATTTATTGACTTTTCAAACAAATTATATCGATTTCTAACATTTCCATCAAATAGTTAATGGTGATGGCCCCTTATCAACCATGGTCACTGTTTTTTTTTTGTCATTACGATCAAGAAAATACATTGATCAATTAGTAGAAGGAAAAAATCTTGATAGCGTCCTAAGACTTAAAGTACATGAAAAAATTGCTATAAGTTTGTGTCCCAACATTTATAGGTCATACAAAAATTATTTTGAAAATAATTTAGGGTGTCCCAAGACTTTTATTGTGTCTCAAGACTTAAAGTCAATATGGTATCATGCATGCGTTTCAGTTTAATTTATACTTTTTTGTTTGAGACTATCCAGGTCTTGTTCTCACAGATGCAACAATACTATTAAAGCCCTTCCACCATATTTGGTTTTGATAAGGAATTCCTGATGAATTTATTCCATTATGATTTACTCCCATTTTATACTTTTCTTATAATAGGGGTGACAACTCTCTTGTTGAGAAACAGATTGCTGTCAAAAGAATTTGTTTTATTGCTGTGATAGGATTTTTTCATTTTATTGAACTTTGAAAATAGTGATTTCCATTGAATTAAATTTAGTCTGCCACCCTTGCTATGTGTCTGTTACTTTGCTTTTTCCCCATCTATTTAAAGCTCAGTGTGTGACATGTGTAAATGATGCGTCACAAATGAAACGTGTTTGCATGCATCCAATCAGCAGAGATGCTGCAAATGCACAAATCAAATTTTTTAATACAAATTGACACACATGGAAAGCAGTGATGCGCGAAAACTTCCACAAATTTAAAGATATGCATATGTACATATGTGCAGCATACATTATTTATTTAACCAGGGATTTACAAGCAAACTTGCCCAATTCCCAGGACAAGCTCAAATTTGGTTTGGGCAAGCTCAAATTTACTCAAAATAGAGATATACAAGAATTTTATTGAACTTATATGTTCAAGTAAAAACCATTACCTTTGTGTGAGCTAAATAATCCTGAAATTGTTGAATTAAACAATTCCAGCATTCTCAAAGCCACGGATAATTGGGTCCGCTCTTTCACACATTTTTGCACCAGCTGCAATTAATTATTCAGCATGTATTGGGTTGAATAATGTTTTACATGAAGGCAAGTGGCAGAAGTTGGTTTGTATATGAGGCAGTCTCAGACAAAGGAGCAAGTCCATTGTTCTCAATTTAGTTGGCATCTTTGCTCTTTGATAGGCTCTGAACAGATCAAGTGTTGATTCAGCAAGAGTCAGCTGGTCATACATGTGGACTGATGATGTTATCCAAATCAACAGGGATCTATACAATTAACTGATGGTGCAATTTTATGGACTGTTTTAAAGAAGATATCATACACATTACTTTAATAACCCATTAGTCTAGCGTTGTTGGATGTATCAACCCCTTTTGATGCTGAGCGTAAATGACAGATCTTGACATGTTTGATTTGTGCTAATACAGGTGGTAGTATTGTTTTAACCATCAAACTGACTGTTCTTTTGTATTTGTTATTTGGGGCAGAGGTTCATCTATGAAATGAAATACCAACAAATATGGAAACTTGGAGACGAATTTAACTACCCACTAAAATGAGATTTAAAAAAAACTAAATGTTACAACAGTCACAAAAGTGGGATATGTTTATAATCGGAACTGTACCACTTTCATTAAGAGACAATTATATATTGCAATAAAATGATGCAGTGAAAATCCCTTGGCAGCAACAAGTTCATTCAATCGTGTTAGTGATACCAGACTTTCAAGATGGTAACATTAGGTAAAACCATTTATTTTTTTTCTGATACAGCTACATGTATTAACAGACTGATAATCTAGGAGTAATTATATAAAGATTTTCAAGCTGGCCATTCAGGCAGCTTTTTGGCATGTAGATCATTTTAATACACAGAAAAACTACATATGCAAAAAACAACTTGTATTGCAAAAAAAAAACGTGTCAGTATGACAATCCCCTTGGGATTATTTTTCTTGAAAAGTTTTCCAATGGCCATGATTTTAAGTAAATTCCTATGCTAATTAATAGGAAGATTTGAGAGACGTTATCCGACAGAGGTCAGATTAGACTCAGAGTTTTGTCCATAAGTATTATCTATGTAGATAACACACTAGAAATACTTATGCAATATCGTGATGTCTAGTATCCATACAAGCTACAAGTTAGTGCTACTCCTTCTAACCTACTTGGAGGATTGCGAGGAGTATTATGCACACCTATTTTTGGGTCAAGATCATCCCAAATGAAAATGATGGACATCCAATATGGCAGCCATCTTCAGAATTTTTTTATCACCACTTCAGAATGGATGGATATATCTAAATGAGTTTGACTAAAAGACTTTTGGTACTATATGAAAACAAGTCTATCTCATTAAAAATATGTCTGCAACATTGACCATTTTGAAAATCTTGTCATCGTTACATCAACTGAATGAACATAAAAAAATTCTTTCCTCAGATCCTAAGAAACCCACTCCAAACTGTTGATATACAAATGCATTACATTTGCCAATACCAACATGGACACTGAAGCCTGGAATAGTAGAACAATAGTTCTTCAATCTAGTAAAAGTGATCTTAAAAAAATATCTAACTATAACAGTAAAACTACATTTGGGTAAACATGTATATTTACCTGGGTGATCTGAGTTAATTGGAATGTTTTGTTATGTTGATCATTGTGAAAATCTTGTCATCGTTACATCAACTGAATGAACATAAAAAAATTCTCTCCTCATATCCTAAGAAACCCACTCCAAACTGTTGATATACAAATGCATTACATTTGCCAATACCAACATGGACACTGAAGCCTGGGATAGTAGAACTATAGTTCTTCAATCTAGTAAAGGTGATCTTAAAAAAATATCTAACTATAACAGTAAAACTACATTTGGGTAAACACGTACATTTACCTGGGTGATCTGAGTTAATTTGAATGTTTGTTATGTTGATCATGTGTTCCATTGAGAAGTCAACAACTTTCCTTTGCAAACTCTACATCAAGTGAAACTATTGTTGCAAACATTTTTGCATGGCAAACTACATCGACAACGTACAAGTTTCAGATACCATAAAACTAAATACATGATCAAAGAGATAACAAGTGAATAATACAACTTCGTCACAAAACACTTCATTTTTATTGCAACCATGCTCTTGAAAGTATAAGAAAGAGATTTAAAAAAAGACCAGAATGAGCTCAAGAATCTGTCTCATAGACCAGGCTGCAGCTTCTGCTGAAATATCACACCAGCTCAATATCATATCAAACTGTCTTTTGATTTGTTTATCGATCAAACTGTTAATTAAAAACAATAAAAAAATTTCAGAGGTCAGTAATGTCAAGGTCTCTTGGAAAATCTATAAAGGAGCCTAATTCAAAGGTCACTAGGTACACATTGTTTCTTTGCTGGAAAATCAAAAGAGGTGTTGCCAGCTAGGCTTGTTTGGTTATTATAACCATAACCAAAAGCATAAGCCAAAAGGAGTGTCAGAGTTTAACTCCTGGACTAATAAATGTTGGTTATTATGTTTTCCCAATTGCTTAAACTATAACCATAAAGCATAAGCCAAAAGGAGTGTCAGAATTTACGTCCTGGAGTAATAAATGTTTGGTTATTATATTTTACCAATTGCTTAAACTATAACCATAAAGCATAAGCCAAAAGGAGTGTCAGAGTTTACCTAATGGACTAATGCTTGATTATTATGTTTTACCAATTGCTTAAACTATAACTATAAAGCATAAGCCAAAAGGAGTGTCAGAGTTTACCTAATGGACTTATAAATGTTTGGTTATTATGTTTTCCCAACTGCTTAAATTCAACCACAAAGTACAAGCCAAATGGTGTGTAAAACTTACCTCCTGGACTAATACAAGTCCTATAAATGAACAATTTCCCCCAGGTCTACTAGACATTACACAGGTCCTTCACATGACGTTTTTTAACTATACCATTTTGTATAGTGTCAGCATATCATACTTTTAGTTTGCTCTGATTTGGTGCTTTATGGCACAAAAACGCAAGTAGGTTTTTTATTGCCAAGGCAACTAGAGCAAAGTGCCTTTCCTAAGAACACACCAAGGTAGCTGACCCAGGCTGATCCAATGGTAGGATTCAAACCTGTATCCTTTCAGTCACGAGTCTGGCACACTAACCACTGATGGCAATGACTTCCATACCTTTAGAACATAATGTGCAAAATCTAGACATGAAATAGGAGCAAAAGAATATCAACAATAAACAACTAAGTTTTGGCTTTTGACAGATTTGGGGCCCCCTCAAAATTTCACCAACCAACTTTACTGGAAATGTCCGTCTGTTTTTTTTACAGATTTTTGGGGGAAGTTTGTTGTCAATAGTTTTTAAAAGAGCAGAATGGAGTAAAATGTTGGTGATAAACTAGTCTTTATAAATAACTAGTTCTAGATTAAACCAGTTAATCATGGAAGGATAATACTAACATTAAAGCAGTTGCAAATCCAAAACCAAAAATGCATTTAATAATTAGGTACAAAGTTTTGTTTTTTGTTACAACTTGAATTATCTCCTTTGAATATTATTGTAAAAATATGGCAAATATCTGGTGGCCACATTAATTTTCAGGGGGGAAAAAGGTCTGGAAAGTTCCATTAGAGGTGCAGGGTATCTCATATGCAGACATTTTTATTCACTTCTTTTTGAACAAGTATTATGAATAGACATGTAACTTATTGAATCCTGTAAAAAGATGAACACTGAAAATTTATGTAATATTTATTTTGATGTGTAAATACATTCAAATTTTTGTTCCAGTTTTGTCACTTATTAGAAGATCATTTGCACAAGAAGTGTTTCTCCTAGTAGCTAAATAGATCTAGAAATGCAGCAAAGTATTTATCATTTTCAAATTCTGTTATACTCCCAAAGGCATGTTGGACTTTATGGCACGCTACATTCCCAAAGACATGTCGGACTTTATGGTATATTTGCAACTTTTCTGTACAAGATTTAGCATTGTAAACAACATAAACACGTTAAAGAAATGGTCTTGCTTGTTTCAATCTTTTTCTCTTTAGTTCATTCAATCCTTAATCCTGAGTTAGACGATTGCATATCAAATGGTCAAGTTTGTGCGACATTTCTCATGGCAAAGCAGTGAAACCTATCTCAACACACACACCAAATACATGTTCATAAAATGCAACATTCTTAATTTTACATTTGATGGAGCCTTTTCTTAACTTTACAAATTTGACTGTGAATTTTACTGAGGATAAAACTGTGTGGTAGATTACATTATTCCATGGTTTCACTAACAACATGAAATGACTCACACCATGCAACACTAGCCATATGATCTGACTTGGATTCAAGGTCAATAGAATAGGGTGTATATCACTAGACATCTTCTAAATTATACTTTGCACAGGAGTTGTGCTGCAGTTTTATCCAGGAACCAAACTAGCTCTCCACTGGTTGGTCGAACACGAGCTGCTGGAAGAGGATCTGGCTCATTCCCCTCCAGGACTTGCTACAAAATACATAACAGACAACATATAAAACTCATAAATATTCTGTATGGTTCCTCTGAGTCTGAGGATTGTTATTTTGAGAATTTTTGTTGGTAAAATGAGCCTGTTTTCAAATAAAAATCTGCTACAGTGACCACCAGTATGTACAGACCATCTGTGTATGCATATCAATTTATCAGCATGTACAGACCATCTGTGTATGCAGATCAATTTATCAGCATGTACAGACCATCTGTGTATGCAGATCAATTTATCAGTATGTACAGACCATCTGTGTATGCAGATCAATTTAACAGCATGTATAGACCATCTTATGCAGATCAATTTAACAGCATGTATAGACCATCTATGTATGCAGATCAATTTAACAGCATGTATAGACCATCTATGTATGCAGATCAATTTAACAGCATGTATAGACCATCTATGTATGCAGATCAATTTAACAGCATGTACAGACCATCTAGGTATGCAGATCAATTTAACAGCATGCACAGACCATCTGTGTATGCAGATCAATTTAACAGCATGTATAGACCATCTGTGTATGCAGATCAATTTAACAGCATGTACAGACCATCTGTGTATGCAGATCAATTTAACAGCATGTATAGACCATCTGTGTATGCAGATCAATTTAACAGCATGTACAGACCATCTATGTATGCAGATCAATTTAACAGCATGTATAGACCATCTGTGTATGCAGATCAATTTAACAGCAAAGATTACTGAACAAATCAATTAAAAAAAAACAATACACAAAAAATTTACCACTCATAAAAATCACATTGCATTCCACTCTCCTTTATAAACTGAATTTAATTTTTCAATTTTGACATCACTTCTACTTTTTCATTCCATATATTTGCACTACATACATAACGAATTGTTAGACTGTATATTGCAAATTAACAAATTTGTATTAGGAATATTTGACACCTATTTCCTATCACTGGACCAGGTTGGATTATAATCATGCATAAATATCTTTTAGTTGTGATTATCGTTGTTCATAAATATACTGTCCTACTTATATCCATTGCCTGTGAGCTGATATCATCCAAATGACACAAATTAGTTTCTAAATTAAGTGCAAATCTGTGAACACGTATAAAATACTCTTATTCCGTTAGCATAAGTGAATATGTAAGACTCCTTGTAGCATAACATTACTCTCAAATAGGCACAACACAACTACTAAACAATTTCTCAAATATTATACAAGAAGTGATTAAAGATGACAAAATGACAACTTTTTTGTGAGGTAAAATTGTCACATTTGTTGAGGTGATTTATTTCAACCTATCATTCTCAGGTTGAAAATTCACAACACAGAATGGTGATTACTGGAGAATTTACCAACATCCAAGCCAACAGATGTATTGTATTCTTTTTTTTTCTATGTACTGGAGCAGAGATGAGTTTCCGGTTTTTAAAAAGTGCTCAAATACCCCTGTTACCAACAATACAAGGTACTAGCCTGAACAATTTCCTTCTTTCTAGCTACAAAGGTTGAAGACAATACACTTGTAATCAACAATTTAATATAATGTACTAACTACAATACAATGTGCTATCACCACTGGATGTGAAGACAGCACACTTGTAATCAACAATGTACTAACTACAATACAATGTGCTATCACCACTGGATGTGAAGATGGCACTTGTTATCAACAATTCAATACAGTGTTCTAACCTGAATAATTTCCTTCTTGCCAGCCCCACAGGATGTGAAGACAGCACACTTGCAGTTATTGATTATTGGAAGTGTCATGGTCACACGAGCTGGAGGAGGTTTTGGAGAGTCGGATATTGGAGCTATAATCTTCTCTGTCTCCTAATAATATAATTTTGTTAAAATATAAACTATGTACCTTCCCTGTATATCATAGGAAACACAAACTATGTATCTTCTCTGTATATCATAAGAAACACAAACTATTTTATTTACTCATGATTCCAAGTTGTTATTCACTGGATGTGCAATCTAATCAAATTCTGTTGTATTTACAGTGTCTTTATTTGTACACAATTTGAGTCAGTGAAAAGAGACTCTACCTAATCCATGAACTTAAGATAATTCTAACAACAAAAAGTCCAACTGGCATTTAAGAACACAATTCATTTTGTGGAGTAGAAACTATTGTTTTAACAATATGAATTTGTGTCAAAATATAATTCAAAAGAATGTTTCATACGTGTATTTCAAAACTGAGGCAATAATAAGTAGGACAGTCCAGCAATCAAGGGTCACAACTCCACCAAATGAGGATGCAGATTAAACAATTAAAACTGAGACCTGATGTTTGTCCATCAGTGTAAATGAGGACCATTTAATGTCATGATTCACTGGGGGGGGGGGGGATCCAGAGATGGCTGATCAGTTCGATCTGGGCCTGGAAGAGTCTGTTGCAGTGGAGACATGGATGTACAGGTTGTTGACTGGAAGTTGCAGAACTACTGTTCCTGGATTTGTGCAGATCATGTTTCTCAGCTGCACACACCGGTCTTTTCTGCTCAAAAGCTGCTGCACCTACATTGACTTGACTGCGCGAAGCAGATCAATCAGCAGCGACACTCAAACAGCTCTCAGGATCAATACCTAGGTTCTTCAGCAAGACCTTGAGGGTGTCCTTGTTCCTCTTTTTTTGACCACCATGAGATCTCTTGCCTTGCTGTAGCTCTCCACAGAAAATCTTAGGTAGGCATTCTACCCGCATGCAGACAACATGGTCAGCCCTCGTGTTCAGTACCTTGTCCTGCCAACTGATTTTCAGTAGTTTCCTCAGGAAGCTCATATGGAAGTGGTTCAGTTATTTTTAACATGGCGGCTATACACAGTCCATGTCTCGCAAGCATAGAGGAGGGTGGGGAGAACAACCGCTGAGTAGACTTTGAGTTTGGTGGCAAGCCTGATGCCTCTCCTATCCCAGACATTTGAGCGGAGTCTACCAAATGCTATGCTGGCTTTGGCAATCCTAGTGTTGACCTCATCATCTATGTGGACTGCTTGTGAGAGGGTGCTGCCGAGGTATGTGAACCTGTCTACATGTTTGAGCTTATGGTCATTGACAGTGATGGATGGTTCCAGGTAATCTTCTCCAGGAGCTGGCTGATGCAGAACCTCAGTCTTGCTGATAGAGAGTCCAAAGTTGGTGGAGTTGAGGGCACAGTCATCTGCAAACAGGAGGTCAAGAATGTTCTCAACTTCGACTTTGGTTTTGGCTTGAAGCCTCCTCAGGTTGAACAGCTTCCCATCCAGATGGTATCAGAGATCTACTCCCACATCACTGTCTTTAAAAGCATCCATCAACATTGTACAGAACATGAGGCTGAAGAGAGTGGGGGCTTAAGACACATCCTTGTTTCACACCGTTCGTAACTGCAAAGGGTTTGAAATAGTTACCCTGGTCCTGGACTCTGGCAAGCATGCCATCATGAAAAACATAATTGGCTTGAAATCAGATAAGAATTAAGAACTAACAGACTGGAAATCTAACACATCCAGACCCTCATTAAGATCAAGCTGCTCTACTTAGCATCCAACATGGCAGTCAGTGTGCAGAGATGAAACCTGGGTAGTCAGCCAATCATGGACCATAACTCTGCTAAATGATGCATAATTGTGATAACTGAACTCGGCTGAGGTCTCATCAATATCAAGCCGTATACCAATTAAAATTAGAAAATTGTACACAAAAAAATGAATGACGAGCTGAAAATTACTTATGTCCAAGGTCCAAGGTCCCAACACATGCTTTTGACCTCTGGAACCCACTAATTTTACCCTACAAATGTGTAGTGGACTAAGTCTCAATTAAATCTTAAATGGTATATTAAGCCATGTAAATGAAGATGGGGCCTCTGGGTAGTTGAGTGGTCTAAGGCATTTGTCTCAACAAATCACTCGTACATCTCACCTCTGTTCTTGTGAGTTTAAGTCATTGTTCAACAAGCAAGGGTACATAAGAAAACTTTCCAGTAGCTTCCTGTGGGTAGGTGGTTCTTCTCAGAGACATGCCTATTACTTCCTGCACCAAATATACTGGCTGCCATGTGTAGCCTATCATGTGCTGAAAAATTATGTTATACCACACACTCACACACACACACACACAGAGATAAAGATATAGGCAGAAATGAGAAATGAAACAGGGGGTTGGGGGATGGAGGATTTAACAGGGAAATATCATTGTAGTGAAGTACTGACAGAATATTACTCGCTGTATTTAACTATTACATCCTTGGTGCAACTTCAATGAAATATTTATTTTATATTTGATTTAAGTTGTGTTTGCTCTGATTTGATTGTTTATGGGTTTTGGAATCTTTTTACTTTCTTTACATGTCAATGTAATGTAATTTTGTTTAGTAGAAATTTGATATTTTCCAGAAAATTCAGTTTGACATGAGTTTTCCTTAGATACCTAATAATAGAAACAATTGTTTCTATTTTTGGCTTAGTTCCTGGCCTTCATTGAGGGTCAAGTACACAACTTTTTTTATAGGAGTCAAATGATTGGTTCTTATCAAGGACATAGAAGGAGCTACATGACATTTACATGTAAACATGATCACGTCATCCTCTATTTCACGATATATTTCACAATTAGGCATTCCCGAAATTTAGTATTAAAAATGATGTTTAGAGAGAGAGATCTAAGAGTCCAGGGCTTTTGAACACTTGATGTCAAGTTGTTTTCTTCTGTTGTGACCAGAAATGAACTTTTGAGGTTTTGAGTTATTAGTTAATTTTTCTAGAGTTTATTTGGGCTCTAAAAGATTAGTTCGTTTCTCTGTAAATATTATTGTATTCATACAGAATTCTTGAACAAGGACATTTATTGAAAATTCTGTTTGGATTTCCATGACCTGAGGATAAATTATTGTGTTTAGGACCAACTTAATATCTTCAGAAACCCCATGAGTAACATGAATAGCAATATCAAGATTGCTGTCAGATTGGCACCATGGTGACCATACTGGGTGTATGAACAGCATCGCATTCAGCAAGACAAACTTAGGGATGAATATGCACAAATTTCAAAGTAATTTTACAAGTAGTTGAGGAGTAATAAAATTGTCCTAATGGATGGACAGATGGTATCTAACGGTCATCCCTTAAGTTTCGTGAGGATGTCATAGAGTTCCACTGCAGCTGCTATTGATGATGTTGACCAGAAAAAATAACAAAGTTGATCACTTTCATGAACACCCTGGAACTGATGTTGGTATATTGCTCCTTGTGATGCAAACCCAAGGAACTTGAGAGAACCCAGGTCAACTGGGACATGAAAATAAGCATCAGTTCAGTGTAAACTGACTGCAAATTTTTGTCCCTTTTAAAGGAAAGCCTTAACACACTATCTCCATTCTGAACCTCAGTGTGGCTATTTATCTGCTTAGCTGGTTAAAGCTACCTACTGGCTTTGGGCACTAGCAACAGCCTGAAGTAAAACCCTAGAGAGTTCAGTCTGTGAACTCCCACCCACTTGTTGAGTAATTAACAGATCTCCTTTTACAAAATTTCCATCTTCTCTGGATCAGGCAGCATCTATGACCAACTGGAAGACTAAATCATTGACATCTGCAACCAGCTGGAAGACTGTCTGCTAGCAGGCATGGTGCCAAATCATTGATGTCTGTTGGGAGGCTTGAAGACAGAGAAATACTGTGTAACCTTTTATTTATGCATGACTGATATTGAACTGTTGTGCAGTGTTCTGCATTTTATCTTTTCACCAACAAGTATGTCTCCTTTCTCCTTTACAACTGAGATTGAATCAGCCTGAGTATAGGTGCAGACAGCAAGACTTCTTGTTTCAATCTGCACATTACCTATTCTACCAATGAATAGTAACAGCATACCAAAAGAAGTATAGCAGAGAGTCAAAAACTGAGAAAAATTTGGCCTGCTTCAGTGCAGGAACAGGTATTATGTTGTATTAGATTTAAACTTCCCAGTAGGTGAATCAGTCAGGACATTATCCACTGTATGGTATAATGGTCACTCCCATATTTTTCTGCACATCCCAAAAATTGCTAGAGATCCCCAAACTCGTACAGAAGAAGACTGACCTTATTTTGCATGAGCTTGGAGGCTGCATGGAAAACATTTATATCCACCTTTTTAAACAACAAGATTGTCATGTTGATTGCTGCAATGTTTTTGTCCAAAGCAGGAAGCCCATTGTATACCATCCATGAGTGCATTGATAACAGTGTGATGAGAAAGATGCTGGTAAGTGGCTTTCATGAAATAAAGCCTTGGAGTTGCCAAAGTCAGACAGGCAGACTGTAATCTCCCTAGATGGAAGATGGGGTGATCATCCTTTCCAAGACAACCAATGCCTTCACCATGTAGGCTTAGTTTGTAGAAAGCAAAAGTGTGTACTGGGAAATTTCATCTATGGCCAATTAAAAACAAAATTCTGATCAATCCATTGTAGACTCTGAGTATTAAAACTTGTCATGGTTATCCCCACAATCAATGAAGGGGTCGTCCCCTTTAGGCACTGTGTCCATGTCTGTGTAAAGCATACCCGTCTTCATGGATATGGTAACACTGACCCACCAGTTGGATTCATAGTCAGAAGAAGCTTGTCTTGCCAGGATGGACAACCAGTGAGAGTGTGTTGGATAGATATCTGGATGGTCAGCATGGAAGCTGCTTGAACAGTTAGCCTGAAGACCAGCTGCTCAGAAACCACCTGGCCAGAATGTGTGTAGATTGGGGCCAAAACACGACATCTGTTTAATATATCTGGCATCTTCCCACTAAGACTGCATGAATTAAATTTGGTTAGTTTAGTAAAAAATGTGTTTAGCTTTTTGTGCCCCAACAGCACTAGGCTGTGTTTAGCTTCTTGTGCCCCAACAGCACTTGGCTGTGTTTAGCTTCTTGTGCCCCAACAGCACTAGGCTGTGTTTAACTTCTTGTGCCCCAACAGCACTAGGCTGTGTTTAGCTTCATGTACCCCAACTGCACTAGGCTGTGTTTGGCTTCTTGTGCCCCAACAGCACTAGGCTGTGTTTAGCTTCTTGTGCCCCAACAGCACTTGGCTGTGTTTAGCTTCTTGTGCCCCAACAGCACTAGGCTGTGTTTAGCTTTTTGTGCCCCAACAGCACTAGGCTGTGCTTAGCTTCTTGTGCCCTAGTGGCTGCTTTTACCTGAAAGAGTTTACAGCTATACCTCTCCCTCAGTAACTCATGCAAAATGGGGTCCAAAAAGCATAGACCACAGTATAAGTGATGCCACAAGTTAACAAGGGACATAAAAAGGTCAAGAGGATGCCATCACCACTAAACAATGAAAAAACTAAGGCAGGGAGGGACCTAAATAAAATTAAGAATAGGATGGCATCCCTACTGGACATAAAGAAAATAGGGAGAGGGGATAGTATCATGGCTGTTTAATGTTTTAATACTGTTTAATAATTGCATTTGGAACAATTGCCCATGAAAAGCTTTTTCTAATAAAGTTGTTCAATTACTTGAATAAATTACATTCATTTTCATCCTCTGAAAGATTAACAACATTACTTAACAAAGTTTCAACAACCATCACATGTGAAAACATTCTGTTACATCACTGCTTTTTGTAATACCATAATAACCTTGAAAATCTCTCTTCATACATGATTTCTACAAAGAACCTCTATAAACAGCATAGAACATTCCCCCCGCCTTTTTAGAACATTCTAAAGAAGAAAAGAAAAAAAATCGAAAACTAAAATCGCAAGAAACAGCAGGCAAATGCAACAAGAAACCAGCAATGTAAAGCAAGCAGGACCGTTCCCGAGCTCTCCTTCCCACTAATGACAGCCAACCATTCAACTGTAAGGGACCTTTATGGTTCCTTGAATCCATAAAAGCCTGGTGGAGGTGGCACCATTCCCTTCCCCAGGAACAACTAGCAGGCTGCAGTGCAGTCAGTAAAAAGTGGCACATGCACGGTTGTGCACACGCCACTATAATTAAACTCAACAACAACAACAACTGCTTTCTGTTGTTGTTGATTCACAACAAAACAAGATTCCTTTTTTCAAAAACCCTGTACATTGGGGTTTTTTTTTGTTCTTTCAGCAAAATACTGAAGTCGGGATTACATCCCAAGTAAAATTTAAACTTTTTCTCATTACTGGGTACCAATTCAGAAATTTTTAGTTCACTACAAACTCTTGAACTCGTCTACTCCATACTAAACTGCATTGGTGAAATGAAACTTTCACAATGTAATTATTTTGCTTGGTTGCCTTGCTATTTTTGTGAGTAAGCAGACTAATTTAACATTGCTTAATTATATTACTGATCAATCGAAATGATACTACAAGGAATGACTTCTTTTAATTTAGTGTAACAATACAACAAATACGTTTCACAAGTCAGGGATCAAAAGACATCACTTAATAAGGTTCACACAGAAACATTCATGGACAAAACTGCAATAGTAGAATTACCCTTTTATGTTTAGATAAAACAGAGTATACTACATTTATATTGATTACAGTGAAACTGAATTAAAAAATGGAACAAACACACAAATTTTACTTGACAAAACATGTTTAGATGGTATTTATTTATTAAAGCATTGCTACAACTATTCTCACTGAACCAGATTTTGTGGAATATTCTACAATGTACTGAGTACATTGTTTAAAGAGAAAAAAATCAAAATAATGTTTTACTTCTTATTAAAACTAGAGAATATGATGATATTAAAATTTCCACTAAATTTATTTACACTAATATATTTTATATATTATTATGGTTCTCTAAACTTATCAAATTTGATGAGCCAAAGATTATCATTCCTTGATAACTATCATCACTGTCATTATCCTCTTCTTCTGAAAATTTGTAACTGCTGAATATACCTTTCCTCTGCTTCTTCATTATTTTCAAGATCAAACCTGAAAAAACTCTTTATTTTTGGTCTTATAATCACCAAATAACACCCTGAAATCCACCACTGTTTACTATTTTTCCTGAATGAAACACATAGTAAAACCACTGTCAACCTTAACTTTTGAATATATAATATTTAAAAAAGAAAGTCACTTCTGATTGATTCCATATTGTCAGATTCTTGGGAAAAGACCCATTGTGACCAATTGGAGATGTTTTTACTACCAACCCATTCAATGCAAATGATGGAAGGATTGACCATTCAATTAAATAAACAAACCCCGAGTATAGCTGGGGTCAATCACTGAATGACAGAAACATACAATGAGTACAGGCATTACTGAGGCATAGTGAGTTAAACAATTGACCGTGATCTCAGGATGTTATACCTGTAGTAGCTTGTGACCTGGAAAAAGAGAACAGGTGTGTCCATCTGGTCCCATACCAAGCAGGAGAAGATCAAACCTAGGGATATCAACTCCAGGAAAGTGTTTTCGTATCACATCATCATACTTTATGGCTGCTTCTTCAACTGTAAATACAACAAACCTTAGTTTATGCTGAGGCAACAAACTTCTAACAATCAGAAAATCTTCTGTTTTTTCTATGCCAATACTTTCCAAAGCTAAAATAAGGCCAGGTACTCCTGGCAGAGAATTTAATGTAAATTTCTTTGTAGCCAGAAAGACTAGTAGAATGAAAATATTACTAGTCCTGCTGAATTTTCACTAGTCCTTCAACAGAGTTTGAAGTTTCTCCATTTCTATGATTACCAGTTACACTGGAAAATATTCTCATCACAAATCTGCCATTCACTATCTTCTGCCCATGTTTGCTGAAAAAGTTAATTGTTGCTTTTCAACATCATAAGCATTATTTCTTTGTTTGATGTCATTCTCATTCAACTTTGGCTTTTCTCCATTGGCTTAACACTTCTAAATAAACACCACATTATTCTGTCTAACCTTTGGCTTTTCTCCATTGGCTTAACACTTCTAAATAAACACCACATTATTCTGTCTAACCTTTGGCTTTTCTCCATTGGCTTAACACTTCTAAATAAACACCACATTATTCTGTCTAACCTTTGGCTTTTCTCCATTGGCTTAACAGTTCTAAATAAATGCCACATTATTCTGTCTAAACAGTACTACAGCCTCATTTTGAAAAATTAGAGCCTCCTTTGGAAATATGAGAAGTGAAATCCCAAGTTCTTTTAATGGTATCCCAACCACGTTTGTTTTTAATAAATCAATGATGAAAAGACAGATAAATAATAAACAGCTGAAATTTACAGATAATTATTGGGTAAGATATACTGATCAACCACTGATTTTAATTGGCAGAAAATAATATATATATATACATACTTTCATCACTAATACTAATATGCACACTTAAGTAAATTTCCTAAAAGAAAAAACAAAAATCCAATGATTTAATGGCACACTTGTCACCTGTGATGTTGTTGGCACTTATATTTCACTAAAAAAAATGCAAAAATATATTAACTGTGATGTGCTAAAATAAACACTATACTGACTAAAAGCTTTATTTACATACTTATATATTTCAAGAAGATTCCATCCCAAAGGTCAGACAGTTTAAAAAAAGAAAACTTTGATCAGTCATATTCTTCTATGGAAAATCATAAATGAATCCTGTCAACTGACTTTCACAACCACTAACAGAAAACCATACATAACTAAATAGTTACTTTTCCAACCACTCTTACAGAAGATCATAACTGAATACTGTCGTTTGACTTTTCTAACCAATCTTTGATCAGTTTGTTGAACAGGTACACCGTTTATTGATAAATGAAGATAGTAAATAAAGTGGTAAATAGTTGGACCTAAAGACAGATAGTTTCCCACACACATCACAAAGTCATATACACAACAAATACCTGAAACATTGGGATCTATTGGAAATATATGGTCTGGTAACATGCCGACCTTGTCCACAAGATTTGTTTTGTAAATACTGTAAGTACATTCTGGGTCATTATATGGAACATGTCGCTCATCACAAAAGAAGATCATCCATTTGTTCCAGTTGGTCTTCAACTGAGGTAAACCATCACAAAGAAATTTGGGTAAACTTCCACCTGAAAAAAAACCCAGCCAAATCATATATTTTGTATCACTTCATGACAGGAAATAACTGAATTTAAGCTTTTCTATTTGTTGTCTTTTCCTTTAAAAAATCAGGGAAAAAATGCATAAGAAGTTCAATGAGCTGGGGTTATTTCTTGATATGCAGAGTGAAGACTCTACTTAATCCAGGATGAGATAGTCTGTGTTGACATATCCACCTGTTCTTCTTGAGAGGTAAAAATAAGCACGATCTCACTTGACACACCTGCTCTGTTCTCTTATGGTTCCATTTCAAAATCCAGCCTGGGTCTTGTAGGTTGTTGTTGTTGTTGTAGGGTTTAACACCATTTTTCAGCACACAATAGGCTATACATGGCAGCCAGTATTAATGGTGGTGGAAGAACCCGGAAAGAACAACCGACCCACCAGAAGCTACTGGCAAGCTTTCTCACATACCCACATTAGCTGAATCTGAGACTTGAACCCATGCAAACAGAGGTGAGATGGCAGTGATCTGTAACAGACAGCGCTTTAGACACTCAGCCACTCGGGGCCCTGGTCTTGTAGGTAGTCTTGAGCTTAAATATCCAAATATGGAGGTGTTATGCATATTTGGTTTAATTTATATTTGATTTAATTTAATTGTTTGATTGTTAGTTTTAAATTTTATATTCCATTACATGTTATAGTAATGTAATTTTGTTGGTTTGACCTGGTTTTTTTTCATAAAAACCTATTATTAGAACTTTGTATCTTAATGCTGACCTAGTTCCTGACCTTGATACAGAATTAGTTGTTGTTGTAGGGTTTAACGCCATTTTTCAGCACAAGATAGGCTATACATGGCGACCAGTATAAATGGTAGAGGAAGAACCCAGGAAACCACCAGAAAGAACCACCAACCCACGAGAAGCTACTGGCCAGCTTTCTCACATAACCACATTAGCCGAATCCGAGACTCGAACTCATGCAGACAGAGGTGAGATGGCAGTGATCCGCAATGGTGAGCGCTTTAGACCACTCGGCCACTCTGGGCCCCACGGAATTAGTAAGAGCCAAAGTAAACAAATTCTTTTATTTGATTTTTTTTTTTTTTTATTCATTCTTAATGTGTGATTATTAGAGTGAAATCAAGGCTGGACTGGGAGTACATGATGTAAAGCTTCTATCTGGTTCTGGAAAGTGATCACATGACCCTCATACAGGAATTTGTTCTGCGTTTTAAATTAGTGTATAACCTTTTTTCTATAGAGAATTTTGTCAGTTGGGCTTTTAAAACACTTCGACATCAAGGAGGTGTTTTTTCTGTTGTGACTAGTTGGAGTTTAGTACTTTAATTTTTCTTCAAATCTTTTGGATTCTAAGAGATTAATTCGTTTTCCCTGGGAATATTTAAGTGCTCATACAGAATTCTTGGACAAAGACATTTATTGAAATTATATTTGGAATTCAAACACCAGAATATTATTGTTCATGGATCAACAAAGAACAGCTGATATGTCAGTACTATACTAGCTATAGTATATGTCATTGCCTTCCATTTTGGATTCATTAGAACATTTTATTACTAGGACTTCTAATTTTTATTTCTTGGAATATTTTTGGATCTGAGTCTAAAAGCTATATCTTTTCCTCATATTTACCTTGTTTTTCTAGGTAAATAAATTATCTGTTAAATTTTACAAAGCTTGTTATCTTCGCTTTTTTCTTGTTACTGTTTATGAGAACCTAAACACGTAACAGAGGAATAAGAAATCATGTCTTCCATTGTGTTATACTGTTCAAGGTTTAGTACACATACAAACAACCTCCAATTTCCATTCCCCATATTTCATTTGTAATAAGCCCCTTTGCAAGGAATACTGATCTCCAAGCAGAGAGACCAGCTTGACTAATTAATGAATGTGTGCACAGTTACCATTGTTGGTCTCCAGTTATGACTGTCTAACTCTTAATTTTCATCGTGATTATTTGAAGCTGTTTCAGTCTTGAGGGCATTCGTTCTCTTTATTATTTCTAATATTTCCCCAATATGCAAAACAACTAATAAGCCAGATTAATATATTTGTTGTTGTTGTTGTGGGGTTTAATGCCATTTTTCAGCACATGATAGGCTATGCATGGTGGCCAGTATTAATGTTGGAGGAAATACCTGGGAAGAAACACCAACCCATGAGAAGCTACTGGCAAGCTTTCTCACATAACCACATTGGCCAAATCCTAGACTCGTACCCACGCAGACAGAGGTGAGATGGCAGTGATCTGTAACGGAGAGCGCTTTAGACCACTCGGCCACTCGATTAATCATATAACTACATGTTCTAATTTTCTGTAAGATATACCATGTTATTGTGTCATACACAATTTCAAATTATAAGTTGCTCTTAAAACGAACAGTTACATATACATTACATTGCTGTGTAGTGTTTTAACGTCAAATAACCTGTAACAAAAGTCAAAAGTCAAATATCTCACACAACTGGCAACTAAAATAACGGTGCTTTTCTACAAAGTAGAGTCATAATGTTTTAGTCAAACTTTACTTACTCTGATGTCTTTTCTCTGATAAATTCAAATTCTCACAAAAGAAATGGACCTGTTTTCAAGTTTCGTTGGCCTACATTTCAGTTAACTGGAAAACAATGAAAGTCAGGAATACCGAAATCGGGTTAAGTTGAAATATTATTCTTAAATGAAATGAATAAAAACATATTATGCCTATTGGAACTGTAATGTAACGTTTCGTTTTGTTCAAGAAAAATATCCACCACATGAACCTACTTAAACACAATTCAGCATACCTTGACTACCATCGCATTGCAACAAATTCAAATGTATGTCAACAGAACATGAAAATGCGTCCATCTGCTAGTGTCATATTTTCATTCCGCCAGAATAAAGACAGCACAGTAAGTATATTAATTACACATAAATTAGTGGAAGTGTCGATATATGCTGCCAAATGTGTGAGATACTCCTGAAACTTTGACTGTTCGTTCCGATGTCAACGACATCGGAACACGCTATACAAGACCATTACTTGCATAGTAAGACATAGCACTAAAACAAAACCAACATGTGCTATGTCTTACATTGTAGGAATAACCAGACACCAGTACTAAGAACGGTAGATGGTGTATGTGTTTTAATGCTTCCTGTGCATTTATTGTAAGAAACATCATAAAAATAAGTTCATGCATGAATTATGCACACTCAGATTATGCAGAATACATTTCTATTCTGTATTTCTGAAGCCAAAAAATCATCGGTTGCAAGTATGGCTTGCACTTAACACTTACTTTTAGGCTACATGATGTATTTTCTCGCAAATATCTACGTGACATCTTCTTTACCTGATACTCCCACGTAGAAGGCACCCTTTTCTGATAGTGCGGTATTGGCTTTTTCGATGACAAATGCGCAAAGCTTCTTAGCAACCTCCTTTTCGTTCTCAGCAACGACTACTATGGGCGCGGCCATGTTAAATATACTCTATGAAACAAATCAAAGAAAATGTACCACTCCCAAAAACTTTTTTTTTTTTACATATATCATACATGCAACTATTTATCAGAATATAATTTTGTTCCTCAAATTTGTATTGACCTTATTACTAATTATTGTGCAAAATATGGAATTGTCTAATTTTAAGACTAAAGCGATCATGATTTTTTTTTTTTTACTTTGTTGTAGTCTGGTTCCCTATTTCATATCCTCTTGTAATGTTCTTGTAAGAACCAGGCCTTGCCAACGTACCCAGAAGCAATCTGAAGACGAGAAAAGCTAAGTTCCGGGTCAAAACGGACCGGTACCAAAAAGACCCACGACCAAAACGGACTAGCGCTTAAAGAGCCCGGTCCAAAAAGGCCCGACCCAAAATAGGCCCATTTATGTATTAATTACCAACTACTAGTATCATGTCTAATAAAATTAACTAATACGTAATATCAAATCCTTCTTTTACTGGTAAATGTCTATAAATATGTCCAGTAGAGAATCATTGTGTCGTATGTCACAATCGTACGTCAAGTGATCATGAAAATAATTACCACACGCCACTACATGTTCTGTGTAAAATGAACAAGGAAAGCAAATAATAACTGTGTTAGAAAACACTGTATGTGAAGCGAATCAATATCTTTGTTATAAAATATCAAGACTGAATACGAGTTTGTCACCCACTGGGATTAATAAAAATAAATTATTTAAATTATGTAATGAAACCAATAACGACATTTTATTTATACAAGAAACACATAATAGATTCACTAAACAGTTATGTGACGAAAAAGATAATGGTGCAATGATTTTAAATAATTTTGAGGGAAAAGATGTAAGAGATGGAGTAGCAACATTTATTAAAAATAAAACGGGGAGTTAATTGGAAAAGAGAAAATGAAGGGGATTTATTTAAAGGGAGAATGATCCACATTATAAAAGATGTCCACTTCTTAAATGTATACATGCCGGCCAATAAATACCACAAGCAACAATTTTTAGAAAACTTATCAAAATACATGGAAAAATATACCATGGAAAATTTAGTTTTAGGGGGAGATTTTAACTGGGTGGGGGAAAACATAGAAAGAGTAGGGGAATTAACAATAAATGATGTAAGGTTTAAACCAGAGATGGAATTTTTGCTAAACAAACACAAAATGATAGACATATATAGGAAATTAAATTTACTCCGGAGGGAATACACATACGAGTACAAAATATACAAAGGGAGTAGATTAGATAAATTCTATTGTACCTACTATGTAAAAAAGATATATAAAGAAGCAGGTATTACGGATTTTAAAGTTTCAGATCACAAGTTAGTATATTTAGAAATAGAACTGAAAAATAAACATAAATGGAGTAAAATGAACTGGAAACTGAATAACAAGATTTTGGATGAGAAAGATTATATCGAAGAAATTAAAGTAGAAAACAAAAAAATTATAGATAAGGGAAACATAGATATTTTAAATGAATGGGATAAATTAAAAAGTTTATTTAAAAAAAGCAGCAGCAGAGAGACTGAGCCCACCAACTATTCCGCCCAACAGAACCCTCTATCGAGAACACTCTTGATAGAGGGTCTTATTTCACAAAATAAACCCTCTATTCAGAAAACTATGATAAATAAGCCTTCTCTGCTGACTAGATGAGTTATTTCATGAAAAATAACTAACTATAAAAATACTTCTTGACTCCGGGGTCTACTAGACGAAACACTTGGTGGCTCAGTCTCTCTGCTGCTAAAAATGTAAACATTTTTAATGTAAACATCTTTAATCCTTCAGGATTTCCAGTTAAAAAGTGTATCCAACCCAACTCGATACCGTGTCCGAGGATCATGTAAATTTATCGTTACAAATCCGTATGGTTTTCGTTGAGCATGACTAAAGAAATTTCTGAATCTATTTATGTCCATGTCACCGCTGCACCAAGTTCGATGAATATTTTGTAGCGTGTGTGCGTCAACGCCGTTAAATACCGCAAGAACGTTACAGTTATCTCTAATCACTTTTGGTATTTGTGTCTACCGTTGAGTTACATAAATCACCTCAGTGTTTTTATGCCTACCGCGGGAAAATATCCTGGCAGGGTTTGATTGTTTGTCCAACATGATATCATCGTACACGACTAAATTATTAATACTCCCATCAATATCATCGATACTCGGTGCTTCATCAATATCAGTTATAAAATCAACAACATCTTCTTCACTTATCGATTTTGCACTTCCGTTAAAATCTTTTAATACCTGATAACATCGCTGATCGTCCACTGATGGTGCTATCAAATATAATTTATCCCACTTCATCCACTTCATTATTAAATTAAGTAACAACTGCGTCTTACCCGACCCAGATGGGCCTATAATAATCATTCGAATTGAATTTGGTAGCACTGAGTTATGTTTAATTGGCTCTCGTCGCTTTGACGCAGAAAAGTCAGTGATCTCCATTAGACATATCATAAAATAAATATGAATTTATATTGTGTGAAATGCCGAACATATACCCCAACTGCGGATATGACAACAATTACAACAAAAAATGATCGACAAGCGCTTACAGGCAAGTGTGAACGATGCGGTATAACGAAGTTTAGATTTATTATTAAAAAAAGGGAGGTGATATCGCAGCCAAGTTAGCCAAGTTACCAGGAACACCGTGGGCTAAATACCCAGAAGAAAAACATCTTCCAGGATATAATTACTGTGGTCCAGGAACCCGACTTGATATCAGACTTGATGCTCAGGATCAGCCCAATCCAGGTGAGTATCCGATAAATGCTATTGATAAGGCGTGTCATGCGTATGATGTAGCTTACCGAGCAAGGATTTACAACAGCGCCATCTCGCGGATGTGAAATTAATTCATGCGTTGGATGCCATCACTGATAAATCTTTCAAGGAGAGGTTAGCATCCTGGTTAATAAAAACTGCAATGAAATCTAAGCTTGTATTAGGCGCTGGTAATTAATTATAATGGAGTCGATTTATTATTCCCCAAGAGGATACTGGAGAGGTAACGCAGCAATTAGTAAACTCGCTGAAGCAGCAAAAGTTACAAAAGTTGCTGCTAAAATTTGGTTATCCCGACAGGCAATATGGCAAATTTATCTACCGCGTCCTAAACAAATTCAATTTGCGCATTTTGATGTTAGTGTGCCAAATGAGGTTCATCAGGCTGATATATTATTTCTGCCACATGATACTATCCGAAGACGCACATACAAGTACGCGTTAGCTGTAGTTGATGTTGCAAGTAGATACAAAGATGCTGAACCGTTAACGACTAAAACAGCATCTGAGGTTGCTTCTGCGTTTAAACGAATTTATCAACGTGGTCTACGTTGGCCAAATCTATTACAAGTTGATCCTGGCAAAGAATTTCAGGGTGCAGTATCATCGTTGATGAAACAACATAACGTCACCATCAGACGAGGACATACTGAAATTCATCGTGATCAGGCAATTGTTGAGCGATTTAATCGAACTCTTGCTGAGCGGTTATTTGGATATCAATACGCGAAGGAATTCATTCAAGATACGAGATCACGCGAATGGGTTGCAAGATTACCAAGCGTGATAGTTGCACTAAATAACGAGATCACACGACAACTAACATGAAACCTGCCATCGCAATCACAAAAAAAGCATATACCCGTACGACGTGATTCTTCAGCGCAGCCAATACTGGGTAATGTCACTGTAAGATATTTATATGAACCAGGTGAACTTGAAGGTGGTAAACGAAGAGCGACTGATCCTATTTGGAGTGTTACCACACACAAGATAACCACCGTGACAAGATCCACTGGTAGACCAGCAATCTACAGGTTGGATTCAACTGCTCCTCAACGCGGATTCACACGTGAGCAATTACAAGTAATTCCCGAGGACACACAATTACCGCCAAAATCACTTCAGTGATTTCGATCACTTAACTAGCGCCTCTACCTCGATTGCACTCAAGACAGGTCAACATGATATTATCATGTGTATGACCGCGATTGTTATCTTTTCTGTCTGCGGTAAATTGTTTTGAATTTTTATTCGAATACTGCCATAGCATTATACAATTACAGCTCGCGCAGTGATTATTCTGCTGTTGTTTCAGCGCTCTGATAAATTCAACATCAAGGTCGAAATCGCGATTATTTTTTTTGTCACTCTGTTTGTAACCGGCGAGTTTTTTTCTTATTACATCATCATCGCTGTTGTTTTCATTATTAATTTTATCAGCGTTTGATTCATCCAAGACAATCCTTCGCTGTTGAGATATTCTTCTGACTCTGGACACCGCTAAGTAAACTAAGTTTGACCATTCGATTCGATCATCAACAATCCAGACAGTTGTATCTGAAATAGTCAGTCCTTGAGAAGAATGAATGGTCATTGCGTATCCTAGCGTCCACGGGGATTTATTTATTTTTAGTGCATCTTTGACAGCATTAATATCAACTAACACAATATCATTCAATACTAAATTCTGTTTCTCTGTTTTTCCAGGGATATCAACATCTATATTTTGTAACCGCGTATCAGCTGGTCTATAACATAACGGCACTGGCAGCATTGGAAACTTTTCTTGTTGTAATTGAAATAACTGCTGTTGAAGTGTGTCTCTGACTATCTTTCTACTTGCTACTATCAAATCGTCTGGTTTCCATACGCGTAAAAAGTCACTCATTGAAGTTTCAGGAATCATCTCGCGCATAATTTCACATTGAATTTTATTCGGTTGTAATCTGATTAATGTTTTAAATTCTTTCAACGTTGCATCAAGTGCTCTATGATCATCAGACACTTCTTCGTAATAATCAACAAAATCCCTCAGCCAATCATGCGGAGATGCGCCGACAAACAGAGGTGGTTGACCGTGATCGCCGCACATAACGACTGCAGTATTTTTCGTTAGCAGCCAATCAAGAAATGTTTTTAATGTTTCCAGCGGCACCGTACATATCTCATCCCAAATTATTTTCTCGGGAATATATTTTGTTCCCATTCGATCTGACGTCCACACACCGCCGCTGTATTTGAAAAAGCTGTTGTAAGTACAAGAATTGACTCCTCGCTGTTTCATCTCCCTGGCAAGCCTGTGTGTAGGTGTTAGCACAATCATATCCGATTTTCCAAATAATTCAATCGCTCGAGTTGTTTTACCAGACTCGCCCGGCCCGTTTAAATAAACGGTTTTGTGTCTAGTGATTGGATCATACACAGATGATGCGTTCGACATTTCTGACATTTCTGATAATTTACAATAATCATCCTTAATTTCAACATCAGCGGATTCACAATATTCGTGTAACATCTCCGCTTTTATTCTCCACGAACTCCATGATTCATCAGTGCTTATAAAACGAGCCAGTGATTCTGAATATCTTTTATTGATGTAAAATGAATCCGTTGCAACTCTAACTGCGGTGTCAGGAAATCGATTTATCATTGATAGTAAATTTATGGAAACATAACCCAGCATTGAAGATCTTAGATGTGTGTATTGAGGCGATTCTCCGTCGATATAACTTACAATTGTGCCCAACTTTTTCCCGTCGGACAAGAATACATCCTCCCGATTACAAAATATATTTCTTGCATCAGCGTCAGCAATTATAAAATCCAATTCAGCATCATCGATAATCAACCGCGAGTGATGCATTTTATGATCAAATGCTGCACCCTGAGTAAATTTACCGATTATTCTTCGTCCAAGATCTTTTGCTGCTTTTTCACTATTGCTATGTTTTATCTTGAGAACTTTAGGAGCCTCACTGACAATGACATCCATCGGGGTATTTGGACTCTCTCGTGCATACTCGCCGATAACTTCATCTACACTGACACGCTCCGGTGTTGGCAACCAAACTGAGGTCTGCGGTTGATATGATATGATTGCTTCACTGACAGTCAACGATACCAGTATTCGGCTGTCAAGCATATATCGCAATAACACTATTGGTACCCAGCGCTTCTCTGAGAAGTGTCTGCCAGACCAAACATAACAAATCTGATGAAGCCCTTTATCAAATTCAAACGAAGTCACACGAGCAAATCCTGTCAGGTCAAAGTCGGGTAAAACGCCGTTTATAGCAACTCGTGTCATCGAGTTCGTGGGATGTCCAAATCGCTTAAAGTATTCGCTGCACTCGCCGTTCCCGAGAAAGCTTCCTGGGTAGCAAGCAATCATATCTACGGAAATCATATCCCGGTGGTCATATCGGGTATTCCACAACTCGCCATGCCCATACTCGACACAGCTTAATTGTATATCCGAAAGAAACTGACTTCGGATTGGTTTCCACGAATTTCTTTCTCTGGCGGCGTGAGCGGCAACACTTGGAACTGTAAAACAATTAACCAATAACTGCTCAATGTTTTCTTTCACATATTTCTCTGCGAGTTTTTTCATTTGTTGTTGCAACGACTCCGTCCGGTATAATTCCCCGTTGGGTTTTACAAATTGATCATACTCGGAATCTTCGGAACTCTTAAATAACCACACCGACACAGGGTCGGTTTTACTGAGTGTGTAAATAGCATCAAATATATTTCCGGAATAAAATTTGACAACACGATCTCGTGGAAATATTGTAACTGCATCAGTCCAGGCATGAGAGTTATGATCAATAATTTCAATCGGTGATCCTGACTTTTTATAATGTTTGGAATTATATAATATTTCCCCGGTTAGTGTTTTTACTGTTATTGAACATTTTAATTTACTTGATAGCACAGCAACATCATTTATTGTTGCCCCAGTATCCTTAACCGATTCAGCCCATGCTGTTATTTTTTCACGTCGCAGATCGGTTAAACCGTTTCCTCGTTTTGCGTTTTTAAAATGTTCCATTACTCGCTCGGCTACACAATTCAGCGCAAACGTTGATGACGTCTTCATCGGGGTGAGTTTATCAATTTTTGGTTTTTTTACGGATATATTCCATAAATGACTGCGGTTACAGGATACGCTCGAGCGTAATATGGTTTATCAATCCCGGTCAGCATTCCTGGCTTGGAATCTCTACTTAACAGAATGGTCTTTCCGTTAGCAAGAACAGGGTCGAGTTTGTCACGGATAATCCATTCATTGTCTTCAACGCTGACGATAAATGTTATTCTAAGAAAATATTTCTTACTGTGTCCATCGCTTTCATATCCATCAAAGAGATAATCAATAATTGTTTTTGCTCGGGCATCAGTCATTGTAGCATCGATGACTTCGTCGGTGTCAACAAAGTCAGTGTTACGGATAATTTTAAATGACGACCATACATGAGAAGCGCCGTCGTCGCGGAATTCTTTTTTTCCCACTCTGATAATATTAAATAGATCAGTTAGATTCCGCCGTCGTGAGTCTCTGTTTAGCCTGTCAAGATCAAATCTTCCAGCGCCAAATAAACCCTTCATATTATATTTAAGACAAATATTTAAATAAGAAATATTATATATAAATGAATAATTGCAAGTGGTTAAAAGTTGGATCTGTAACAGTCTGTGGTAAGCCCTGCAGGAAGGAATTCTGCGGTGAACATATACAAAGCATCAAACGAGGAAGCACAGGACCTATCCCATGCCTGCGATGTGGCATTGGTGTCAGGGGTAAAACACAATTATGTGCGGGATGCGGGGGAAACGATACCGGGAACTCAAGCGATATTACAATAAAAAAAATAACGGAAATGCGTTGAAATCCGAGAGTGATTATATAACTAAGTTTACAGACAAATTATAAATTAGACAAATACATGAGGTATAAATGAATCAAGAATTTGTCCCACATCCTATCATTAAGAATTATGAAGCATCTCGCGAGGGAATAGTGAGACATTGCAGAGTGAAAAAACCAGTTGGTGTTGTTACTAATGCTGGTTATTTAAGATTTAGGGCTGGGAAAAAGAAGCATCTTAATCACAGGGTCGTGTTAGAGTGTTTCCGCGGAGAGATCAAAGACGATCTTGTAAGTGAACACATTGATGGACAGAAACTTAATAATAATTTATCCAATTTGAGAGCTGTGACGCATAGTGAAAATTGCAAAGCTGGTAATACTGGGGGAAAGAGAGAGTCTAGGGCAGTTGTTTCCATAAATTTAGACACGAATGAACAAATAATATTTCAATCGATATATGCAGCTGGCAAGTATTTTGATATTTGTGCGGCTTCAGTACGAAAAGTCGCAGAAAAAATATATAAATCCGCGTTGTCAAAAAAATATAATAATCAGAAAATTATATTTTCTTATGTAGGTAACTAAATAGCGACTGCGTGAAAGTCAATGATACAATTATTTCCCCCTTGTCACCTTGACAGCGCGCTATAACACTTCCGCATTCACAGGTAACAAGCAGACGATTTTCTGCAAATAACCCACCTGTATAAATTTCACAACAGGTAGATGAGTATATAATAATTTTTAAATCCTATATTATCGGATTGAGCAGTGGCACAATGGTAACGCGTTTGACTTTCGTCCCGACGCTATCAAATGCCATGTTCGAATCCTCGTTACGGACATATTGTCGACGGGCCTATTTGGTTTTTTTTATAATAGTGGGGGCTCCAGCAGGGGCCTTGTGTGTGCATATCTCCTCCACGTCGAATCGTGGGGGTACGTTTTACCCTTGGGATTCGATTTGGGGGTTGGGGTATGCACACAGGCAGTTTCGCTTGGAGATGCCCCAGTGCTAGGCATCACTATAAACTGCCACACTGCAGACATCATAGTGATATGACTGAACAATTGTTAAAGCTATGTTAAAAATTCAAATCACACACACACATGGTGGGGTAATACACAACTGCTGTAAATATACTTCTACTGTATACAACTGCTGTAAATATGCTTCTTCTGCTGTAAATATGCTTCTACTGTAAATATTGTAAATACTATATGTTTGTACCGTCCTAGGATAAGTTATATAATTGTAAATACAACTGCTGTAAATATTGTAAATACAACTGCTGTAAATATGCTTCTACTGTAAATATTGTAAATACTATATGTTTGTGCCGTCTTAAGATAACTTAGAATTAAGTTATATGTTTGTGCCGTCTTAAGATAAGTTAGAATTAAGTTATATGTTTGTGCCGCCTTAAGATAACTTAGAATTAAGTTATATGTTTGTGCCGTCTTAAGATAAGTTAGAATTAAGTTATATGTTTGTACCGTCCCTAGGATAAGTTAGAATTAAGTACTAGGATAAGTTACATGTTATGTGTTGTCCCTATATGAACCTTGCTAGCATATCAAATGGTAAGCTAGGGGGTTCACAAATGGGGAATGTCTCGTCGTTCGCAAACACACCCTCTGGGCTTTCTAGACTGTTATTTGGCAGTTTAGGAGCTCATTGGGGGTAGTGTTTCCGCTCCCGAGTTTGGTAGCCTATCATATGATAAGCAAGAAGCTCAAAGGAGATGTGATGTTTTTTTATTTTAAATATATAAAAATATATATAAATATGAATCACGAAAATATCAATAATGTGATTGATGCTATTAAAAAATTAGAAAAACAAGGATTTAATATATTACTAAATCCTGAAACTATTCTGTCAGATTTTGAGTCAGTATATGAAGCTAAATGCGCAGGGCGTTATATTCTTCCTGCTCAATATCGATTCATAAAGATGATTCAAAATAATTTGTATAAATCGCTGGCCAGCGTAGCGGAGGCACAAGTAAATGAATTTGTTCCACTGTCTCGTGCAATCGAAAAGATCAGGCTGGCACTGGCAGCCGAGTATGAAACTAAAAAGATAATAAATAATCGTGTTCGAAAATTAAAGCATTGTATGTCCGCTGACGAAGTCAGCGATGACACTGTCAGCGATGAAATCAACGAGGAAGTAAATACCTAACCTTGAAATGCTTTCATTTTACCTCAACGAAATCAAGGAAGTGAAATCGAGTACTTGGAAGTGAAATCGAAAGTAAAAAAAATATTACTTTTTTTTACTGTCCAATTATGCAATTGTCCGATTTCGTTGGTTGCTACTCGCAAATACCCTGTCAGGATCAGTGAAATGGTCAGTGGTGTAAAAATCATATATACAAAGTAAAAATTCTTTAGAATTTTCAAATATTTTTACTGCACAAAAAAATAAAATTATCGTCCGATTTCTGTGATTTTTCCCCTGTTGACTTTCACTGCAGTATCTTATCAAGATGATCCCGTGAAATGCACGAGTGAGCATAATTCATGATTTGGTCTGGAAAACATGTGATCGCTATAATATGATTTTCTTGTAGTTGTTTCAACTGCGATTCTGTCAGTAAAAAATCATCATTACCGTATTTATCAATAACTATTTTAACTTCACCTATCAAATGATTTTTACCGCTGAATAATTTCCTGATATATTCTTCAAGTGTTTGTTTGTCGTATATGAAACATTTCACGTGCTGATACATGCTATATTTTTTTATCATTTAATATAATTTATTGTGACAGTGCTGTCATTGATGGTGATGTTACCAACAGTGCCATCATCGTCGTCACTGTCACTAACAATAAAATCACTGTCAGAGAGATTTTCATCATCATCATCGTACTTCCGGAAATTCGAAGATTTTTTGGACATTATTATAATATGACATTATTAATTGAAAAATTTTCGAAGATTTTTCACGATTGGAAGTCTACGATTTGAAAATCCTCTAGGATTTCACCAGCAAATTAATACTAATAGTTTTATTTCTCAAGTCCAAAAGTCTACCCTGTTGGTCAGTGACTTTAAAATTTTATCCTTGTCAGCGTTGGACTCAAACACTGCAGAAATACTGGATTGATTGGCTCTTGTACAATCAAAAACCCAGGTGGTTCTTCAGGAGTAAAAGAATATAGTATAAACCCTTGCTGGGCTTGATTTGATACTGTTGTGTCTATGTTGTAACTGCCATCGATTACGTCACACACAAGATTGACCGCGACGACATCAGTGATATTTACGATTCCCGGAGAAATATGTCTGCCATCGCCCGCTGTGGAATTGTCATATCTGAGGATAGTTGGCGGTGGCAGTATTCGCCTGTGCTGTTCAAGTATGTCATCGAAGTATTCATCGATGACATCAGTAACAAATTTTTTCAAGATGACCGGGGAAATATATCCTGGCAGTTTAAGATCTGCAAGTTTATCCTCGCTGATTTTAAGTCTATCTAATGCGGCTCGGAGATCACGCAGTTTATCTTCTTCTTGTTTTCTTCTTACCACAGCTTCTCGTAAGCTGTCGTGTGGAATATCATAGTCTCTAAAAAAAGCCTTGTTGTATTCTTCACTTTCCACAGCATTCCTTACTGATGTTTTTTGCTGCTCGATCGCTTCGACTATGGCAGTAACTGCTCTGTTGTTCAAAATGTCCATGTAACTCGCGACTTTATTTAATATTTTGATCTCGCTGATGATATTGTCACGGGAACCTGTTATATCGCTGATATGTGATTGAAAGTGCGAACGTAAATTCTTTAGTCGTCGATTATGTAATTCGCGATAAAAATTAAATAGATCAGTAAGATCCTCCAGCGAATATTCATATGTTTTATCTAATCTTACCGCCCAGTTGCCGCTGTCTGGTGGTACGTAGTAAAACCAAAATTCTGGATCTTGAATAGGAAAATCCGTTAGTATCGGGACAATTTTTTCAGCATCTTCGGTAATGCTCGTGAAATGATATTCCTGTTCGTCAGTGATATAATCAGACTTTTTAGGTTCAGGTGGTATCGGTGGTGTCGATGGTTTTGATTCAGGCCATCCTAATACTGTTCTAATTGAACTGTTATAAATGTCTACGGCGTAACCCGGTGAAGCCACTTCGATGGTCGCTGACAACGTTGGCTCGTGTGCGGCTATTGATATTTTTGCTTCTTTTCCGGTGATACGCTTTATTTGACGCTGTATTTCGTTGTTGATTTCTTCTATCTGATAAGACCCTGTTGGTAACGTGACAACGTTCCAGTCGGGGGTACCGTCAGGTTTATTCTGATACAAAAATACAAATGAATTATCTGGCAACCGTCCGTGAAATGATGTCGACCTGATGCTAGGCCAACTGTTATATACTCGTAATTGTGCCAATGCGATTTCTTTTACTGGAATCGCAGTTGAAAAATTAATATTAAACTCTGGTTGCGTTGAAGATATTGTTATCATTGATGTTTTTGCCGGAGCTGTGTTTGCGGCTATCTGCTGAAGTAATTCCGTCATTATTTATCTTCATCGTTTTCAAATCAAAGTACTTTGTGTTTTTGTAATCGTTGTATGCGCTGGACATCAACGTGAATTCGGAATCGGATATTGTTGTATCGTCAGTACTGGATGATATCAACGAGGACAATTTCGAGTAGGTGCTTGTGGCCGCGCTGTTTAACTTTTCATATTCGCGTAATTTTGTTAGCGCGCACGAGGATATTTTTTTGCAATTATATTAGCAACTCCTGCAATTGTCGTTGATGCTGAAATTGTGATTGTAATCGCGATTGCAGTTGTCACTGGTGTCAGCGCTGATAATAACACACCCGCGGATGCAACTACCGCGGATACCAAATACACTATTGTGTCTAATACAGTTACACGCCGTTTGTATTTTTTTATCTTTGTTGCACAATTGTCAATAGTGGTTTTTAGTTCTGACTGCCATTCGCGTACTTGATCATACCTATATTGCTGAGCATTTAGTGTTGTCGTTGATGCCGAAACACTTTGCATTTATTATTTTACGCGGTAACCAATTGAGGCGTTTCAGCTACAAATTCCAAACACCACCAGTAAGATGTTGCGGTTAATTTCTTGTCTGCGGCTTCAAGTATAAATGTTTCTTCGGTTTCCTTGTTTAGTATGATAGTCACAACCCCGGAATATTTGTCAGTGGAATGTCTCCAGGGATATGTTGTGAAGATTTCAAATTTTGCAGCACTGAATACAGACAACCTGTACACACCAGTGGCTGTTGCTGTATATTTGATAGTATTATTTCGTCGGGACCATGTTGCGAATCCCGATGATACCGTGTATACGATGTTGGTGATATGCCCGGGGGTAACTCCAGTGGGGACTTTAATCAAACTGGTTTTGCTAACGATGTCAGGAATTCCCGATACGATATCCTGCTGTGTTTGTTTGATCGTGTTAATGTTATTTTCTATTATCTGGATTTGATCTGAAAAACTTCTATCTGTTCTGACTACACCTATCCGGGTATTAATCTTGTTGATATCGTTGGCGTTATTAGTAAGATTTGGTATGATTTCAGAAAGTGTCATGTCGATGACTGGAGGAACCCCAAAGAACTTATCAATGGACTCATCAGCTTTTGCGAAGTTTCTTCGAAGTCTTGTAAACGCGCCCACGTGAACATCATACTCTGCCCGCAACGTGGCTAGTTTACCGTCAATGGCGCTAGTGCTTGTTTGGACACTCGTGTCTACATATTGTTTGTTTGCGGCATCTTCCGGGGATGTTGGATCTCTTAAAACGGTTATTTTGTTACCGTTCATGCTGAGTTCACCTGTCATTGTATCACCGGTCTTCGCTACACGTTCCCCTGCGGCTTTTCGTGCATCATCTCGCAGCATCGCAATTAATATCAACGAATCTCTGATTCTGCCGCTGTCAGTGAATACAACGATGTTGTCCGCGGTAGCTCCAAGGACCCTGAGAATTATGTCATTCCACTTAATGTTACTGGTTTTTAGCATGCCATGTCGATCTTGAAAAATAACAACCTCATCTGGGTCTATTCCGGTTAACGTTAAAAGATTATCAATTTCATCTTTGGTCGCATACTTTGATAAATCGATATCTTTTTTTTTCTTCCTTTGTTCTGCTTGATCTTCCGTAAATATCAACCATTATTAGTTATGGGGTTGTTTAAATTTGGAAATCACATCTGTGATTTCAACGTGTATTCATGCACGACTTTGTGAGGAGAATTCGCTGATTTCGAGCTTGCATCAAGAACATTTAATACTTCACGGCCACATATCGGAGGATCGGTTAGTGTTTGTGTTGGTAACGTTGAATACCAAACCGCTGCTGACGAAGTCAGCGGGGATACATATCGAAGAAACTCAATTGGCGGTGCTAGCCCGTACGAATTAAAATAGATAATTCCACGTGGATCGATCGCGTAAGCAACCCAGTGAGTTCCTGGACCATCGCTGTTATCAAGATTAATAATTCCTGTTTCTGGATTGTGCGGTTGTTTCGGTAATTGATCCCGCATAAAGACACCTCTGAAATGTTTTACGCGTAATCGTTTAGCGGCTTCAAGTAAATCAAAGTTGGACGCTGGAAGTGAAACACAAACACCTTGTGGCTTTAAAACCTTTTTGGGTACCATGATGGCGGAGTTCCTGGAAGTCTTAGCCCTCGGCCCGTTTTTTTTCTGTATCCGGATCCTGTTTGAGCTCCTTGTGGCCGTCTCATGTAAAGTGCTTTTAGTATCGCAGGAGTGAAAGCACCCATGTGTGCTGCTGCTGGTATATTTCCTCCTTGTTTCTTATATTTTCCACCAGTTACTTTATGTACTATTTTTTTACCCACGCCTCCAAGTGCTCCAAGTGCTACGGCTCCTGCAGCTGTTTTTGCTATCGCCGGCGCCGCTGCGGCAAGTGAACCGAGTAATACTGGGATAAGTGGAAATATTCCACCGGATTTGATCATATCATGAACAGCTGCGGCACTAAAATCAAGTCTGATTCCTCTTCCTGTCAATTTAGCGTGGTTGATTTGATTAAGCTGTGTTTGAGTAACTGATATCTTATTTTGACCACCACTTAATTGTCCATGTTTGAGTGTTATTGATATCCCTGTGGCATTTGCTTGCTTTGATTTTAATTTCTTGATCTGACCAGGAGTCAGAGTAACATTCACTTGATTATATGACATTATTTTGTTAGCGATTGATCTAATTGTTACGTGTCTTCGGAAAATATTACATATTTTCGGAAAACCTATAGGTTTTCTACTGGGGCATCAACGAGTATCATTCGGCCGCCAGCACCTTCAAGCAACAGTGCTTTATCGGAAAGTATGACCGAGATTGCTCTGTAATTAGCTATAACTCCTGCGTCTCTATTTACGGTAGCCCGAAAGTGAATATCAACGACAGACTGTCTGGTTAAATCAAGATGCTCCAGCGAGAAGTAATAGATTGGATAATGAGATATAAAATCCAATTGTGATATTTGCAAACCAGTGTCGATATTTAGATCACGCGCTAGATATTTTGTCAATCGTTGATATGCACGTGCAACATGGTTGTTAGCAAAATTTAGCATTATGTTCTCGGATGGTTCCTGATGTCCGTTTATTCTCAGAGAAACGTCAGTGATACCAAGTTGATCAAATATCATATGCGAACGTGTTTCATTACTCACCCGTGCAGCATCCTGAAGAGCAATGAAAATATGTCGCGGCGCGGCAACCCCCTGCTGTGATGCTATATGCCATGTGAATAAACCATTGATGGCACTTTGAATACTATCTATGGTTGTTGTAAGCCACGATAGCAGCGTTTTGCCACCTTGATCCATAAAAGAAAGCAGTCGCTGGTCTTCAGTAATTGCAGGAGTCATTACCGACATCCACAGTGATAGTTTTGTTATGTTTACCTTACCAGCGTCACCTAGAGATCGCCATAGCGCATCATTGTCGTCGGCTTTTCTAACAAGCACGACTGTATGTTTTGCTCCAAAAATCACCTTTCTGACATCTCTGCAAAATCCAAAGATGTGCGACAGCGGAATGGCACATGAAAAATTTCTACGATTACCTTTTAGCATTTGTCTACGGGCAGCGAAACCTAAATTGTAATTTGCATTCGCACCATGAACCACCAGATTCACATCAGCGTCAGCGTTATCGGCAAAGTTTCTTGGTCGTCTAATATTGTACTGATCACTGTCAGGATGATTAGAATTATCCTTGGCAAACATCATTGATGGACCGGCTGATCTTGTATAATCATCAGAATATCTCGCTAGACCAATTATTGTTGTAGCAACATCGACATCCTTCTGAACTGATTCAATATTTTTTCCATCAATCATGTAGAAAGCACTATCAAACAAGGCCATAATTCCGTTATTGACAAAACCGATTTTAACATTGGGTCCGTATTCTGTGTCATCGGTTTTTATAATTTCACCTTCTACCTCAATAAATGCTTCAGCGGGCAGGAAATATCTACTGGTATCCTGAACCTGAAGTTCAATTCATCCTCGTTTATTTGGTTCTCGTGCCTCGTAAGAATAATACTGATAATCACGCACTGATTCATTTTTAAGAACCGGTTCGTCTATGTCGAATGCTGGGTCGGATTCCTGTTTAAACATTTTATTATAGAAGTTATCGTCTAAAACGAAGACCACTTCCCGCAATCAAACTTGTATTTATTTGTTCAGGATTTATCAGCGCCGCTAGTTTTTGATTTGCGGCTTCATTTATTACTTTACTAACATTTGCTGGCATGTCCGCGGTGGCTCGTAATTTTACCGGCGGGGGTTTTCTACGTATCACTCGTGCTAGTCTATCCTTGATTGCCGTGAATGCTTTACCGGCAGCGCTACCAACAGCGCCAATAGCTTTATCTTTAATAACATCAATGGCTTTCATCGATAATTGTTTTGCGATCGGTATTGCTTTAGGTGCCATCCTCGCAAATAAACCCTTGACAACATCGCCTAATCCGTTTCCATAAGTCATCCTGTATACAGGGACTCGTGAATTTACCACCCTGACCATGACTGGTCTACGATGAGAATTGTGTACAATCATTTTATTTAATTGTTATTTCTCTAATCGCTGTCCACGAGTTCATCAATAAGTTCTCGATAGATGTGAGCATCCATGATGGCGCCGCGAAATAGTCGCTGACAGATATCAGCTGCTTCATTAATTATTTCTGGTGAGTTATTTCCAGCTCGTTTTCCTCCTAAGAGAACTTCTAGCCGTGATACATCATTGATGATATTATCAGGACAAGTAATGTGACCACCAAGACCACTACCGTTTACACCCGGGTCAGGCGATGGTTGTCTTCGTGGTCGAGATCGCTGCTTCGTTGGTGTTGGAATACCCTTTTTCATTTCATTAACTTGCTCAACAAACTCATCATATTCGCGCTTATATTCTTTACTGATCTGTGAAATACCTTTCAACTCACGAAATACCCTCGCGTTCCACTCATGTTCTGGAGTGTTATGAAATTCTGGCTTTAGAAGCTGTTTACGTATTTGATATCCCGTTGCAGCGGTCTCATGAGGTTTAGTCATAACTTTTGCGTAACCCAGCGGAGTAAAATATTTAGTTTTTAATTCTGGTTTAGATAGTTCCTCGACAATATCTCTAACGTCTTCGATTTCAGCACGGGTTTTGTCAGCAGACTCCATTGCTTCGCTGATCTGTTTTGGTAATCCCGCGATAACTTGCTGTGTTGCTGTTGTGGCTTCAGCGATCTTTTTGGTTGGCTCAGTGATTTATTAAATAATTCTTCTGCACCTGTTGCAAATTCAATTTGTGCTTGTTGCCGCGCTTGTAATTTTTGTCTTACACTGTCTCGCACAGGAATAAATTTTTTTATTGCTTCTAGTCGATCTCGAGCTAGTCTAGCAGAATGTGCTTCTTCAATGTTGGCCATTATTGTTAACTTAAATTTTTAATTCACAGCAGAAATCCTAGAATGTTTACATTTTTAGCAGCAGAGAGACTGAGCCACCAAGTGTTTCGTCTAGTAGACCCCGGAGTCAAGAAGTATTTTTATAGTTAGTTATTTTTTATGAAATAACTCTTCTAGTCAGCAGAGAAGGCTTATTTATCATAGTTTTCTGAATAGAGGGTTTATTTTGTGAAATAAGACCCTCTATCAAGAGTGTTCTCGATAGAGGGTTCTGTTGGGCGGAATAGTTGGTGGGCTCAGTCTCTCTGCTGCTAAAGCGATTACTTATTCAAAAAAAGGAAGGAAAAACAAAAAATGGAAAAGACGCGATTATAAGACAGCTAGAAAAAATTAATACAAATGAGAGAGAAAATATACTTAAAGGGAAATTAAATAGGATATTAGATGAAGAAAACAAAGGGAGAGAGATAAGGGCTGGAAAATTTACCACAAAATATAAAAAAAGCGGAGGGCCTATATAAAAGAGAGGAATTAAGGAGGTGGGTGGGTGAAAAATATATTGAAACTTTAAAAATTAATGAAGGAAAGGTATCCGACAGAAAAGAAAATTTTAAAACATGTTGAAGAATTTTATAGTAAGTTTTTAAAAGATTATACAAATAACATTTTGTTTGGCGCTAAATAGCCTAACAGTGCTGATGCGCCGTTAAAAATAAAATCAATCAATCAATCAACCTAACACGTTAAGATAGAGACACAGAAAATAGAGCGCTTGGTAGATGGAAATCGATAGCACTTAAATTAAGCTGGAACAACTGTTGCACCGGGAAGTAAATGCAGGCATCAGGGACGATAGTAAAAACAAAATACTCTCTAGATAAATTTAGTAACATGTCTTAAAGTCTAAGTCTTGATTTAAGATAACTGATTTGTTGAAATTAATGCAGAGTTATATTTCACACGATCATATTTCTGGATTCTAAATTTAAGGTTAAAACTCCAGACCTAAGTTTTGTTGATGAAATCCAGACCGGTTGCTTATCATTCGTCATACTAAAAAATACTACGCCCGAAAGGAGATATCACCAAGTCTTAACACATAATATTCAAATTATCAAATACCTCTGAGAGGCCATCGTACTATTTGACAGAATATAAATAAATCCTACCAAGCTAACTATCAGTAGGTCCGTGTAGATACAATAATACATAAACCTCTGCAAAATGATTGGATCTTATACACGGTACGTATTGAGCGCCTTCCCCAGTTTTGTTCAGCAGTGTCTGAAACGTGTACATTGTAGAGGGGGGAAGTAATGGAGGTATCTACAATATTGACCTACCTTTTTTCACCCTAATATCTTTATTTGGCAAGACACAATGGGAGGAAATCTCCCTGGGAGTCGAAAAGGGAAAAACGGAAGGTGAGAAGTCAGAAGTAAGCATGAATCATCTGACTTCTACTTCCTTACCAAACTTGAGACTGAAAAAAAAGGAAAGCCCTCTCTAGGTCGGGTTCATCCCAGGAGAGAGGCAATAGTAACACAGAACGAGAATGTCCGCAGTCAGTTTATGGAATCAAGGAGGATAAGATCGGGGGGAAGAAAAAATTGAGACGGGAACAAGAAAGTGAACAATCAAGTGACAGTGAAGACCAGAGCAAAATAGACAGTGACAGAGATAAAGAATACAGTGAAAACGACATTAAGACAGGAACGAAAAACAAAACCGACTCAAGCCTGACGGAACACGAAAATGAAACGGAAATGTATACAGAAAATACCACAGCCCAAACGAGTATAGACAGGACAGTAGATAATACAACGGAGGAAGTTACTCCAGAATATAGTGAACCTGGGGGGGGGGGATCCCCTGCCCCCTCAAAAAAACCAAATAAATTATCAAATTAATTAACATACATACTATACATTCATAACTATATTTTAAATAATAATCACTGTATAACCGAATTGCGGCAACCTGGTAGGAAATTGAAAAATGGAAGGAAAAAACTTCCGTGCTTCATCTATAAATGTAAATGGGATTAATAGGGATAAATTAATTAAATTATGTAATGAAACCAATAACGACATTTTATTTATACAAGAAACACACAATGGATTCACTAAAGAGTTACTGGCGTTATGTGAGGAAATAATGAATGGTATACTGATTTTAAATGATTTTAAGGGGAAAGACGTAAGAGGAGGGGTAGCAACATTTATTAAAAATAAAAGGGTTGTAAACTGGAAAAGGGAAAATGAAGGGGATTTTTTTAAAGGGAGATTGATCCACATTATAATAGAAGACGTCCACCTTTTAAATGTATACATGCCGGCTAATAAATACCACAAACAACAGTTTTTAGAAAACTTATCAAAATACATGGAAAAATATACCATGGAAAATTTAATTTTAGGGGAAGATTTTAACTGGGTGGGGGAAAATACAGATAGAGTAGGGGAATTAACTACAAATGACGTACGGTTTAAACCAGAGTTGGATTTTTTTTTAAAAACTAGCACAAAATGGTAGACGTATATAGGAAGCTAAATTTACTTAGGAGGGAATACACATATGAATATAAAATAAACAAAGGGAGTAGATTAGATAAATTTTCTTGTACCAACTATGAAAAAAGATATATAAAAAAGCAGGCATTACGGATTTTAAAGTTTCCGATCATAAGTTAATATTTTTAGAAACAGAATTGAAAAATAAACATAAATGGGGTAAAGGGAGCTGGAAATTGAATGACAAGATTTTGAATGAGAAAGATTTTATCGAAGAAATTAAATTAGAAATAAAAAATTTGATAGATGGGGGAACATAGATATTTTAAGTGAATGGAACAAACTAAAAACTTTATTTAAAAATAAAGTTATTACATATTAAAAAATAAGGAAGGAAAAAAATGGAAAAAGACGCGATTAAAAGACAGCTAGATAAAATTAATACAAATGAGAGAGAAAAAATACTTAAATCGAAATTAAATCAGTTAACAGACGACGAAAACAAGGGGAGAGAAATAAGGGCGGGAAAATTTGCCACAATATATTTAAAAAAAGCGGAGGGCCTATATAAAAGAGAGGAGTTAAGGGGGTGGGGTGAAAAATGTATTGAAACTTTTAAAATTAATATGGGAAAGGGGGTATCCGACAGGAAGGAAAATTTAAAACATATTGAAGATTTTTATAGTAAGCTGTATACATCACAACAAATTAATAATAATACAATAGAGGAGTACCTACAAGGAATAGATGGCGAGATGATATCATCAGAACACAAGAACTTGTGTGACGATTTCATCTCAAAAGAAGAAATTTTAAATAGTATAAATAACTTAAAGAAAGGAAAATCCCCAGGTAGAGATGGACTCACCGCGGATTTTTATATAAGATTCCGCGGCGAGTTGTCGCTCATTGTAGAATGGCTATACAACAATATTCATTTGAGAAATGATACTATGACAGAAATTATGGGGGAAGGGATTATAACGTTAACATACAAAGAGAAGGGAGATAGGGAAGACCTAAAAAATTGGAGGCCCATCTCCCTCCTAAACAATGATTATAAATTATTAAGTAAAATTTTAGCAGAAAGAATTAAAAAAGGAATGGATAAAATCATATACATAAATCAAACATGTGGGGCAAATGGGAGGGGCATTCAGAACATTTTAAGTATCAAAACAATTATAGATTATATACAGGAATGAGGGCTTAAAGGTGCTATGGTACCTTTTGACCAGGAAAAAGCATTTGACAGATTAGAACACAACTATATGCAAACAGTATTAGACAAATTTGGATTTTGGAAATAACTTTCAAAAGTGGACTAAAATCCTGAACAACAAAATAAACTCAAGAATACAGGTCAATGGTGCGAATACGGAAAAAAATTGACATACGAAGATCAGTGAGGCAAGGATGCCCACTATCTATGCTATTATATGTAATCGCAATTGAGATCCTAAATATAAGAATAAGACTAAACAGTAAAACTGATGGCATTAAAGTTCCAAATATAAAGGATGAAATTAAAATGCTACAACATGTAGATAATTGTACTAACTTTATAAAAGATCCAAACTCCTTCAAACACCTGTAAAAGGAATTTGAAAAATTTGGTAACGCTTTAGGGTCTAAAATCAACCATGAAAAACATAAATATTAAAGATAGGGAACTGGTGGGGCAACCACCCCGGACTAGTTCCCCCCCCCCCCCAATCTAATCAAAGACCGAGTTAAGGCAGTGGGAGTCTACATCGGGAGAAGAGATGAACAGAAATACTGTAAAAACACAAAAAAAGGATAGAAGAAAGTGTGAATATCTGGGCACTAACGCCACTATGTATAATGAAACGGGACCAGGTGGCCAAAACATACATGTACTCTAACATAAACTATATTGTAAAATCTACAGAAATAGAAAATACCACATTAAATAAAATAGATAATGATATTATTAATTATATATGGGATAATAAAACCCACTACATAAATAAAGAAACGTTATATAAAGAGAGAAAGAGGATTAGCAATACCTAATCCCATTTTAATTAAATATGCCAACATTTTAAACAGATTTAAAAGATTAAAAACTGAACCCAACCTACCATAGGAAGGACTGGTACGGTTTTAAGACGAGGAATAGGAGGGGAATATATCAAAATAATAATTTTTAAAAAAAAATTAGAAGTACCTAGAAAGATTAGGTCTATTAAAAAATTATTAATTAAATATCGTGACACGACGGATTTATGGGAGAAGGATGAAAAAGATACATACAAATGGATAAGAGAAGAAACAACAAAGAAAAGTAGGAGCAAACTAGAGCAAGATAATTTAGGGGTTAATTGGGAAAGAGCCTGGGGGCACTGAAACAAACTAGGATCACTTAAAATTCAAAGCCTCTGCTTCAAATACATGCACAATACATGGTTGACAGGAGAGACGGCACATGATCAGAGAGTATCGCCAAAATGTCCGCTGTGTAAAAACGCTCCCTTCAGTAAATACCATACCATGACACAATGTGAAAAGAGAAAGGAAGAAAGACTAAAGTTAATTGGGGAAATATGCAAAAAGGGCAAATACAAAAGAGAAAATATTTTATTTTTAGACAGGAAATTTGACAAAAACACACTTTATAAAATTACAGATAACATCGTTGGAACAATCAGGGCCTGTGGGCAAATAATAGTGATAGGGAGATAACAATGAAATAACTTGTTAAGAAATTGGTAATTGGGGGATGGGGGCATAAAGGGGAGGGGGATGGGAGGGAGTGCTTTGGTTGGCTACCCAATAAGGTTGTGATACTGTCAGTGCGCAGGCCAGAGCCTCCAACTCATCTCCCGACCCAGACATGAGACCACCAAACCCTAGGACCCAATTTCAATCTTTAAAATTACAAAATTGTTGTTGTTTTAAATTCCTAACTAAAATAATATTTAAATAGGAACCCCAATCTAATCTATTATATATTACATATAAATTAAATTACAAAAAGCTTTAATATTCTGAAAATTTAAGAAGCTATGTATGAAATTCACCAGAGTTGAAATTTCTTGAAATAAAAAATAAAATTTAAAAAAAATTATTTTTACATTTTTTTTTCCTTTTGAAATTTTTAACATTTATAAATTTATGTAAGTAACAAACGCTAAAACTACAGAAACCATTGGAGAAAAAATCTAAGCGTATGAACACAATCTAAAATAGAGGGAGAGACAGGGACTTATATGAGGAAAGTACGAATTAATGACGTCATGGGGCTACGTCACATGGCGCTACGCGAAGTGGACAGGCCTATGATAGAGCTTTGGAAAAACATCTCATATAGAATACAAACATACAAAACAAAGACACAGGGAAATAGTAAATTTAATACGAAAACCCCTCCCTGATCCCTAGTAAGTATATATATAGCCCCTTATAGGTTAAAAAAATCCCTTTTTTCTTTATGATTGAATTTTCGGTCCTTTCGGACCTTGACACTGTACCTTTCGGAAATCTAACTTAAATAGGGCCCGAGTGCAAAAAGTATGCGAAAGAAAAACCAAATATTCCCAGCTGGACTCAAATACACACCGTCGGGAGATATATAACGATATCTAAAGCCTGAGTGTGTGCAAAAAAAAAAAAAAAAAAAAAAATACCACGCTGAGATGAAGGCGGAATAAATCCAACAGAATTTGATTAAAACGGCATATTACTCTCATATACCGCCTAGAATTCATATCACGTGACCTTGTGCGAGGAAGGAAGCTCCCGACTAACATGAGCAGGACGCCTCGATTAAGCAGGACGTCGCATAGATTGTCTGATAGAGGAAACAACATCATTGGGGAAGCGTGTACTGAGGTCGTCTTCCCCAATCTGGAAGAAAACGATGTCAGGGACTCTCACCCAATGGAAACTATCAGTTAAAATACGATAAATGTCCGCTCCTGGGAAACCAAGGAAATGGACATCCAAATTAACAGGCCATACTAAGTTAGATACACGAGTAAACCGTTTAAGACGGCAAACAAGGATAGAAGCATGCGGCTCCTTAAATACGGCACAGCCGTATCACTCCAAAATCAATCAGAGAGGTGTGAAAAATGACACACAATGAACACACACTTCAGACAATAGGACTTTTTAAAAAAAGACAATAGAGCACCATTTCTCACAACTTGGATATAAGAAAAAGAAGATCAAAATTTGCAAAAAAAAATTAATATAAATAATATATAATAAACATAGGTAATTGAAACAATAAATAACATTAATAAATGGATAAGATAAATCCATACGTAAGAAAAACCAAGGTGAAATATGATTTACTGCTGTCTTAACAATCCAATATATAGCATACACACAATATAGCATACATATATAGCAAACACAGGACACAGGGGACTTCTGGCAAAGGTCACTAAGACATAAAAGGATGGGAAAACTGACGAGGAGTTAAACCTAGCACAGTGGAACCAACCTTTAGGTAAAACTAGGGAATACAACAAAATACCTCATCCAAAAAATTCACTTTAAATAAATAATTTTGGATGTAAATTCTTTTGGAAAAATAAACAAACAACACACTTTTGGGGGAAATACCTACGCATAAAACACATTTTATTTTTTGTTTAACTGGGGGGGGGGGGCATCTGTCTGGTGCCCCCACCAAAAAACAAAAGTACGCATGGAGGGGGAGGGGGTAACCCAAATGCATACGCTTGCCTATGGGGGGGGGGGGGTCTACTGATAATCTACGTACGCATTGGAAACGGGGGAGGGTGAAACCTCGATAATAATTTGTCTAAACGAAACCTTTCGCCGTTTGAATTTTAGTGGACACTAGACAAACTGTTTAAAATTACGCAGCTTATTTCTTTGATGCAGCCAGACAGTCAACGCCGGTGGACAATCTGTTTATTAAACACGTTAATATTATTAATCCTTTATGGTTTCTGCGTTGGTTAAATATAGGCCGGTCTATAGAATTGCGGGGGGGGGGGGAGCAAGCGTACGTACGCAGTGGGGTGTGTAAAAAACTACGCATGTGTACAGGGAGGGGGAAAGGGTTAAGCTTTGACAGATTTCTGTGTACGTACTAAATGGATGGCCCTTACATTTCATTTGAGGAATTTGATTTGTTTTTTTGTTTTTTTTTCAATTTTACCCAACCTGTAAACAAAACGTAGTTAACAGTCCAATAATAACTCTCCTGTGTTACAAAATGACTCGGAGCAATAATTATTTCGCTGGTTACTGTGTGTTACTTCAAGCATTACAAATTATGTATACATTTCTGTATATGCTCAGTTGTCGTAAGTATTAATATGTATCAACTGAGGAACAGAAATGTTACTTGGGGGACAAGGGGGATTCAATATGGGAAGGGCACATGGGGGACAAGAAAAATGTAACATGGGAATGACATTTTGGAGACATGGGGTATTTAACAATGGGATATCACTTGAGGACAAGGGAATTTAACATGGGAAGAACACTTGGGGGATTTGACATGGGAATAACAAAAGGACGGAAGAGTTTATAGGGACAAAAGGATTTATGGGGACAAACATACACAGGCAAAACATCAATGGAATGGTGAAACAGTATCTCATTTCTAGGGAGCTAAGTAGCCCCGAAAAGGGTCATTAAGGTTCCTGTTCCTTCCCGACCTCCAGGTCTTCGACCATCTCTTTACTGAACTTTGGAAATTTATCCTTTTTTTCTGCTCCTCAGGTATACAAACTGGATGTCCCGTCTTTCTGAATTTCGTCTCGACCTTCATCCGGTTGGCAATTAAGCGTTCAAAGTCTTTCTGTTCATTTTTCTTGTTCTATTTTTCTTTTCTTTTTTAACCCAGGTAGTCCTAATCTTTTCTTATTAATCATCCACTATTACTTCTTTCCCCGTAGAGTGGACCTTGGGCGACTGGGTCTGAGTGTCTTGCTCCCTTAGTGCCGTCTTTCTCCATTGTCTTCTCAGTCTTCTAGGGCTACTTCTTTTTCGTCGTTCATTTCCCAGATCAGGGGAAGAGTAGTCTTCTTCTCCTAAGGTCTTATGCACCAACCCTATGATACCTTCAGTCCAAGACCTTTCAGTGCACTCAGGACTATGGCGGGAAACAGTTCCGTTGACAGCGTCCTACCTTCTACTTGTACGTCTTGCTGTTTGCTATGCTCGCTGAAATATAGTACCAATAATGACTGACTGATCATGGATTATACTCGCGTACGTCCAAAGGGCCTTGTGCGAGTGGTGCCCAGCCCTAGGATGTGCGGGGCCCAAGGCAGCAAGCGATAAGCGCGGGGCCCCAAGCAAACAAATTACATTGTCTGAAAGCGTGGGGTCCAAGGCAGTTGCTTCATTCACCTTGCCCTAGGGCCGGAACTGTATGAAGGCTTCTTAATTAATCCCTCGTATTGGGGGGGGGGAAGAGAAACTCCTTCCGAGCACGTTAATTCATACACAGTATGCCTCTTAATTAGTCGTCTCGTGCGTAGAGTCCAACCACCTGACGACGCCCGGTCTAGCATCCGAGCACGGAACATTGGCTTTTATTTACTCGTGTATCATATCATCAGTACTTCTAGGGCCATTAACCCACGATTCGACGATGTCTGTATGCTAGATGAGTGGGAATCGATCCACAAACGCACTCATCTGCTGTTGTCTCTACATTGCAGCATAAGACATCCGGTGGGAGTAAAACCTCAAACGCGACACCAACCCGGTTTCGTGCGTACACACTCTTCGAGGTATTTGGTTACTAGACGAGTAGGAATCCTCCCTCACTCGTCTTTGTATGTCCGAGGGGGTAGAAGAGAAAAATGGTTCGGAAGGAAACTCTAAGCGTGGACCGGAATGTCCCTGAAACGTCGAGTAGTTCAATCAATAAAATTCTGCCAAGTTAACTAATCTTGCTTTCCCCATTACCAATTTTGCGTAAGCGACTGTCGTAATTTTGAGTGCTGCGTACAGTTGGAAGTTATAAATTTCCATATCTATAATGAATTTTAAATTTTGGGTACAAAGTTTACTTCCATTCTCCGAAACAAAATCATGAAAACAGGTCTAAGTGACCATTTGAATTTGAGCAACCGTGTTAGGTATAATTAGATTTTCTTTTTAAAGTTGGATAAAGGATCATGTTTATCTCTAAGAGTTTTATCGAATCGGGTATTCAAGAAAACTTTAAAACCCTTGATAAGAGGCAATTGATACTATAGCCCTTAGACGGGCTGAGTTTATACCTCCGACGCCTGGAAGGAGAACGACTGAAGGTGTTCTGGTAAAATTAAATTTTCCCTCACCCTGTCCTTGTTGTTCATGACTGTCACGTGGTCACCCAGTACCATATCATCTCACTGATGGTGTTGCTGTATAGGTGGGGTCTGGATACGGTGTACTTTGAATAGTTCGTTAATCATCAATATCAGGAGAGGAACTGGGCAATGGAAAAGTTGACGACTTAAAATACTGATGTTGACAACATTGTCCTTCGTTAGTAGATATTTCGCTTGGTTCCGTTGCTGAGATTTTTGGGCATTTTCCAAAACAGTCCTCATGACTTCATTATGTTGCAATGTTGCTTAGTAATCATCTAATAAATAAGATCGGACCCACTTCTCAGTTTGGTCGAAGATGTAATCAGCTACATCTGCTCTTTGTTGTACATCCGGTGGGACTTTTGTTGCCATCCCCTTGTCCTTGTTTTGGGCTTGAATGCTTTTCCGTAAAAGTGAGCAGTTGCTATTGATACTACTGCTGTTGTTGGATGATTCTTTTGCTTGGTTTTTCCCCGATCTTATTGCCTTAGTCCCCGTTTCCTCCTGATGTTTGATTCTCTTCTCCTCTCCACTTTGATAGGCCTCAGAACGAGTGTTACTTACCATAGAGGTTGATATTGTTAGCAGTGGCAAAATAGGTCAAACCTCCTTGAGTCTGGGTGATTATAGTACCGACGTTTGGGGCTAGTCGGGTATGTGACGGTTTCCTATTCTTCCTCGATTGTGCCTCAGTTGATTTTCGTTGCGTCGGTCTTCTGTGTGGGCCGCTTCTACAATTATTTATGTTTGGACTATCCTCCCAGATTAGGAAAAGCCTAGTTCGCTTTAGCTCAGCACGTAGGCACCATCCTGAAGCGATGCCGTGGCCAACCTCGTTTTCTCGTTCAGGGATTAGTACTTCCATCTCGGACTATGCATATTAATGTTGATCGATACTCTATTAGTACGATTAATGAATGCGTCGCTTCATATACCTGAAGTTCTGAAGTGAAGGAAAACATCCATCACACAAAAATACTTATCACATACAAGGCTTTATACTGGAAAAGATATATCGCTCAAACCTAAAACTCCCCCTACTTTTTAGATACAAGCACACAATATCATTACATACAAACACATATTTTGAAAATCTTTTTTAGCAGTACCAAAGATATACATAAACCAAGCATACAAAACACGCATTTTGAAATGGAAAAGACTTTATAGCAAAGAGAACACGTACATGCATCAAATCTCCAAATCACACAAGCAAGGATAGGAAGTATTTATAGACACAACATTAAATCCTCACACATAAAAACACATTAGAGAAGTGAAATGTTTTTGGGGGAGGGTTGGGGGAAAGACCAAGACATGCACAAACACAAACACTTTTGACAAAATGATTAATCTCTTTTCTTGAGATGTGGTTGGTTCTGAAAAGTACCTTTTCTTTCGACAAGTGTACCTGGCTAATGCCCTCACCTCCATGGCCAAGTTCCACTCACACACCGTCTCCTGCATCGATCACCACCCCAAGGATTGGTGGAGATGGTAGTACTGAAGGCGCCTTTCTGGCTTCAGAACCCAAATTTTAGGGATTCTGGAGGTCATGTTCCTCGTTCGTCGACGCTGTACCTGTGGATTAATGATTAATCTCATTTCTTAAGATCTGGTGGTTCTGAAAAATACCTTTTTTTTCGACCAGTGTACCTGGCTAATGCCCTCACCTCCATGGCTGAGTTCCACTCACCCACCGTCTCCTGCATCGATCACCACCCTAAGGACTTGTGGGGATGGGAGTGCTGAAGGGGACTTTTGTGGCTTCAGAATCGAATTTTGAGGGATTCTGAAGGTCGTATTCTTCGCTCGTCCACGCTGTGCCTGTGGAGGCTGTTGTGATGGTAATGGGAGCTCCAGAACCTAGTCCTCTGTCTCGAATACAACGGTGCTTGGTTGTGGTGGCTTTCTCATGCGTTGTCCTCACCACGGGCTTGACCTCACTGATCTGTCGCATCATCGGATGAGTTAGTATCCTTTTCTCCTTTTCCTCTTTTTCCAGTTTGTTAAAGGCCTGTAGAGCTGCGTTTTCCTTAAGGGATTCCATGACCAGTTGGTCCAGGAGGCGACAAGCATATTCCGGAGGAACTTGAAGCTCTTTGAGTGTCTGTGGTCTATTCGTTTTTCTTGTTAAGTCAACTATGGGTAGCCCGAATGACTGATTGATCTTGAATTTACTTCATGTTCGCCCATTCGTCATGAACGAAGTGTCATTCCCAGCACAGCTGTGTTCTTAATTTATCGTACGGGAGGGAATTAGAGCCACAATTCGGCACGCGTTTATGTGTGCGTTGCACACTATTCAGTTGTCATGTCCGGCCGAGGCAAGGAGGGATGGGGGGGGGGGGCAAGAGAGCCGCATCGACATCACCACAAGACTCGCGTTAAACCATGGACGTAATTTTGATCCCCCTAATGATTAGACATTTAAATACGTCATATTTCAGCAGTTTTTACAATAATATAATATCTGTGCTTATGTTAGTGAGAGAGAAAGAATGTTTTTAATTTTTTTTAAATTGTTAGTCAAATTGGGAATTGTTTTGGGAATCGTTACCCTAGTTTGGCTTTTTAGTTTTGAGTTGGTACTAAATTTTGCCACACTGTGAGGCTGGACCTGATGGTTTGGGTTTTTAACATACTAATTTGAATGAGTCAGTTTTGGTTGTTACAATCATTTCGGTGCAACGATTCCTATGGCTAATCTAAATTTGCTCCGTCTTGTGCTTGGGGGTGGGGTGCTGATTGTCTAGTGTTTTTACCACCTTATAATGCGGGGGGGGGGTGCGGAGGGTGATAAGCAAGCTTGACTAAGTATATTGATAATCTTTGCCGTCTTATACAGCTGGGCCTGATGGTCTTGGGTTTTGGACCACCTTAAATGTTTGGTTTATGGGGTCTGTTAATATATCTCTGGAGGGTATTTGGTATTATCAGTAATTCAATCGTTGACACACTGTGTGGTTGGGTCTGATGGTTTGAGTAGTAACCACCTTAAAAATGATGGAAGATGAGTTATTTTTTGTTAAGATTACCGCTTTAACTTACACCAATTTATTTATATATGGAAAGAGATTAGCGATAGATGAAAGGAGTTAGAATTGAAAGACATATCAGTAACTATAATAGCTGTAAGTTTTGACGTTTTTAATATTTAACTTATTAGTTTATCTAAAATTTACTATTGACTTAAATGTTTTTAATTATTAGATGATGTAATTAATTCCCTATATATTAGTGTGTAGATATTAAGGTCCATTAAATTTGTTTAGTATCTTACCCCTAGGCCTACTTTAGTGGGAACAAGTAATTCTTTCTTGACCGTAGTTTAAGTACGACACAGCAATGATCTAACCTTCGAACCCTTCCTCAGCCGATAGGTCCCTCTTACCACTGGCTTAGGCCTGGGGTTTTAATATAGTCCCAATACTCAGTAGTTATGGAACTTCTATTGATAATAATAGTTTATATTATTTTGTTGGTGTTTGTGTAGTATGAAATTTATTAAATGTTTCCTTTCTTCCCTATATCAGACATGTAGCACAGGACATTACCGAATATCGAGTCGATATTAGTATTTCCCTGCTCCATAAATTCTGGGTGTATATGTTTTCATCGATTTTCGTTTGCATTGCTTGGACAGATTGTTGTGCTATTCCACATGGATTTACAAGTTAATAATCTTGGGATTTTCTCCGGAAATATAATGTACATATCACCAAAAGAGCCTGTCAGCCGACGGTAGCTCCACGGACGCGAATAATACAGATAAGTGTATAAAATGTACACTTATGTGTGCAGCCAAAATTTTCTGCAGATTTTTGCAGCTTTTAATGGATAGGTGATGTCAGCCCCTAAACCGAAAAAACAATATCACCGCGGTGGGGTTGATTTATCGGCCTATGTATATTGGTTGTGAGGGGGCAAATTTCTGTTGATCTACCAAAAGCACATTAGTCTGGGCCAGAGAACAATTTATTAGATTTATGGGGACAGGCGCTTGTTAAATCGATATAATGCAGTGATTTCTAATGTCTGGTTGGTAGGGGTAGCTTTTTAAATTAAGCATTCGTTTACTTAACCGCGAGACGGCTTATTAAGGACACGGCTAACTTCGATTTCATAGTGGAACTGTCAAACTTGAAAACCGCTCCGGTGGCCTAGTGGTTAGAGCGTCCGCCTCAGAAGCGGGAGGTCGTGGGTTCGATCCCTGGCCGAGTCATACCAAAGACTTACAAAAATGGTACTAACAGCTGCTTCGCTTGGAGCTCAGCATGAAGAGGTTAGTGTTAGGACTGGTCGGCCCGGTGTCAGGATAATGTGACTGGGTGGGACATCATGCTACATGTCTGCAGCATGATGCCCCAGTGCTAGACATCACTATAAACTGACACACTGCAGACATCGTAGCAATATGACTGAAAAATTGTTAAAGCTACGTTAAAAATCCTAATCACACTAATCAAACTTGAAAAATTCCAGAAACAGTTATTCGAAGACCTAGGTCAAGTTGACACCAATTTTGGCGCCTAGAGGAAATGGCGGTAAATATATTTCATTCTAATTGGTTACGCTAAATAGGGGCGTGTTCCCCACGCTAAATTTCCTATCTTTAACTATTCCCCTATCGAAAAATCTAATTAGTCTAAGCTTTGTTGCAAGAGTAATTGTACAGGGGACTCTGAAAATTAATTTGGAAGAAATTCTCTCGTAAAACATTTGTCCGAGGGACCGGATGTCTGGAAGGTCGACGGACACTATTTTGGCCTTAGAAGCGAAAAACGCTTAGCACAGATGGTACTTGCGTCAATTTCATGAAATTCGTTGATACCAATATAATGATTTGCTTGAATTGTTTGATAATATTTACATGAATTTATTAGTAAAATTCGTAGATCAAATCTCTTGATATAAGTATAACTGTGTTGAGTTTATATATATATATATATATATATATATATGAATTCGTACAATAATCTTCTTTATGTGCAGAACGTGCCCAGGATCGTAGAGAGCGATTACGGGCCATGCGGTAAGAAACACCAGGGCCTCTCCTACTTCTTATTCAAACAATTTTTGTTATTATATAAAATTAAAAAGTGTTGTTCGGTCCGGGCTCCTTTAAGGCCCGAGGATATATTTCCGGTTGCCCCGCCTCCCTTATCGGCTCTGAACGTCCTAAAGTTGGAGTTGCTAACACCGCATTAGGAAAGGCCATTTTTAAATTAGATGAGAATGAAATGTGTGTGTGTGTGTGTGTGTTTAACTTTTTTAAAACCTAACTTTAACAGTTTGAGCCATATCGCTACGATGTCTGGATTGTGACAGTCTATGGTGATGTCTAGCACTGTGGCATCATACCGCAGACGTGTGGAATCAAGTCCCAACAAGACATGTTATCCTGACACAAGGCCGACCAGTCCTAATACTAACCTCTTAAGGCGGTGCGCCAATCGAGGCAGATGTTAGTACCTTTTTTATTATAAGTCATCGGTGTAGTGTTCTAGTGTTGTAGTGTTTTATGACTCGGCCAGGGTTCGAACCCGCGACTACCCTGCCTCCAAGTAACATAACCTGAAGGTTTCATTTTTTTTTTTACTTAGATTCAGTTTTGTAAAGTTATGCCATTTTTATTGACTGCGTGAGAAATGAATGTGTCCCTCTTAGAACCCAATAGCAAAATTACCTAGAATTTTTCAACAGTATAGCATTACTTTGATAGAAAGGGTTCATCGTATAAAGACTCCACTTGTGAACAAATTTTCCCATGGGGTAGTAATAACGAATGAAATGCATATTAACGTTGAATTTTTAATTTGAACATTAACTACTGGGAAAATAAGAGATCTGAGGCTATTTCTCTGTTTACTACCTTCATGATAAAAATGAAATTAGTGTCCTTACAAACATTAGTGTCCTTACAAACATTGAATCTTTTTATTTTCATCTATACTTTATTGGGAGTGAAAGACCACTTTACCATTGAGATGATTTACTGATTAAAGGATGTCTCATCAACAACTTTTCTGTCACCGATATGACAGTTTAGATGCCGAAATTCTAACGTTGCAATTGTTTTTATTTCCGCATGTGACTATTCTTTTTCCCACCTGTTTCTATTTACATTTTGTCTAGAGCATAAGCGGGATTGCAGGACACATGTTAATAATTCATCTCTTATAGAAAAACTATGCAAACACTGATATTAAAAATTCAATAACTTTACATTTCTGAATGTTCATCATTAAACATATATGTATCAGTATGGACACCTCCTTGATGGCAGCTTCCTTGTAGTGAACTTAAGGCTGTCAATGGACTCAATCTCCAGTAAAACCATGTCTCTTTTTTTTTTTCAGTAACAACAAAGATTTTGTTTCACTGAACTGTTACTTTCATTGTCAACCATTCCTAGCCAGCCGAATTCGTATATAATGTCACCCATTCTAGGCTGGTTACCATTCTTTCATATAATCAGTACCATGAGGTGTCGTAGGTCGACTTCCTGAGGAATCAGCCAATGAAAAATCTTTGCAATCTACTGTCATGCGTTTCGTATTACAACTCACTTCACATGGAGAAGTGCAAAATAGCAGCATACTAAGCATGGAACCAGACTATTTGTAGTGTGAGCTATAGGCAGTAAACTTCCGGTAGAAATCATGGCGGACGTACTTAGCATTCTGCGACAATATAACATCAACAAGAAAGATATCATCGAGAAAGATGACCAGGTCATATTTGGTGAATTCGCTTGGCCAAAGACTGCTAGAACGAACTACTTAGTTTGGGGGTGAGTACATGAATTTTTCCGTTGTGGCGCGTTGTGACCTGTTGGCTGCTGTTGGTCATATCAGGGTGACAAATTCCGACCCAGACATAATGCGTCGATAATGAACAAACATATTTTGTAGTCTAAGTTGTGTGATCAGCTGAGATGCAGAAAAGAATTATATAACTCCGGTTTGAATATTCATGCTGAAATTCTTCTTTTGCATGAATTTTCCACCTGACGCAAAATGAGGTTGAAAAGTAACGTCCCACATAATTTAATCTCCATACTATAGAACGCATAGTGGTGCAAAATATGTTTATATATTCATTTTTAAGAGTGAGAAAATACGGAAAGCTACAACATATCATATTTGTTTTTCATTTGAGACATGCAGCTAACATCTGACCAGCATTTTATTCATTTTCATGACCTGTAACAGAACTTTTCAGGTTTCATGTCCATTATTTCATACATAGTTTGGGTTTATGTTTGTTGACACGATTTGCAGACGAAGAATTATTAGCGTGTGACATAAGTCAACATTACTGTGTAGGCCACTCTCAGACACTTAGCGTTGTTTACCACAAAATATTGGTATACTGCAGTATTTATGAACATAATATAATATTACCATGTTAACCATAATTACATTAGGGATGCACAATTAAATTTTCTGGTGAAGGAAACGGGGATTTTGGTATTTAAAAAATCAGAAGCTTTTGGATATATGGAAAAATATCTTGTTTTGATATATGTCAAAATAACACCATATTATATTCATATAGTACTTAAAAGAAAAATTATTTTGAGATAATAATTTTAAAAAATCTTAGCTAAAGAGATAATTGCAGCATCCACCCAAGAAATTAAATGGTCAGTACCCTATATTAGATGAATTTGCGCTATGTGTTATATAAGACATGATCTAAAAAGTGCAACTAAGGTTAAGTTGATTAAGATTACACTATAGATGATGCACTGTAAAAGTCATTGTGCTAACATTAGAAGATTTGTTGATAAAAATAGGAAGTATTAACAATGAAGCATTTAATTTACTACCTATACTATCGATATAATAGGCAGGAAACTTTGAGCAGAATGTCAACACCCAGTCAAGATAATTGATTTGGCCCAATTATCTGAAACATCCCATTAGGCTGCCATGCTAAAATATATGACTATATAACTATTTTGTAAAATCATTAATAAGTTTGTGAAGCATTTTGTTATGAAAATGAAAACATGCTTTTAACATCATTAAAGTTGTAATAAGTTTACTCAGGAGTTTCCTTCGATTGCTTACTGATGGAAACTACCAAAGTACTGGTATAGTTAAAAAGCACAGTGGTACATGCCACCAGAAAAGATATAGTGGTAAACTAGTATAAAGATAGCACACGTCTGCTGACAGGAATATAGTAGTTTCAATAAAGGACTAAATTCACATTGGTAACATCATTTCACATTATGTTTTCATAAATAAATGTGAAAAAATGAATTCATAGAGTAAATAACATGATCATTAAATTCTTTATCTCAACAGAAAGTATAATTAGTATAAAACTAATTTAAACTATCTTAAGTAAAGTTTCACAATGACATGACCAACAATGTGCAGACTATTTGAGATAGACCTTAGCCTTAAAAATGACATTGGTACTGGGTACTCTAGTACCAACTCACTGAAAATAACCTGTGTAATAAATAGAGCCATTGCATACCTGTTTTACTTTTTACGAGTTCTCTGACAGTGCTTTTTAAAGCAGCACTCATTTTGTTTTCAAGTTGACAATCCTTTTGACAGAGCAGCAAGGTATTGTATAATTAGCGCTCTTTTCTGTGCGAAGATGAGGTCTGATTCTTCCAGTAAATAATTGACTGTAATCCAATAGCTTGTTTTCCCATGTGACAACTATTTGATTATGCTGCGAGTATGGTGCTGTGACAAGTACCAGAAGGTGGTTATTTGATCTTGCAGCAAAACTAATATGTTCAGTTTTAACCTTTAATAGATTTCACAAACTATGATGAAAGGGTTTCTTAAAATTCTTGAGTTGTCTCTAAATCAGCATACACAAAAAGTGAACCAAGAAAAGGAGTCAGATGATATTTATAATGACTAGACCATGGCATTTTACTAGACAGAGGACTTTATCAGACAGTGAGGATGAATTATTGGACATTGTGGCAGATGACATTAGTGATATTTGTGTGATAATGTGAATTTAAAATAATGTATACTTGACTTCAGGTTTATACAATTAACTGTTGATCAGTTACCTGGGTAACCGATCATAAGGATCGATGGATAACCAGTAGAAGTTTTCTAAAATTTTGACAGCTTTACTTAGCCTATACACCTGTCATTTTGATATGACTTTGACACAATTGAATCATTGATTTGATTCTTCATACACAATGTAGAGGTTACTCAGAAATATAAAACATATATGGATAAAATCTAATGGTTTTGGAACTTAAGGCTTAACTATGGTTATGACCTTTTATTAATTTGTTCATAATGAAATTTTCAGATTCTCAAAGAATTACTTTGATTATAGACCATGGGGAACTTTATGTCTATGTTCTATCACAATCGAATTATTTTATTGCAAAATAGAATGTAAAAGGAGATCACTGTGCTGGAGCCTAAACAGTTGAAGAACTTAGAAAGCCAGAAAGAGTTATGTCCGCCAACAGTCCTATGTGTATCACTGTTTTTCAGTGGATTATATTTATAAATGATATAATCCATTTTGTCTTAACTGAAGTTGAATGTAACTGTTAATGCATATGTAACTGTAGTACTTTATTGGCATTTGGAATGAAATGACACAACTGATGTGCTTCCTGATTACAATTGATACAATATTTATATGTAATTGTTAGTGCATGCAATCTACATGCTATTTTCACAGTCAATTTTGAATATGTACATGGTAATTATCTTTTGCACACCTGTGGTTTAATTACCCATAAAAAAATTACTCTCTTCCAGGTAATAAAATGTGTTCATATGCTTTTGTTGCAAGTGAATGTAAATATTGGTTACTTTCGTAGATGTACATGCTGGTTTGTAGATTCCTGTCGGAGTGTGCCATAATAACTACACACACGTCATTGTTTACATTTAGCATAAGCTGGAAAAGAATACACTAATATTTACTAATATCTAGGTCTTTATATAATGTATGTATTTATTGTTTTCAGTCTTGTTATCTAATTCAGAATGAATCTCTTTAAGTTTGCATAGGAGTTATATCACATATTTAGTAATTTCATTAAACTTTAAATTTCCTCTGCAGTACTGGTAAAGATGGAATTGCCAAGGAATACTACACATTAGACTGCATCCTGTTCCTGTTAAAAAATGTCCACCTTGCCCATCCCCTATATGTCAGAGAGGCTGCTGTGAGTATTATATATTAATTCTGCTGAATACATCCATCCCTTATACAGTGGTCATTTTTATACAGCTATCATCTGTATACAAAATGGTCAGAATATTTGTCTTGTCTTTCTATGAATTAAAGAAATGATGGCTCTGATTTTACCAGTCAGCTAATACTGTACGTCATGTATCAGATTTTACCAGTTAGCTAATACTGTACATATATCATATTTTACCAGTCAGCTAATACTGTACATCATATATCAGTTTTTACCAGTCAGCTAATACTGTATGTCATATTTCAGATTTTACCAGTCAGCTAATACTGTATGTCATATCAAATTTTAGCAGTCATCTAATACTGTACATCATATATCAGATTTTACCAGTCAGCTACTACTGTATGTCATATATCAGAATGAAATGTAAGTACATGTAATAGGTGCTGACAAACAATCTCATTCATCTGAGTTTACATGCATTTGAACAGATCAAACGGACAACCTCATTCATTTGAATTTAAATTCACTTGAGCTGATCAAACAACCTCATTCGAGTTTACATACACTTTAATAGATCAAACAACCTCGTTCATTTGATTTACATACACTTTGTTGAATATTGATTGCAAACAAATAGGAATTCTGGTGGTGAACAGTGATCAGTAAATTCAGTATTTGAACTTCAGCACAAGTTGACCCCAGAGCTCACCTTAGATTCTTTTAAGTATGCTGGTTACACACGCACGTGCACACACATACTCAAAGTTCAAAAGGTGAACTTGTGTTTGAAGTAACATCAGTTTTTGCAAAATGGTTAAACTCTTTTATCACTTTGATTTTCATAAGAAAATTTTATTACAGGTTTTTCAGACAGGTGACAAATACTTTTAGTAATCTGAAGGAAAGTAAAATCATCATGCACTTGTCCAAATGGAGAGGTAATTTTAAAAGGAATAGCCAGTGCTTGGACAGTTTTATATATTATTCTTTGTACATCTTTTTTAATAGCATTTTATACGTTGTTTTTTTTTTCTTTTTGCACTCTAGGCTGCCAATGTACCTTTCTTACGTCGTCCAGACAGGAAGGACTTGCTGCAGTACCTCAATGGAGAAACAGCAACATCTGCTAACATTGATAAAAGTGCACCACTGGAAATATCACTTCAGAGACCAACACAAGGTGAACTTTCTTTTTTGCAGTCTTAACATTTTGTCTTTGTGAATAGAATCTTTGGTTTCATTCATTTTCTCTAGTGGACAGTAGAAAAATTTTAAAAAATGTTACAATGCATAATGGATTAAGCCATATGATATTTTCCATTGTAACTAGATTTCATTCTCATTTGTGTTTTTTTTTTCCATTGTGTTATTAATTTGTTCCCAAAAAGTCTAAATTAGTGATTTTAATTTATTTTATATGATAGGATCAAAACTGTTGTTGTAATGTGAGTCATTTTAGTTGGTGATGTGTATTGATATGAGAGAGGAAAATGAGATAATATGGGGAATATTGAAAAGACGGGCAATTTTAATATACATATATCATTAAAAAAAAATGTCTTCTTACAGTCAAACGGTCAGCTGATGATTTTGGAGGAGAGTCTGAGAAGAAGAAACCCAAACTGGAGGTATGGTGTAAACTTTAATTATTGCATTAGTTTTTCAATGTTTGTAAATGACTGTTTTTACAAATTAACACAATATAAACTTGATAGCCCAGATTACCAACCCTGTAGGAATTACCACATAATGGTAGAACCTTTGATTGAACCCAGAACCAACTGTGTCAAGTAATATATTGCTGCTGATCTGTACACTCTTGTACTGTTTCCATTAATTGATTTGGTCGAGCGCTATAGGACAAAAGCAAAGGAAACTGTTCCCACATAATTTGATTAGGCTTTCTAAATGCTTGCATTTGAGATAATGACGTGTTATTTTGGGATAAAATGACCAAATAACTTGAGTTCTCCACCACTGACTGTTACTGAACTTTATAAATAGCTTCCATTGGGATATTTATATTCAAAAGATATTGATTTCAGGCTTGAAAGGTCACATGCTATGTCTACAGTGATTGAAAGAAGGAAAACTGTTTGCATACAAGAACTTGACTTGTGTGGCCTGTGTACTATATATTTTGATCATACTTTGTAAATGGCTTGCATTTGGTGTGAGAAAGACATCAGTGTAAACAGGGTCAAAGTGCAAAGAGAAATGGTCTGCATATGACATTTTGAGTTCTTCTTCACCTGCTGTGATTGGCCTGATTTTTAGACAGTATTAGAGGTGAAGGTCACACAGAAAGAAAAATCATTTCCGGTATTAAAAAAAAGCTACTTTTGTTCTGTACTACAAGCCTTGATTAAACTTTGTAGATGGCTTGCATTTGAGAGAAGAAAGAAACCTATTGATTTTGGGGTTAACTTTGTAGATGGCTTGTCTTTGAGAGAAGAAAGAAACCTGTTGATTTTGGGGTTAACTTTGTAGACGGCTTGCGTTTGAGAGAAGAAAGAAACCTATTGATTTTGGGGTTAATTGGACGAAGGTCTAAGTCAGATGGACATCAGGAATGAAAACTCTTTTCCATAAAATAACTAAAGTCATATGCTGGCTTAGAGGTTTTTTAAAATTGATCTGTTGATTTTGGGGGTCAGTTGGTCAAATAATTACGGTCATGGGCTGAAAAAAAAAGGAATGGTTTCTTCTCAGATATTTTAGTTATCAAGCACTGTCACCAATGTTGGTAATTCCTACAGGGTTGGTGATCTTACACTTTTGGTAAGAAAAAAAGTTTTTGTGTAAATACTTATATTCTAGATTATATACATTGACCAGAGTTTGTAGATAGATTGCACTTGAGACAAAGAAGAGTGCTCTTGATATTTTGGTCAAATACTTCTCTCTGTCTCTCTCTCTGCTGTAAAATAGCTCTTATTCTCAAGTTATTGACCACACTAATTTGCACTTAGGGTAAGAAAGAAACCTGCAGGTTGTTTGGTATAAAGGTCACAGCTTATGGTCATCTTAAGACTAATGGGATGGAAATGGTTTCTGGACCAACATGTTTAATCAGAACCACATACTTTGAGACCTGTTTGTCAGTAATGTGATACTGATAGTCGTTGTTGGGTTTAACGCCATTTTTCAGCACACGATAGGCTATGCATGGTGGCCAGTATTAATGGTGGAGGAAGAACCTGGGAAAACCCCAGGAAGAACCACCGACCCATGAGAAGCTACTGGCAAGCTTTCTCACATACCCACATTAGCCGAATCCTAGACTCGAACCCACGCAGACAGCAGTGAGATGTCAGTGATCCGTAACGGAGAGCGCTTTCGGCCACTTGGGGCTCTGTGATACTGATAGAAGATTGTTGAACATTTAATGTACTGTTTATGATGCTCTTGTGTTTATTTTATTTTATTTTTTTTTTTTTTTTGAACGAACATTCTGCCATCATTCATCTCTTTTTCTTGTAGGAAGAACGAGTTCAGCAAGCCAAAAAGAACTGGATGAACAAAATTGATGCTCCTCGAGAAAGTTCAATCTTGCCTACACAGCTGAAGTAAGTTGAACCTTTTTAGCTCTACTGGTCATTCAACTGATTGACGAAAATAAATTCTGCAATGCTTACCAGTTGCAGAGCGGCAATTGTCACCAGAATATTCTGTTCAAAATAATACTAATATTGGACAAACGGGATATCAACCTATGTTTTCATGACCTCGCAGTATGGCAGCCTATTCTGTGCATGGCTTTGAAAAGATGTAATGTTTATGCATCAGGCTTTAGAAATACATTACTTTAGACTCTTTCTGTCAGCATTTCAGCCAATGATCTAGGTCATGTTTATAGGTGGTTTTACAGAATCCAGCATAACAATGTCACTCAATGGCTAGAGCTTTTAAGCAAACTAAACCAATCTTGTAAAAAAAATTAGTAAAATTTCATTATTTTATTTAAAAAAAATAAGCTGTTATGTTGAAGAGAAACAACAATGAATATGATATAATGTGTTTACGTTATCTCGTTTATGGTTTAAAAAATCACTAAAGAATTTAGAAACAGACTATTTGCCCTGGATTTTCTCGAGAATCCGTCTGAGATGCAAGTTGACAAATTTGATAGCAGATGATAAAGTAGTTGTGGGACAACTTCTTGCAAAATTAAAAACACGGATTAAGATACAACATTGTTCTAAGGTAAACAATTCTATCATATAAATAAAGTATGTATTTGTATGATTCTGAAAGATAAATATTGAATAGGTTTTTCTGGGTTACAAGTTCAAGAAGGTCATAGATTGTGTCTTCATGTTGACATGTTAGAAATCACATTTTTATACTCATTTAGAATAGAAATGCGGGATATTTTTGTACACTTTATGAATATCACTCTCCTTACTTAAAGAATGATCATTCTTTCTTGCTACAAATTGGATTTTCAACCAAAACAACACGTGATCCAGTGTTTACAGAAATGACTTAATATTGTCCAGAATTACCAGACACACAGAATAGGTTGACATGGTTGTACATGTCACTGTTATAAAGAATGTGGAAATTAAACTCAATGGCAACCAACAATTTTTCTAATCTGCAAAGTTCAACATTTTTGGGGAGGGGACTACAAGTTTCGCTGGTGGGACTCCTATATTTACTAAAAATCCTAGCGAGACCTCTGAACCTCTTCTCTAAAACTGCTGAAGAAAATTTAACCAAATTTTGCAGAAAGGACCACAGCCTGATAGGATTTCAGTTGTATAAAAAATGATGTCAGTTTGCTATAAAATATGCTGTTATTTCTAAAGTAGAACATTTATTATATGTTGTGTTTCAGATGGTATAAATCATGCTGATCTGCAATTAAACAGACTGCTTTTTACTGAAAGCATAGAAATTTTTTTCAAAGGTTTATCTTAGAAAACAACTTGAATACAACCAAATCTTACAGCAGTCTTGTCTAAAGGCCCTTTACTGTTGAGCAAAAGAAGATTTGCCATCAAATATGAACGAATACGCAAAAAATAGAGAATGTCAAAACATTCAGTTAAGATAATTTGCTGAAAATTATATAGACAGCATCCTGTTGAATTAAGCTTTCTTGACCAAGTACTCCTGCATTTTGGTCCTTTGGTTAATGTCAGTCATGTGATCAATATAAAGCCCACTTTGGCTTCTTGTTAGGATTATCATACCTTTTCTTTTCTTTTTTTCTTCTTCAGAAATTCCGCTCTGCATGAAGCTATACCTTTGGAAAAGATTAATGCTATCAAAGCCAAGAGATTGGCTCTGAAGAGAACTAAAATTAAGGGTGATGATGACATTCAACCTGGTGCGCTGGAACAAAGGAGTTTTGTTGATGCAGAGGTGGATGTTACTCGTGATATTGTGAGCAGGGAGAGATTATGGAGAACAAGAACAACCATTCTACAGAGTCAGGGCAAGGTATTGTATCATTATCATTTTATAGAGTTTGGGCAGGGTATTGTATCATTTACATTCTACAGAGTTTGGGCAGGGTATTGTATCATTATCGTTCGACAGAGTCAGGGCAAGATATTGTATGAATAGCATCCTCTACAGACTTAGGGCAAGGTTTTGTATCATTAGCGTTCTACAAAGTCATGGCAAGGTATTGTATCATTAGCATTAGACAGAGTCATGGCAAGGTATTGAATCATTAGCATTACTGATAGGTCAGTTATATAAAAGGCTTGTTTTTTGTTGCATTTTAATTTTCATTTAATATGAGGAAATTTGGTAATATTTTGTTTTATATCAGGTTTGTTCAGGAGTACCTAGAAAACAAATCAAGAAGCCACCCATTCTCTGAAATTATTGGAAGATTGCCACTTCATTTTTTCTTCTTCATATATTCACTGTTTCTTCATCCACTGTATTGCCTGATCATAGTTCATTAGGAGTACAACCACTACCTTTTACATCCAACTCTCTCAGTCTTGTTTTTAGCAAGACTGTTGCTAAGAGTTGGCAAAAATCATATCTCTCAATGCATCCAGATAAAAAAGTTTTATTGTATTGCTAATAAACAGAGAATGATAATGCCACCAATTTTAAGTTATAATTGTCTTGTATTTCAGACCTTTGCCAAAAACATATTTAGCTTATTGCAGTCAATAAAGGTACGAGAGGATGGAAGCTCAAGGGCACCTGTCCATCCAGTCCCACATACACCATCAGTGGTAAGGAGTGTTTTTTAGAATATTTATAACTACCTACACTATTCTTATTGACTCTGTGTGAGTGTGCCTATATATATATATATATATATATATATATATATATATATATATATATATATATATATATATATATATATATATATATATATAAGTTGAGCCCAATTGCAATTAACATAGACCCTCCTCTTCTGTTACATAATGCACTGGCAGATTGTGGTTGTTTATTATACTAAATACTTGTTTATTATACTAAATATTCGTAACAAACTACATAGACCCAGATCTATATTATGTGATGTCAGATCTGGGTTTGTGCAGTTTGTTTGCATTTAGATCTGACAAGTATAGACGGCAATTGCATCATTTTATGGGGGGGGGATATTATTTTATTCACATTTGTGTCGTCATACTTGTTACCTTTCTCTACTATGCTTTATACAGCAAAATGTACCTATTTCTCGCATGTATTATACAGCAAAATGTACCTAATATTTCTAACATGTTTTATATAGCAAAATGTAGTACCTATTTCTAGCATGTTTTATACAGCAAAATCATGTGCTGAGAAATGGTGTTAAACCCAGAATAATGAGAACATCAACTACCAACCTTGAATTTAAAGATCAACAGTGATTTTTAGTGGAAAGAATAGAATAGAAGCCCTTTCCCATTCCATGGAATTAAGTACTGACCCAAATATTTTTCACAAATCCACACAGATTAATATCCATAAAAATAAATTAATTCAGTTTAATTGGTTTCAAAGTTTTGTCATAAATTTAGCCAAGAAGATAAATTTTAATGAAAATTTTTTACTGTATAAAGGCTTAGGAATACAGTGTTAATTTTATATGGCCAACAAACAAATTATAAATGTAATATTCCCTATATTGTGAATTTTCAAAATTGCTGAAAATTTTAGTAAACTAAAATATTATTATTCTCAACATTGTTTCTTATGATATCTTTCTGTTTCTGTAGCCTCAAAGGCCAGTGCAGCAAGTTGGGTACAACCGATACGATCAGGAAAGGTTCCGAAGCAAAGAGGGTATGTGACATCTTGTAACGCACAAGTATCTTTTTTAAAGAGGGTATGTGATGTCTTGTAATGCTTGTTTCTGACATGAGCATTGTTAAAAAATTCCATTGCATGTATGTGTGTGTTTGGGGAGATGTGTGTGTAGAGATGGTTGTAAGAAGCTGCTAGTCATAGCATATAACATCTGTGTGAGTGTGTATATTTGGGGAGGTGTGGGTAAGAAACAGCTAATCATAGCATATAACATCTGTGTGTGAATGTTTGTATTTGGGGAGGTGGGGTAAGAAACAGCTAATCATATCATGGGGTGGTGGGTAAGAAATAGCTAATCATAGCATATAACATCTGTGAGTGTGTATATTTGGGGAGGTGTATGGTAAGAAACTGCTAATCATAGCATATAACATCTATGTATATGTGTGAGTGTGTATATTTGGGGAGGTGGGGGTAAGAAACAGCTAGTCAAATGTATAGTAATAATTTTATATTGATTAAATTTTCCCTGAATATAATTTGAGCATTTAATTTTGTCAGATATAAATAACTGACAAAAGTTGTCTTTTTTATTTCTGTTGGTTTTAACACATTACCATGCCAAGGAAATGGAAGCTAGATGCTGTTCCTAATAACACACCATGGCAGCCAACCTGGGTTGGCCAGGGCAGGTATTGAACCCACAACCTCAGACACTCTTCAACTGTGACTCCATACAAAGGAAATAAAGCTATAGTACTTTGCTTCATGCTGTTTTTTTTTTTTTTCCTAGATATTGTCACACATTTGATAAACCAGTTTAGGTACAATGGTTTAAGTTTTCGTTTATTGGGGTACTGCATTATGTATGGACTTGTGTTGTAATAATGATGGAGACACACAGACACAAATTTGCGTGTATTTATCAATATAGTAAATATATGCTTTGATGTGGTCTGTTTTGTATTTCAGAAACTGAGGGTTTCCAGATTGATACAACACGTACCTTTGACGGTATGACACTGAAGTCAGTGACAGCAGGAGTTTCTGCCAAGAAACAACCAGCTCCACAACAACAACCCCCACCATCACAACCACAACAACCCAGACCTATATCCCAGGCCAGACCCCCACCTAACCAGAAGAAAGGTAAGTATTTTTTTAAATTCTTTTATTTTATAACAGAGGAACAGTGTTATTTTTTTGTTGGTCCCACTTGCATAAGCATTGTAGAATACAAGTATCACATTTCATTGTCTTGTGTTAGAAATTGGAGATGATACAGGATGGGTGATTTAAGATTTCAACACCATGTTTTTGTAATGTTTGCGTAACTTGCATGTGAATGAGGGGGCATTATCTTTGTGAAAATTGGAGAGTTTCATTGAATAAAATAAACTATTTCTTTTGAAAGAGCTGTCCTTTGCTTACCTTTTTTTATAACAATTTCACTACTATCACTGAAATGGTTCATCCATCTGCTGATTTCAGATTTTGCAAGTGCTTTACGTCCATAAATGGCATCAAAGTCAGCTTTTATTTATGTCATGAATTTTTCTTATTTTGCATAAAAATGTATAAGCACTCTGTTTGAAAACTGACTTGTCGGCCACTTTGTCATTGTATCTGCATGTATGATGAAAGAAGAAATGATATCACTAAGCCTGTTCCATCATCAGCTTAAAATTGTCACATCATAAATTGGGATGTTTTCAATTATAGATGGAAATTTTTTTTATGTTGGGTTGCTTTGTTTAGAAGATGTTGCATTTGTTCTACAACATTTCAGTTAATCTCCTTATATATGCAACTGTTGATTGGGCACAGTAGCATTTTATGGGTTGTGGGCTCTAAGGAAGTGTCTTGTGACCTCCAGCCCACTCACCCTTCCATTATTTCTGTATTAGTTCTTGGAGATTCTAATGAGCACTACCTCAGGTAATTTTGTTTATTTGATATAATTTTATTGTTTTCTCACATTTCAGGTTCCAAGACCCCAATCATTGTAATCCCAGCAGCCACAACCTCAGTCATCACCATGTTCAATTCTAAAGATATTCTGCAAGATCTCAAGTGAGTTTACACTTAATCTTTAAAATGGCAATCATCTCAAGCAATGAATGGCCTTCAAAATAGTTTTGAGGATCAAACAAGTTTACAAATAGAAACTTTATTGAATAATTGCTGCTTTATCTAAAATAAATGCTTTTTGCATAAATAGGGAAATCTCTAAAATAAATGTTTTAATATAAATAGGGAATCACTACCATTATAGTCATGAGCAGTTATTTTTTATTTGATGGCTGAAATTTTCATTTTTATTCTTCTCATTAGGACATCATTTCCATTGTTTTCCAAATTAACATGATTAACACTAACTTAATTGACATAACTATTGCATACATTTTAATTTTTTTTTCATTATTGCATCTTTTTTTTTTCAGTTTGATTCTAAATGTCAAAATTTTTTTAAAATAAAGTTTAATTTCAATCTAAACAGGCAGAAATTTCATCCATGTTTAAAGACAGTCAAACTTCAACATATATAGTGCTTTCCTGTTCTAAAAAATAGAGCCTGACTGTGCATAATATGGTCACATGACAAATCAGAATTGTAGCCTAATTAACAAATGGGGTTCCCGAGTGGTCTAAAGTGCTCTCCATTACGGATCACTGCCATCTCACCTCTGCGTAGATTCGAATCTCAGATTTGGCCAATGTGGGTATGTGAGAAAGCTTGCCAGTAGCTTCTCAAGGGTCGGTGGTTCTTTCCAGGGTTTTCCCGGGTTCTTCCTCCACCAAGAATACTGGCCACCATGTATAGCCTATCATGTGCTGAAAAATGGTGTTAAACCCTACAACAACAACAACATAATTAACAAATGGTGTGAGGTGAGAGATAATGTTCATAATTTCACATTAATTTTTATGATAATAAAAGACAGCTGCAATCACATATTGGATGAATTAGTTTTATTTCATAGCAATGTATTCTTGAAGTAAAGCATTTGTATACCCAGTTTTAGAGAAGTGGATAAAGCAAGTAATATGTTGTGTAAGGGGATTGGAGGGTGATCCCCAAGTATTACTGATGGAATGTTTATAACATCTCTCTATCACGCTTACTCACTCGCATGTAAAATAATAAAAATGAGCCGTTTGTTTATCTACATGGCAAGCAAGTCCTAATCCCATGTTTCTGAATCATGGGAGGAAAAGATGAAAAATAAAAAATGCGTATAGAAACTTCATTTCTTTAAATCAGATTATGTCATGAGGAAAATTTGGACAATGACCCATATTCATTAATCACTTACTTAGGTTCAGTTTTGTGTTTTGACTATTGTTTCAAGATTCAGTAAACTAGATAATTGTTTACATCTCTATTAATTCCATACCCATGTAAAAAAGACTTTGTCTGTGATGTACATTGCATATTTTGTTGGTGTTTAGTTTTTGCATTGAGTTCATGACCACATGTTATGTAAATACTATCCTATCAAGAAACCTGGTGAGGGGATGTAGTTTGATGATTACTGACAGTGATGTGTTTGCCTTTAACGCATGGTGACATGCTATAATCACGCCATACTGTCTGGATAATTATTGTATGATAATCTCTGGTTTTGTCAACTGAAAAAATTACCTCTAATTTAATATAACCGAATATATTTTTTGCCCTCCTTGTAAGGCCATCAAGTGCAAATTGTTGGTGAAAAAGGGTTCTTTGCAATACATTAAGTATTAAGAAAAAAAGTACCTCTAATTTGATTTAATAGAAAATAATTTTTTTTCTTCCTCCTTGTAAGGCCACCCAGAGCAAATTGTTGGTGAAAAAGGGTTCTTTGTAATACATTAAGCATTAATAGCTCAGGTTTTTGTAAAACTTTGTCTAGTGTGATTCAAGTATAGTAAATTTTAGGAATGTCTTTTTGTATATATTAGAAACTATATTTTAATTTTTGGTGGTAATAAGCTCTCTGTTTGCACCTTTATTGCAGTTTTAATTGATTTTACTATTGACTTTGGAGCATCATTTCACCTACCATCAGTTATAGTAAGTAAATGTAAGTAAATGTAGCTATTGAATGTTGATACCTACATCGGTTCTGTCCAGATATTCCCATGATAAAACTTTATTCTTCAGATTTGTAACTACTGAAGAGAAGAAAGCAAAAGGCGCTAAAAGGGACAATGAAGTTTTGATACAGCGTCGGAAACCAAACGGGACAACTGTTCCATACAGAATTATTGATAATCCTCTAAAACTTCAAGCAGAAGACTGGTAAGATTCTGTAATCTTTTCTTTTTGTCAGATATATCATTGAGTCACATGACCAGTTTCTTGTATAAATGAATGTACACAGATCATAATTTGACTGCTCTGGTTGCCTAGTGGTTAGAGTGTCCACCTTGGATGCAGAAGATCATGGGTTTGAACCCCGGTCGAGTCATACCAAAGACTTATAAAAATGGTACTAAGAGCTGCCTCGCTTGGCGCTCAGCATTAATTTTTAGTGTTAGTTACTGCATTAAAATATCTGGTTACCAGAGCAGTTAATGAAATATAAGTTGTTAAAAACTTAGTGCTGTATATTTTTTAACTTAAATTGTAGACCTCAAAATTTATTTCATGGTTTTCTCCAGTATACATCATTGCATGAATTATCCCATCCATGTCCAGAAAATACCCCATGCGCCAAGACTTACAGTCTGTGGGGCCAAGCTTCACCATGTGGGTGGGGGTACTTATGCTCACTTGGCATTCCAGAAAAGGAAGTAAAATCTCCCATAAACCCCAATTCACCATTGGAGAAATAAGAAGGACTAGATGGAACAATTTGGGGGGTAATTCATGCAGTGATGTATACTGGAGAAATCACTGTAACAACTCTTGGAACTAAACAGATTTAATATATAACAAGCTAAATGTTAATAATTTATCAGCGTCTTTCAAGAACTTCAAAATCAGAATGCAGCATTTAATCAGCTGGCTCAGGGTTTGTTTTAGGTAAATTAGATAACATGGGGGGGGCAGGCCCAATGGGCAACTCGCTTGTAATATGAGTGGAGCCTGATCTAGGTGTACAGGGGGTGTTGGGCCATCGAATTTTCTTAGCTTTGGCTTGCACTTTTTTCATAAGCTTTGTGTCCAGATTTTTTTAATATATACTTGTCTCCATCATGGGGTATAATTATGATGCAAGAGAGGCAGGGGTATATTTGAATGAGAAGATTGCTTACCATTCTTGTCAGTTGTTTTTAGACATCACCTTATTGTGAGTCATTATACAATAGAACCATTCATTTATCACATAATCGCATTGCATGGTTCTCTTGTGTCTTTGATGCCTATTGTCATCTTTGTACTGTTTCAGGGATCGAGTTGTGGCAGTATTTGTACAGGGCCCTGCTTGGCAGTTTAAGGGCTGGCCTTGGGGTGGGAACCCTACCGAGATTTTCGCTAGAAGTAAGTGTCTTTCAGTTCAGTACTGATGTTGTTTTTCATGACTATCATCTTTTTTAATATGTTAATACCCATCAAGTGGTTTTTGTTGTTGTTATTAATGGACAGTGAGTATGAAATACTTGCAGCTGTAAATTTATGTTTGCTTGAAAATTTAATTTCTTGCTTGTTTTGAATATAAGCATTTACAGTGAAACCTAAATAATATTCACCAGCAGCATAAGTTTATTAATTTTTATATTTCATCAACAAAAGTGTTTAGTATACAATCAGCATCATTTTGGCAGATGGGTGTATGTGCTTTTGTACCAAAACTTGGTGTGTTCCCATCTGCCCAACAAAGCCTTCTATCGATTTTAGGGGCAAGAACCTTTTGGATTGAGGTTGCTGCTACTAAAAACAGATTTGGCCTTTGCATTTCATTCCAGACCAGAATTTTATTCGACCGATTTCAGTGAAATCAGTTTTGGGAGTTGCTGGTTTGAAGTACAAGATCAGTGTTAGCATAAATAAACTTTCTTATTTAGCGGGATTTCATGTGCCATTTTCAGAAATCTTGTCAAAGTACTGGCGTAAAAGCTTGTTTCCATGTTAAAATGTACAAATTAAGTTATAACTCCCATGCTTTCATTTTACATTATATGTTATGTACCAGATGCAAAACAAAACTTTTTTCTATTGATTTTCGAAAAGATTTATTGAAGATAACATTCTAATGTTTTTATTCATTTTTAGTCAAGGGTTTTCACCTGAAATGGGCAGAATTACCACTTGATAACAATGTGAAGAAATGGTCAGTGAATGTGATAGAGCTTGACAGGAACAAACGTCACTTGGACCGAGCTCGTCTTCAGGTAGTTTGGGAAGTTCTAGACAAGTAAGTAACTAAACCTTATCTGTTCTAACAAACACTATATTGAAGATGTAACTTTAAGAAATTTAATTAAAATGGAGGTTTTACATTTTGGCGATTTACAGATACAGTGAAATCTTTTAGCTGTGACAGCCAGTATCACTTTCTGTCTCTTCCTAAAATATTCTTTATAACCACAGATAAATCTGTTTTTACTGCTGTTTTGGGTTGAATGTCGTCAGTTGCAGTGGATAGATTGTGGTCTGTCTGAATGAAGGTCCATTTTACCAGATGATCTGAAAGCATTCTTTGATAGAGTATACTTGAATGATGAATCGTTGACATCAGATATATTTTTAAAAGCATTTTGGCTGTTTGCCAAGAGCAAAGATGGCCAAAGCACATACCCATTACAAAATGGAGGCCTGTTTTGCAGCTTTTCTTGTGGAGAGTTTCACAAGACAACAAAAAGTATTGCTGCATTAAACTGTATGGATACCATATACACTCAATTATAAATCAAGTTCAACTGCAAAAACTGTAGACCATGATATGTTATTGCAAAATGCACAAGCAGATCAGAATTTGTAACATTTGTTCAACTGATTACTGTTAACTGCATAGACCCAGATCTGCCAGTGTATTATGCAATGGTAGTTGAACTTTACTTATAGAGAAGTATATATGTTAAGTAAATTTTGATGCAGTTAATTTTTGTAATTTTAGTTTGAGAGGCCACTTACTGGCTTAAATTCTGTGCCTGTTTTGAATAAGACTACAGTATATGCAATGCCTTAAAAGTCTACTGTAATGGTACATATACCTATTAAAAAACCTTAATAGTACAGAGACCTACTATACAGTATATGTTTGCCTCAAAAGTCTACCTTAATAGTACAGAAGCCTACTGTATAGTATATGCATGCCTCAGAAGTCTACCTTAATGGTACATATACCTAATGTACAGTAAATGCAGGCCTCAAAAAGTCTACCTTAATAGTACATAAACCTTCTGTACAGCATATGCTTACCTCAAAAGTCTACCTTAATAGTAGTAAATAATTCTCTTTGCTGTATAGGATATGCAGGGCTTATAAGTCTGCCTCAGTAATACACCTACTATACAGGATATATACAGGGCTCATAAGTCTGCCTGAGTAATACACCTACTGTACAGGATATATACAGGGCTCATAAGTCTGCCTCAGTAATACACCTACTGTACAGGATATGTGGGGCTGTTCAGTCTGCTTCAATAAAACATACATCAAGTGTACAAGATATGCATAGCTCAGAGGTCTGCCGTAGTAGGTCAGCATCTTCGCTAGCCAAGGTTCCAATAAGCCTATCTATATCTTGGTGGATTGAACAGCTATATTGGTGCTTTGTCCTAGTGACATCTTTTGGATCTCGTGTGTTGCCTTCCTTATTATGCAATTCCAATTAACCAATAGCATGTTGCATTGTACATTGGCCGAAAATGGTGGTGGCAATTGACCTAAGAAAAGGATACTTTCTAAGTTTAACATCAAAATTATGACTATATACCAGAGAGAAGCCATTACAGGTCTTTTGGGGTGAAAGGTATTTGTGCAAACATGGACTGGCACTGGAAAAGTGCTTATTTATCAATCCATTCAATCCGAGTGGTCTAAAGCACTCTCCGTTACGGATCACTGCCATCTCACCTCTGTCAGCGTGGGTTCGAATCTCGGAGTCGGCCAATATGGGTATGTGAGAAAGCTTGCCAGTAGCTTCTTGTGGGTCGGTGGTTCTTTCCGGGGTTTTCCCGGGTTCTTCCTCCACCATTAATACTGGCCGCCATGTATAGCCTATCGTGTGCTGAAAAATGGCGTTAAACCCTACAACAACAATCCATTAAGATTTGAATAACTTAATTCTTATTGGATGCAGTGGCTTGCTGTCGCATCCAATGAACTTCACAGACCCAAAAAGTACAGAAGTATCTGCTCGATATGCCAAGGTGTAGATAGGGTTAACAGAACCTTGGCTAGTGAAGATGATAGGTCAGATGCTGTTTATAAACAATAAATTTATAATATATTGTATATACTCAATTTTAAGTAGAGTCCAACTGTAAGCTGCACCGACTCAGATCTACAATTGCATAACACTGGCAGATCTTGGTGTATGCAGTTTGTTAGGAGTGATCAGTAGAACAAGAAGCATGGGCCCTGATCTACCAGCACATTATGCAACTGCAATTCAGGGTCTATATTGTTTGCAGATAGACTCAAAGTGAGTATATACAATAAGTAAATGCACATTTTATATTTTCTTCTGTTATGCATCATATAGTTCTTCAGATGTAGCATATCTTCCTTCTTTTTTTCAGATACATGGCAAAAAACAAGCCCCACTTAAGGACATAAACTTTCCGCAGAAAATCTGGATTGTGACACTCAAGCATTATCTTAATGTTACTGAATTTGTGAGGTCTACAGTTATCTCAGTGTTCATTTTGGAGAGTTCCAGTGGATGGCTACTGATGTTATGATATTGTTCTGTGTTTTTCATTGTGAGAGTTCCACGTCATATAGATGAAAACAAATTTAACAGGAATGATACATGCCAGTATGATTGGGATTTTAGGCCAAGTTGTTCTTGTAAGGAGTTGATTTTTGTGTGATACACGTTACAAACCAGGCAGATGCCATGGGTTTCTCTACAACATCGTCATCATTGTCAAGCCTTTGTTAGAAGAAGTTCTACATGGCAATCCTTTTGGTCTTCTGGTGCATGTCTGTCCAGATGTCCATACACGCCCTGTGTTAACCTGAGTGTTCAAGATTTTAAGTTATTTCTTGCTAAATTAATGCCCTCATTATTGAACCATGGGGTCAGGAGCAACATGCAGACCAAGGCCAGCTTGTTATGAAATTTAATTTCTACCCAAGTTCTTGCCTGAGGTTTGTTCAAGTTGAGTCCTGTCAAAAATTGTCTTGCCTCAGCTGCAACGTTTCTGGATCAGTTATTAGTGTGCTAATTCATATAAACTTAGTATCAACATTGAAGCAGAGTAGGCCTCAAATTTTCATAAAGTAAAGGCATTAGCAAGGAAATTAAGGAAACACTATGTCCAGATTAGGCTTCATTCCCTTGCCATATTAAAAAAAAGCGGCTGAGTAGGCATAATGTTTTACAGTTTATCCCTTGGATTCAATTCTAAATTTTATGTGTGATGATTGATTTAGAACAGCTGAATGGATTAAATAAAAGTTGTATAATATACAGTCAGCTTTTATTATAGTGACATTCATTATAATAGAATATTCACTTAATGAATAAAGTATGGATTGGTACTTGTGTTGACATAATCAGACATAACAATCTAGCAGTATTTGTTTAACATTTATGGTTTAAAATAAATGCATGTCACATGGTCTGACGAATTGAAGTAAATTTGCCAAGAAAATTACTAAGAATGGTTCTTAATGAACAAATTCTGTATTTAAAAAAAATCTTGGCAAACATAACATCTTTACTTTGTTTTCTTCATCTTTCTGTATTATTACATGTTGTATCCAACCTAGCAAGAAATATAACCATGCTGAAAAAATGCCTAAATCATTTCAATAGTAGAAATTATGTAGTCATTAAATTGCTAGCAAGTAAGTTTGTTCATTGTATTGAAGAGTTGACTGTACATTATTTGCAATATCCTTTTTTTTTTTGTTACAAGGGGTTTTTTTTAATTCTTTCAAGTCATTTATTTGTATGGGTACCAATTTTAATGGTTCTCAAAAAAAATAGCATTTTTCCAGTGGCAGTCTCAATGTTTATAAGATTCTCTGTTAAAGTTTTGTGTTGAAGATTTTACAGTTTAAAACTACATTGGGCTTACATCATAGCAAAGCACATGGCCAAATTCAGGTGATAAATTGGGCTTACATCCTATCAAAGCACAGTCAAGTCAATATGTCAAATTGAGATGATGCATTGGGCTTGCATCCGATCAAAGCACATAGGCAATATGCCAAACTCAGATGAACCATTGTAAAGGCTTGCAGTCACTATTTAATTTGGGTAATTAATTTCAAAAATTAGCTTAAACCATGCCCACAATTATATTAGAAAATCTTCAGAAATGTATGAACAAAATTGTGACATTTTGCAGACTTCCTGAATTTAAAAAAAATTTGAGCAGAATCAACTAGTTGTCTTAGTTGTTTCAGTTAAGTCATTAAATATTTCATATAAAATAGTCCTTGTTGTGGGATGAATGTCTACACATTGTAATGTTCTGTACCTACTCCAGGCCTGAGCTATGAACTGTACAGTTGGCTTTAGGTAGTGTTCTGTACCTACTCCAGGCCTGAGCTATGAACTGTACAGTTGCCTTTAGGTAATGTTAGGTAACTTCTCTAGGCCTGAGCTATGAACTGTACAGTTGGCTTTAGGTAATGAGATAACTAAATGTAAAGTTATTCTCAAATAAGCAAAATCTCCACTTGAATTACTTTATTCAAAATGCTTTGAAAGACAGCCATGTTGTGTTGTATGTCAGATAGTATGGATTGTCTAAACCTTACTCAAAATGTTTTATTTATAAAAAAGATAGTTAATAGTCTAATGCCACATTGAATGGTAATTTTGAAGAGACCTTCAGAATACTGCATAGCGGTTCTGAGATGTTATCAGGCATGAGACACATATTTAGGTCTCAGTATACATGTTGACTGTAAATGTTATAAGATTTTATTACAAAATCATGAAAATAATTACTTATGGAATTAGTGTCTTGTATTTACCATTGTCATATGGTAGTCATAAAAGTAAACAATTTCTTAGAATTAATATAGATTCTACAGGATTAAACTGTTTTAAACAAAAATGTCTTATGAACTCAGAAGGTTACATAAAATGTGTAGTAATAATTTGAACTAAATTGAGAAATGGATAATTATAATAATAATAATAATAATAAAAGTTTTGTTTTTGCGATGCGTGACCATGACATTCGCAAACAACAGCCCAGACCTAGATCTGCCATTGCATAATGTGCCAGCAGATCTGGATCTGTACATTTTTTCAGAGTAATCATTTCAATAAAGAACATAGACTGATGAGTTAGTGCATTATGTAAAGACTGATCAGGGTCCATGTTTTTTGTAGTTGGACCCAACACATAAGTGATTATATATGGGATAAATTACCTATTATTGACCATTTAAGGAGTATACTAAATAATTTTTTCTCACAGTCCATTGTTTCCCTTAAGTAAGATTGGCAATGGCCACCAAAATCCTTGTGGCTGTTGATAGTTTTTACTTATTTGTCAAGCCAATATTAGTGGAAAAGTGATTTGTAATTGCTGCTGTTGGTTATTCTCAGCTTTGGCATTGTCACTGACTGATTGGCATTGTCATCAGCTGTTTTGTTAAGATATTTTATTGCAGAATTTCTTGATGTGTGATGACATGCATGTCCTGACGTTCTTATACATACAGTTTTGTCAGTGTTTCCAATGACTGCTAATTGAATTGTTTCATATCATGTAATGAAAGAGACTGTTTCAATTAAGGATTTGACCTAGATCATGATTTACATTATATTTGTGTCTGAATGTCTGTTTGTGAGTGTATTATGCATAAGAGAGAGAGGTGATGCATTTTGGTCATTGAGTTAATGAATTTATGTAAATAAAATTTGTATGTACCTGAATGGAAAATCTTGTTTTAGTTACTTACAAATTGCTTGAGTGCTGATATATTACATTGGTTCAGTAAATGATGAAAAAAACACCTCGGTTTTTTTATTTTATGACATCTTCATTAAGTTTTCTTAAACTTTAAAGAGTATGTTAAGAATGCCTTCCATATTTCCAGCATACTCCCCACAGTGTCTGACACTTTTTAATTGGTCAAACACAAAAAGGTACAGCAGTAAAATCCATTATATACTCCAAGAAATATGAAGAATTTTTGTGACACAGTCCCTCTATGACAGTGTGCATTTTCTTTTCTTTTTTGTGACAAAATTTTCTAAAGTATGTTAGATTGTGGATGACAAGGCAAGTTCATTTCAAACCACTTGATGGAATTTAATGTTGGGTACAACCTAACATCTTTCTTTGTAAAAAAATCGGCTTGACTGTTTATTAAAGAACGGCTATTTCATTACCTTTTATGTTATGACTGTCTGGCTTGCAATATCATCTAGCATATGGAGTCATGGTCCATATGAAATATCAGTATCAATTTAAAATGTATTTTGAATAAGTTGCTGTTGTACATGATATTTAATAATAATAAAATGTCTTAATTCAGATTTTGTCATTCCTTAGTGCACAACTCATAATGTTGACAAGGTTTCATATGTCATAGTTTTCAAAACGGCTTTCCTTGAAAGCTCTGCTTACTTGCTCTTTCTTGTTTTGTTTTTTTTCCCATAAACAATGTATGGGATATATCCTCTGTATAAATTCAGTTGATTTTAGATGACCCAGTATCTTTAAAAAAAACAAATCTTTTAAAGTAATCAATAATACATGTAATACAAAATCATATTTATGTGGCCCAGTTATAAAAGTTTGTGACTGTTATAATTTTACGAGACATTTGTACTAGTTTCCAGGAAAGATAAATCTGACGAACTGAACCCTTTTTATACCTGTGCTCTTCTTGGCATTCCAGGAAGTGATGTTGACTTGTTAACTCAGTAAAAACTATTATTCCTCCACCCCTGCTCCAATCTCCTACACTCCAAAGTGACCAGTCCCTAAAATAACTGATCCTGTTTGTGTTTTAAAATAACAAGCATTCCCAGAAATTAGTGCATCTCAAATTCAGGCCACATATTTTTAGTACCATCTGTGGTCACAGCTGGATTTCACTGTATTTCTGCTGGGTATCTATAACCAAGAAACAAGTCATATGACCAAGAGAAAGATCACATGACCAGTCCTAATTTTTCAGAATATCTCAACTGATATATTTATAAACTTGTATTTTAAAAACAATAGTCAAAATGGTATTTTAAAAACCAATTAATTTTGTATTCATTAATTTCATTTTGTCCAAGTTGTACAATACAGTAAATCCTTGCTATTGTGAATTCCTTGATATAATTAACACCCACATTGAACTCGAAAGAGCATACTTTTTTAAAACCAATGCCTCATCACGAGGACCCCAAATCATTTGTCAGAGCTAGTGACTAGAATTAAACTGAACACTAAAACTACACAAGGGAGGAACTATGTTAGAGAACACCAAGATGTTGTAATTGTTCGTAGCATGTAAACTATTGAGATTCCTATCATCAAAGCAAGTACTGACTAATGGGGCACGAAAGTATAATGTACACATGCAACTGACGCCTACCCTTGTGACATTCCTTCCCCAAGAGACTACAGCTTTGGGGCAGAAGTCAAAATGGGGAAGCACAAAGAATACATGTTTTACAAAAATAATTCTAGTTCCAATTGTATGATGCTTGAAACAGTTGGAATGGTTAAAAACTGAATTTCACAAAAATTATTTGTAGAGATTGTTATAGGATTAAATGATCATGGTTGGAAGTCTGAAGGACTTTATGTGAACTTTGTTAGTGATTAGGTAAAATTTACACATCGATAAATACCCAACCATGATCATTTAATCCTTATAATTCCTATTTTGTCAAATCAGCTTACTCCATCAACAATGCATTCCAATTGAAGTAGCGCATACTTTTCCTTTCATTTGCCACTTCACATCGCTCCATAATACATAACCTGTACATAATTACATGAACACGTTGACTACTGTCGCAGTTGTGTTTATTCAGAAACTTCATACTTTATATCATAGGCAATGGCTACCGGTGGTTTCAACACATTTAGCTTATTTACAAGTCTTGTTCAATTTTAGTCAGTCCCATCTGCTACATCAGATGACCATGACCTTACATAAAAATAGCTGATATGGAATGAACAATTGTGCTAGATTAAATTTCCAGTCAAACATTAAATCATAATGGATTGTATCAATGAACAACACTATCCCTTACTAACATAAAGGTAACAATTAAATAAATTTTATATAGGAATAACATTTTATATCATTCTCAACAGCGTTAATTCTTGTGAAGACCCGTTCAGTGATCTAATGTCAGATGAAATCTAACTACTGTCACAGTTACGTTTATTCGGCAACTTCATACTTTACATCATAGGCAATGGCTACCCATGGTGACAGCACATTTCTTTTCATATAAAAAAAATAAAATTCTTTTTTTAATTTTAGTATGTCTTATACAGGAATAACATTTTATATCTTTTTCATCAGCGTTAACACTTAACAAGATCCTTCCAGTTATCTAATGTGAAATTAATTGTGCATTTGTTAGATGTAGAGTTGCTAACAAAACCAGCAAAACAATCGAAGATTGAAAACGTCACTGCTCCATTTGTATTTCATTTAGTAGCCTCAGAGTACTGATTTATTTCAATAGCTTTTAAGTCCTCCTCAGATAATTTTTTAATCTTCATTTATATTCCTCAGCAGTCTCAAAATTGACTGGCCCACTTCCCACGCTATTATTGTTGTTGTGTATGGCTAGGGTGACTGAGGTCATGGGGTGCTGTGTGAGGGAATTTATCAATCTCTGTTGCTCTCTTTTATTTTCAGCATCTGTAACATCCATCGCATTATCGTCAAATCCATCTGCTTCAATCGTTGCTATTATTTCTTTTAACGTCTAATTGTTATTAAAAAAATCTGCAGAAAATTGCAGTGGAAAATCACTGTAATTGCCCATTTTGTGCAACTACATAGCAGACAAATGCCAAATTGTAAACTATGCATTTCAATCAAAGAATATTTGAAAAAGAATAAAAAGGGTATAATTTATATTTATTTGCTTTAAAAACAATTTAAGAGATGAAACAATCTTTTCACAATGACGTATCTGCAATGTTTATTTATATTGCAAACAGTAAAAAAACGAAAGTAGTCCCAGAATTTATTGATGTGTACAAAATTCCAGGTCAGTATCACATTTATAAAAATTGGGATTATAATTATGTAAGGGGTCATTTTACTGAAAGGGACTGATGTTTGACAATCCAGCTGTATGATAATGGAAACATTTAATTTGATTTCCAGCTTTTGGACACTTGTTCATTTAGAAGACTCTTGGCCCCAGTTTGCCTGTTCTCCCAATATTAATTTCTGAAACATAACCTTTGTATAATTTATTGCATAATCAAATGAAGTGAACATGCAACTTTCTGTGTTGCACTATGACAGAGACAGGGCATACATTGCTACCTATGTCTTTCTGTCTGTCCAGTTGTCACACCTAAATATTAAAGACAAGGATTTCAAACTAGCCTGTTATACCTGTACCATGTGTGAAACCAAGTATGATTATAAAAACAATAAGTGTTTGACAAGTTTTGTGACAATTCAGATCTCTGCACTGCCAGTCAGAGGGAAAATTAAATAACCCAGTTAATCCTTTTTATACTTCCACTCCATTATTAAGATTTGTGTTAAGGTCATTTAAGTCTCTGTGCTTGGGCATCAGTGTTTCATGAGCACATTTCTAGTTATTATTGAGTCAATGAATGAGTTGGATTTCCAGTAATCAACTATTTCATTTAAAGGAGTTATGTCCCCTTATTACCCATTCCATTAGCTTTGGTGTATGCAGCATAACTTTACCTAGGATTGGTCAATTTAAATAAAATTTGGTATTGGGCTTTATATCAATGAGGTGTCATTGGTAATGGGCTTTATATTAATGAGATATCATTGGTAATGGGCTTTATGTTAATGAGGTATCATTTTTAATGGGTTTTATTGTAATGATGTATCATTGGTAATGGGCTTTATATTAATGGGGTATCATTGGTAATGGACTTTATATTATTGTTGTTGTGGTGTTTAACACCATTTAACACCATTTTTCAGCACACAATAGGATATGTATGGTGGCCAGTATTAATAGTGGAGGAAGAACCACTGACCCACGAGAAGCTACTGGCAAGCTGGCAAGCTTTCTCACATACCCACATTGGCCGAATCCTAGACTTGAACCCACGCAGAAAGAGGTGAGATGGCAGTGATCCTTAGCAGAAAGTGCTTTAGACCACTCGGCCACTCAGGGCCCCTGACTTTATATTAATGAGGTATCATTTTTAATGGGTTTTATATTAGTGAGTATCATTGGTAATGGACTATATATTATTGGGGTATCATTGGAAATGGGCTTTATATTAATAAGGTATCATTGGTAATGGGCTTTATATTAATGAGGTATCATTGGTAATGAGCTTGATATCATTGAGGTATCATTAGTTATGGGCTTGATATCATTGAGGTATCATTAGTTATGAGCTTTATATCATTGGGGTATCATTGGTAATGGGCTTTATATCAATGGGGTATCATTGGTAAGGGGCTTTATGTTAATATATTATTGGGGTATCATTGGTAATGGGCTTTATATCAGTGAGGTGTCATTGGTAAAGGGCTTTATATCAATGAGGTGGCATTGGTTATAGGCTTTATATCAATGAGGTGTCATTGGTAAAGGGCTTTATATCAATGAGGTGGCATTGGTTATAGGCTTTATATCAATGAGGTGGCATTGGTAATGGGCTATATATTATTGGGGTATCATTGGTAATGGGCTTTATATCAGTGAGGTGGCATTGGTAATGGGCTTTATATCAATGAGGTAGCATTGGTTATAGGCTTTATATCAGTGAGGTGTCATTGGTAAAGGGCTTTATATCAGTGAGGTGTCATTGGTAAAGGGCTTTATATCAATGAGATGGCATTGGTTGTAGGCTTTATATCAATGAGATATCAGATTCATTCATTCTTTGCTTCGTACATCTTGACCTGTAGAAATTATGACCCTCAGTTTCCCATCCCTATAGTATGGTTTCTAAATCAGACCTTTACCTATGAATGTTAGATGTTTGATATCTAGTTTCATTTTTATGCTATCTCGGATGAATTCAATTTTCATCCGTCTATTATTGTTAGATATAACAGATTTAACTGGCCAAGTTTAGGGACATTAGCTCTACTAATCATTGACCAGAAGACCTTATGGGAGAGCCTTTTGTCCGTCTGCCTTCTGTCATAGACTGATCACACACATTCATCCCACGGGCATCATCGTAACCATTTTGGAAATCCTGCTATCTCTACTCTTTAAAGAAAGCTGCTCAGGCCAACGTGTAGTTTTCATGAAAAGATTTCTTGTTTTGTCTAGTTGAAAATGATGCAAATCTAGTGGACAGACTGGGATTTGAAGCTCTAGAATTTAATGCCAATTTCTGAACATGATTCTTGCTTTACCTTAATTGTGATAATCAATTTGAACCCAGTACAAATATGCACTGTCAACATTGCAGTGCTTTACCTTAATTGTGATAATCAATTTGAACCCAGTACAAATATGCACTGTCAACATTGCAGTGCTTTACCTTTATTGTGATAATCAATTTGATCCCAGTACAAATATGCATTGTCAACATTGCAGTGCTTTACCTTTATTGTGATAATCAATTTGATCCCAGTACAAATATGCACTGTCAACATTGCAGTGCTTTACCTTTATTGTGATAATCAATTTGAACCCAGTACAAATATGCACTGTCAACATTGCAGTGCTTTACCTTTATTGTGATAATCAATTTGAACCCAGTACAAATATGCACTGTCAACATTGCAGTGCTTTACCTTTATTGTGATAATCCATTTGATCCCAGTACAAATATGCATTGTCAACATTGCAGTGCTTTACCTTTATTGTGATAATCAATTTGAACCCAGTACAAATATGCACTGTCAACATTGCAGTGCTTTACCTTTATTGTGATAATCAATTTGAACCCAGTACAAATATGCACTGTCAACATTGCAGTGCTTTACCTTTATTGTGATAATCAATTTGAACCCAGTACAAATATGCACTGTCAACATTGCAGTGCTTTACCTTTATTGTGATAATCCATTTGATCCCAGTACAAATATGCATTGTCAACATTGCAGTGCTTTACCTTTATTGTGATAATCAATTTGATCCCAGTACAAATATGCATTGTCAACATTGCAGTGCTTTACCTTTATTGTGATAATCAATTTGAACCCAGTACAAATATGCACTGTCAACATTGCAGTGCTTTACCTTTATTGTGATAATCAATTTGAACCCAGTACAAATATGCACTGTCAACATTGCAGTGCTTTACCTTTATTGTGATAATCCATTTGATCCCAGTACAAATATGCACTGTCAACATTGCAGTGCTTTACCTTTATTGTGATAATCCATTTGATCCCAGTACAAATATGCATTGTCAACATTGCAGTGCTTTACCTTTATTGTGATAATCCATTTGAACCCAGTACAAATATGCACTGTCAACATTGCAGTGCTTTACCTTTATTGTGATAATCCATTTGATCCCAGTACAAATATGCACTGTCAACATTGCAGTGCTTTACCTTTATTGTGATAATCCATTTGATCCCAGTACAAATATGCATTGTCAACATTGCAGTGCTTTACCTTTATTGTGATAATCAATTTGAACCCAGTACAAATATGCACTGTCAACATTGCAGTGCTTTACCTTTATTGTGATAATCAATTTGAACCCAGTACAAATATGCACTGTCAACATTGCAGTGCTTTACCTTTATTGTGATAATCCATTTGAACCCAGTACAAATATGCACTGTCAACATTGCAGTGCTTTACCTTTATTGTGATAATCCATTTGATCCCAGTACAAATATGCATTGTCAACATTGCAGTGCTTTACCTTTATTGTGATAATCAATTTGATCCCAGTACAAATATGCATTGTCAACATTGCAGTGCTTTACCTTTATTGTGATAATCAATTTGAACCCAGTACAAATATGCACTGTCAACATTGCAGTGCTTTACCTTTATTGTGATAATCAATTTGAACCCAGTACAAATATGCACTGTCAACATTGCAGTGCTTTACCTTTATTGTGATAATCAATTTGATCCCAGTACAAATATGCACTGTCAACATTGCAGTGCTTTACCCTTATTGTGATAATCAATTTGATCCCAGTACAAATATGCACTGTCAACATTGCAGTGCTTTACCTTTATTTAGATACATTACAAATAAAGATGCTATCCACACATTTTAACATGTTTGGTCTTCTCCAGCAGTATTTTGGAATATATTTTTATGGAGTTAAAAATAACTGAACATTAGAGAACAGTACAATATTCATCTTCTAGAATTAAACTGTGTATATATCTTTATTTTTAATATCAACTGAAGATTCCCTTAATTTAATCCATGCTACTTTATATTTTCTAATTCTTATGTCTTCTAAATATCTTAGCTAAACTTTTTGTAATATATATTCTTGTTTTGAAATATTAGGAAATATAAGGATTCTGATTTTGGACAAAAGTGTCATGCAAGATTTTGCACAGTTTAAAAAAACTTTATGACACTGATTAGTGTTAAAAGTGATTACAGTTCATGGACATTATTTTAATAAATCTCAATGTATAGACTGTATTAGACTTGTTATTCTAAAGACATTTTATATTGTTTTTGTAAACGATGTTTCTTTTCAATCGGATGCTTTGTATGGACCATCAGAATAAAGCTGCAGATAAATTATATTACACACACTTTATTCTTACATAAAAATGCCTGCACAACATTGTTGGATGGCGTGTATCAGTGTATCCATATTCATTCGTGTCAGATTCAATGCAGCATTGATGCATTGACCCCACTTTCACTATAATTCTCACAATTTCACCTCAAACAGCTTTATATTATTGTGCTTATGATACTTCATTGTGACATCAGCATAGTGGAAATGATGTAAAAATCTCTTTTCAGCTTATAAATTTAACCTACGGAAGTGTTCTTAGAAGAGATGGAAGAGATGCTACAGAACCATCCTTGGCATCTCTTACATGGACCACATCACAAATGAAGAAGTGCGTAACACCATCAGGCGCGAAGTAGGCCAATATGAGGACCTCCTCACCACCGTCAAAAAGAGAAAGCTGAAATGGTATGGCCATGTCACTAGAGCCAACAGTCTATCCACAACAGTCCTGCAGGGCAGCGTTCAGGGTGGCAGAAGGAGAGGTAGACAGAGAAAAAAGTGGACTGACAACATCACAGAATGGACCAGGAAAAGTTTTGCGGAGACACAAGCATTGGCACATGATCGAGACAAGTGGAGGGAACTGGTCAGAAGTTCAGCAGCACAGTGCCTCAACGACCACACAAGGTCATGAGACTGATGATGATGATGATGATGATGATTGATGATGATGAAGTGTTCTTAATATTTGAAAAAAAGAGTTGGAGAAATCCTCAAATTTCCTCCAAGATAAAACATTACTTCTTCATAAATAAAATTCCCATTTTTAGGAGTGTATTTTAATCCCTGGTGCTGAATGTTGGTTGAAAATGACCATTTATATCAACTAAGCAATAAGAAAGATATTAGAAAATCTCAGTCTGAAGTAGAAAGTTTGTGATATTTAGTGAAATTGGGGCAAATTGTGCTGATTTGATTTTATCAGGCTGCACGTAAAGCACAAGATTGTATTTTGCATCGAGTATGTATTCAGTGAAGACATGCAATCTTGCTGGGTTTACCAGGCACACAAAAATTTGTTTTAGCAGAAAAATGAGACACGTTCTAATGCCCTAATACACATTATTTGTTCCGAGTGATATAAATAGTGATGCATAGTATGCATACAAAATGAATTTTTCAACTCTTCTGCTTCACAGCATGTATTCTCATTTGTGCATTCATCCGACTGTATATAATTTCACATAATTACCTGCCAAACATTTAATAATTACTTTATTCCTAATAAATTATGGATATTACATTGAACGATTCACAAAGTGGTTATTTTTTTAATGGATCTGAGATATTATCTCTCTTGTTTTGTGCTTATCTGTTTTGCATCAACAAGACAGTAGAGCCCGCGTCCCTGGAAACGGATTTTAAACATGTTGAATTAGTACCATCACTAGAGAAGATTTAAATAGCAGTGAAAATATACACATTTGGCTTTTTATGCAACAATAGGGATCGTGCACGTTTTTCGCTCTTCTAGTCATACGCCAGAGTGTTCATATGATGGCCTATTACCCGTTGTCGTCCAATCTGTAAGCACAAACTTGCTAAAGCTATTCTTCCTAAACTACTTGGAGGATTACCGTAAAACCCTAAAAATAAACATTTATACCAGGTCTAGTTGGTCCTAAATGAAAATGGTGCTGCTCAGATATCCTTTATATCTGGCACAGGAACGATCTTGAAAATTGTGTTATTGCTAATCCTCCTGAATGGATGGTCATATCAACATAAGGTTTTTGCAAATTGAGTTCTTATTTTGTCTAATTGGTCCTAAATGAAAATTGTGTTCATCTGACACTTAATATGGCCACCATGGCAGCCAGCTTACAAACTCTTCTCACTAATACTTCTTAGAGGAAAGTCATTTCAGCATGGAGTTTCATCAGAAAACCTCTTATGATGTCTAGTTGGTATTAAATGAAAATGGTTTTGTTTGGACATCCAACATGGCCAGCAAGACAGTCATATTGAAATCTTTTTTTTTTTCGTACTCAGCCTGGATGGATGTCAAATAAACATGGGGTTTTCACTAAAAGACTCTTTATGATGTCTAGTTGGTCAAATAGCTGAAAATGACGCTGTCTGATTTTCAGTAGGTCCACCATAGTATCCATCTTGAAAACTTTGTTATCACTACTCCCCCACGAAAAGTTTTATCACGATTGGGTTTTCACCACAACACCTTAGTGTCCATTTTATAAATCTTGTTATATCTACTTCTGAATGGATGGTCGTATTAACATTGGGTTGTCACTAAAAGACATCTTATGATGTCTACCTGGTCCTAAATTAAAATGGTGACAACCTGGTGTAAAATAATGAACATATCGAAACTCTTGTTACTAATTCTCATAAATGGATGGTCCTATCAACCTAGAATTTTACCAAACGTCTGCAAATGTTGCCCATTTTATGTAAAATGAAAAGGGTGCAAATCTTGCATCAATATGGCTGCCACAGTGGCTAATTTGAAAATCTTATTACTAAAAATATCTGAGTAGTTTTCAACACTCAGTAGTTAAAAAGAATAATGGGTCTTATACAGAATACATGGGGGGGGGGGGGAATCGGCGAGTAGAGCGTCAGTCCTTTGACGGATTCTTATTTTCTGGTACCAACGTTCGCCACAACACTGGTGTGTTGAAACACTTGCTCTGGATACAACAAATGCATTTAGCAAATATTTATACCAGAAGAAAAAATAATATATGACCACTATGTTACATAACTCTTACCCATACTAGAGTCAGAATGTAACAAGTGTTCGCCAGTGTAACACTCATCAACGCCATTGAGCAATACGTCATAAACAGTCCCACTGGCTTAACGTTGTTTGTACCAATCAGTATCCTTAAACAAAACAATAAAAGATCTAAATACAGCTGAATAAATTGCACTAAGGAAAACAAACTTAATAATTTATAACAAAATATAAACGTAAAAAGATTAGTATTATCGGTAAGGTCCACAGTCAGAGCAGGTCATACCATTGGTCAGATGAATTTTTGCAACTCGAAATGATTTTAGTTTTATTTATTTTTCACGTTGATTTTTGCTGTTGTTGAAACCTTAAGCTTGCATCAGCCACCTGAGTTTTTGTTTTGACATAAAATTAATGAAACGTTGAATAAAACCGTTTTATACTCACTGCAGGCTGCTCATTGCACACACTATTTATTCAAGCTGTGTCATAACTTTCATATAAAATGAGGTCATGTGAGATCATCTATTTCTATAGAAAATGTCTTTATGTGGAATCGGTGTAGCAGAAACGATACTGAAGTCAATTGATTTTAAAGTTGATGTTGGGTTAATAACTTATCTCCGCTTTAAAAAAAAATAATTTGTTATTAGGTTTTTGTCTTATTTTCAAGTGCAACAACCGACGCAACTGATAAGCTCTTATTTGCCAGTTATCCATTGAGACAAATACGAAAAATTATTCACTTAAAATAGTTAACATGACAACATATCTTCAATTTTCACATGTATTCATTCTGAAACAGTAACAGAATCATCTGTAATATGTTAGTTTTAATTAATCTAGTTGCGTGTTGGAACCTTTAGACACGTGAAATGGTTCTGACAAAAGCGAACTTTTTCCTCGATTTGACCAGGTGCATACCACAGACAATAGAAATACATGTATTTCTAAATTTTTCTATGTTTAGAAACAAGCTTTGTATTATGTTTAGGCGCATACATTTTCTGTACGCTTTTCATGACAAATTTCTACTCAACTAAAACCTTCATTGGAATAGTTATTATTGTGCCTTCACACAAAGCCCAGGTAATTTGATTGTAAACATTGTCACGGTTTGCAAACATAAGTATGAATGTGAACGTGAGCCCCGAACATGATTCGACTATAAGAACAGATTTAAAAACTTAATAATATGCTTACTTCCTTAATTATTGTCAGCATGTGTTTGTTTGTAATTTCATGGTGTTTGTTTTTGTAATCTTGTCGTTTTATACGTTTTTCTATGTTACCTTATATTGTAAATAGCGTAGAGCTTTAGATGATTAAGTGCTGTATGAAGTCCACATTATTATTATTAGTATTATTATTATTATAGATAATATTATATCTTTGCATTAACACAAAAACAGATGAGGTACAAAATAAGCTACTGTTTAACATCAAGAGATATATCTATCTGCATACGTATATATCCAGACATAAAAGTACACACATACAAAAATTTAACTATTTTGAGGACAGTTTATACTGATCCTTTGGTTTCTTCTTTGTTGTCCTTTATCTGTCTTAGTGAGGAATGCAGTTTCTCACCCTAATTTCGTTGTGTTTAATCTGTATCAAGGTTAATGCAGCGTACCTTTTAAATCAAAGGTATATATTCCTTCGCCGCTGGTAAGAATCCCTTTTGAGTCAGCTGACCGGCCCGGGTTGACTTTCACCAGAAAAATTTGAGTTGGATATTTCGGAATTCCAGTTTCAAAGATCTGAAGAAAACTTCCATCATCAGAAAGGCGATGAATTTTGTGGCTGAGATATCCCAGAATATACACGTTTTCGTTTCCATCTACTGCGATTCCATAAGGCTTTGCGAGATCGGGACTTCTGTACTCAAATATTTGTTTACCGTCTACAGAGAAACCGTAGACACTGCCACTCGATACAGAGATGTATACACGTGTTTTCTTTGAATTCAAGACAAGAAAGGAGCTCTCTGCATCTCTTGGACTTCCGAACTCGTAACACGATTTCTCGTCACCGCTACTACTTATGGTTCCCCAGCATAGTGGCTTTTCCGTATCCATGTAACCAGACACGATAAACCGATCTTTGCTTATGGCAGCCAGACCGTAGCACTTCAATCTGGTTTGAATGCTTCTTGTCGGTGTGATAGTTTCATCTTTAATAGACAGGAACTGGATCATTTTCTCGTCGGGTAAGGAAACGGACACCTCTTCTTCACTTATTATACATATATCCCATGGCTGTGACGATAATGTGTAGCTTCCTACCATGTCTCGCAGGTTGGATCGGTCAAAAACGCAACACTTGCAGTTAAAATGGTCCACCATTAGTATATTGTCCCTCCTTGTAAGAAATACTCCACCTGTGTACCATGGTTTCTCCTCATCTTCTCTTGAAGGTTTTATAAGATCAGACGAGATTATCTCGAATATCATTTGTGAAGGAAACTTGTCAAACTTCACATCTTCAGTAGAACGAAACATTTTTAATTTTCCCATACTTTTAGGACTGTATGAACTCAAGGAAGTCAAATATTTGTCCAACTCGAGTTCAAAAGCAACAGTTTCTGCTTTGCTAAATTTCTTTGTGACCTGGTCCATATAGAATGATAACTGTGCCTCCATGTGTTTTGTTACTATGAATTTTTGAGTGTCATCACCATGTTTGATGACTGTCTCAAGAAGTAAGTGAGAGTTTCTTATGGCCGCCTTGAGATTCTCGCATTGCTGATTCCCATACTGGATCCTCGTTGCCTCCTTCTTATAGGTGTTGTTGCCCTCAATCTTCACCTCTTGCAACAGTTCTTCCAGCATTTTATTTATCTTGCTTTTCATGACTTCAATCTCTCGAGTCAAACGAACTACCTCTAGCTCAACCTTCTTCAAATTGGCCTTATTTAATTCTGAAAAGTTTTGAAGGTGGCTGTCCATGCTCTTCATTGTGGTAGAAACCTTTTGAGAGTCAGCTTCTTTGAGGAGTCTGGGAAGGTTCTTCTTTATTTCCGTTACTTCTGGACAAGTTCTGTGGTTTAGAAGATAGCATTTACCGCAGCAGGAAAGGTCGTGGCTCTTGCAGTAAAACGTAATGGGCTCACCGCTATGCATGGGACAGGAAGAGATATCTGAGAATTTCAATGCCACATCTGGTGCCTTAATCAGCTCTTTGAAGCTGATAACAGAGTGAGTCTTTGACACTTTTAGCTTCCGATGAGTGTTGACACAACCATGACAAAGAGCTTCTTTGCATACTACACAAAATCCTTCAGCAAGTTTAGAAACTTTTTCCGTGAGACAAGCATTGCAAAAACGATCCGGTTTCACTCTCGATGTTGGTAAAAGAGATAATAATATTACGTCATGGGGAAACCTGGTTGCCCATTCTTTAATGGTTACAGATGTGCTCGAGTCTTCTGGCCTCGCGCCGGTTCCACAAATCGGACAGGTTAATTCTTTTCGTTTTCGAATGTCGTCCTCAGAACTGGATATGTACAAATGCAGGCAATGTTGACAAAATGAGTGCATACATGGAAGTTTACGAGGTATGCTAAAAGTCTGCAAACATAAGGGACATCGTGGTTCCTCCTCTTCAGCCGACTTTAACACGGAACTTTTTGCAGCCATTTCACCGAAAATCATCGGTCTATCTGACCTCCAATATGGTACTAAATGTATCCAAGTAAGCTTATTTCTTTCATCCAGACTGCACAAGTCTTCTGATTTCCTTATATATATCGGACTTGTTGCACGTATTTATCACATTGACTCGCAAATGGTCTTCAATCGATTGCCCCCTTTATCGTAGTTATTTTCAATAGAAGTAAAACAATAACAGGTAACAATTTCAAGTATTCACTTTTCATTCTTCGGAATAGTTTATTTCACTAGGCCGGAGTATCAGGTATTTATTAGACTTTTTAATTACCGTTAGTGTTTGACGTACCTTGACACGTTTTCACCCGTTTCCCCTTCAAAGTGGCTTTGTCTGTTATGGTTGATGGCATTTTTTTAAAAACACTGACACAAGACCCTGACTATGCTGAATAGCTTGGATCGTCCAGAAAAGACCACTAGTTCAAAAACTTATCTACACATAAACTTTTTTTTAACCCCTGCTAATATTCACGCCATACGCCGTATGTATATATGTTGGCCTAAACAATGGTATTGCCTTTAATGCCAACTAAAGTTGTATTGTATCGTGTCGTATTGTATTGTATATTTGCCCGAGCTCACAACTTCTATCAGCATAGAACCTGATATACTGGACGTAAACCGTGCCGACAGATAATAGTCTACGCAAATGCCTTAAAATCATAAATATAACGAACTACATAGTCCATGGTTAGCTATCGTTTTATATTCAAATGCAGTTTTAGTTCTGTCTACACGTTTCTGATCATGAGCGCGTTAAACGTGCGAAGTGAGGTAAGTGAACACAATCAATGAATGTTAACATTAAAATTAAATGCATATCGTTTTTGTGTCCCGTTTTTGAAAACGACGTGTTTGTGAGTTATTTTGCTTGTATGCCTGTCAATATGTGTGTATGTTTTGCCTGCATGCCTGTAAATGTGTGTGTGTGTGTGTGTGTGTGTGTGTGTGTGTGTGTGTGTGTGTGTGAAACATTTAGAAAGAGAGGAAGTTAAAGAATTTGTGAAAAAAAAGTCAACGCCGGTTTTTTAAATATCAACATTATTAGTAAAATTAATAAGTCTCCTCACTGAAATATTAATAAATGAAGATGGATACTCAGGTCTAGTTCCTGCAGTTTCATGTGCAAATACCCAATAGCAGGCCTGAACATATTTACAAGGATAAGAACGTCGAAACGTAAGGCTAATTAATTAGCACAGTGTCATTTTACCACTGATGCCGAGCTAAAGAACATATATAACGATAATGTTGGCAAAATATTTTTTTTCTATTTTATCATCGTTTCAAGAGATATCACATCCAAAGCAAGTCATATATGTTCTGAGGGGAATCAAGACTACGCTGATGAAGAAAACACGCGCAGTTTTGTCCATACACGATGGAATCATGCAATCTCACATTACCGAATCGAGTTGATACATCATTTCTTCTGATAAATTTAACGACGTCGTCTTTCAGAGCAGGTAATCCATCAGAATCAAAATATTCCACACTGTGATCGTTGACACTGTAGACGATAACTGTCCTCTTTGTTGATTACATAGGCTCGAACGTATTTATTATTATTATTATTATTATTATTATTATTATTATTATTATTATTTCATGATGATTGTGAGCGAGAGACTTTAACATGGAAGTGTTTGTGTGTGTGCGTGTATGTGTGTGTGTGTGTGTGTGTAACTGTGAGTGAGAGAGGGGGGTTTACACAGAGGAAGGTAGATGACAAAAGTTTGGCACCATTTGTTTCTGTCATTTTGAGGTATTATAAGATAAGGAGAAATTGGCACAAGGTTGCGCTTTCTATGAGTTTCTGAAGAGATATGTAGATTATATGTTGGAAATGTACTACGGCATATTTTTCATTCATTTATTCCTAAAAATCAGTGTTATATTTTTTAAATGTTATAAAATGAACGCATTATGATTGGCGTGTGATCCACAAATCCATTGCTATACAGCAGACAAATGCTTATTCGTCATAGTCGTACGATATGGCAGGAACACGTCTTTTTTTGGGGCGGGGTGGGGGTAGGAGAACGGACGACGATTAACTTTTGCCTCAGCACGGAGTAAAACACGAAAAACTATGGCGGCGTCTAAAAGAAAATGAGCCAAAAATATATTTTATAAAAGTGCTGCCAAATAAATCCAGCTAATGAAATCGCTTATTTTTATTTAAAATAAAATCACATTTTATTTTCTTGACAAAACATTTCGAAATAGTGAATTTGGAATCAAAGTTGTTTTTTTTTTTCTTCTTCTGTGTGTGCTCATTCTTTTTTCTTTGATATAGACAAACATCAGATAGAATGTTTCCTCGCCAAGCTAAAGACGGATTCTAGAATTTATCGCTTCACGTTATCAAGTCGAATACGGCAAATTTAAAGGGGTATCTTACAGTGGAACAGTGGAACAAATGCCATTATTATTTAAATCTAAATCATTACATAGGAAGCAGCTAAAGAGAGAGAGATAGTGTGTGTGTGTGTGTGTGTGTGTGTGTGTGTGTGTGTCCTTACGGGTTAACACTATAAGTGGTGGCAATGGAACTACTGGGTGGCTCAATGTGTGTGTGTGTGTGTGTGTGTGTGTGTGAAAGAGAGAGAGAGAGAGAGAGAGAGAGAGAGAAATATTTGGATTTTTAACGTAGCTTTAATCATTTTTCAGTCGTATCGCTACAATGTCTGCAGTGTGGCAGTTTACAGGAATGTCTAGCACTGGGGCATCATGCCGCAGATATGTAATATGATGTCAGTAGTGAATGGGGACACCCTAGGGACTAGGGGAGTTCATGTTAAAAAGGCAATATCCACTCTGGGGACTATGGAAAATTTAACATGGGAGAAAAAAATATCCACTCTGGGGACAAGGGAATTTAACATGGGAGAAAAAAATATCCATTCTAGGGACAAGGGAATTGAACATGGGAGAAAAAATATCCATTCTAGGGACAAGGGGAATTGAACATGGGAGAAAAAAATATCTATTCTAGGGACAAGGGGAAATGAACATGGGATTTGTTTTTTTGTTTTAAAAAAAAGGGTTGGCAATTGAAAGTCAATCTCTTTTCGAGACCTATGAGTGGCCCTGAAAAGGGCCTTTGGGTTTATATTAATATACCCTTAACATAAAGGGCATCTGCGGAATCTTCTTGTCCTCAAGCTGCGTCTTACTCGAGGGCCATAAATCAGTGTCCTCTTGAGGCAACCTTGTCTCTCCACGTACACTCTTCGTATCCACAGACTGGTGTCTGACTTGTGGACAACTGTCCACTTGGATCGGACATACATTAGCATGTCCGTCCTAAACATCATTGAAGAAACAAGGGTGGATGATTCGACTGTGGTCCACATCTTGAGGCACCGAGAACAGGTGAATCAATGCAGTGAACTGCGCTTATTTATAGGGGTAGGAAGGATTGAAATGGATTGAGTTCATTGACCAATCCAAACACGCGTTACAAAATTCAGTCAGTCCGCATCCAATCCGAAGAGAAATCTGTGACGTCACGTGGTCTATATAGATTCGCTAGCGCCTGTGTGCAGTCAATCGATGCGAGACAGTGATTCAACATGACGGAAACTCAGAAAACGATCCATTGGGGTGCACCAGCAGTGGAGACCGCCCAAGGGAACCCGGACTTACTTTCAGAAGAGGTAAATTGGGATTTTGTGGATTTTCTTACCTTGCAAGAATTTGTTCCGGAACCTTCGTCACCTTCATCACCGCAATTGGAGAATTTTAGACAGAGACAGAAAGAAGAATTGGAGAAATTTATACAACGACAAAAGGAAGCGGAACAAACTTTTCTCCTACAGCAACAGCAGCAAGAAGAAGAGGTAAGAAAAAAAAAACAACAAGAAGAAGTAGCAGCAAAGAAACAAGAGGGTGAAAATCAAACGGTCACGGTACTGTTGGACATTTTAGCGGAGTTAAGAAGTCTGAAACAAATGTATCAGACTTCTTTATTACGACCGAAGAGAATACGACCTTCCCGAGCTAAACACGTCAACCCTGTGACTAAGCCTACCGTACCACCCTTAGTGATTTCAACCAAATCATCATCATCAACAGTACGCAGTCCAGAAGTAGGCCTTGGCCGTGGCAAAGGCTTAAGACACTTAAAGTTGATTGCTTAAACTCACCCCTACACCAAAAACCAAAGGCCCTTTTCAGGGCCACCCACGTCTCTCGAAAAGAGATACACTTTCAATTTGCCAATAACTCAAAAAAAAAAACCCAAAAAAAAACCATTTTAACCCTATAGTATGTCTATACGAATGCGTGAGTGTAGCTTCTTATTTTAAAGTCAAAACTCAAAGACACTTACCTTATATAATTAATTTATTCTTTTCTCAATACTTACAATCCAATTCACAATTCACAACATAACACTTTAAAAAGTTCATACACTTCTTCTGTCTCATTGTTTACTCTCTCTGTTTTTTAAATTTCTTCACCGTCACAGTCTTTTCCTCTTCTTCCTCCTCACTTTCTTCCCTTCTTATTTTCTTCTCCTGTTTCTTTTTCTTCACCTGGCTGCTTTCTTCCTCTGAAGAATCCCTTTCTTCTTCTGAAGAATCCCTCTTTTCTTCTGACTCCTCTTGTTTCTTTTATGGGCAATCTGGAGACCAATGTCCTTTTTCTTTACAATAATAACAGGTATCTTGACTTTTGTCTTTTCTAGCCCCTGTTTTTTTTTTCTTTTTTGACGGTCTGGACACTCTAAAGACCAATGCCCTTTATTTTGACAGATATAGCAAGTATCTTGACTTTTATCTTGAAAGGAAGGAGAGTAGTCCGTCGGCTGGTCTGAAGGGAATTTTCTAATGACCCCTCGCAAACCTCTGATGAAACGTTCGATTTGGCTAGTCTCTTCCATCGTTGTGCTCGGTTTAAGAGTGAAATGAATAGTGAAAGGACAAGACACATGCCCTTTATCTACGCTGGTTTGTCATGACTATAAATTAGTCCATGGTGTTTCAACTTGAGTCATTTGACGTTTTGCACTCAAGATGAAACGATTCAATTCATTTGAGAAAAAAGAAGAAGAAAGTAAGAGGCAGAAACGTGATCTGTCGCCTCGTACCAGGGCTGAAGTCTTGGCACAAATTCATGCCAGTGATTTTGAAGAGGACATGAGTGAACCAGAATCCGAACCCTCTAAACTAAGTTCACCACCCTTAGTCAACCCTGAAAAATACTATTCCATTCGAGAGACGGAAAAGCGCTCCTCTAGAAAATTTAGAACCACGGCTTACAAATACAGGGTGAAGTTTAAAGATTTCAAGGCTGAAGTACCGTTAGTGAAAGCAGAAGGGTTCATCACCGGGGTGTGGGATTCTTTGCTCACCACACTCAAGCGACAATGTCAACTCAAAGAAGACGATCGCTTGAGACTTTCCATACAACACGACGGTTTGAAATCCCCTGTTTGGATCGAGTTTAGCAGACCCGTAGAACTAACCGTTTCCAAAGTCATGGACAAGATTCAACACGTACAACAATCCAATGATCACTTTGACATCACCGATGGAAAAGCCACACTCGACATGACCCACGTCTCTCCTCCTCAAGGGACTGGCCGCAAAAAGATGTTATTGGTGAACGATCTTCGCATCACCAAAACGAGCCTCGTCCGAATTCACAACCCTCAAGACCAGATGTGTTTAGCCAGGGCTATCGTGGTGGGACGAACCTATGCCAACAAGAACGACACGGTAGAATGGAAAAGAGCCTGGGAGAACATTCGAAAATCGAACCGAGCCAAGCAACGAAATGAAGCAGAACTCCTATTACAACAAGCCGGACTGTCCAAAGACACACCCTGTGGCATTCCTGAGATGCAAAAATTGCAAGATGCCCTAGCTCCCCGATACACCTTGAAAGTGTACCCTCAAGAAATGCGCGAGCCTCTGTTGTTTCGAGAGAAAGACTTTAAGGATGGAAAATACATTCATGTATATTATCACGATGACCATTTCGATACCATTACCACTATTACCGGATTCCTGGGATACAAATATTACTGTGAGAAATGTGACCGTGGTTATAACAATCGAGAGCAACACAAACATTGCGGATTGAAATGCTCAGGATGTTTGGCCTCTCCACCCTGTCTGAGCGAAGGACCAGTGCCTTGTTCAACTTGTCTGCGCACGTTTGTCAGCCCTGCCTGTTACCAACAACATTTGAAGACGCAAGATTCACAGCAGAAATGTGCTTGTCAACTGCTGAGATTGTGCCCTACGTGTGGACAAGGCATACGTACCAACAGTGCCAAGGCACACGTATGTTCAGGAAAGACAAAATGTCACATTTGTCACCACATCGTGGACTTGGAACACCAATGCTACGTGCAAAAATACCAACCCCCACCAGAGAAAGAGGATGGTCACAAGAAGAAAGGCAATTTCATCTTTTTCGATTTCGAATGCATGCAAGAGACTGGCATTCACATTCCTAATTTCTGCGTGGCTCATCGAGCGTGCGAGAAGTGCATTCAAGAACCTATCTTCAGTCATTGCCCTCACTGCAGCAAGATTCCTGGATGACGTGAAAAAATCTTTTGGGGACCGAACACGCTAGCCGATTTCGCTCGATGGGTCTTAGACTCCATCGACAAGACGTGGAGCCAAGAGGACATCGAACGTTACGGAGATTGTCATCGTCATGCCACGGTGATGGCTCACAATTTCTCCGGATACGATGGACAGTTTCTTCTCAGATACTACACGGAACATGGCACCGAACGTCCTAAAGTCACTTTGAACGGAGCCAAAATCATTTTCATGCAAGTGGGACAAGTACAGTTTAAAGATTCGATGAGCTATTTGGCCATGCCTTTGAGTCGAATGCCTAAAACGTTTGGAATGACAGAAATGGCTAAAGGGTACTTTCCACACTTTTCCAATACGGAAGCCAATCAACACGCCGTTCTACCCCATTTACCTGAGGCTCACTATTACGACCCCGACAACATGCGTACCGAACAACGAGAAGCTTTCTACGCTTGGTACCAGGCTCACGCCTCGGACCCTTTCGACTTTCAGGAAGAAATGCTAAAGTATTGTCGTTCTGACGTGGACATTTTACGGCGTTGCTGTGGAAAATTTCGAGAACTGCTCATGGAACACGGAGGGGTCGATCCTTTGAAAGAAGCTTGCACCATTGCCAAAGCGTGTTCCTTAGTGTATCGACAACGATTCATGCCTGAAAACACCGTAGCTGTCAATAGTCCTCAAACGACCAACTATGTCAAACGTCAATACTCGGTCAAAGCCCTACGCTGGTTACGTTACTTGTACGACAAGGAAGACAAGTGGATTCAGCATGCCCGCAACGGAGGGGGCGAAAAGACCATCGGAACGCATTCGGTAGATGGCTGGGACTTAGAAAACCCCAAGATCGTGTACGAGTTTAACAGTTGCTTATTTCACGGATGTCCCGTCTGTTACCCTGACCGTGGCACTACAAATCAGTTTTTACAACGAACCATGGAAGACTTGTACCAGGACACTTGTCAGCGACGCCTAAAGTTGGAACAGGAAGGATACCAAGTGGTGGAAATGTGGGAACACGAGTACGATCACCGTGTGAAAACCGATCCCGAGTTTAAACGCCTCGTGGAAAGTTACCAGTTCATGGACCCGCTGAACCCGAGGGATAGTTTGTACGGAGAAAGGACCAATGCCACCTGTTTGCTGTACCAAGCCGACGAAGAGAAAGGAGAAGAAATCAAATACTTGGACGTGTGTTCGCTGTATCCCTACGTGTGCAAATATTGTCGCTTTCCTGTAGGGCACCCGCAATTGTTAACGGAACACATTGACCTGAAAAACATTCGACAATACGAAGGCTTGATCAAGTGTAAAGTTTTGCCTCCCACGAACCTATACCATCCCGTCTTACCTCACCATTGTCAAGGCAAACTGATGTTTCCCTTGTGCCGTACTTGTGCCGAAACGTGCAACCAAGATCAGCCTTGCCATCACACCCAGGAAGAACGGGCCTTGACGGGAACCTGGGTCAGCATAGAATTGTTCAAAGCTCTGGACATGGGATACCAACTGTTAGAAGTGTATGAAATTTGCCACTTTCCCAAGACACAACAGTACCACAAGGGTGACCCTACTCAGAAAGGCATTTTCGCCGACTACGTGGATGCCTTTTTGAAACTGAAACAAGAAGCCAGCGGCTATCCGTCCTGGTGTCACACTCCCGAAGACCAAATACATTTCAAAGAGAAATACTATGAACAAGAAGGCATCTCTTTAGACCACATCCAGAAAAACGAAGGCAGGCGATCGTTTGCCAAAGTGATGTTAAATTGCTTGTGGGGTAAAATGGCACAACGACCGTGTTTACCCAAGACGGAATATTTGACAGAACCTTCCCGCTACTTCCAGATGATTCACGGCAAAACCAAATACATGAAACACGTGGACGTCGTTCGAGAGAATTTAATCTTGGTCAATTACGAAGAAGATCTGGACTTTGTACAAGACGACCCTTTTGGAAATGTCATCATTGCGGCTTACGTGACAGCTCATGCTCGCTTAAAATTGTACGAAGCTTTAGAACTGTTAGGGGAACGCGTCCTGTACTTTGACACGGACAGTTGCATTTACATCCATCACCCGAGTCAACAGCACCCTGACATTGAAGGAGACCGTTTAGGAGCCTGGACAGACGAGCATCCCGACGACAAGATTCTAAGTTTCGTCAGTGGCGGTCCCAAAAATTACGGCTACGAATACCGGGACCCACAAGGAGAAGTGCACACGACGTGCAAAGTGAAAGGATTGACTCTGAATTATCGTACCAGTCGAGTGGTCAACTTTGGGGTATTGAAAGAAGCCTTGCAATCGGGAGAGGATGAACATTTTAAAGTGACCACCTATCAACCGAACAAGATTGTACGTTTACCCACTCACCACATCGTCAGTCGACCCTTGGAAAAAGTCTATCAAATCGTGTACCAGAAGCGAGTGCGACTTCCCAATCATTTCACCTTACCGTATGGACACGTTGGTATTGGTCTGTATATAAAAAGGAACCCTAGGCAAGATCGATAGTTCATTGGGACTACCAAGACCGAGCGAACAAGATGAATACTTTCAGAGAAACACAAAACAAGTTTAGACAGGCACAATTCAAGTGTGGGGCTTCGGAAGTGGAATGCGATTGTGAGCCTTGCGATGGGTACGATGCTGTACGTTGTGACCTTAGCGATGCCGTAAAGCATCGTGGGAACTTTGTTCTCACTACCCCTATAATGGAAAGTGATGCTGTGCGTGTCAAACCTGAGGGATGCGAAAGCGATGCCAATCGTCCTCTTGGACATTTTACTGGGTTTCGTTTTAAAGGGGAATGTTCACCTTCACGTCTACCCCCCTACGGATGTCATCCAGCCCTGAGCAAACTCCTGTCCATGTCACCCAACCCTCATCGAAACGAACCTGTGAAAGACGAATATTCGTTTCCTGTGCGTTTGTCGGAATACTGCGACTTTGAAAACCGTCTTCAATCGTTCAAAGGAAAATGGCCTAAGTATCTGGGAGTACCAACCCCCGAAGAATTAGCCAGAGCCGGATTTTTCTACTTGGGCGAAGAGGATAAAGTCAAGTGCTTCAGTTGCGGTGTGTCACTTCACCACTGGGAACCGCAAGATTCGGCATACGAAGAACATGCTCGATGGTCACCGAATTGTCATTATTTACCCTTAGTGGGACCGAGACATTAAAGTAACTTACCATGTCGTTGACGAAGAAGAAACCAGTTTGGCTAGGAGTCAAATGTTTGACATCACCGAGACCAGTATTTAAACTTCATTTCAAAAACGATATTGAATCATTACCTAAAGAACTGCAAGAGAAGATTTACAAGGAAGTTTGGCAGGGAATTGCCAGAGTGAAATCTCAGTGGGTGACTGTAGAACTTTTGTGCCGAGAAATTCACAAGAGGAAAGTGAAAAAAGTCAACCAGTGTGTTAGATTTCTCTGGGTCAAGGGTGCATTCATCCTATTATATCGCTTTAGACCGTTTACACCAAAAGAGTTCAGTGACATTCTTGGACGTTACCCTGAATGACAGTGGTCAGAAATTACTCACTATGTGGATTACTTTTGCTCTAGGAGAAGATTGTGAATTGTACGGACTGACCTATTCATGGATACTTTACAAGAGAACATTCGTGCTTTGCCTGTGGAGTTGAGAGAAAGGATTTACCGAGAGCTGGTGAAAATACAAGTGAAACGTAAAGAACAGTTACATCCGTTACGTCACCAGATCTTTAACCACTGGTACCTGAATGGCATAAGAGAACTGATTCGTCAGAAATTGTTTCAATGGTCAGACCTTGTTCAATACTTCCAGGCCCCCGATGATCCACGTGTTGATCATTTTGGTTACTTCGAGATTCACCTAGTACAACACATTGAGGAAGACAAGGTAAAGGATTACCGACATATTTTACGTGGAATCTACTTAGCGGAAGAGGAAACTTCTAAACGAAGTCTGACGTTTCGGTTACAGTATGCAACATTTAAATTCCCCACTGGAGAACGAAGATCTCTGGCTAGAAAGTACGTGTATTGTTTCCGAAACAAAGAGACTATAAAAACAGGCTGCCATGCCACGACTTTTATCGCATGTAATCCAACAGATTCCGTGGAAGGAACTCAATGACCATATTCATTACCATCGATTATTACAAGAACTGTATCCATTCAATTTGGGTCGACAAGTGGTGTGTGTCTTAGTGACTTGTTTTCTGGGATTTCGTTTACCAGCCTATTCCTTGTGGAATCTTTAGGAACAGTATTTACCACCCATTCAGCATGAAAGTGGTGCCTTTAAATGTTCACGAGAGACTCCTTTTGCTCAAAGCCTTGCGGTTTCATCTGGATACTTCTCGACCTCTACGGGAAAAAAAGATTCGTCAACTTTTATCTACCCAAGACGTGTATGACGATGTGTGTGTAGCTTGTGACTTACACCCCCATTGGACAGATGTCCGTGCCTGGAAAGAATGGGATTTTGAGGCTTGGACCCAAGAAGTGGCCCAGTATGCACGAGAGTTGTTCAAGGAAAAAAGTTACTTTTCAACGTGTGTTAGTGACGGTGCCAGAAGAACCCGTCACCCAGGACAGGACTGTCGTGGACAGGCCTGAAAGACCCTTTCGGGAGGACACTTGTGTGACCTTACCCCCTATAGAACTAGTCAGAACATTACCCAAAACATGTTGTACAGACACTTGTTTTTATTCCACGTTCATGGTTATCATGTGCCTTTTATCGTTGTACTTAAGCCTTTGGCTTTTATGTATTTATGTCTTTCGTATTCATGTTTAAAACATTCAATAAACGTGTTCTGAAAAAAAATATATATAAACTCTCGTCTTGTTTGTTTTCGTGTCACAAGTGACATTCCTAACACTATGGCTACCTCTGCTGTCTCTGCTCCCACTTCCTCTACTGTCAAAGTCATGGACGAACACTTAGATCGTGCCAGTTGGGAGGCTTTGTATCTTCGCCATCCCTTTAACATGCTCATTGCTGGACCTAGCGGTTCAGGCAAAACCAAATTCGTCAAACGTTTGATCGAACATAAACATCATTTGATCGATGGCCACCTCAGCGGATCGTGTGGTGTTACAAAGAGTGGCAATCGGCGTACACCCTCATGCGAAAAAGTCAAGGCGATTCCATCGTGTTTGTGGAAGGCATTCCTAAAGAAGACGACGGCATCGTCTCTGACTCCCGTCAAACCCATTTGGTCATTTTTGACGACATGTTAGGAGAAGACGAAGAAGAAATTAAACTGTGGTTCACGCGCAAAGGGCATCACCGTAATGCCAGTGTCGTTTACATCACCCAAAATTTGTTTCAACAAAGTAAAGCCCATCGCACCATCAGTCTCAATGCGCATTACGTGGTCTTGTTTAAAAGCCCTCGAGATAAATCGCAAGTGCAAGTCTTAGCCAAACAGTTAGGAACGCCTTGGCTGACTCAGGCGTACGACGATGCCACTCAAACTCCACACGCCTATTTACTCGTCGATTTGAAACCTACGACCCCCGAGGATTTGCGATTTCGTACCCAATTGTTTCACCACTGGTGCCAAGACGGAGGGCCTGTCCTGTACACGTCTCCGTCTTCGACTTAATTTCACTCCACAAAAAAATCTATAAAAACCTCAGACCCTTTTTCGTCTGTCTCACACAACGTCAACATGACGTCCCTTCAGTCGCATCTTCCCGTCAAATTGATTTGTGCCTTGTATGGCATCAGTCGAGAAAAAAATCCAAAAATACGAGCTCGTGTCTTAGAAGCTAGTCTCAAAGAAGTCTTACGATGGTTCACGGTGACGGTACGTCAATTACTCCAAGGGATTATTCAGATTCCTCATCAAACCAAACGCTTTTTTGATCGAAACAAAGTCGCTTTGACCCAAATGGCCGATCCCCGCATCGACACTCAAACCAAAAAACAAATCATTTTGAAACCTGGAGGGAGCGGTACTCTAGGAGGGGTCATCATTCGCTCTCTCTTAAGATGGGATCCTAATGCCCCCAAACTTCTCCCCAAGAAAAAAGTCAAACGAAGCCCCAAGAAGAAGAAAAAGACCAGGTCCCCAAGGAGAACTTCTCCAATGGCGGGACCCCCCCCCCCTTACCAGACACCACCCCGGAAAAAGAAAAGAAGCCCCCAGAAAAAGAAACAGAGAAAAAGTCCCCAGAAAAAGAAAAGTCCACAGAAGAAAACTAGTCGCAAGAGAGGCACTTCTTCGGCCAGGACGCAACCTTACACTCGCAAACCACGACCTGCCACGGCGATGACCGCTTCTCCGGCAGCCTCACGTTCATCCACTTCTCCGTTGATGACACCAAGAACTGAAGAGTACTTGGAGACGTTGATCACACCAAGAACTTCCCCAGTGGCAGGACCCTCCAATTTAGTGGCAGTGGCTGCTGCTCACAAAGTACCTTCTCCCAAAATCAAAGTTCAAGAAAGATCGGGCATGTTACAAAGTTTACTGGATTTGTCCAAGCAAGAACTGGCTCGATTTAGTCCGTTGCGTACCCCTGCACGACGTGTCATACCTGTCCTCAAACTGATATGACGTAAAGACAATCAGTGGCGACGCGTTCCAGTATAAAAATGGCCTGTGACCAAGTCGGGGGGTATCAGTGTTTTTGGTGCTGAAGACTCAAAGATGTCACCCTCCAGAAAACATCCCTCTTCTAAACAGCCCCAAGGATAGAAAAGGAAAGGACTGCCTCCTCGTTTAGTCAAACATGGGGACATGTTGTCTGTCCTGTCCAAAGCTTCTCCACCTCTACGAAAAAAGCTCATTCAATCGGCCTCCAAAGAGGTCATCGATACCGTGTGCGAATGCTGTTTGAACGTCTTGAAAGGCACGATCCCTTTGTCCAAACACCAGAAACAATGCTTAGGCAAACATCGTCACGTTCTTCGGCAAATGGTTCAAAAGAAAATTCCCATTCGTCAAAAGAAGAAGATGTTGGTCCAACGTGGAGGCAATTTACCCCTCTTGTTAGGTCCCTTACTGAAAGGAGTCTTGGGAACCATGTTGGGAGGACTGGTGGGAGCAAGATAAAAAGGCCCTCGGAAGTCCCAAGATCTCAGAATCGACCCCTGACAACCCCATGGAAGGACGAAAACTAGCTTTAGTGCCTTACAAACGATGGATGGAATACCATCATTGGCAAGAACAACGCACCCCCGCATTTACCTCCCAATCCCCATTTGAGCGAGATGTCCCAGTTACAACACGAATTGCAGTCCTTGATGGATCGCCAAGATTTGTCCGAAACAGAAAAATCGCAAAAGTACGGTCAACTCTTGCAACGACTGCAACTCTTTCACCAGAAAGCTTTAGACGAAACAGCTCTACCCACTCTGAAAGATTTTAAGACCTTGATGAAAAGTCCAGCACCATCACCAGTACCAGTACCAGTCCCACCAGTACCAGTGACCAAGACAGAAAAAGGAGAAGAAGAAGACGAAGGGTTTCAAACTCCACCAGAAAAAGTACGCAAGTTAACAACACCACCTACCTCCAGAATTGGATGGATTAAAAAGATGATGGCCACCCCTTCTTCATCACAAGAGAAAAAGAAAGTGAAGACAGAAGTGAAACAAGAACCGATATCCCCCGCTCAGACATCCTCCTCTTCGACACCTATTGCAGGCCGCACACGCAAAGCATTGCAATCCAAGAAAGTACCCCAAGAGAAAAAGAGTAGCATCCTCCAAGAGTGGGTGTCTTATTAACACAAAAAATAAAAATGGAAAAAGTCTTAGCCAGCATTTACTACGATCCCTCCCATCCTGCAGGTTACGCAGGAGTTCAAAAATTGTATCGTGCTGCCAAAACGCGACTGAAAAATCTCCGTTTACCTCAAGTGCAACGATGGTTACAAGAACAAGCTACCTACACTTTACACAAACCCATTCGACGCAAGTTTGCCAGAAGTCACACCCGAGTGGAAGGCATCGATCATCAATGGCAAGCCGATTTAGCCGATGTCTCTCATTTGGCCATCTACAATCGTGGCTACAAATATTTGTTTTGTGTCATCGACGTCTTTTCCAAATTTGCTTGGGTCATACCCTTGACTTCCAAATCGAGCAGCGAGTTAGTGCGAGCCCTGCAACGGGTGTTGAAACAAAGCGGTCGTCACCCTCTTCGATGGCAAACGGACAAAGGTACCGAATTTCTGAACCAAGCTTTCCAAAACGAATTAAAGAAACGTGACATTCATTATTTTACCACCGAGAATCCCGAAACCAAAGCCAGCATCGTGGAACGTTTTCAACGCACTTTGAAAGAACGCATGTGGAAATATTTTACGCATCACCACACTCTGAAGTACATCGACATCTTACCGCACCTGGTGCAAGCGTACAACCAATCTTACCATCGAAGCACTGGACGTGCCCCGCAAGACGTGACTCCCGACAACGAAGTGTTGGTGTTTGAGCGCCTGTTTGGTACGTCCCCGACGAGGGCTGTCCCCAAGAAAAGTGGAGAGTTGGCCGTAGGAGATTGGGTGCGCATTGGCAAAACCAAACGCACTTTCGACAAAGGTTACTTACCTAACTGGACGACCGAATTGTTTCGCGTCACTGGACGAGTGCATGGCCGTCATCCTGCCGTCTATAAATTGGAAGACATGAACGGAGAAGTGCTCAAAGGAACGTTTTATTTGCCCGAGTTACAACGTGTCACCAAAAAAGAAGACGACGTGTACGACATCGAAAGCATTCTCGAACGCAGAACCCGTAAAGTGGGCAAACGACGTGTCAAAGAAGTCAAAGTACGTTGGAAAGGATATCCACCCAGTTTTGATTCTTGGATCGACGCTTCGCAAGTCATCGACTATAAAAAGAAGTGACCATCATGCCCTTTCACACAGCAGACGCAGCTACGTCGACCACTCCTCCTTCACCTAGTTCTTCTGTGCAAGATTTACAAAAACAACCCTTGTGGGTGTGGTGTGGAGAACGTGTGCCTAAAACGCAAATCGTCTTTTTCTGCCAAATCTTCGTGGTGTATTGTGTCATCGGGGCAGCCATCGCCAATTTGAGTTTGCAACAAGGAGACAAACAATTGTGGACCATTTTATTGAGCAGTTGCATCGGTTACCTGCTTCCTAATCCCTCCCTGAAATTCACCTCGAACGGGAACCCCGGGAACCTTGTGTCCAGTGCCAGTGCCAGTCACCACTTCAATCACAACCAGAACCCCATTTTAGACGGAGACACGCCTCTGACGTCCAGTAAGCCCTCGGACAGCCACAGAACTCTGGAATTACGAGTCACCAAAACGAATTTTACTTAACTTTACCCAGTGACAGTTCCATGGAGGTGTTTCCCAAGAACACGTTGTGCTGTTACACGGTCAAATTACCTCAGGCCATCCAGTTAGATCACCAAGCCCATTGGGAAGTGGATTTAGTAGAAATGATTCACCCGACCCAAGTCCTCAATGTCCTTCCCAATCAAAATTTTTTGATGTGGAAGTTCATGACGAGCAAATGCAACAGTGGATGGATAGCAATGTGAAATATGACAAGAAAACCCGTACACAAAAGTACACCACCTATCACTTGTTCATTCCCCCAGGCTATTATTTTAGTGGTCAACATTTGGTCAGCACCATAACCTCCAGGTTTAATGTCGTGTTTCTGAAAGCTTTGGAGCATGTCAACAAAAGTGTCACCATGGAGTACCACAAAGCAGCTCGTCGCTTCTTGATGAAATTTGAACGAAGTAAAATCATGTCCATTTTATTTTGTCCTGAATTGTTTGACATGTTGGGCGGAGACATGGACATGAGAAAGGCCATGCTCAAGAAAAACGAATTACCCATCGTTTACGACAACGAGTCTTTTAGCAAGTTATTTCGTGCCCCGGTAGAACTGAACCAAGGACTGAATTTGATGTTCGTGTATTCCGATGTGGTGGAGTACAACATGGTGGGACACACCTCCGTACCGTTACTGCGTGTCATTCCTTTCAAAGTGGATTCTGCCACGAACACTGACGAGGAAGGTGGAAACACTTACCACGTCCACCGCGAATTTGTCCATCCTCACTATTTGCCTGTCAGTAAGTCGTATTTGGACACGGTCAACATTGCTATAAAAGGAGATCTGGGACAAAATATTCCATTCACCAAAGGAAAAGTCACGGTGAAACTCCATTTTCGAAAACGGTTCTCTCACGACTCTTAAGTCATGTATCCAGTGTACCGAGGGGTTGCTCGACAGCGAGGACACGGCTTAGGAGACATGTTAAAATCGGCCTTTCGTTCGGTGACCCCGGTGTTGAAACCGATGGTGACACGCGGATTGCACGCCTTGAAAGATGCGGCACTGACGCAAGGCAAAGAATTTCTCCAAAATGTCATCATCGACAAACAAAACCCTAAAGAAGCCTTCATGAGGGCAGGCAAAAATGTCTTGCTGCAAACGGGCAAAGACATTTTAGGCCAACGAGAAACACCTATAAATGCCCTGCACGCTACCGAGTCAGGCATTCAGCAAGGACAAGGCAGAAAGAGACGACGAAGAAAACACCCTTTCACCAGACTTCAAGCGGGAAAGGCCAAGAAAAGAAGAACCGTTCGAGACTTAGACGTTTTCGATTATTGAGAAAAGAGACAAAAAAATGATGCACCGAGAATCTTGCGCTTGTTCCAAGACGGAACTGGATCTGTTTGCCATGCCACCCACGATGATGACGATGCAAGAATCCCAGTGGGTGGAATTTCACCCCGTCTCCTCACTGACCGATTCCGCTCCCATCGAGTTTGAAATCAAAGGACAGCCCGAAGATTACATCGATCTGAATAGCAGTTACTTGTACCTGAAAGTCAAAATTCTAGATAAGACTGGAGGTGCTATAGACGATGAAGCAGTAGCTCCCGTCAACAATTTCATGCATTCCTTGTTCAGTGGAGTGGACGTGTACTTGAATAACAAACTGGTCAGTAGCAGCATGGATACTTATCCTTATCGTGCCTACCTGGAAAATCTCTTGACGTACGGAATAGATGCCAAGAACACTCATCTCAATGCCTGTGTGGTATGGGAAGCTGACGAACCTACCAAGTTTGAAATATTGGAAACTGATGAAAAGAAAGACAACAATGATGGATTTCTAGAACGAAGAAAGAGAATCACGGGAGCCGACACAAGTTTAGAACTGATGGATCGTTTGCATTTGGACATGTGGTTGCAAGAAAAGTATTTGCTGAACGGGGTGGATGTCCGCCTGAGACTGAATCGTAGCAGTGCCACTTTCCATTTGATGGCTGATAGTGACGGTTACAAAACCAAAATCCTAGAAGCCAGACTCTACGTACGCCGTGTGGAAGTGTTACCTAAAGTGGGAAACGACCTCAGTCAGACGTTGAGCAGAACGACTGCCAAGTATCCCATACGACGCGTGGAAGTGAAAACCTTCACCATTCCCAAGGGACAGCGATCCATGATCGAAGATCATCTGTTCCAAGGACAGTTACCCAAACGTTTGATCGTTGGTATCGTCGAGAATACAGCCTTCAACGGAGCTGCCGAAAAAAATCCTTTCTACTTTCAACACTTTGGCGTGTCCAAAATCGAAGTCAGTCGCGATGGCAAGACCTTGTGTACCCGACCTTTCGAACCTGACTTTACCAAGAAGAATTACTTGATATCGTACTTGTCCCTGTACGAAGCCACCGGACAGTTAGGAACCAATACCAGTCACGGTATTACGTACGAGGATTATGCAGGAGGCTACGCTTTGTGGGCTTTCGATTTCACTCCAGACCAAGGCAGCGACGAGGGACATTTCCACCCTATAAAATCCGGCCAGATTCGTGTGGAAATTCAGTTTAAAGACCGAGACCCTGATGAAACGGTGAACGTCATCCTGTATGCAGAATTTGATAATACCATAAAAATCAACAGTTTGAGAGAAGTCATCCTAGATTACTAGAATCCATGGAAGACCGTTATCCCTCTTTACCTAGTGGAGAAACTTTTAGTGTTGGATTATTGTTAAAAAATGTTAGAGTTGTTGTTGTTTAGTGTTAAGTGATTTTTGAATAAAAAATGTTGTGTTTTGAAAAAATTGTTTGATGTTATATTGTTGGATTATTGTTAAAAATGTTAGAGTTGTTGTTTAGTGTTAAGTGATTTTTGAATAAAAAATGTTGTGTTTTGAAAAAATGCCTTTGTGGTTTGTTTAGCTATAAGAATGTTGGATTGATGCTCTTTCATTTCTTACTATCCCTCTCATGACACTCACTAAACGTTGCGACTCAAAAACCGTGTGGGGGATGTTTTCCTACACGTCCGCGCTTTGACTTTAAGAACCGGGGTTGTTTCCAGTCTAACCATCCATTGTCGACTCATCCTCCTACGAAGATGTGCTCCAAACTAGCTAAACTCAACGAAGCCTACGTGAATTTGCATAGGGTCAGACACAGTCTGATACCGAAGCCAGAAGAAATAGAGAATGTGAGAATGTTAAAAATCACTGAAGACCTGATAGAAGAGCTCTTCAGAGAAGAAATGAACAGGGAAAAAGAAGAATGGACAGAGAAGTACAGACTTCAGAGACAGCAGCAACAGCAGCAACAACAACAACAGCAGCAGCAACCTGAAGCTGACAGAGGCTTTGTCGATTGTCGTATCGACACCAAGGAGTTCTTCTTCTCTTTTCGAAGAAGCAGACCTATCGCCAGAAAGTCTATCCTCAGAGGACATCGCATTCTTAGAAACTAAAAAAGAATGCCATAGCAAACAAAAAAAACAGCCCTTTTCAGGGCTACCCAATACTCTAGAAAAGAAATAACAATCCATTTGCCAATGTGTGTAGGTAGAGTAGTGTGAAAATAAACACTAACTCTTTTTTTAAAAAATGTGAGGGTATGTGTTTGTGTTTGTAAGTTAGTTAGTTAGTTAGTTGGATTATAGTGGTTTTCGTTCTTTTGAACATGTACCACTTTTTTATTCACGCACTGCGTGATTTTTAATTACTCCTGGGGGAAGGAAAAGGAGCCTCATCCCCCAGGCTTTTATGTACTCAAAGAGTACTTTTTAATTTAGCCACTCAGGTGTAGGACTAACTAGTCCTTAACAACCTGACTGAAAGGCTAATAGACATGAGTGGGAATAGTCACACCACACACTCGTGTTTCTTAGTTGGATTGAAATGCCCCAGGTGTCAAACCAAGCAGTATGTGACTCCCGCCACGATTGGTCGGCAGCGATGAGGTCACATTAGGACACCCGGTCTTGTGGCATTGACGAAGTGGCCCGCTTTTTTGATATCATCAATTGCCTTTCCCAGTCCGATATTCCGGTAGACAGAGCCTTCCTTTTTTCCACTCTGTTTAGATGGTGCAGGTTCATCAGCTTCATCGCCGCTGGATGATGATACTTCCAGGGCCGCTGCCAGCGTGGAAGTTTCAAATTCTTCAGTGTCGTCTGCCAACATTGACTGGATTTGGCTGAGTATGTTAGTAGAAATAGCTGTGGAAGCTTGATTTAAAAGTTCAGCCAGATGTTGTTTAAGAGACAAGGAGACGGTTAGGAGTATTTTTTTTTTTTTTTTTTTTTTTGTTTTCTTTTTTTTTTTTTATTCATCAATTCCTTATTTATTTTGATTCCCTATCTTATTGGTTTGGAATGAAAACTTGTTTTTATGGTTGTTTGTATGTTATTATGGAGTCCTGTTTTAATTAATTCCTATTTTCCTATTTTAATTTTTTGTGGCCTTAATTGGTTTTTATTATTCGGGGTTGTTGTTGTTGTGGGGTTTAACGCCATTTTTCAGCACGATAGGCTATACATGGCGGCCAGTATTAATGGTGGAGGAAGAACCCGGAAAACCCCGGAAAGAACCACCGACCCACGAGAAGCTACTGGCAGGCTTTCTAACATGCCCACATTGGCTGAATCTTAGACTCGAACCGCCGCAGACAGAGGTGAGATGGCAGTGATCCGTAACGAAGAGCGCTTTAGACCACTCGGCCACTCGGGGCCCCATTATTCGGGGTATGAACGGCTGTGTCAGTTTGTGAACCTACGAGACCTAGCAGGCCGTCATAATTCCCAAACAGTGATTTTGTAATATTCGTCCTTAACTGGTTTTTATTATTCGGGCTATGAACGGCTGTGTCAGTCTGTGAACCCACGAGACCGAGCCGGCCGTCATAATTCCCAAACAGTGATTTGTTATATTTTTAACTGGTCTTTGATTTACTTTCTTAGATTTTTTTGAGTAGATTGGATTCGTGTATAAAACTTATGATATTTTTGAATGTTAGATTAATATTGGGGTTTGTGTTCATCAAGAATTCTGGGTATGTTGTAGGGGATCCAATTTTATGTTTCTTAGGGGGATGTTTTCCTTCACGTCCGCGCTTTCACTATAAATTGAAACTCGCTGGGCAGTCTAGCTACCCTTGTTGATTGATCAACACCAAAAATGAACACGAGACTGTCTAAACTGTTGGAACTTCATGTGCATCTGGAATATGCCAGGCGCCTGTTGAATGAACTGGCCGCGGAAGCCATTGTGGAGGAGGGAAGGATGAGAGAGGAGGAGGAAAGAAGAAACAAAGAAGAGGAGGAGAGAAGATATAAAGAAGAAGAGGAAAGAAGATACAAAGAGGAGGAGAGAAGATACAAAGAAGAGGAGGAGGAGGAGGAGGAGGAAAAGGAGAGAAGAAGAAGAAATTTCAGAATCCCAGAAACCGAAAATTGGGATTCTGAAGCCACATATCCTGCCTCTGCTCTCTCTCCCCCCAAAAGGTAAAAAGTAACTGGGGGATAAGATGTGTATGCGGCGCCAGGCCTGGAAGGTGCCACCATTAACCAGGTGTCCATGAAGTTCCAAAAAAACAGCCTTTTTCAGGGCTACCCAATACTCTAGAAAAGAAATAACCATCAATTTGCTAATGTGTAGGTAGAGTAGTGTGAATATAAACACTAACTCTTTTTTAAGATAGTGTGAGGGTATGTGTTTGTGTGTTGGTGCTTGTAAGAGCTAAGGTATGTTTGTGTGAATAGTAGATTATGGGTTTCTTTATTGTTTCTTAGCGTATGTGAAGAGTATAGTTAGGGTTTTGTAAGCGCTCACGTACGATTGTGTGGATAGTAGATTATGGATTTTGTTTATTGTTTCTTAGCGTATGTGGAGAGTATAGTTTGGGTTATATTATAAGAAATGAAAAAAGTAGGGGATGTTTTCCTTCACGTCCGCGCGTTGTTCGGTCATGATCTAGGTAAGATCAATTTTACGTTTTTAGGGGATGTTTTCCATCACGTCCGCGCTTTAACTATAAAGCTAACAGTTTAGCCATTAGAACCCATTCCACGGAATAAAGACAAAGAAAATGGTGGTAGCAACAGCGTTACTGAATCATTTGATAGGCATTTATTATTGGATAGTAGATGTTACGTTTGTCATGGAGAAGATAGAGAAAGAATTCAAATTAGAAAAGTGTCTCGACTATTTTAATAATCTGAAGGAAGCAAAGGAGATAATAACAGGAATGATGGAAGAAGAGGAAAAGAGACTGAGAGGAAGAGTTGGAAGTTTAAAGGAAGCACTTGAAAATGTCATCGAAGTCAGGTGCTTCTTAGAAAAGATATCGAATTGGACGGAGTGGCGATATGTAAAATGGGGGTTGGACCAGCTGACAAAAACGGAAGAAGTAATGAGGAATGTGCTGACCGAAGAGGTCAAGAAGATCAAAGAAAAGTGGTCAAAGGAAAGAAAAGAAGAAGAAAATAGAAAAAAAAGGATGAACTAGAAAAACTGAACACAAACTGGATGAAAATCCAAGAGAAGTTCCGGGCCATGGGCCACCCGGACTGGCTGCCGGAAACAGAAAAGAAGAAGAAAGGAATGATGGACAAAATAAGAGGATGGTGGAAAAAGTTAAGAAGTTAAAAGAAGAAGAAGAAAAAACACAAAGGCCCTTTTCAGGGCCAGCCATATTTCTCGAAGAGATACCCTTTCAATTGCCTACCCCTTTTTTAAATTTAAATTTAAATTTAAATTTAAAAAAACTTTTTTTAAAAAAAAAAAATCCCATATTCAATTCCCCTTTCCCTAGACAAACCCAAACTCTATTCCCATGTTAATTTCCCTTGTCCCTAGACAGACCCAAACTCTATGTTAAATTCCCATTGTCCCTAAAGTGGCCCAGCGTTTTTCTCCATGTTAAATTTCCATTGTCCCTAAAGTGGCCCAGGGGTGTTTTTAATGCTAAGTCCCATTGTCCCTAATATGGCCCCATTCACTACTTACTATCAACCTGCAATTTTCCAAATTGTTATTGCACATAACATACAAACCACGTGTTATATATGTAAAAGCTCAACTTAGTTTGTCTAAAGGCTGCACGTGCTGCATATTGGTTCTGGTAATTTCTTCCCCACTGTCACAAGCCATGGGCAAAAATAAATCGAAAGATCGCTTTGCTCTCTCCGTCAGGTCAGAGGAATAACGTCTGAATACATCGGTTTGATGCATTTTGTGATTCGCTTGCGACGGCTGTTCTGATAGCTACTTTGTTTTCTTCCACTGTCAGAATGTGCAATATAAATAAAAGTAGTACTGGAAATAGTTCTCAATAGCGGCGAAAATAATCTGAGGCTTCTTTCCAGACATACTGGAAATGACATAAGTTCCGGATGAAGTGAAAAGTCCGTTCTAAATACGATGGGTTTCGATATTTGTTTCCAGCAGAGGGCATCTTGTATCTTGCAACATAAAAGGCCGACAATATTTTCATTTTGACTTTGTTATTTGTCCGCCGCCATTGTGAACAAAAGCAATTTAAATTTGGTTCGCAATGGCTGAGAATTACATCCAATGTTTCTTTCTCGACTTAATAGAAAAAGCCGAGAATGTTCAATGTGTTGCGGTTACCTGTGCTGTGATAAGACTTCCTCGTTTCTAATGAATATGCATAAATAAAAATACGTCATGAAGAAGACAACGTGGTAAACCTTTACACATCAACGAGAGCGTCAGTTTTATCGAGCGACATTGTTTGGAAGAGAACATTTGTTTGGATCATTTCAACAACACAAAATGTCCTGTTGGGTCAATTTGCCAGTCAGGTTTTACTCTGGTTCGCAAAGATTAATTAAGCAGGTTGACGCACTTTTATAAACAGTGAAATTTTAACGCAGGCAGCCACGGCTGATCAAGGCGCGTAGCTGATTTTCGCCGTAGGCTTGCACTGATTATCTTTCTGAATGCTCTTGTTCATATTTCATATTCTTTCGTGATAAGTCTTACAAAATCTCAATATCAAATCTTTGTCATTATGCACTTTACTGCTACATAATAATCAGTATACAACTTAAATCTAAGATGCTTTTCATTTAACTTGACCAGCCAGATTTATTTCTAAAGAAGAAAAAAATATGTCAGCATATCAAGTTGTTTGGTAGTTAACAAAGAAAAAGAAATTTAGAGTATTGCAGGGAATGTAAACATAGTCTATCTAAAATCTAGCGTATCACACGAATGGTACCACCAATTAGAAGTAAATATATTTTATTGCAAATTTATGGATGAACGGTAAACGGATTGGACACAACTTTTACAAATTCATTATTGTCTTTCACCAACATTTCATAAATATGTTTAATATATGGTACAAACATAACACAAATTAGTAGAAAATATTTTCATGTCGTAACATCTGTAAATTAATGAAAGGGGAATGGTGTAGATGGAAATGTAATGATGGTGAAACATCCTTTCATCCGTTCATCCATCCATCCATCCACACATGTGCATGCATGCATACATGTTTCCATGGTTTTTGTTCTAGTGTAAAAAAATTAAATATTGTTATTTATGGAGACGATCTCACGTGGAACAAACATGATTTGGTCTGAGCGATTTGAAGTTGAAAATGAAATTGACGGGATTTTGAAAAGATCATTTTGAACGAGAGGTTGAAATAGGATGTTGAAAGCAGTCCTTTGTTGTTAATATTCAATTTATTCCAAGTGAGATCCTTACAGGGGACTGTTTTATGTAACTCTTTCCAAGTGAGATCCTTACAGGGGACTATTTCATAACTGTACAAGAGTTGACTGCTAAGTACGTTCAATGTCAGTAGTAAACAAGAAACTAAATACAGCAGATGTAGACAATATTTACTGCCTTGACTCTTTGGTCTTAAACTAACTAACAGAAAAGAGCGAAAGCCAACATGTTTTGTAAAATTCAACAAAATATTTATTTCCCTAGAATACAAAGTGAACATTTATAAAGAAATACAGTATTGTGAATTAAATCCCAAATGGTCGTAAAATTTGTGCCATAAGTTCACATGTATGAAGTTCCAGCTGATTGCCAATAGTATCCTAAATAAGTTCCAATATTTAATGTGTTGATGTGCATGTAGTCTCGAACGTGGTAATGTGCCAATCGCCAGGAGTGTGATGATGTACTAAAAGTCTTGTTATGACAGTAACATAGTCCGAAAATGCCCCTCTCCGAATTCACTATAATTCCAAATTAATGTTTCTGTTTAAGATTAGTATTGATGAGTACATTGCATTTCCAGTAATTTCAATAAATGATTCCACCCAAATGAAAATCTAAATACAACAATAAGACTGACTGTACTTCAAGATGTTAAGGCAAGAATGTGAAACTATTATATAAACAAGATTATAAACCAATATATTTGACCTAGGTAGCAATTACCATTTCCTGAAAATACTATCACTTAATAATGATTTGAATATCAAATCCACAATCATAGAGCTGTGTATTCTGCTATTTACAAAATCAATGTCTCTGGTCAGGTAGACAGTGAATTTGATATTGAACAGCGTAAAGGACACAACACAAAGGTATATAGCATTTAGTCATCAAGAAAAGCCAACAAATAATATAATCAAGACTACCTGTACATCAACATTTGCAAGGCTATCTGTACATCAATACATTAAAGTTTACTGGAATTTATTAAGACTAATCTGTATTTTGGACTTATGATAGAACGTTAAGAATGTTCTGGATTAAATTCACCATACTGTATGTACTTCTTAATTTTTCACTTTGTAACTTAGAAAAATAAATTTGTTGATTTGTCTCTCCGTTACTTAGTTAAGACCGTAGATTCGTAATACCGTTTAAACATGGCAGAATTAAAGTTAAAGAGCTTACTTAAGGTGGGGCGGGGTCATTGTGGATGTTTACGTAATAAACTCGAGGAGAAAATATTCGACTGTCACGTGTTTAGGCTCGAATAACCAGGCACACAAGAAAGAGTGAAAACAACAAGCTTTGAAAAAATAAAATAATTTAATTCCCTTGAAAAATTCTGTAAAAATTTAAAAAAAATACGAACTTACAATAACAATACAATAACAATTTTTTTAACAATAAAAAAATAATTCAAGAATAAAATTTTAGTAGTCCTAATAATGAAATGTTCTACTGATTTCAAGTTCGAACCCCGACGAAGAATCTAAGATGGAAGACGATGACGTATGCTGCAATCTGTAGTGTTAAAGTCTACAGTTCCTTGTAGAAACAAGAATTATCACTCCGGTGTCTGATAGCGGAACAAATTTTTATTTTAAAAAAAAACTGCCATTGTTCAACGATTTTACATGAGCACACGTATTTTCCAAAAAAATAACAGAATTAATCCTTTTGAATCCAAGTAATTTGAAATAACTCCAAACAGAATAACATACAAATTCTAGTGTAAGAAAAAGCCCAGCTGCAACTGAGAATAATTCTCCAAAACATGAGTTATATGGTCTTGTAAAACGTAAACAATGGGTCACGTGATCATCTTCTGGAGGGTTATAGTCGCTACGTACTTGTTAGAGATCACATCTACCCAGTGTGACCCTGACGAAAACCAATCATTTTACTCTAAGAAATAAAATAAAATTGTTTACATCGTAAAGACAAAGTCCCATCATGAGCTCGACAACAACCAATCATTTTGAAACAAAAAAGAACTTGTTTACGTGGACGCTACGAACTTTGAAACAAGGTCAGAATTTATATCAACACCTGGCGTTTATAAACTAACAATCAATGTCAAACTATTTTTTTAAAAAGTATCATCTCTAGTGAATACATTTACATTACAATATCATGTAATGAAAAAATATATATATTTTTTAAAAAACAGACAAACAATTAAATTGAAATAAATATATATTATGTATAATTAAATCAAATGTACATAACACGACCAAAACTCTCCTGGAACCAAATCGTGTGTGTGTGTGTGTGTTTTTTTAAAAAAAAATTAATATCAAATTGAACCAACAAATTACTAGTATTCGTTGAGAATCTGGGTTATGTTAATTAATTAATTAAAAAGGTTACACAAGTCCTAACGACTAACGATGTCAGTCATTGTGACATGGTGTCTGTATAGTTTTGGTAGTCGTTATCTATATTGCCCGGATGGAAGACTTAATAACATAAAATATGAAATTAAGGATGGACAGAGAACTGAGCATAGATATAGAACATAATAATACGAGCCCCTGGATGTAAAATACAACAATTCAATCAACTACATGAATAAGAAATGACATGTGAATAATCCCCTTTTACTGATAGAACATATTTCATCATATGTTTGAGCGACAGATCAAACTCAGACTGCATTTAGTGACAGCATCACCTAGTGATTCCGGTCTTTCCCTAATCACAGCTGGTGATCGGTCTTTCTCCCTTTACTAGCCTCTTCGGGTCATTGACCTCTTAGGTCTCGCTGGACAGTTTATCTGGTGAATTTTCATCCAACACTGACCTATTGCAGAAAAATGAGAATGATTTTACACTGAGAATACAAATAAAAACAAACTAATGATTTGTGTTGAAAGCATTTGAGATCATTACTGCAGCAATCAGGCTAATTCCTGACGCAACTGGTGGTTTTTATACTGAACCAATACTGCCACCAACCCATAAAGTTTACATTCATTTTTGACAGGAAATAACTATTTTGTATTTTGAAGATTTTCCTGTGACATGGCAGCTAAACGAATCAGAATGTGCCTTATGCATGAATAAAGTTCACTAGTACTATAACAAATTAGCATACTTTTCATCACCCCTCAACCATCTAGATTTTTAGATATTTACCTCTGTAGCAGACACACGTAAATACGTGAGCCAAGTCGGCTGCTCATTTGCAGCCGAAGTTACGCATTTGATCTCAAATGCTCATCTAACTGCGACAGGCAGTCACCAAAAAGCCATCCCATTTAACAAGCCTAACTCAAAGTAAATTTAACCACATTACAGATTTAGCTTATGTGTGAATTTATAAATGCTAGACTTGTGATAATTAGGTTCATGCCTTCTACCTTAAACATCAGGGGGTGTCAAAATACGAAACTATCCAGTGAACAGTCAGGTATGTAGAGCTAGTTTCTTTCCCTCTGTGCTTTATTCAAGATTCGAACCTCCCTATTTAGTTGGATCCCCAACCTTTTCCGTGTCCCTCTTTTCCCGACACAATCTAACGAGAAATATATTATTTCCCGGGGTAAACTTCTTGCCTCCTTGCAGAACTTAGTTTGCTTAATTGTACGAGACGGACATCTTTGGCTAGTTTAACCCAAACATGATTACTTCTTCACCCATCCAAAGAAATTATCAAAGAACACCATGCGCGAAACGTAGACATTATACCTTTTGCTTTTAGACGCTCGCCATTTGTGGTAAGGACCGTGAGGTTACAAAGGTTGACAGTTTTCGAGACGCTCTACTAAGAAACATGTTATCCAGCCATGTTTAAGTATTTCAGCGTCATGAAGACTATATGACTGTTACTTTTGTTATCTGAAGCTACTAAATAAACCGCTGAGACGAATCTTGTATTTGCGTCTCACGCGGTTTTGATATTTTTTGCAGGGGCAATAATCTGAGTAAAACAGTCTGTTCTACAGTCGATTTGCAATGAAATGTCTTGAGAACTTTGCTGTTGATACATTTTGTTAATGTTGTTTTATTTAAACAATTCTATCTTATCTGAAACTTCAAAGTCAAGACAATCTGGGATCTGCAATGTCATAGACCTTAGCACTAACGCTGTGCGTCCGAAAACAAAATATGAAAGGTGAATGTTTTTGGCGCTAAAACGTCCTCTCATAATTTCATGGGTAACACAAGTCTTGCTATCATCAGTCCATTTCATCGAATAGTAATCACTTTCAGTGTAATGAACAATTATTTGAATACAATTTTCGTGACTGAGATAGTCTAAATCCAATTATGTTGTATCATGTCGGATAATTATTTGAATTCAATTTCCGTGATTGAGATAGTCGAAATTTATCATGTCGGATTTGTGTGCGAGTTTTTGTAAAGAACGTTTCCTTACTCATTTTGTGAGATTTGTTTCAAAAGAATCTGGCAAACAAACAGTTAAAAGTCTCAGAAAAAGTTTTTTTCTTCCAAATTGTTATGTAGTTTTTTATTATTGTTGTTTTTATTTTTATTTTTTTTAACTTTGTAATAAATAGAATCCACAATTATCTGAAAATGTATTCGATAAACGTCTGTACACATATGTGAAGTTAAAATGAATCATTTCATTTTCAGCTCGCGGTCTAAATTAACGCAGGGTACCTTTGTAACAACCTTGTCATGCACGTCTAAAAATAAAAACAAGCGTTAAAAAAAAGTACAAATAGTACCGAATGCAATTATTACCCGGCCATGGCCATACCGTATTGGTGTCGTGATGTACGTACATTCTTAAGGTCTTCGAAAAACATATTTGTTCGGTTAAGATATTCCTCATTGTCATGTATATTTACATGTTATATTGTGTACTTGACCTTTGTTCGTGATTGAGGGTAGAGTTTTGGCCTACGTGACACACATTGTTTTAGTGAGATGTTTACTTGAATCTGGCGGGTTCGAGTCTCGGATTCGGCTAATGTGGGGTATGTGAGAAAGCTTGCCAGTAGCTTCTCGTGGGTCGGTGGTTCTTTCTAGGGTTTTCCCGGGTTCTTCCGTCACCATTAATACTGGCCGCCATGTGTAGCCTGTCGTGTGCTGAAAAATGGCGTTAAACCCTATAACAACAACGACAACTTGAATCTGAGTTCAAGATGTAGCCTTGATTACACACTTGGAATGTTATGAAAGCAAACTTGGTGACAATATTTGATGGAATTTTCCATTCGAAATGACCCACGTCCGGTCGTTTTGTTTTGTCATAGGTCAGGTGAAAGTATATATATATATATATATATATATATATATATATATATATATATATATATATATATATATATATATATGTGACTAGATAAACAATTATTCAATCCTTTTCAAGTTCAGTCGGCTGAATAATTTACTGCTGTGTTTAGATATAATTAGAAGGAAATGACTGATTTAAATTATTAATTGGAATTAGAGGTGCTCATTGAACTTGTTGACTAAAACACTACTTTGGGATTATTGAAAACTCATTCAAAGACTTTCTGGATTATATTTTATTGTGATACTTCAAGACTTTTTGTACATTGGCACACCCAGGAATACTGGTACATCAGCACATTCAAGACTATTTGTATAACTGCACACTCAAGACTTTGGAATTCATTCGGAACATTCTATTGTTTTTTACTTTTGGTATGACATTTCGGATTAGTTGGAATATAATTCACAATACTGTAAGTTGCTCTTAAATATTCACTTTGTATTGTAGGGAAATAAATTATTTGTCGAAGTTTACTAAACATGCTGGTTTCGCTTTCTTTCTGTTACAGTGTTTAAGACCATGGAGTGGTATCATTAAATTGTAAACATTTGGCTCAAATGGATATGCCAGTGTGAAGCTACCTTCAAGCTAGGTAACACTAATAATGGTAATCACATGCCAGTGTGAAGCTACCTTCAAGCTAGGTAACACCAATAAAGGTAGTCACGTGCCAGTGTAAAACTACCTTCAAGGTAGGTACCACCAATAACGGTAATCACATGGCAGTGTGAAGCTACGTTCAAGGTAGGTAACACCAATAAAGGTAGTCACGTGCCAGTGTGAAGCTACCTTCAAGGTAGGTAACACCAATAACGGTAGTTGTTGTTGTTGTTCTAGGGTTTAACGCCATTTTTCAGCACAAGGTAGGCTATACATGGCGGCCAGTATAACTGGTGGAGGAAGAACCATGGAAAACCCAGGGAAGAACCACCGACCCACGAGAAGCTACTGGCAATAACGGTAATCACATGTCATTTAATAACAGGTCCATTACGAAGTTATAACTACATTTAGCATATTGCAAAATCCTGCTGACTAAATAATTGCTTTTACAGAAGTCTTCATATCCGTCACTTCTAGGTGGGAAGAACGACTCTACAGAAAGAAAAGAGTAAGACAGCGTCCATTACAAAAAGTGAGCAAGCAATAATAATGAAGTGATTCCCTCCAAACATTTGCACAAGATTTACGCATGATCCGGACATTATTTACCTTTCCATGTCACAATAAACATTTTTAAAAACTTTATATATACTTTAATTTCTTCGTCTTATTTAGGTGTCAAATAGAGGTTACATCACCACCACCAATAATAATAATAATAATAATAATAATAATAATAATAATAATTGTTCTGTGGAAAGTATGAAAGACCCTGCTACTGACTAACCATATTAATTCGAATTCCATTTATCAAAAGGTTGATTTTTCTAAACTGTTTGGGTGAGCTCACGCTCAATCACACTGTTATTATGGCATGGCAAACATCCCCTCAATGCGCCCCGGTATAAAAATGGCAGCAAGCTTGTAATGACTCATAATTTCTACTCTTTACTACTAGGCTCGCGTTAAGCTTTGGATTAACTTCTGCAAACAGGCTGCAGGTATATGCTTTAATAGCAGTATACTTGTGTGACATCGTTCTTACAGGATTTTGTAAATACTTGGCTGGACAGTTTAAGATAAAGAAGCAGGATTCAGTAAGTATGATTGACATTGGTCTTCATATTTACTATGTACATCGCTTGAAGAAACTAAATGGGTGTCGATGCCAGTGTTAATTATACCAAAGAAAAAATGTTGATTTTCGGAGTTAGAAATTTATCATTTTAATCACTTGTTATTTTTTGATGGAGGTATCTGAGAAGAAAGGAATAGGTGTTAGTGTTTGATCACATTTAATTTATATCAGATAATTATGCCATCCTTTTATACATGTACCTATTTATAAAAACATGAATCTTTATGGTCTTCAAAACGATATAAATATAAAGACACCGATTTCGTGTAGCTTGTATTTAATTATTATGTAAGTACTGAATGCATCTGATAAAAAGTCCCTTTATTGTAAATTTCCACTGTTTAGTGACAAATGTAGGCTAAATGAGAAATTTGATAGTGAGATAAGTCAAAAGATTTGTGAGAAAGCTTGCCAGTAGCTTCTCGTGGGTCGGTGGTTCTTTCCGGGGTTTTCCCGGGTTCTTCCTCCACCATTAATATTGGCCGCCATGTATAGTCAGTCTATCGTGTGCTCAGAAATGGCGTTAAACCCCACAACAACAACAACCGCTGAAATTGAGTCTAGTACCAGTGCGATTCAATGTTATTTCTGTCTCTCACTGTCTCATTCTGTCTGTCTTTCAGTCTTGCTATATATATATATATATATATATATATATATATATATATATATATATATATATATATATATATATATATTGTTCGTTTGGTTTCTTAATACACAACAGTTCATTGTTGAATCATATAAAATAATATTCCAGTGTTTAAATTCTGTGTAAATTTCTATAGTTATCCTAGAATTTAGTTAGAGCACAAGTATTTCCAGCGAAAAATAATCTTTGGAATCGGAATAATTTGAAGAAAAATTAAAATTTCACATTAAACTCAAGCAGAACCCCTTTTAGTGTCAATGGTTTAAAGACCGACTGCTAAAATTCTCTGTAGAAAACAGTTATACTCTAATCTATAACGCAATACAGATTCCCGTATGAGGGTCACGTGATCATGTTTTTTTTAACAACACAGAAGCTTTTTACATTCCTAAAATCATATACTGCCAGTATGGCCTCGAATGTACTTTTTGAATGTTACACTAAGAAAAGATGGCGAAAAAAAAGAAAAAAAAATAATTGTTTGCTACAATTCATACTGATTCTGAATCAAGGTCAGGAACTAGGTCAGCATTAAATACAAAATTTGTATTTTTAGGTATTTACGAAAAACAGTCAGGTCAAACTGAAATTCTGGAAAATGTCAAATCCAGTAAATAAAGTTAGATTACAATAGCATGTAGTGGAATACATATAAAAAAACAACAACTAACAAACAAGCAATTTAATTCAATCAAATATATATATATATATATATATATATATATATATATATATATATATATATATATATATATATATATATATATATATATATATATATATATTGTAGCATGCAACCCGACCTAAATTTGTAGCAAGGCATATATATATATATATATATATATATATATATATATATATATATATATATATATATATATATATATATATATATATATATATATGGGGGCCACGAGTGGCCGAGTGGTCTAAAGCGCTCACCGTTCCGGATCACTGCTATCTCACCTCTGTCTGCGTGGGTTCGAGTCCAAGGCTCGGCTAGCGTGGGTACGTGAGAAAGCCTGCCAGTAGCTTCTCGTGGGTAGGTGGTTCTTCCCTGGGTTTTCCAGGGTTCTTCCTCCACCAGTTATACTGGCCGCCATGTATAGCCTATCTTGTGCTGAAAATGGCGTTAAACCCTAGAACAACAACATATATATATATATATATATATATATATATATATATATATATATATATATATATATATATATATATATATAGTGACCCCGCTATAACGCGCTCCGCTATAACACGAATTCGAATATAACGCGGTCGTGGTGTGTCTCCCGAAATTTCATATGCATGTGCTTTTCTTGTACATAAAAATTATTTCTTAAAAGTACGAAAAAAATCATTCTGGGGAAGAGATCGCGTATGAATCATAAAGACGATCATAAATTGTCTCCTGAAATGTTGTATGAATTTTTCTCCTACACGAAAAATAACGCTTAAAAAGTTCATTCTGTGATCGCGTTGGTCTTCGTCAATGTCACAAATTCGGATTGTTTTTCCTAATGGCGGCAAAACATACCATGTGGCGATTTTTTTTTTTATTGGCGACGTTGTTGGCTGTTTAAACTTTTATATACAACCATTGGTATGGAGTGAAGAAATTCAGAGGCCCCATGAAAGGAAGCCGCAAACTGGATATAAAATACACTTAAATGTATCTATTGTTACATAAACAAATTCTTTGTCCATATTGACGAATCATCTAAACAATGCATTGTTATATTATAATCCGCTTAGAATGAGTACTGTATATTGTGAAATATCCGCTTTTTTTGTTGTTGACATATCTTGTAACGAAGATCAACCGGACGAGGTATTATCTCGTAATCTATGTTTCATCGGATTTTCGGCCGCTCGCTAGTAAATTAATATATTTTCAAAGATTGACATTTGTATGTGGATGGTACGTAAAATTCCTCTTCTTTCCAAACATACACCTTGACCTAGGAAATGGTGTCACACATATTTTCTGATATTTGATTCACAATGAATTGTTCTGATTACTTTTGAATTGCCTGCTTTTTAGTTATGCCACAATGGCGGACGGATGACTAGCATTCGTTTTCTTAGACAAGGTATGATTTGTAAAACAAAAATTGATTGACATCGAAAAAATAACGAATATCTATAGTGAACTCCCACAGAGTGTGTGTGTGTGTGTGTGTGTGTGTGTGTGTGTGAATTTTTCCTCCTCAAATATTCTGACATTTTCTTACTACAGTGATAGAATGTAAAACTGACTATTTATGGACTTATGAACCAAGATAGAGGAAGTCAGTTTCTTTTAATCTCTTCGCGCATGTAAACCGGCTTCTTCAACTATTGGTAGGCTGGCTGGATAGAATTTACACTAACGTGAATAATCCGTATATGCCTTAAGCTTCTGTCCATTCATACAGAAGTGCACCAAGCACAAGTCTGTTAATTTTCATATTCAACCGGAAGGAAGACAGTCGTTAATAGAGCTATATTGTTTTCAACTCAGAAAGTCAAAATCACATGTAATAAATGTTACCGCTCAAGTTCCCCCTGAACAGTAGACAGATACCTGCATTACTTCAGGTGTAATACAGATCGATACATGAATTTACAACTGTGTAAATGATATTTATTCTGTGATGGAGAGATCACTTGTTACATTGATTGGTCCAACTAGTCACACCTGGTTGAAAATGCGGACCAACAAACATGTTGTTGGTTTAAAACTATTTTCAGCACATGTTAGACAAGACATTGCGCTTTAGACTAGTTGTCCACCCGGGACCCATCAATATATACAAGCAAGTATGATTTTGTTTCACGTCTAATGGGACAATCGAACAAAATAATGTAAAATAGGTTGAAAATGGGAAAACTCGTCTTTGTCCTAATTCGAGCCTTTTATCTACATTGTTGAATAGCTCCTTTATTTGAATTTTTCTGCCATAAAATCTGACTGACAGTCGTATCTCCAATACATAGCAATAAAACGACATATTTGGGTTTGTTTACCTTTTCCAGGAGTACTCTAAAATGTATATTTAAGTCACTTCAGAATATGTTACTTGGGACTAAGAAAGTAGTTCCAAGCTGTGTTCTTCACAAGAGACAGAGATTTATTGCATCCTTCGGGGCAGTTACAAGTTTCCGTCTTCACAAAAGACTTAACTATGTTGCACGCTGTATGTTGAGTCAGTTTTAAATAGACAGTTTTCGTACAGAAAACGTCTTGCAAATTATATTTCTTTATTTCCCTGTCGTTGTATGTGTTCCATGCATCTGTTCGTGCATGCACACGTGCTAAATTTCGCAGTATTTTATTTCCCATTCTGAGGAATCTATGGATGTGCTCTTTAGAACAGAAGTATACTATCTGAAGAAGAAGAGGAAAACTGGATCTGGTTGTAGTTTAGTAAGGGCGTAGAGAGCTGTTAAAGTCATAGGTTTTGTGTGCATAAGTTTTCAGCTATGACTGCCCTGGCGAAGTTGCGGGTAACTGCCGGGGCGTTCATGAGTGTAATACCCGGGTGTTCTTGCTCGTAACTGCTCGGGTGTATCATTCAACTCTCCTTATATTGCTGTAGATCCATTTATTATATAATGTATATAACGTCTAAGTACGGATTGCAACATTATTTTACAAATGAATACCATATTAGCATGTAGTTCTTTGTTTTGCTTTTTACTCTGGAGACACTGTAAACGCAACGTTACCACGTGCATCTGCTCAGTGCCCGCATCTTGGCTGACTTCGAGTCGCTGCCATCTTCGCTAGCCAAAGTTCTGATATGTTAACCTATCAACACCCTGGCGGATCGATCAGATATAGCAGTGCTTTGTCTTAGCTAAATCTATTGCATTTCAAGAGTTGCCTTCCTTAGTATGTAATGCCAACTAACCAATAGTGTGTAACAGAGGTGCATTGTACATCGGCCGAAAATGGTAAATGCAATTGACTTCAACAGGATAATTTGTAAGTTTAACATCGAAAGTTTGACTACGTACCAGAGATAAGCCATTATATGTATATTTAAGGGAAAGGATGTATTTCTGCAAAACGGATCAGCAATGGAGAATTGCTTATTTACGAGTCCATTTAGGTTGTGCGCTCCCCTTGTCTCGACCATGTACGAACGGTGTTCAAATGTAAACGACTTCATTTTTATTGGATGCGGTGGCTTGCCGCTGCATCCAGTGAAATTCACAGACCCAATGTACTTATATATTTTATCGATCCGCTGCCTATTAAGTGCCACTTATTTTATTAAAGACGGGACCTCAAGATAATTATTTCATTTTAACCGTATTATCATGTTCTCCGTTCCTTGTTTTACATCTATACGGGGCATCAGATATGCGAGTGGTCTCAGGCGCTTGTCTTTACAGATCAAGTACACATTTGACCTCCATCCACTTAAGTTCGAGTCTCCGTTCGACCACCATGGGTATGTGAGAAGGTTTGCCAGTAGCTTCCCATGAGTCTCTGGTCTTCTGTGGTTCCTCCTCCACCAATATATCGTCGTTCATGTGCTTAAAATGGTGTTAATCTCTACAAAATCAAACCAATCACGTCTGTGCTTAAAATGGTGTTAATCTCTACAAAATCAAACCAGTCACATCTGTGCTTAAAATGGTGTTAATCTCAACAAAATCAAACCAATCACGTCTGTGCTTAAAACGGTGCTAATCTCTACAAAATCAAACCAATCACGTCTGTGCTTAAAATGATGTTAATCTCTACAAAATCAAACCAATTACTTCTGTTGCACTACTGGTTGTATTTTCATCATCCTTGTTTTCAGTTAATTTAAGTGTTATGAACGCTTTCTTTCCCACACAGATATTTCCATATTTCCATTGTCCGTCATTCTTTAGCTTTTCTCGTTCTGGTTCGTAGAATAGCAACTCACCAAACAGTTCTTGTATACTTTGCGTCATACATGAAAGGTGCGAAAGAGCGAATCAGTATGAGTAGTGAAGTGGGATACTATAGCGTCAATGGGACTTAGCATTAAAAATACCCTTGGGAACATATAGCGTCAAGGGAAATTTAACATGGAGAAAAATCGTGCGAACATATAGCGTCAAGGGAAATTAACATGGAGAAAAATCGTGGGACTGTTGAGCGTCAAGGGGAATTTAAACAGGGTGGGACTGTATAGCGTCAAGGGAAATGGAACATGGGATTTTTTTTTTATAAAAATTTTTTAAAAAAAGGGGTAGGCAATGGAAAGGCTATCTCTTTTCGAGAAATATGACTGGCCCTGAAAAGGGCCTTTGGGTTTTTTCTTCTTTTAACTTCTTAACTTCTTCCACCATCCTCTTATTTTGTCCATCATTCCTTTCTTCTTTTTCTTTTCTGTTTCCGGCAGCCAGTCCGGGTGGCCCATGGCCCGGAACTTCTCTTGGATTTTCATCCAGTTTGTGTTCAGTTTTTCAAATTCATCCCTTTTTTTTCTATTTTCTTCTTCTTTTCTTTCTTTATACCATCTCTCTTTAATCTTCTTGACTTCTACCTCCATCACTTTTCTCATCAACTCCTCTCCTTTCCTCAGTCTTTCCTGGCCTCTCTCCACATAAGAGCACTCTGTCCCATGTGACATTTTTTCAAGAAAGCACCTGACTTTGCTTGCATTGTCAAGTGCTTCCTTTAGGCTTCCCACTCTGACATAGGTGGAATTTATCATACCTCTCAATCTTTTTTCCTCCTCTTCAATCATTCCTGCTATCACTTCTTTTGCTATGTTTAGACATTTAGCGTAGTCCAGGTACTCTGCTATCTTCCATTCTTTTTCCAGTCTCTCCACTACATAGATACCATCTATTATCCAGTTGTATATATGTACCAAATTGTTGAACAAGTCACTTGCAACCACCATCTTCGTTTTTATTATTCCGTAGAATGGTTCGAACGACGAACGTGGTGGGTTATTATAGTGAAAGCGCGGACGTGATGGAAAACATCCCCTAAAAACATAAAATTAATCTTACTTAGATCATGACCCAACAACGCGCGGACGTGAAGGAAAACATCCCCCTACTTTCTCATTTCATATAATAAAACCCTAACTATACTCTTCACATACGCTAAGAAACCCATAATCTACTATTCACACTAACATACCTGAGCTCTTACAAACACAAACACACAAACACACAAACACATACCCTCACATTTTTTAAAAAGAGTTAGTGTTTATATTCACACTACTCTACCTACACACATTGGCAAATTAATAGTTATTTCTTTTCTAGAGTATTGGGTAGCCCTGAAAAGGGCTGTTTTTTTGAACTCCTGATGCACCTATCTAATGGTTGCACCTTCCTGGCCTGGCGCCGCACACGCATCTTCTTCCCCAGTCTTCTTTCACCTTTCTTCTGGGGAGCGCAGAGGGAGGATGATTCGCTTCAACACCCCAATCCTCTGTTTCGGGAATATTGAACGACATCCTCTCTTCTCTTTTCTTTTCCTCTTCTTCCCTCTCTCTTCTCTCCTCCTCTTCCTTCTTTACTCTTGCTTCTTCTACTATAGCCTCCGCTGATAGTTCGTTTACTATGCGCCTGGCATATTCCAGGTGCATCTGGAGTTCTAACAGTTTCACTATTCTGCTATTCATTCTTCTGGCTGTGTTGATCAATCAACAAGGGTAGCTAGACTGCCCAGCGAGTTTCAATTTATAGTGAAAGCGCGGACGTGATGGAAAACATCCCCCTAATAACATAAAATTCATCTTACCTAGATCATGACCAAAATAAAACAACAACGCGCGGACCTAAAAGAAACACTCACTCACTTTTTTATGCTACCCATCACTATTGTAAAATTTTTTATAAATCACTTCAATAGACTATCCACATAAGCAAAGCAATCCAATCTAACTCCAAATATACACCTCAAATCAAGCTTCCACAGCTATTTCTACTAACATACTCAGCCAAATCCAGGCAATGCTGGCAGACGACACTGAAGAATTTGAAACTTCCACGCTGGCAGCGGCCCTGGAAGTATCATCATCCAGCGGCGATGAAGCTGATGAACCTGCACCACCTAAACAGAGTTGAAAAAAGGAAGGCTGTGTCTACCGGAATATCGGACTGGGAAAGGCAATTGATGATATCAAAAAAGCGGGCCACTTCGTCAATGCCACAAGACCGGGTGTCCTAATGTGACCTCATCGCTGCCGACCAATCGTGGCGGGAGTCACATACTGCTTGATTTGACACCTGGGGCATTTCAATCCAACTAAGAAACACGAGTGTGTGGTGTGACTATTCCCACTCATGTCTATTAGCCTTTCAGTCAGGTTGTTAAGGACTAGTTAGTCCTACACCTGAGTGGCTAAATTAAAAAGTACTCTTTGAGTACATAAAAGCCTGGGGGATGAGGCTCCTTTTCCTTCCCCCAGGAGTAATTAAAAATCACGCAGTGCGTGAATAAAAAAGTGGTACATGTTCAAAAGAACGAAAACCACTATAATCCAACTAACTAACTAACACCTCAAAAACCCCAAAAAACATTATTTTAATCTACTATCCTCACCAACTTACGTGAGCTCTTACAAACACAAACACACAAACACATACCCTCACATTTTTTTATAAAAGAGTTAGTGTTTATTTTCACACTACTCTACCTACTCACATTGGCAAATTAATAGTTATTTCTTTTCTAGAGTATTGGGTAGCCCTGAAAAGGGCTGTTTTGCTATGGCATTCTTTTTTAGTTTCTAAGAATGCGATGTCCTCTGAGGATAGACTTTCTGGCGATAGGTCTGCTTCTTCGGAAAGAGAAGAAGAACTCTTTGGTGTCGATACGGCAATCGACAAAGCCTCTGTCAGCTTCAGGTTGCTGCTGTTGTTGCTGCTGCTGTTGCTGCTGTCTCTGAAGTCTGTACTTCTCTGTCCATTCTTCTTTTTCCCTGTTCATTTCTTCTCTGAAGAGCTCTTCTATCAGGTCTTCAGTGATTTTTAACATTCTCACATTCTCTATTTCTTCTGGCTTCGGTATCAGACTGTGTCTGACCCTATGCAAATTCACGTAGGCTTCGTTGAGCTTAGCTAGTTTGGAGCACATCTTCTTAGGAGGATGAGTCGACAATGGATGGTTAGACTGGAAACAACCCCGGTTCTTAAAGTCAAAGCGCGGACGTGAAGGAAAACATCCCCACACGGTTTTCGAGTCGCAACGTTTAGTGAGTGTCATGAGAGGGATAGTAAGAAATGAGAGGGCATCAATCCAACGTTCTTCTAGCTAAACAAACCACAAAGACATTTTTTCAAAACACAACATTTTTTATTCAAAAATCACTTAACACTAAACAACAACTCTAACATTTTTAACAATAATCCAACACTATAACATCAAACAATTTTTTCAAATCACAAACATTTTTTTCTCAATCTACAATCTACTTTGAACAGGGCTGACAACGTTGTGAATGAAATTGTGATTTCCACTGTTGGAAATCATTAGGCCATTGATGGACACTACGTTTCCTAGCTTGAGACAAAAGATAAGCATAATGGTCACAAAACCATCGATCTACTTTCACATCGTTTCTAGCAGAAGAACGAGGATCAAAATGAGTCACTAAATGTTCTAAGGAATAGCCCAGGCTGCGATGATGCAGAAAATACACACAGTACTGTCCACACACCAAGGAATCTGTGCCTTGTAATTTCACGTTATTGAATCGGGTGGTCTGAGCATTTCTTCTCATAAAGTCGATGATATCGTCTTCCAAAGGGGGCAATCCGTACGAATCGAAATATTCCACACATCCTTCTTGAGGAAAGTAGACGGCTACCCAGTGGGTTCCTGGAAGATGACTGTCGTCCGTGTTGATCACGTAAGCTTGATGGTCTTTAGGTTTGCGATGAGGGAGTTCATCTTTAGCACAGACGACAGGATTCCAAGAAGCTGTATACGAACTGTGGTTCAAAAGGTAATAAAGTTCCCAGGTATCCATTTGTGTGTTTTTTTTCTTCTTCACAGGTAATAATAAGTCGTCAATTCGATCCTGACTTTTTGCTTGAAAATGTCTGACGAATAAACGGTTATTCGTTCTGTTTCCTCACTCTGATTCAGGAGAGCTTCGATACGATGGATCTCTTGAGTGGTTAATGGTGGACAAGAATGTTCACGTAAGTCTTTATACCACTGGTGCAACACGTCTTTGTTCGAGATGAGACTCCAAGCTTCGTCCAGATACTCGTCCAATTTTTCTTCTTGACTTAACATCAGGCATTTATCGTGTTGAATTTGACTGGGATGATCGTTTTGACATCCATAGCAATTTTTCTTGATCAATTCCGTCATTTTGTCGACCAAGTGTTTGGCAAAACAGGAGACTAAATGGGCTTCTTGTTCTGGCCATCTCGATTTCATCATGATCACTTCTTCTTTTTCCACGGTTTCCTCACATTCCATCTCCAAAGTTTCTCCACTAGGTAAAGAGGGATAACAGTCTTCCATAGCTTCTAATAGTCTAGAATGACTTCTCTCAAACTGTTGATTTCTATGGTATTATCGAATTCTGCATACAGGATGACGTTCAACGTTGGATTAGTAACAGCGGGGTCTGGGAATTTAAACTGAATTTCCACACGAATCTGGCCGGATTTTATAGGGTGGAAATGTCCCTCGTCGCTGCCTTGGTCTGGAGTGAAATCGAAAGCCCACAAAGCGTAGCCTCCTGCATAATCGTCGTACGTAATGCCGTGACTGGTGTTGGTTCCTAACTGTCCGGTAGCTTCGTACAGGGACAAGTACGATCTCAAATAATTCTTCGTGGTACCAAAGTTAGGCTCAAAGGGTCGGGTACACAAGGTCTTGCCATCGCGACTGACTTCGATCTTGGACACGTTGAAGTGTTGAAAGTTGAAAGGATTTTTTTTGAAGGCTCCGTTGAAGGCTTCATTCTCGACGATACCAACAATCAAACGTTTGGGTAACTGTCCTTGGAACAGATGATCTTCGATCATGGAATGCTGTCCAGCAGGAATGGTGAAGGTTTTCACTTCCACGCGTCGTATGGGATACTTGGCGGTCGTTCTGCTCAATGTCTGACTGATGTCGTTACCTACTTTAGGTAACACTTCTACGCGACGCACGTAGAGTCTGGCTTCTTCGATTTTGGTTTTGAAAGGGGAATTTTCTGCAGCCATCAAATGGAAGCGGCACTGCTACGATTCAGTCTCAAGCGGATATCCACCCCGTTCAGCAAATACTTTTCTTGTAACCACATGTCCAAATGCAAGCGATCCATCAGTTCTAAACTACGACTTAGATGAATTTTCTTTCGTCGTTCTACAAATCCCGTTGTATTTTGAGCATCCCCAGCAACTGTAATGCTGTTGAACCTATTCGCTTGGTCAGGTTTCCATACCACGCAAGCATCCAGATGAGTGTTCTTGGCTTCTTTTCCGTACGTCAAGAGATTTTCCAGGTAGGCTCGATAAGGGTAAGTATCCATGCTGCTGCTGACCAGTTTGTTATTCAAGTACAAGTCCACTTCACTGAACAAGGAATGCATGAAATTATTGACGGGAGCTACTACATCATCATCGGCTAGGTCAGCGTTGGGTGGTTCGAACACTTTCACTTTTAAGTATAGGTAACTGCTATTCAGATCGATGTAATCTTCGGGCTGTCCTTTGATTTCAAACTCGATGGGAGCGGAATCGGTCAATGAGGAGACCGGGTGAAATTCCACCCACTGGGATTCTTCCATCGTCATCATGGTGGGGGGCATGGCAAACATGTCCAGTTCCGTCTTGGAACAAGCACAAGACTCTCGGTGCATCATTTTTTGTTCTTCCTCAATAATCGAAAACGTCTAAGTCTCGAACGGTTCTTCTTTTCTTGGCCTTTCTAACTTGAAGTCTGGTGAAAGGGTGTTTTCTTCTTCTTCGTCTCTTTCTACCTTGTCCTTGCTGAATGCCTGACTCGGTAGCGTGCAGGGCATTTATAGGTGTGTCTCGTCGGCCTAAAATGTCTTTGCCCGTTTGCAGCAAGACATTTTTGCCTGCCCTCATGAAGGCTTCTTTAGGGTTTTGTTTGTCGATGATGACATTTTGGAGAAATTCTTTGCCTTGCGTCAGTGCCGCATCTTTCAAGGCGTGCAATCCGCGTGTCACCATCGGTTTCAACACCGGGGCCACCGAACGAAAGGCCGATTTTAACATGTCTCCTAAACCGTGTCCTCGCTGTCGAGCAACCCCTCGGTACACTGGATACATGACTTAAGAGTCGTGAGAGAACCGTTTTCGAAAATGGAGTTTCACCGTGACTTTTCCTTTGGTGAATGGAATATTTTGTCCCAGATCTCCTTTTATAGCAATGTTGACCGTGTCCAAATAAGACTTGCTGACGGGCAAATAGTGAGGATGGACAAATTCGCGGTGGATGTGGTAAGTGTTTCCACCTTCCTCGTCAGTGACCGTGGCAGAATTTACTTTGAAAGGAATGACACGTAGTAACGGTACGGAGGTGTGTCCCACCACGTTGTACTCCACCACATCGGAGTACACGAAGATCAAATTCAGTCCTTGGTTCAGTTCTACCGGGTAACGAAAATACCTTGCAAAATGCCCGTCGTTGTCAATCTCTGCCATTTTAATCTTTTTGGTGTCCTTATCCGTGACCATTTTGAGGTCTCCACCCAAAATGTCATACAATCCAGGGCAAAATTTAATACGTATACTTTTTTCATCACTTTCAAATCTGATGAGTAGACGGTGAGACTGTTTGTGGTACTCGATGGTGACACGTTTTTTTGCATTGGTCAGAACTTTGTCAAAGGTTGCATAGAATTTGTCAGCGATGGCTTCCACCAGATGTTGACCACTAAAATAATGGCCTGGGTTAATTTTAAAGTGATAAACGAAAAGAGGAGGAGCAGGAGGAGAAGAAGAAGAGTCACTGCTGCGGGATAATAGCTCCTTTGCAGAATGTGAGTTATGTTGAGGACTGCCCGTCATCTTTTGCTGCAGTGCTGGGTCCATAATTTCGACGTAAAAAGTGTTCTGAGTTTCAGTGATGTTTTGGATTTGTGTTGGGTGAATCATTTCCACTAAAGCCACTTCCCAATGGGCTTCGTGATCTAAGGGGATGGCCTGAGGTATTTTGGCCGTGTAACAGCACAACGTGTTGTGGGGAAACACCTCCATGGAACTGTCACTGGGTAAAGTTAAGTAAAATTGGTTTTGGTGACTCATAATTCCAGAGTTCTGTGGCTGTCCGAGGGGTTAGTGGACGTCAGAGGCGTGTCTCCGTCTAAAATGGGGTTCTGATTGTGGTTGTTGGAGTGGTGACTGACACTGGCGCTGGACACAACGTTCCCGTTCGAGGAGAATTTCAGGGAGGGATTAGGAAGCAGGTAACCGATGCAACTGCTCAATAAAATGGTCCACAATTGTTTGTCTCCTTGTTGCAAACTCAAATTGGCGATGGCTGCCCCGATGACACAATACACCACGAAGATTTGGCAGAAAAAGACGATTTGCGTTTTAGGCACACGTTCTCCACACCACACCCACAAGGGTTGTTTTTGTAAATCTTGCACAGAAGAACTAGGTGAAGAAGGACTGGTCGACGTAGCTGCGTCTGCTGTGTGAAAGGGCATGATGGTCACTTCTTCTTTTTATAGTCGATGACTTGCGAAGCGTCGATCCAAGAATCGAAACTGGGTGGATATCCTTTCCAACGTACTTTGACTTCTTTGACACGTCGTTTGCCCACTTTACGGGTTCTGCGTTCGAGAATGCTTTCGATGTCGTACACGTCGTCTTCTTTTTTGGTGACACGTTGTAACTCGGGCAAATAAAACGTTCCTTTGAGTACTTCTCCGTTCATGTCTTCCAATTTATAGACGGCAGGATGACGGCCATGCACTCGTCCAGTGACGCGAAACAATTCGGTCGTCCAGTTAGGTAAGTAACCTTTGTCGAAAGTGCGTTTGGTTTTGCCAATGCGCACCCAATCTCCTACGGCCAACTCTCCACTTTTCTTGGGGACAGCCCTCGTCGGGGACGTACCGAACAGACGTTCAAACACCAGCACTTCGTTGTCGGGAGTCACGTCCTGCGGGGCACGTCCGATGCTTCGATGGTAAGATTGGTTGTACGCTTGCACCAGGTGTGGTAAGATGTCGATGTACTTCAGAGTGTGGTGATGCGTAAAATATTTCCACATGCGTTCTTTCAAAGTGCGTTGAAAACGTTCCACGATGCTGGCTTTGGTTTCGGGATTCTCGGTGGTAAAAAAATGAATGTCACGTTTCTTTAATTCTTTTTGGAAAGCTTGGTTCAGAAATTCGGTGCCTTTGTCCGTTTGCCATCGAAGAGGGTGACGACCGCTTTGTTTCAACACCCGTTGCAGGGCTCGCACTAACTCGCTGCTCGATTTGGAAGTCAAGGGTACGACCCAGGCAAATTTGGAAAAGACGTCGATGACACAAAACAAATATTTGTAGCCACGATTGTAGCTGGCCAAATGAGAGACATCGGCTAAATCGGCTTGCCATTGATGATCGATGCCTTCCACTCGGGTGCGACTTCTGGCAAACTTGCGTCGAATGGGTTTGTGTAAAGTGTAGGTAGCTTGTTCTTGTAACCATCGTTGCACTTGAGGTAAACGGAGACTTTTCAGTCGCGTTTTGGCAGCACGATACAATTTTTGAACTCCTGCGTAACCTGCAGGATGCGAGGGATCGTAGTAAATGCTGGCTAAGACTTTTTCCATTTTTGTGTTGGTGTGTTAATAAGTCACCCACTCTTCGGTGATGCTACTTTGGGTGGGTCGAAAGGGTGGTTTGGAAACGGATTTACGTGTCCGATGGGCTACGGGAGTAGAAGTCGAAGGTAGTGGTGGTGGTGGTGGTGGAGGTGGCAATGGAATGGCTTTGGTTTTCTTTTCTTTTTTCGCTTCTGGTTTCCCTTCTTTCTTTTTCACTTCTGTCGAAGGAGGTGTGGACATCATCTTTTTAACCCAAGCTTTCATTTCTTCTCGTTGGGGTGTGCGGGACGGGGTCAATAAGGATGTTGCAATCTTACTCGAAATGGGAGCTGCTGACGGTGTTTGAAACACTTCGCGCGTCTCTTCTTCCTCAGGTCTTCGTGGGGTAGCATCTCTGGTGACGGTTGGGGATGACAGTAGTGGTGGTGGTGGTGGTAATGATGATGATGGTGCTGGACTTTTCATCAAGGTCTTAAAATCTTTCAGAGTGGGTAAAGCTGTTTCGTCTAAAGCTTTCTGGTGAAAGAGTTGCAGTCGTTGCAAGAGTTGACCGTACTTTTGCGATTTTTCTGTTTCGGACAAATCTTGGCGATCTATCAAGGATTGCAATTCGTGTTGTAACTGGGACATCTCGCTCAAATTGGGATTGGGAGGTAAATGCGGGGTGCGTTGTTCTTGCCACCGATGGTATTCCATCCATCGTTTGTAAGGCACTAAAGCTAGTTTTCGTCCTTCCATGGGGTTGTCAGCGGTCGATTCTGAGATCTTGGGACTTCCGAGGGCCTTTTTATCTTGCTCCCACCAGTCCTCCCAACATGGTTCCCAAGACTCCTTTCAGTATGGGGCCTAACAAGAGAGGGAAAATGCCTCCACGTTGGACCAACATCTTCTTTTTTTGACGAATGGGAATTTTCTTTTGAACCATTTTCCGAAGAACGTGACGATGTTTGCCTAAGCATTGTTTCTGGTGTTTGGACAAAGGGATCGTGCCTTTCAAAACGTTCAAACAACATTCGCACACGGTATCGATGACCTCTTTGGAGGCCGTTTGAATGAGTTTTTTTCGTAGGGGTGGAGAAGCTTTGGACAGGACAGATAACAGGTCCCCATGTTTGGCTAAACGTGGTGGCAGTCCTTTCCTTTTCTTTCCTTGGGGTTTTCTGGAGGGTGACATCTTTGAGTCTTCAGGAGCACCAAAAAACACTGATATCCTACTCGGTCACAGGCCTTTTTTATACTGGAACGCGTCGCCACTGATTGTCTTTACGTCGTATCAGTTTGAGGACAGGCATGACACGTCGTGCAGGGGTACGTAACGGACTAAATCGAGCCAGTTCTTGCTTGGACAAATCCAGTAAACTTTGTAACATGCCCGATCTTTCTTGAACTTTGATTTTGGGAGAAGGTACTTTGTGAGCAGCAGCCATTGCCGCTAAATTGGAAGGTCCTGCCACTGGGGAAGTTCTTTTGGGGGTCATCAACGGAGAAGTTCTTGGTGTGATCAACGTCTCCAAGTACTCTTCAGTTCCTGGTGACATCAACGGAGAAGTGGATAAACGTGAGGCTGCCGGAGACGCAGTCACCGCTCTGGCAGGTTGTGGTTTGCGAGTGTAAGGCTGCGTCCTGGCCGAAGTGCCTCTCTTGCGACTAGTTTTCTTCTGTGGACTTTTCTTTTTCTGAGGACTTTTTCTCTGTTTCTTTTTTGGGGGGCTTCTTTTCTTTTTCCGGGGTGGTGTCTGGTAAGAGGAGGGTCCTGCCACTGGAGAAGTTATTCTTCTTGGGGACCTGGTCTTTTTCTTTTTCTTCTTGGGGCTTCGTTGAACTTTTGTCTTGGGGATAACTTTGGGGGCATTAGGATCCCATCTTAAGAGTGAATGAATGATGACCCCTCCTAAAGTACCGCTCCCTCCAGGTTTCAAAATGATTTGTTTTTTGGTTTGAGTGTCGATGCGGGGATCGGCCAGTTGGACTAAAGCGACTTTGTTTCGATCGAAAAAGCGTTGGGTTTGATGAGGAATCTGAATGATTCCTTGGAGTATTTGACGTGCTGTCACCGTGAACCATCGTAAGACTTCTTTGAGACTAGCTTCTAAGACACGAGGTCGTGTTTGTGGATCTTTTTCTCGACTGATGCCATACAAGGCACGAATCAATTTGACGGGAAGATGCGACTGAAGGGACGTCATGTTCGCACTGAGTGTGAGACAGACGAAAAAGGGTCTGAGGTTTTTATAGATTTTTTGATGGGGAGTGAAATGAAGTCGAGGACGGAGACGTGTACAGGACAGGCCCTCCGTCTTGGCACCAGTGGTGAAACAAGTGGGTACGAAATCGCAAATCCTCGGGAGTGGTAGGTTTCAAATCGATGAGTAAATAGGCGTTTGGCGTTTGAGTGGCATCGTCGTACGCCTGAGTCAGCCAAGGCGTTCCTAACTGTTTGGCTAAGACTTGCACTTGCGATTTATCTCGAGGGCTTTTAAACAAGACCACGTAATGCGCATTGAGACTGATGGTGCGATGGGCTTTACTTTGTTGAAACAAATTTTGGGTGATGTAAACGACACTGGCATTACGGTGATGCCCTTTGCGCGTGAACCACAATTTAATTTCTTCTTCGTCTTCTCCTAACATGTCGTCGAAAATGACCAAATGGGTTTGACGGGAGTCAGAGACGATGCCGTCGTCTTCTTTAGGAATGCCTTCCACAAACACGATGGAATCGCCTTGACTTTCTCGCAAGAGGCTGTACGCCGATTGCCACTCTTTGTAACACCACACGATCCGTTGAGGGGGCCGATCGATCAAATGATGTTTATGTTCGATCAAACGTTTGACGAATTCGGTTTTGCCAGAACCGCTAGGTCCAGCAATGAGCATGTTAAAGGGATGGCGAAGATACAAAGCCTCCCAACTGGCACGATCTAAGTGTTCGTCGATGACTTTGACAGTAGAGGAAGAGGGAGCAGAGACAGCAGAGGTAGCCATGGTGTGAGAAATGTCACTTGTGACACGAAAAAACAAACAAGACAAGAGTTTATATACTTTTTCAGAACACGTTTATTGAATGTTTCAAATATGAACACGAAAGACAAAAATACATACAACCCAAATAGTGATGTACAGGAATATAAAACACAGCAAAGCGATCAAAGTGGAATATAAACAAGTGTCTGTACAACATGTTTTGGGTAACCAAGATGTCCTAGGGACAGTGTGTAATGTTCTTACAGTCTCTACATGAGGTATTGTCACACAAGTGTCCTCCCGGAATGACCTTTCAGGAATGTCCATGACAGTCCTGTCCTGAAGCGAGTGGTTGTTCTCGGTGACGGGTTCTTCTGGCACCGTCACTAACACAGGTTGAAAAGTAACTTTTTTCCTTGAACAACTCTTGTGCATACTGGGCCACTTCTTGGGTCCAAGCCTCAAAACCCCCCTTTTTCCAGTCACGAACATCTGTCCAATGAGGGTGTAAGTCACAAGCTACACACACATCGTCATACACGTCTTGGGTAGCTAAAAGTTGACGAATCTTTTTTTCCTGTTGAGGTCGAGAAGTATCCAGATGAAACCGCAAGGCTTTGAGCAAAAGAAGTTTTTCGTGACCATTTAAGGCCATGGAGGTGGTAAGTACTGATCGTAAAGAGTCCACAAAGAATCGGCTGGTAAACGAAATCCCAGAAAACAAGTCACTAAGACACACACCACTTGTCGTCCCAAATTGAATGGATAAAGTTCTTGTAATAATCGATGGTAATGATCCACGGTTCGAATATGGTCATTGAGTTCCTTCCACGGAATCTGTTGGATTACATACGACATAAGTCGTGGCATAGCTACCTGTTTTTATAGTCTCTTTGTTTCGAAAAGAATACACGTACTTTCTAGCCAGTGATGTTCGTTTTCCAGTGGGGAATGTAAATCTTGCATACTGTAACCGAAACGTCAGAGTTCGATTAGAAGTTTCCTCTTCCGCTAAGTAGATTCCACGTAAAATATGTTGGTAATCCTTTACCTCGTCTTCCTCAATGGGTTGCTCTAGGTGAATCTCGAAGTAACCAAAATGATCAACACGTGAATCATCGGGGGCCTGGAAGTATTGAACAAGGTCTGACCACTGAAACAATTTCTGACGAATCAGTTCTCTTATACCCTTCAGGTACCAGTGGTTAAAGATCTGGTGACGTAACGGATGCAATTGTTCTTTACGTTTCACTTGTATTTTGACCAGCTCTCGGTAAATGCGTTCTCTCAACTCCACAGGCAAAGCACGAATGTTCTCTTGTAAAGTATCCATGAATAGGTCATACTAAATCCTCTTTGGTCTGACACAAGAAATGTACTCTTTGCACAAACATGGTTTCACTTCAGTGTCGAATTTAAATCGTTGAGTCACTAATCTACACATTACAATTCGTTCAGAAGTTTCCTCTTTCACTAAGTTGACATTGTGTTCAAGATGTTGGTAATTCGTTAACTCTTCCTCTGGAATTCGATGCAGTACGTTTACAATGATGTAACTACAATCGTCCATACCAAACCAATCCTTTTTAAAACTAGAGGATCGTTGATCAATGTCTGTCCGATGGAACACTTTCAATTGAATCAATCCTTGTATAGCTTTCAGGTACCAGTGGTTCAAACACCGGTGACGTAACGGATGCAATTGTTCTTTACGTTTCACTTGTATTTTGACCAGTTCTCGATAAATGCGTTCTCTCAACTCCACAGGCAAAGCACAAATGTTCTCTTGTAAAGTATCCATGAACAGATTATTATGGTAAGAAGTTACTTCAATGTCTCGGTCCCACTAAGGGTAAGTAATGACAATTCGGTGACCATCGAGCATGTTCTACGTAGGCCGAATCTTGCGGTTCCCAGTGGTGAAGTGACACACCACAACTGAAGCACTTGACTTTATCTCCTTCGCCCAAGTAGAAAAATCCGGCTCTGGCTAATTCTTCGGGGGTCGGTCCTCCCAGATACTTTGGCCATTTTCCTTTGAACGATTGAAGACGATTTTCAAAGTCGCAGTATTCCGACAAACGCACAGGAAACGAATATTCGTCTTTCACAGGTTCGTTTCGATGAGGGTTGGGTGACATGAACAGGAGTTTGCTCAGGGCTGGATGACATCCGTAGGGAGGTAAACGTGAAGGTCGACATTCCCCTTTAAACCCGGTAAAATGTCTAAGAGGACGAGCGGCATCGCTTTCGCATCCCTCAGGTTTGACACGCACAGCATCACTTTCCATGATAGGGGTAGGGGCACTAAAGTTCCCATGATGCTTTACGGCATCGCTCAGGTCACAAGGTACAGCATCGTATCCATCGCAAGGCTCACAATCGCACTCGTCTGCAAACTCCGTTACGCAATTACAACGGTAACCACATGGACAATCGCAGTTTCCTTCCGGACATTTTCCGTCGCAATGCATGGGTCTTATCCATCCAATATTAGTCACACTAGAGGAAGATACAACTTTTTTACAATCCCCAAACTGGAACGATGCCTCTTTCAAAGTATTCATCTTGTTCGCTCGGTCTTGGTAGTCACGATGAACTATCGATCTTGCCTAGGGTTCCTTTTTTATATACAGACCAATACCGACGTGACCGTACGGTAAGGTGAAATGATTGGGAAGTCGAACTCGCTTCTGGTACACGATTTGATAGACTTTTTCCAAGGGTCGACTGACGATGTGGTGAGTGGGTAAACGTACAATCTTGTTCGGTTGATAGGTGGTCACTTTAAAGTTTCCATCCTCTCCCGATTGCAAGGCTTCTTTCAATACCCCAAAGTTGACCACTCGACTGGTACGATAATTCAGAGTCAGTCCTTTCACTTTGCACGTGGTGTGCACTTCTCCTTGTTTGTCCCGGTATTCGTAGCCGTAATTTTTGGGACCGCCACTGACGAAACTTAGAATCTTGTCGTCGGGATGCTCGTCTGTCCAGGCTCCTAAACGGTCTCCTTCGATGTTAGGGTGATGTTGAATCGGGTGATGGATGTAAATGCAGCTGTCCGTGTCAAAGTACAGGACGCGTTCCCCTAACAGTTCTAAAGCTTCGTACAATTTTAAGCGAGCATGGGCTGTCACGTAAGCCGCAATGATGACATTTCCAAAAGGGTCGTCTTGTACAAAGTCCAGATCTTCTTCGTAATTGACCAAGATCAAATTCTCTCGAACGACGTCCACGTGTTTCATGTATTTGGTTTTGTCGTGAATCATCTGGAAGTAGCGGGAAGGTTCTGTCAAATATTCCGTCTTGGGTAAACACGGTCGTTGTGCCATTTTACCCCACAAGCAATTTAACATCACTTTGGCAAACGATCGCCTGCCTTCGTTTTTCTCGATGTGGTCTAAAGTGATGCCTTCTTGTTCGTAGTATTTCTCTTTGAATTTTATTTGGTCTTCGGGAGTGTGACACCAGGAAGGATAGCCGCTGGCTTCTTGCTTCAGTTTCAAAAAGGCATCCACGTAGTCGGCGAAAATGCCTTTCTGAGTAGGGTCACCCTTGTGGTACTGTTGTGTCTTGGGAAAGTGGCAAATTTCGTACACTTCTAACAGTTGGTATCCCATGTCCAGAGCTTTGAACAATTCTACGCTGACCCAGGTCCCCGTCAAGGCACGTTCTTCCTGGGTATGCTGACAAGGTTGGTCTTGGTTGCACGTTTCGGCACAAGTACGGCACAATGGAAACATCAGTTTGCCTTGACAATGGTGAGGTAAGACGGGATGGTATAGGTTCGTGGGAGGCAAAACTTTACACTTGATCAAGCCTTCGTATTGTCGAATGTTGACCAGGTCGATGTGTTCCGTCAACAATTGCGGCTGCCCTGTAGGAAAGCGACAATATTTACACACGTAGGGATACAGCGAACACACGTCCAAGTATTTGATTTCTTCTCCTTTCTCTTCGTCGGCTTGGTACAGCAAACAGGTGGCATTGGTCCTTCCTCCGTACAAACTATCCCTCGGGTTCAACGGGTCCATGAACTGGTAACTTTCCACGAGGCGTTTAAACTCGGGATCGGTTTTCATACAGTGATCGTACTCGTGTTCCCACATTTCCACCACTTGGTATCCTTGCTGTTCTAACTTTAGGCGTCGCTGACAAGTGTCCTGGTACAGGTCTTCCATGGTTCGTTGCAAAAACTGATTCTTGGTGCCACGGTCAGGGTAACAGACGGGACATCCGTGAAATAAGCAACCGTTAAACTCGTACACGATCTTGGGGTTTTCTAAGTCCCAGCCATCGACCGAATACGTTCCGATGGTCTTTTCGCCCCCTCCGTTGCGGGCATGCTGAATCCACTTGTCTTCCTTGTCGCACAAGTAGTGTAACCAACGTAGGGCTTTGACCGAGTATTGACGTTTGACAAAGTGGGTCGTTTGAGGACTGATGACAGCCACGGTGTTTTCAGGCATGAATCGTTGTCGATACACTAAGGAACACGCTTTGGCAATGGTGCAAGCTTCTTTCAAAGGATCGACCCCTCCGTGTTCCATGAACAGTTCTCGAAATTTTCCACAGCAACGCCGTAAAATGTCCACGTCGGAACGACAATACTTTAGCATTTCTTCCTGAAAGTCGAAAGGGTCCGAGGCGTGAGCCTGGTACCAAGCGTAGAAAGCTTCTCGTTGTTCGGTACGCATGTTGTCGGGGTCATAATAGTGAGCCTCAGGCAAATGGGGTAGAACGGTGTGTTGATTGGCTTCCGTATTGAAAAAGTGTGGAAAGTACCCTTTAGCCATTTCTGTCATTCCAAACGTTTTAGGCATTCGACTCAAAGGCATGGCCAAGTAACTCATCGAATCTTTAAACTGCACTTGTCCCACTTGCATGAAAATGATTTTGGCTCCGTTCAAAGTCACTTTAGGACGCTCGGTGCCATGTTCCGTATAGTATCTCAAAAGAAACTGTCCATCGTATCCGGAGAAATTGTGAGCCATCACCGTGGCATGACGATGACAATCTCCGTAACGTTCGATGTCCTCTTGGCTCCACGTCTTGTCGATGGGGTCTAAGACCCATTGGGCAAAATCAGCTAGCGTGTTCGGTCCCCGAAAGATTTTTTCACGTCCTCCAGGAATCTTGCTGCAGTGAGGGCAATGACTGAAGATAGGTTCTTGAATGCACTTCTCGCACGCTCGATGAGCCACGCAGAAATTAGGGATGTGAATGTCAGTCTCTTGCATGCATTCGAAATCGAAAAAGATGAAATTGCCTTTCTTCTTGTGACCGTCCTCTTTCTCTGGTGGGGGTTGGTATTTTTGCACGTAGCATTGGTGTTCCAAGTCCACGATGTGGTGACAAATGTGACATTTTTTCTTTCCTCGACATACGTGTGCCTTGGCATTGTTGGTAAGTATGCCTTGTCCACACGTAGGGCACAATCTCAGGAGCTGACAATCACATTTCTTCTGTGAACCTTGTGTTTTCAAATGTTGCTGGTAACAGGCAGGGCTGACAAACGTGCGCAGACAAGTTGAACAAGGCATTGGTTCTTCGCTCAGACAGGGTGGAGAGGCCAAACATCCTGGGCATTTCGATCCACAATGCTTGTGTTGCTCTCGATTGTTATAACCATAATCACATTTCTCACAATAATAACCGTATCCTAGGAATCCAGTGATACTGGTAATGGTATCGAAATGGCCATCGTGATAATAGACATGAATGTATTTTCCGTCCTTAAATTCTTGGCCTCGAAACAACAAAGACCCGCGCACTTCTTGAGGGTGCACTTTCAAGGTGTATCGTGGAGCTAGGGCATCTTGCAATTTTTGCATCTCAGGAATGCCACAGGGTGTGTCTTTGGACAGGCCAGCTTGTTGCAACAGGAGTTCTGCTTCATTTCGTTGTTTGGCTCGGTCGGATTGTTGAATAGTTTTCCAGGTTCTTTTCCATTCTACCGTGTCGTTATTGTTGGCATAGGTTCGTCCCACCACGATGGCACGGGCTAAACACATCTGGTCATGAGGATTGTGAATTTGGACAAGGCTACGCTTAATGCTGCGAAGGTCGTTCACCAATAACATCTTTTTGCGTCCGGTCCCTTGAGGAGGAGAGACGTGGGTCATGTCCAATGTGGCTTTTCCATCGGTGATGTCAAACTGGTCATTAGATTGTTGCACATGTTGAATCTTGTCCATGACTTTGGAAGCGGTCAATTCTGCAGGGGTGCTAAACTCGATCCAAACAGGGGATTTCAGACCGTCGTGTTGTATGGAAAGTCTCAAGCGATCGTCTTCTTTGGGTTGACATTGTCGCTTGAGTGCAGTGAGCAGAGAATCCCATCACTCCGGTGATGAACCCTTCTGCTTTCTCTAACGGTACTTCGGACTTGAAATCTTTAAACTTCACCGTGTATTTGTAAGCTGTGGTTCTAAATTTTCTAGAGGAGCGCTTTTCCGTCTCTCGAATGGAATAGTATTTTTCAGGGTTGACTAAGGGTGGTGAACTTGGTTTAGAGGTTTCAAATTCTGGTTCACTCATGTCCTCTTCAAAATCACTGGCATGAATTTGTGCCAAGATTTCAGCCCTGGTACGAGGCGATAGATCACGTTTCTGCCTCTTACTTCTTTCTTCTTCTTCTTCTTTCTTCTCGAACGAATTAGATCGTTTCATCTTGAAAGCAAAAAGTCAAATGACTCAAGTTCAAACACCATAAACTACTTTATAGTCATGGCAGACCAGCGTATATAAAAGGGTGTGTGTCTTATCCTTTCACTATTCATTTCACTCTCAAGCCGAGCACAACGATGGAAGAGACTAACCAGATGGAACGTTTCGTCAGAGCTTTGCGAGGGGTCATTAGAAAATTCTCTTCAGACCAGCCGACAGACTACTCTCCTTCCTTTCGAGATAAAAGTCAAGATACTTGCTATATCTGTCAGAAGAAAGGGCATTGGTCTTCAGAGTGTCCAGACCGTCAAAAAAGAACAAAAACAGGGACTAAAAAAGACAAAAGTCAAGATACCTGTTATTATTGTAAAGAAAAAGGACATTGGTCTCCAGATTGCCCAAAAAAGAAACAAGAGGAGTCAGAAGAAAAGAGGGATTCTTCAGAAGAAGAGAGGGATTCTTTAGAGGAAGAAGAGGAAGAAAAAAGACAATTCTATTTACAAGAGGCAAAGAAACAGGAGAAGAAGAAAAGAAGAAGGGAAGAAAATGAGGAAAAGACGGTGAAGAAATTCAAAAAACAGAGAGACTAAACAAGGAGAAAGAAGAAGTCAATGAACTTTTTATTAAAGTGATGTGTTGTGAATTGTGAATTGGATTGTAAAAAATGGATAAAAGAATAAATGAATGATATAAGGTAAGAGTCTTTTAGTTCTGATTTTAAAATAAGAACGTACACTCACGCACTCATACACAGACACGTAATATAAGGGTAAAATGGGTGGGGTTTATTTATTTTTTTTTTTTTTGAGTTATTGGCAAATTGAAATTGTATTTCTTTTCGAGAAATGTGGGTGGCCCTGAAAAGGGCCTTTTTTCTTCATGGTGAAAGGGTGAGTTTAAGCAATCAACTTTAACTGCCTTATGCCTTTGCCACGGCCAAGGCCTACTTCTGGACTGCGTAATGTTGATGATGATAATGATTGGGTTGAAATCACTAAGGGTGGTACGGTAGGCTTAGTCACAGGGTTGACGTGTTTAGCTCGGGAAGGTCGTATTCTCTTCGGTCGTGATAAAGAAGTCTGATACATTTGTTTCAGACTTCTTAACTCCGCTAAAATGTCCAACAGTACCGTGACCGTTTGATTTTCACCCTCTTGTTTCTTTGCTGATACTTCTTCTTGCTGTTGCTGCTGTTGTTTTTTTCTTACCTCTTCTTCTTGTTGCTGTTGCTGTAGGAGAAAAGCCTGTTCCGCTTCCTTTTGTCGTTGTATAAATTTCTCCAATTCTTCTTTCTGTCTCTGTCTAAAATTTTCCACTTGCGGTAATGAAGAAGGTAACGAAGGTTCCGGAACAAATTCTTGCGAGGAGAGAAAATCCACAAAATCCCAATTCACCTCTTCTGAAAGTAAGTCCGAGTTCCCTTGGGCAGTCTCCCCTGCTGGTGCACCCCAATGGATCGTTTTCTGAGTTTCCGTCATGTTGAATCACTGTCGCATAGATTGACTGCACACAAGCGCTAGCGAATCTATATAGACTACGTGACGTCACAGACTACTCTCTTCGGATTGGATGCGGGCTGACTGAATTCTGTAACGCGTGTTCGGATTGGTGAATGAACTCAATCCGTTTCAATCTTTCCTGTCCCTATAAATAAGCGCCGTTCACTGCATTGATTCACCTATTCTCGGAGCCTCAACATGTGGACAGACGTTGAATCTTCAACCCTTGTGTCAACAATGATGTTCAGGACGGACATGCTCATGTATGTCCGATCCAAGTGGACCGTTGTCCACAGGACCAACAGCAGCCTGTGGATAAGAAGAGTCTATATAGAGAGACAAGGTTGCCTCAAGAGGACTCTGATGTATGGCCCTGCTGTAAGACGAAGTTTGAGGAAAAGAAGATGTCGCAAATGCCCTTTATGTTAAGGGCATATTAACATAAACCAAAGGCCCTTTTCAGGGCCAGTCATATTTCTCGAAAAGAGATAGCCTTTCCATTGCCTACCGCTTTTTTTAAAAAATTTTTTATAAAAAAAAATTCCATGTTCCATTTCCCTTGACGCTATACAGTCCCACCCTGTTTAAATTCCCCTTGACGCTCAACAGTCCCACGATTTTTCTCCTTGTTAATTTCCCTTGACGCTATATGTTCCCACGATTTTTCTCCATGTTAAATTTCCCTTGACGCTATATGTTCCCAAGGGTATTTTTAATGCTAAGTCCCATTGACGCTATAGTATCCCACTTCACTACTAGTATGTGCTGTACACGCGTTGGGGAATGGGTGGAGGCGGCGGTCTGAGATTTAGAAGAGCCACTTTATCAGCTTGACGTAAATAAAAAGTAATAGCAACGAAACAGGGTTGGGATATAAGTAATAAATAAATAAATAAATAAATAAATAATAATAATAATCCCACTCGTGTAGTATCAAGAGAGGTAAAATTGATGATAGCAAGCCCTGAGACTGAGATAATTTTCTCTTTGCCAGTTTAATACGAATGTTATGCCAGTGCGTTATGTTAATTACACTTCACTGTATAGCCATGATTAATTGTGTTGTTAAACTCTGTACATACATATACACCACCACCACTCATAAAATAAAATAAATAAAATTAAGGAGTAAACCAATTTTCTGGGTAAGGATCCATGATACGCCCCTTCATGTACAATCCACGTTAAATAAATAGTAACATGAAAAAACATTTACATTCTTTCATCGAACTGGTTCTTTAACAAAATACCAGCATGTCTTCCAAGTCATCCAATCCCTCCTGTGCTACCGTCTTTAAGCCCAAAAACCAAATACATGATATCATGTAATCAGAAACACAATTTCATTTCACCTTTTAGCATAAGACTTCGTCCTCACCTAGAACAGTCCTTGTGTATTCAGAAACACAGTTTCATGTCACCTTTTAGCACAAGACATCGTCCTCATCTAGAAACGGATCTTGTGTATTCAGAAACAAATTCATTCCACGTATTAGCATTAGACTTGTCCTCACCTAGAACCAGACCTTGTGTATTCAGAAACACAATTTCATGTCACCTTTTAGCGTAAGACATCGTTCTCACCTAGAACCAGACCTTGTATATTCAGAAACACAACTTCATGTCACCTTTTAGCGTAAGACATCGTTCTCACATAGAAACAGACCTTGTATATTCAGAAACACAATTTCATGTCACCTTTTAGCGTAAGACATCGTTCTCACCTAGAACCAGACCTTGTATATTCAGAAACACAATTTCATGTCACCTTTTAGCGTAAGACATCGTTCTCACATAGAAACAGACTTTGTATATTCAGAAACACAATTTCATGTCACCTTTTAGCGTAAGACATCGTTCTCACCTAGAACCAGACCTTGTATATTCAGAAACACAATTTCATGTCACCTTTTAGCGTAAGACATCGTTCTCACATAGAAACAGACCTTGTATATTCAGAAACACAATTTCATGTCACCTTTTAGCGTAAGACATCGTTCTCACCTAGAACCAGACCTTGTATATTCAGAAACACAATTTCATGTCACCTTTTAGCGTAAGACATCGTTCTCACCTAGAAACAGACCTTGTATATTCTGAAACACAATTTCATGTCACCATTATAGCCTAAGACATCGTCCTCACCTAGAACCAGATCTTGTGTATTTTATGAAACAATTTCATTTCACATATTCGCATAGGACATCGTCCTCACCTAGAATCAGACCTAGGGTATTCAGAAACACAATTTCATTTCACCTTTTAGTATAAGACATCGTTTCACCTAGAACCAGATCTTGTGTTTTCATTCGACTTCGTCCTCATCAGGACTTAGTATAATTAGTGTTGCGAATATTGCAAAATTTTGTATTCCCATATCACCACCTTCATTATCAAAACCTCCCAATAATAAAAGACCTCTGAGAAGTCACAAAGTTCTTAGCAAATCATCTCAATTTTAAAAAAAAATACAAGTAAATTAAAAATAAATCAGAACATTCTTTAGTGGCTTTACTTCCCACACTATATCTATACAGACGGTTCGAAAGGTGGAAACTTGATTGAAACTGCCGTTGCAACATCCAGTTGCACCACCTCGAACCCGTATCCGGATATAACCTCCATTTTTGCTGCTAAATTACACAGCTGCTCACATCTCTGAACTACATTCTACATTCAACCCTCCCCCATGCCCCGGACAAACTTTGTCATTCCGTTTCCACTCCAAATTTTATCATTCCCTTTCCACACCAAAAAGTACAGCGCGGAAATTAATCACAACTAAGATCAGTTGTGCGTACTACCCTAAACATCATTACTTTAATTGTTTTGGTTTCCTTGTATAGTACAACACACGCAATTGTATTTAACCTTAGATGTCTGAATGAAAAATGTTAAACAGAAAGACTAAATTAAATGTTATCACCCCGATTTTGCAGCTTATATTAAGTTGTATCGTTAATCTATGGACTCAGTAGAGTCACATAGGAGTTAAAGAAGGTCACATTATAAATAGCAACATCAATAATAAATACATCATTCATATATATATATATATATATATATATATATATATATATATATATATATATATATATATATATATATATGTACGATTCAGGGGGCCCCGAGTGATCAAAGACTCTCACTGTTACAGATTATTGACACGTCTCACATTTATCTTCATGAGTCCGATGTGGGAATGCGAGGAAGCTTGCCAGTAGCTTCCAGATGTTGACTAGTGGCTCTTCCACGGGTCTTTTTCCACCTAATATACTGGCCGACTGGCCGCCATGTATCATGCTGACACTTTAGTGCTAAACCCTATAAACCCAAACTGATTCGATTCATTATCATATTCATTTCTTCACCATCTCAGGAAATTCGAGGCATGCGTCAGGTTGCCATAGAGACATTACGAAAATCAATAGTTTGCAATGAAGATCCGTGCTGTGTTGATTCGGGGCCAGATCTCGTTTCACGCAGATCTGCTCAAATTCGCATTCATAATTGATTTTGTTTTTAACTTCGGAAACTGATATTGTTTTCCGACAACTGTTCGTGCGTCGAAGTCGAATGGAATGTTGTGAAATTTGCGATTTTATAAGACATGACACACTGATAGCACACCCGAGACGCCGGTAAAAGCATTTGTTGATAAGACGTGTTAAATGAGGGCATACTTGATGCCACGTTGGTAGAACACTTAGGGCGCTGGTGACATCATTTTTCCGTAAAGCGTAGCATTACATTATTACCATACTTCAGGCAGTGGTAAAAGCATTTTTCCATAAAACTCCGAACAATCATAGCACACTTTAGGCGCTGGTAAAAGCATGACACACTGATAGCACACTTTAGGCGCTGGTAAAAGCATAACACACTGATAGCACACTTGAGGCGTTGGTAAAAAATACTTTTAAACAAATTTTTCCATAAGATGTGGCAGATTGATACCATACTTCAGGCGCTGGTAAAAGCAGTTGTTAAATAAGAAATGGCTCACTATTTGCACACTTGAAGCGCCGATAAACACAATTTCCGTAATATGTGGCACACTGAGAACAGAAGCACTGGTAACAGCATTTTTCTTCATAAGATGTGTCTCACTTCAGGCTGTGGTAAAATCATTTTTGCATAAGAGTCGGGACATTGATAGCACACTTTAGACGCTCGTAAAACCATTTTTCCATAACACATGGGACATTGATATGTTGTGTATATTTAATTTGTATTGTGTGTTGGCTTTTATAAGTGATGATATGTTATGCGTATTTAATTTGTATTGTGTGTTGGCTTTTATAAGTGATGATATGTTATGCGTATTTAATTTGTATTGTGTGTTGGCTTTTATACGTGATGATATATTATGCGTATTTAATTTGTATTGTGTGTTGGCTTTTATAAGTGATGATATGTTATGCGTATTTAATTTGTATTGTGTGTTGGCTTTTATAAGTGATGATATGTTATGCGTATTTAATTTGTATTGTGTGTTGGCTTTTATAAGTGATGATATGTTATGCGTATTTAATTTGTATTGTGTGTTGGCTTTTATAAGTGATGATATGTTATGCGTATTTAATTTGTATTGTGTGTTGGCTTTTATAAGTGATGATATGTTATGCGTATTTAATTTGTATTGTGTGTTGGCTTTTATAAGTGATGATATGTTATGCGTATTTAATTTGTATTGTGTGTTGGCTTTTATACGTGATGATATGTTTTGCATATTTAATTTGTTTTGTGTGGTTGACATTTTTCCATAATTGAGTAATTGAAGGTAGGAGTTTGGGCTCACCTGACTAATGTTTGTGTCTGTGTGGTGTGTGTGTGTGTGTGTGTGTGAGAGAGAGTTGGTTGGGTTGTAAACATAGCTAAGTTTTGTCTATGATGATAGATTGTATATTAAGATTATTATTTGTAGGTAAACATGTTACAAAGGATCTGAGTTCAGGACATTGGTAATCCCCTGCGTAAAACCTGGTCTAAATTATATTTTACGTGTTCTTTACGAAATTGGTAGTAAGAGACTTGACCTTATTTACAGCTTAGAATGTTCTGGAAATTAATTTGATGGGAAATTGACCTTCACCCTGGTTATGTTATTGTGTCTTAGTTTTTATACGAGGGTGAAGTAAACAGAAATTCTTTATTCCTATCTTCACATCAGTATTTAAAGCAATACATTTTAGTTGCTTTAAGTAATATTTGAGAAGGTTTATTTATTTAAATTATTCACTGTTATCACAAAGTGATCAATAATACTTTAGGGATAAATCACTATTTTGTGAATATTATGAATTCATTTAGAGACATTTTTGATTATATAATCGTTATATATCAAGACTGTTAGCAAATCAACATTTTTCCAAGCCTTTGGTACATCAGGACATTCAACTTTGCAGTTCATTTGGAACATGATAGGGATTCATTCGGAATACTCTATCTGTTTGGATTTGTGACAGAAATTTTAGGACTATTTGGGATTTAATTCACAATAATGTAAGCTGTTTTTAAATTTTCACTTTGTATTTTCTGAAATTAAATTATTTCTTGAAATTTACAAAACTTGTTCGTTTTTGCTTTTGTCTGTTACTTAGATTAAAACCACATAGTCCTAACAAAAAGCACACCTGAGGCTCCGATAAAAGCATTTTTCCAATTATTTGTCATTCGCTCTATCATTTTCTTCTTCACACTATTGAAAAAATTGTCTGTTAACACATCTGTTTCTTTTCAAGCAATATATTTTAAGACCTTAAAATACGATGTTTTAAAGGTTAATTTTGTTAAAACTCTTTTCAGGCTGAAGTTCTAACATGGATGGCAGAGGTAAGTTATAGTAATATTACGCCACAAACAATGTTGCAAAGTTTTCACAAATCTAAGGCAGGGGAATTTTTTTTTTTACTGCTGAGACAAGTGCGTGCACATGTGAAAACCGGTGAAAAGAGCTACATGTACCATGTTTACGACTCTACGGTGCAACCCTTCGTGAATCACATACCAGTAGTAGATGCAAAAGTAAGTTTTTACTTACCATTAACTTGATTCAACTTTAGGTATCCTGATCCATGAAGAATTTTACACTGTCTTCTTCACTGCACAGACATCGTATACATGCGACTCTATTTTCAAAATAAAATATGCGGCACACACGTCAACGCCGAAATATGACTGGCTCAAAAGGTTATACTTATTATCACATGAGCCCAGACTTTGTCTCGGAGTAAAACTTTGCGAAAATCGCACGCTTCGGAGCCCGTAACTTCAGTTTGGTACAACGCAGAAAGTCAATAATGGCTTGATGAATATAAAAATATATCAGGAGTAAAACAAGCCATATAGTTTGGCCGTGTGTCTTTAAAGACGGAAATAGTAGAAGGAAATCGAGGGTCATGGGTGGAACGAACTATTTAAAGTTCCGTACCTTCTCTCTTATATATTATGATAGAGAGGGTCCTATGTCAAAACGGGTCATGGGGGTAATCTACGGTATTTTTTGTCACTCTGCATGATTTTTCCTTTAGATGATTGTTTTTTTTTTCTTAACATCAAGCTCGCGAGCACCTGTGGGATTTATAAGTTAGATACTTTGAATCCTAATGGTCTTAATGCAAATACACCATATACAATTGTGAAATATTTTTAAAAAAATAAAAATTGATATATTGTTTATCATTATAACAATATAATTATATGTATGAATATTTGTCACTATTTTATTCTATTATTTTACCTTACTTAATAATATTCAACTCAAGGAGAGCTCATGTCCGTTACTGGCCTCATAACCATTACCAAAACTTTCTCCTGATTGGCCTCCCTTTATACGCTTGGGGAAAAAAAAAATGACGAAAAGTAACAGAGTTGGTGTTGCCGCGGATTTTCAGTTCGTTAATGGAAGTAGGTAAATGAAGATCGCTCTTAACACTTATGTAACAACAAATGATTAATCATCATAAGTGAGCGATAAAAGCAAGTTTCACGTTGTTCATTCAAACTTTTAATACTTGACCATGATCTCCGATTGCAATGACTTTGGGGGCGCTGTCTCATCCACTATCAGCGTGCCCTGTTGTTACGATATCGTACCTCCACTGAAGAAGGGCGTAACAATATTAGTGCCAGGCGTCCACAGGCACGTTTGTCCATCATTTCGTCCTTCTGTCGATCAATTTACAATGTTGTGAACAGTGCACATATGCTATTTTTACATTTGATTTAAACAAATTGTTGTAAGCTAAGCATTCAAACTATAAACCTAAATAAATTTACGAGGGAGACATTTTGCATGTATTTTGTAAGAATCTAAGCTTCCCCATAACGTGGGGATTTTAATTTGAAATTTTTGTTTCAACCAAACATACAATAAAGCATCTTAACATGCCCCCCCACCCCGTCGATTTGCTTGGATTAACACCACTCTGTATGTGTAATTAACAGCTGTATTACTACAGCGATAAAAAGAGAAGTCCAAAATTGTACAACAGTTTTGTTACAGTGACGTTTTAATGTTTCATATTGTCTGTTTTGTCCAAATAATTACCGTATTATGAAACTGAAGAGATTTTTTATTTTTGTTAACACATTTTGTATATAGATTGATAATGTTGGGTGTGGAAATATATATAAATATCATATTCTTATAACCATTATATCTGACACACTTAAGAGCATAGTATTGTTAAACAAAATATTGTAATTATTGTGTGTTTACTTGTAAGGATTTTCATTAATTATTTGTTTCTGTCTACATTTAAATGTGAATTTTGTGTGACCTTGGCAAGCTTGCATTTCATAAGCAAACAATGCATTCAATTTTCAGTTGTCACTTTTTTCAGTTTGCTGTCAATGCCAATGTATCCATTGTTTTCAAACATGGTTGTGATGCAAGTTATGGTTGCTACTTAAACATGTTATTACTATATTTAATCTTGAGACTTTTTCTCCTTGAAAATGTTGTAGAATATATTAAAGGTATTCTTGAGGATGCAGTTATGAGTAATATATTAGTGACACATAGCAGCAGGTTGTGTTGTTCAGTCATGGACAGTTTCCGAAATCATGTAGGAATTCAGTTATAAAAAGTAATACTTGAAATCAACCTTTTGCTGTTTGGAGTTTGTTTATAGGCATTTCTTGTGTTAGGGTTGTCCAGTTGTTAGGTGGAGCTTTGCTTTGCTAATCATTATCAAGGAATGATCAGTCACTGTGTTATAGCCCAGATAAAATAAATAATAACATGAAATACGAAATTAATGGATGGATTAACAGAAATCTTAGCAGAGATATAGAATAGAACACCACAAGCCCACGTATGTCAAATATAACAATTTAATTACATAAACAAAATGAAATTGAACATTTGAATGATACACTTTCTCATGGAAATAAAATTACCAAGTTGATAAGAAATGCAGTCAGTCATTCTTTTATATGCATAAAACACATTTCATCATAGAATCAAGTGATGACTGAATTAATTTTGCTGAGCATGCCTGCATAACCTAATTGCTTTTGGTCTGTCCAAAGTCAATGTTGTTGACAGGTCAGAGTCACCATATTACTTTTTCTATCTTCTCTATCTCTCCAGCCTCTTCAGAATCATCAACATTGACCTGGTTGTCTGTTTTATGCTTTGCCCTTTGAAATAAATACATATAAATGCAACTTAAATTTTGCCAGGCTATTTACTAATGGTATCAAACAATAATCCCCCGCTCTTGTTACATCAGATATCGTCTTATCATAATTCAACAGAACTAAGGCTTGTACAGGTCAATTTGCAACCTGATGCTGATACACAATTGTATTGCCACAAAATTAATGTCTTTCCCAGTGCTAGCTGCATTCCTAAATGGTCAGTGACATAACCTAGACAAAACAAACCACACTATACCCCTCTGGACTATAAATCACTTACTGGACTATGTGTTGGGCACATCACCTGATTTCTTGATTGGAAAGAATTCAAAGTCTAATTACATGAATGAATTAATGGACTTTATGCATTGTACTAACTGCATTACTTGCTAACCAACAATTCATTGGCATAAGATTTCCAGACATAGTAAAATCAATTCCTTGCTGACGATTCATATCATTTAACCCTTTACCTCATGTAAGCGCCTTTGGATGCTTCTACTCCATTCTCATGGAAGCGCTTTTGGATGCCTCTACCTGATTGCCAGGGAAGTGCATTTTGATGCCTCTATACCATTCTTATGGAAGTGCCTTTCAATGCCTGCTGTAAGCATCAGCCATATTGAGCGGGCTTTCGTAGTGCCACCTTTGGGGAAATCTCCATTAGATACTACATTCACTGATGTGAATGACCATTACATCAGATCACATTTTTTACTGTTTAAGATCTGGTCATAATCTGCTATTTAAAGTAACTGGGTTGTATTCACCTCTCTCCGAAATGGCGGCTGTGGATTTCATTCAGTACTTTCTTGAGTTTTCATGACTAGAATCACAACTATGATAGCTTCAATAACTTAATTAAAGGCTCTGATATTGATGTAGGCAGCAATTAAGTTTTATAGATTACCAACTTCAGATGATTTAGTGATGTAGACACAGACAGAGAACTTGTAAATTTCGAGTGTGAAAAATGGCAGCTATGGTTTGTCATGCGGCTTCACTGATTTGATGGTGGATGAGTTCTCTCAAGATTTTAAAGCACATAAAAAATTCTTCCATGAACAAAATTATACAGGTATAATGATCAGAATATACTCTTAAATTTTTCTATGTGCCAAAATTGTAAAATAATTTTTCAGTAATGTTATAATGATAAAAACTAAAAAAATTTTTTATTGATTTATAATTTTCCTTGGTAAAAAAGAAAATTTATTTATTTTGTTAAAATATATGCTCACTTGAATATTTGTTATGCTTCACATTTTTATGTATCTAAAAAACATTAACTTATGTAGCAGAGAATTAATAATACTTCTTAACTATAGTGTTTATGTTGTTGACTTTTGTTTAACAAAAGTGAAAACAAAAATATCTTTTGAATTATTTAAGCTACAATTTTAATATTTGCTCACATGAATATTTCGATTTGACTCATTTTTGCCATAGGTAAATCTTTTGATTTTGATACCATGTTGTAGTATGGGTGTGAGCAAGCTAAAATTTCATCCATCAGTCTATTGTGTATCTCTTTTTTAGATGCAAACTCACTGAACATACTTTTATGTATGTCTCCCCGATTGACACATTGTAATTTAAAAAAAAAGTGATTGTTATTTTAGATCTTGTATCATTTTCTTTATATTTGTGCTTTTTACATCTCATCCATCCATGATCTCTTTTCTCAGATCATTTGCTGGAGTTTGTTCATCACACTTTCTGCAGCAGTTTTTTTCCTTCACAAAATAGTTTATCAATGACATAAATATCTGATCTACCATTTATTTGGGTAGACTTTGTTCTGTATTCAACAGTCTCCTAACCTGACCTGCATATACCATTTATTTGGGTAGACTTTGTTCTGTATTCAACAGTCTCCTAACCTGACCTGCATATACCATTTATTTGGGTAGACTTTGTTCTGTATTCAACAGTCTCCTAACCTGACCTGCATATACCATTTATTTGGGTAGACTTTGTTCTGTATTCAACAGTCTCCTAACCTGACCTGCATATACCATTTATTTGGGTCGACTTTGTTCTGTATTCAACAGTCTCCTAACCTGACCTGCATATACCATTTATTTGGGTAGACTTTCTTCTGTATTCAACAGTCTCCTAACCTGACCTGCATATACCATTTATTTGGGTAGACTTTGTTCTGTATTCAGCAGTCTCCTAACTTAAAAGTGACTAACAATTGAATGCATTTTAGTAACTGTTAGTTGCGGCCATTAGTGCCTTTCAGTTAGGGCATTTTAATTATAGTCTATGAGTAATTTTCATTTAGTGCTTATTTGTGACTTTCATTCACTTTCAGTTACTTCCAAAAGGACATTTGTCCTACATTAATTAGTTGGTAATGTGTAGGCAGTGACTTTATTGCAATCAGTCTGCAAGGGTTATACAGAATTTAACATGTTATTTACTCAGATCTTTAAAATCTGGAATTAAACAAGCAGAGGTAAGAGTCCATGCCTAGCTGAAAAGCCAGTGTAATTTACACATGGAATGAGGTGGTCCTTGAAAGGAAGACAACAAACAGTGGATGATTATGTCACAAAACCTCCACCTTCATATCCCTTATTTATTATCCATCTTCAACAAAGTTATAAAGGAATATAGTGTTTTACCCATTCCTGCTTGCATTTTTGTGTACTTGTGCTTATGTGTACATGTGTTTATGTTTGCTTATGTTTATGTGTACATGTGTTTATGTTTACTTATGTTTATGTGTACTTGTGTTTATGTGTACATGTTTATGCATACATGTGTTTATGCATACTTGTGTTTATGCATAAAGCGATATGACTGCAAAATTGTTAAAGCTATGGTACAAATCCAAATCCTTTATGCATACATGTGTTTATGTGTACTTGTGCTTATGTGTACTTGTGTTTATGCATACTTGTGTTTATGCATACTTGTGTTTATATGTACTTTTGTTTATGTGTACTTGTGTTTATGCATACATGTGTTATGGGTACTTGTTTTTATGTGTACTTGCGTTAGCTCATTCATTTTGTTATGCCATTAATGTCTTATATTTTATTTCCTACTAACTCATGAAAATTGGTATGTAGATACATCAGACAAAGAGAAATTCAGCCATACCAAAAGTAGGTCACTGTATCCAGATTTTATAAGTTTGAGTGACTTCTGTATTTTTAGCTGTTTTTTTTTCTCTCACTACACCTTGAATTGCTTGCACCCTGTTTCATCTTGCAATATAAATGCAAATCAAGGTTAGTAATTGTACCATTTCAAATTTCAGTAAAAATGGCCTAATCTGATCTTGAGTGTCAGTATAAATGGTCTAATCTTAACTTGAGTGTCAGTACAAATAGCCTAATTTAAGCTTTAGTGTTGGTACAAACGACCTAATCTAAAACTGAGTGTTGGTACAAATGGCATAATCTAAGCTTGAGTGTTGGTACAAATGGCATATCTAAGCTTGAGTGTTGGTACAAATGGCATATCTAAGCTTGAGTGTTGGTACAAATGGCCTAATCTAAGCTTGTGTGTTGGTACAAATGGCATAATCTTTACCTGAGTGTTGGTACAAATGGCATATCTAAGCTTGAGTGTTGGTACAAATGGCATATCTAAGCTTGAGTGTTGGTACAAATGGCATATCTAAGCTTGAGTGTTGGTACAAATGGCATATCTAAGCTTGAGTGTTGGTACAAATGGCCTAATCTAAGATTGAGTGTTGATACAAATGGCCTAATCTAAGCTTGTGTGTTGGTACAAATGGCATAATCTTTACCTGAGTGTTGGTACAAATGGCATAATCTAAGCTTGAGTGTTGGTACAGATGGCATAAACTAAGCTTGAGTGTCAGTACAAATGGCATAAACTAAGATTGTCAGTACAAATGGCTTAATCTAAGCTTAAGTGTAGGTACAAATGGCATAATCTAAACCGGAATGTTGGTACAAATGGCATAATCTAAGCTTGGGTGTTGGTACAAATGGCATAATTGCCCAATAAGTCAATACTGAGTTAGCTAATTGTTATCCATGTTTCACCAGAACAATACGTTATTGCTGTTTGAGTTAAGTACACAAGTATTTTTGTCAACATGGACTTCAAAATTGACAGTGTGTATGTATTCCACCACTTCAAAATGGATAATGTATATGCATTCCACCACTTCAAAATGGATATGGTATATGCATTCCACCACTTCAAAATGGATATGGTATATGCATTCCACCTGGTTGAGACCTGTCGAATCAGTATGAATATGGTTTTGAAATTTACCCAATGCAGTTGAACCCGACATTTTTAATAACAAGCAAAATTTTGAACATTAAGAAGAGAGAGGTTATTTTGACCAAAGGTAACTTTTGCTATCTATAGTTTTTACATCAGTTTACAGGGCCACCAGCTATGTAATATCTGTAATATTTAATTACATTGCTTCACGTGTTTATGGTTTTCCCTTAGTATACTATATAGCTATTATTTATTGTAACAAACTCCCACATAATGGACCTACTGAAACAGTGCGCACGACATAACAAAACTTTTCAAAATGATCTTGGGTTTGCATACTATATTTTAATAAGGGTGTAATTCAGAGAAACAGAAAGAAATGGGTGCACAACTTTATGGCTGAAATAATTGTAAAAAATTGATATTGAGATCCTATTTGTATGAAGAACAGATTCGTATCTAATGGTGCCATATAATACCTAAGTTGGTGTCATATTATACCTAAGTTGGTGTCATATAATACCCAAGTTGATGTCATATAATACCTAACTTGGTGTCATATAATACCTAAGTTGGTGTCATATAATACCTAAGTTGGTGTCTTATAATCTCTAAGTTGGTGCAATATGGCTTAGGGATTTTCAAAGGCTTATTTTTCGGTGGCCAAATACAGGGTCCATTGCCAATTAAGTAGCTACATGTATTTTATAATATCACAAATAACCAAATCGGAAGAAAATACCTCTTACAGTATTTGAACTATTGGTGTTTAAAAAATTAAAACAATTTGAATAAATAAAGTGTCTTAAAAGTAACTATTGCTCAAATCTCTTTTTTAAGTTGTATTTTTTCTGTTGAGATTTAAATAAAGATATATACTTTTAGTTGTCTGTCTCTTACTGGCAAAGTGAAAATTGAAAATAAAGGTATATTACATTTGTACAACTGGCGAGAAAGAGGTTACTGTAATTCTTCATCCAAAAACTTTCACATTAATTCAGTGCTTTTTATTCATCCTAATCCCATGGGTCCCTTGCCATGATTTTAAATATGAGGAAAATACCTGTAGATAAATAGATTGATAGATTTATTGGATAAATATTCAATCCAACTTGTCCTAAGCTGTCACCTTCCAGAAGTGAGGAAAAGTGTCCTCTGATGTCAGTGTTTGTTTTATATGTGTTCATTAAAAAAAAAAATTGGTTCACATGAATTTATAAACTTGCTAGTTAAGACTGGTAATGGTTGAAAAAAAGATAATGCAGGTTGGACTATTGGTAATTCATATTCCCATGAAGGTAAGTTCAATACAGTTTCCCTCATATCTGATCCAATGCATGCTTTTCTTTTTCTCGGCAGGCAATACAGACAGGGCTCAGGCTGATGGAGACAATGGCTGCTGTGGTTACATCCTGATGTTTCTCTCCATCTGCATCCTTGTTCTCTTTTTCCCTTTCTCCCTCATTTGCTCATTCAAGGTAAGTCATTCTTTATTTTTATGACTGAATAACAGATTTTATAGGGGTTGCTGTTGTTATAGGGTTTAACGCCATTTTTCAGCACAAGATAGGCTATATATGGCAGCCGGTATATTTGGTGGAGGAAGAACCCCGGAAAACCTTTTAAAGAACCACTGATCCATGAGAAGCTACTGGCAAGCTTTCCCACATTGACAGAGCCTGAGACTTGAACCCACGCAGACAGAGGTGAGATGGCAGTGATCCGTAATGGTGAGCACTTTAGACCACTCTGCCACTTGGAGCTCCATTTTATAGGGGTTCTCAGAGGTCAAAAATTTACCTAGTTCTTTTATAAATGGGTCACAATTCCAAAATAAAATACATTATTTAAAATTCATGCAAATTTCCTAAATGCAATACACTACCTTCAAATGAATACATGTTACATATATTTAATTTGTATTGTGTGCTTAATTTTTGTCCAAAATTGAGGGTAATAGTTTGGGCCTACCTGACTAATGCCATATTTAAATAAATATTTTTAGTTCAGGACAGTGGTTTTTCCCATGAGGAAAACCATGGTCTACTTGATTTTTGGCAGATTGTTAAATTTATGTAAACAGACCTGACCTTGTTTATGAATTTGATGGAAAGTTCATTTTAAATTGTGGAATTTTAATAAACTTGTTGGATTTGCTTTTTCTGTTATTTTGTTTAAGGCCATGAAGTCATGACAATTCAAAATTGACATTTATTTTCCCAAAAAATGATTTGAACACATTTCATTTCCACTCACCCAAACAGTTCCCACAGAATGCATCCATTGTTGTTGTTCAGAATATACATATATATTTCAGCCAAGATGCACAGACATCAAGAATTGCTTCGTAAAATGTAATACTTTTACATGCTTCTCACTTAAGTGGTGATGTATTTTGGTCAGTCGTTGGTAAGAGATACAAATAAATAATTATTCTCTTCATTTTACTTTTGAAAGTACAAATGAATGACTACTGTTGAGCTTAGTGTGTTATGGCATTTTTGTTCATCCATTAATATATGCTTGTATGGCCCATAACTTTGTAATGGTTGGAAATCCCCATTAAACTTTCCACATGCATATATAATGATTAAACCATTTGTCATATACTACAACCATGCCCGGGGCCCTAAGTGGCCGAGTGGTCTAAAGCATTCTCTATTACGGATCACTGCCATCTCACCGTTATCTTCGTGTGTTTGAGTCTCGGATTCAGCCAACGTGGGTATGTGAGCTTGCCAGTAGCTTCTCGTGGGTTGGTGGTTCTTTCCGGGGGTTTTCCTGGGTTCTTCCTCCACCAATAATACTGGCCGCCATGTATAGCCTATCATGTGCTGAAAAATGGCGTTAAACCCTACAACAACAACAACAACAACCATGCCCCTGCCTCAAGGTCAAGATGATAGCATGGGAAATTAATTCCATCACTTGTATCTTTGTTAAGAGTATAATATTTTAACCACTGAAGATATTTTAATGAAACTTTGCTAATATACATATAATGACTTGACAGTGTATTGTATACCATTGCTACGCTCCATGCCTTAAGGTCAAGACGGGAAAACTAAACCTGTGCCTTATATCATTGTGCAGAGTTTAACTTAACTGATGTACATTGCCCAAGCATATATCATGATTTGATGATGTGTCACATACCAGTCACACCCTGTCCCAAGGACAAGGTCACAAGGAAACATTGCATATATCATGATTTGATGATGTGTCACATACCAGCCACACCCTGTCCCAAGGACAAGGTCACAAGGAAACATTGCATATATCATGATTTGATGATGTGTCACATACCAGCCACACCCTGTCCCAAGGACAAGGTCACAAGGAAACATTGCATATATCATGATTTGATGATGTGTCACATACCACAGTCACACCCTGTCCCAAGGACAAGTCACAACGAAACATTGCATATATCATGATTTGATGATGTGTCACATACCACAGTCACACCCTGTCCCAAGGACAAGGTCACAAGGAAACATTGCATATATCATGATTTGATGATGTGTCACATAGCACAGTCACACCCTGTCCCAAGGACAAGGTCCCAAGGAAAAACTTAATTCTGTGATGGGCGTCCTTGTCTGGTGTATAATTTTTGAATTGCTGTAGATATTTTTTTATGTAAACTTTAGTTATATATGATTAAACAGCTTACCACATAACTATGCTCCCTGCATGGAGGTGAATATAAATCAGTGACCTCTATCCGTGTGTGTGTGTGTGTGTATATATATATATATATATATATATATATATATATATATATATATATATATATTACCTTCATACCAGTTATACAGTTTAACTTGACAGTATCTCAGATATTCAGTCATACACAGTTCCTCAAGGTCAGTTTCACAACTTGGGATAATGCATGTCATTGTCTAGTTTCTTCATTCAGGTGGTCACTTTTGTTATTCCTATCAATATTTCAATGAAACTTTACCCTGTTCTACACCTTATTGTGCATTAGTCAAGTCGCTTGCTCAGAGGTAAAAGTCATAAGTAGGGAAAAGCTCATGAGATGGGCATTGCCATTTGAGACACTCTTGTTTGGCACATCTGATGTACTTGAACCAATGAAAAATATCTCAACCAAATTTGCTGTAATGTTACAGTATATATAGTAGTAATTCATGGTTTATAATTCTCAGTATAATTGATCAAATATTAAGTTAAACTACTTTTTTCCAGTAACTTAACAGTTTAGTTTTGGAAGGATTTTTTAAAGTTTAAACAGATTTAATTTTTCTGTTGTATTGTATTCCCTTCCCTTTTTCATGCAACAGGAATCACATTTTGATCAGTTACATTGCCCTCAGCAAAGAACATGAACTAAAATCAAAAATATTTTGAGTTCATTTTATTATAAAGCGGTGTGAAAAAGTAATGGTAAAAATTTGGGATATTTATGGATGACAACTGTCAGCTGTAAAGGATGTTGTAGAAAATTTTGAAGTTTTTTACACTTTTAAAATGTGGACGGAAACCACCGAGTTTGATTTTCATTATTAATGCAGTTTCCTGTTACTACACGTTTGTTTTCACTGTTTTCACCCTGCAAGTTTAATGTAGAATAAGTCTCAACATGCCATCCTGCATGTTGTATGAGGTAATTGATAAATTTAAGGAAACCTCTTTGACCTGGGATACATCCCATGATGATGCCTAGGTCTGTCTTGATTGTTTTAAGTGTCAATTAATAAAAGGAAACCTCTTTGACCTGGGATACATACCATTATGATTCCAAGGTCTATCCTGAATCTTTTAAGTGGCAATTAATAAAAGGAAACCTCTTTGACCGGGGATACGTCCCATGATGATGCCAAGGTCTGTCTTGATTGTTTTAAGAGGCAATTAATAAAAGAAAACCTCTTTGACCTCCCACACCAAAACTGCCTACCCTTCTGCACATGAGATTCTCACGTGAGATCTAACTCAGGTTAGTCTCATGTGCAATTTAACATGCAAATTAGGTAGAACTCATGTGAGCAAATAGATTCTAATAAGAAAATCACATGTGCAGGAATTGTCAACAAGAGCAATATCTTGCTCACGTGAGCCACACCTTGCTCACACGAGCCACACCTTGCTCACATGAGCCACACCTCACTCACGTGAGCAAGATCTGCTCACGTGAGCCACACATCGCTCATGTGAGCAAGATTTTGCTCACGTGAGCAGCATCTTGCTCACATGAGCAAAAACAACAAAAAACAACTATAGTATTTAGTTTTTATTGAAAACAAGAATTAAACAAAGATCAATATTCAAATCTAGTAATCATAAGCATCTAATTTGAGTTCGATTAGTGATCTTTAAATAAGGTAAGACAACTAGAGTATGTATGTATGTATGTATGTATGTATGTATGTATGTACCTGTTATATTAATACATCACATTTATTCTAAACACTTTAAGGTCATAATGAAAGATACTGCTGGAAATTTGCTTCACATGAAGACAATTCTTCACTGTTCCAGAAAATTTGAAGCAAACAAAACGTTTAATTGACATTCCTGCTTCTGAATTCATTATTTGCCACTCTGCAACAATATTTTCACTTGGAGATTGTTCTCTTTGAATCAATGCACTTCCTGTTGACCACTGAATTTAAGTTAGCAGGCTCAGTTTTGAACTGCTGAATAATGAAACCTGAAATGGAAATGAAAAAGTTGGTAGAAGTTTTTTTTCTTCTGATCACAGCATTTGAGACATTATGTAAGGTTGATTTTTAAAGATTCATTTTACAAGGTAAAGGCAAAATACATAATTGTAGTTTGGATTAGATGGCACTTTATCACACTGTGAAAATAGGAGCCAACTGTTTTCCCAAGGACACACTTATGCAGCCAACCCAGTCTGAAAATTCATCCATTGGACTATGAGTCAAATTGCTCTACCAATAGAATTACCATAGTTCAGTAGCAAATATATAAACTGCACTGTTGATGAGATACCTGCAAGTCATGTTGCACATTCCAGATTTGACTACTTCTGGATAAAGATGCCAATGTGTACCCGGGTATTCTCCCATAGATAATAACCTGGGTAATAAAACAAACAATTGGGTACCCGTTAAAAAAAGTGTTCACAGGGGCTCATATGGTTGCTTACAATTTACTTGTCATACGTGGTCTGTATAATAATACAATCCTTTCTCAAGTGACGTATTTAAGAATCACCACTGATATTTCAAGCCTGACCATCCTAACTTCATGCCTGTCCATGGTTCATGTGCCATTTTTCTCATGACTTAAAACACTCTTGTTTTCAGATCCTGGTGACATTATCTGGGTCAAATAAAATTAAGCACAATATGAATGTCTGGTTTAACATGGCTACTGTAACATGCACTTCTTATACCACCATGTTAGGACAAAAAATGAATGAAATGGACAACTATACAGACTGAAATATAAAGATAAAAAAAGGTTGCTACTTAATAACAGTTTTGAAAAAATCAAATAAAAATTAATGCATCTGTAACTTCTGCATGAATTTTACATCAAACAGTTCCAAGAAAACAGACAGGTTCTTGAATGTGAAACCATTTTCCCTAGATTCATTCTATTATGATACTACACACATAGCAGTCCAGCTTAAATAGAAAATAAATGGCACCAGATATCATTTTTAAAAAAAGAAGAAAAAACAACAACAAAAATAACCCGGGATGTATCAATGCAACTGATGGATGTTGTGTAACTGAAAAATGTTAGAGAAAAGAGATTTTGTTAAACTTAAAAACATGTTGCACTGGACCGTCGTTATGGGATGAACCATGGCAGGTTGAGGATAATACAACAATCAACATTTATGGACTTTATGACGATTTGTGAAAGTTACTGTAGACATGTACACTAGTCGAAATGACTGTTATGCACAAATAATTTATCAATTTCTTTTGTGTCTATTCTCATCCATACTACTAATCCACACGAGTTCAGCTGATTTGTGACAAAAATTATAACTGCATATACATTTTTCATACAGTTTTCTGTAATAATGGCATGTAATTTATACTCGTTGTGCTCAGATTATGATTTTTGCCACTTATATTAGTAATAATTATGCTTACAGCTCTTTTTGGGGTTGGAACATGTGAACCTACAACAAAGCAGTTCAGCTCCACATTTAATACAATTTCCTTTTGATTGTATACTCTGGTAACCAGTCATTAGGAATGATGGGTACACATTAGAAATTTCCAAAATACTGACATCTCTACTTCTGGAACAGTGCTCTGGAAGATTTCTCCAAAACTTTTAGGATACATTTTTCCAAAATATGTACATTTGCAATATATAAAGAAATTCAAAATCTGGTTTCCAATTTTTATATTTAAAAAAAAAATGTATTGGGGGTCAAATTTTAGAGCCTGAAATGCATATGTTATCATGTGTATTACATCAAAAGATTTGAAGCGTCTTATACATACCCTTTACTGGAGTTGAAATTTCCTCTAGCATGGCAATTCAGTTTTGTCTGACTTCTTCCTGTTGCTGCCAATGTTTTGCACTTCTTTCAAATGATTGCAAACTTTGTTGTGTTCATTAAATTTTATGACCTTCATGAAATTTAATCTGTAAAAAGATAAAAATTAGTATAATTGATTTTTTTTTTTAATCAATGCAGAACAGAAAGAATGCACTGAAATGAGAAAACGATTTGGTTGGCAACAGAGTCCTAGTCTATAAGTGTATATAAGCATTAAGAAAAGCTGTAATCCTTATCCAATTAAATCTATTTTAAATTTACCAATCAAAATATTTGACAGACAGGGCAAATGTCTTTTAGGAATAAAATCGTGAATTAAGCTACTGCATTTGGTTCTCAATCGTGTATGCTTATCTTGATCCACCCAATCAGCAATAAAATAATACGAAGAACATTTATGTTTGTACATATTGTTTCAATCGGTAACGCAAGTGCTCCTCACTGAGGCGCCCGCATTATTATTGGGGGTGGAGGTAAGATCCAGACATGGTTGCACAGTTGAATTGTGGAAGGCTTAAATATTCGATGATAGTGTGGTGTAGATATCATTTTTAGAAACAGGAGGTTGATCTTTAAGTAAAATCTGAAACAAACCTTTGGCTCAATTTTAAACGACCATGCGAATTTATGCTTATGCTTATAATGTCGATGATTCAGGTTATCCACTTTGATCGTTCTATATGCGAAAATTGTAAAAAGAAATGAGAAAAAGTAACTTACTTCTTTCTCGGCAAAGAACCGGTCTTTCATAATCCTTGAATCTTCCCTAACAGCACGTCGACGTCTTCTGTTTCGCACTGGACATTAACATCTTTAGATGTTGGTGTTGGTTTCTATATTTTAATTATGTCCACACTCTTGCTGTCAGAATATTGTTTTAAGAGCAAACATGTTGCAGGAGAATATTAAAACTTTCTTCATAAACAGCGTGGCCCTGTCTAAGAGAACATGGCCCGCGCGTAAATTTCTGTCTGTTCGGTTTAAAAGTGCTCTTCTACATGTACACTGTAGGTCAACATCCAGCATCTGTTGAGTTTATCTGAGGCGCCATAAAGGGTAAATTATTAGTAAACACGTTGTTGTACGCATATGGGCTTGTATCATTGATTACAATATAAAAGTCAGTCATACATTTAGTATAAAAATAATACTTTTATTATTTTATACTACTGTATGACTGACATTTAAATTGTAAGCAAGGATGCGAGCCCTTCTGGTTTTACACTCCTTTGTACACATGTACTCGGGTATTTCTTAATGTTATATTTTATGTATCAAATAAATGCTATTTTATTATCTGATGTTTCATAAAAACTGAGCTATACGTGAATTCATATCATTAATAAGTTATTTAATATAGACAAAGTTAATTTTGATGTTTTTACAATAGCTTGTGCCGAGCCATGCCCCATAGGACACTCTAATGGTTCTAACAAGCCGATTCTTCCACCGTGTACTCTGATAATCTGGGTCACAGAAAAGTTAACGGAAACGTCAGTGATTTGTTTTGTGATTATTTCAATAGGAAATTTCTTTTATAAACTTTGAAATGACACGATCAGAACATTTAAAAGGCTGCAAATAAGCAAAATTTTCCATTGCCAAGAATATACACGTGTAAAACAGTGCGAAACAGCTACACAACCAAACACGACTGGATTAGGCAGTTTCTTACGGATTTATTAAATTTTATGTACAGTACATGTTTTTTTTTTACTGATAATGTACATATGCATAGGAAACGGGGTTGGGGTGAAACCTCCATAATAATTTGACTAATACGTAACCTGTTCGACTGTTCAGTTGGCGTTTGAATTTTGGCGGACACTAGACAAATGTTTAATGTTACCCCGCGTATTTCTTTGATGCCAGACATTCAACGTCGGTGGACAATATTTTATTAAACACGTTAATATTATTAATCCTTTATGGTTTCTGCGTGGATTAAACATAGGCCGTTTTATAGAATATGGGGAGGGGTGCGTCAAGCGTACGTACGCGGGGGGGGGGGGGAGGGCGTAAAAAGTATGCATGTGTGGGGGGGGGGGTCAAGCTTTGCCAGATTTTTGCGTACGTACTAAATGGATGACCCCTAAGCCGAATTATACAATTCAGTAAGTATAAGATTGTATTAACTTTTTGTGCGAATGTTAGGCATGGAAGAAAACGATATAGTTTATGTAATTCTCCAATTTTTCTGGAAAATGACTTGAGAGTTTATTAGGCCAAAAGGACTGTGCATCAGTGTTTATTTTTTTCCCAGATATGTGGCTATGTATGTTTTACAATTTTATAGTGGGGTTTTAGAAGTTTGTGAATAAAGGAGTTGCATCATATGTTTATGGAACATAGGATTCATTTTAGGGCAGAAGTTTTATTTCCTTTTTATATTTGTAAACTGTGTATTTTGGGGAGAGAAACATTTCACCTTTTTACGGACTACTTTATTAAACATTAAGCACAATCAGTATGCAAGTTATTAACTCTATTCTTTGACAGCTGTTAAAGTTTAATGGGTAGTCTGGTTATATGAGACCTTAATTCTGAATTGTTTCGTTTTATGAACAGTGAAATGAACCTTAATATGTTCAAATACAAGGAGCCTGTTGGGTCAAAATAAGATTAAAACTCACTGTGAGAAAATAAGTTGAAGATGTTTTAAAATTTAAAAAATACAACAAAGCAACATGAACAAGTGCAAAATAGAAATGATGTCTATTTGACAATAATGGGGATGCTTGACATTCAACATTTACACAAAATATTTAAGTCCAAATTGCTCATGTGATAACTCACATGAGAAAATCCAACTTTGAATAAATTTGAAATAAGTGTTTAATCAGAATCAAAGTCCAAGTTTCTCACATGATAACTCACGTGAGAAATTAGAACTCTGCCTTATTTTCAAACATGGTTGTATGTAATGGAAAAGAATGTTTTCTAAGTTCTACTTTCTCATGTGAAAATTTAGATTCTCACGTGAGCAAAATCTGCTTACGTGAGAATCAGGTTAGTTTTTCCTTGGCTCACAAGATCTAACAAACTGCACACATGAGGCTGCAAAATCTACCCAATTTGCATACATTTCTAACAAGGTTCTCATGTGCAGCTTATGAGCAGCTCATGTGAACTGGTGAGATTTTTCTGTACGGGCTGGGATATGTCCCATGATGATGCCAAGGCCTGTCTTGATTGTTTTAAGAGGCAATTAATAAAAGGAAACCTCTTTGACCGGGGATACATCCCATGATGATGCCAAGGTCTGTCTTGATTGTTTTAAGTAGCAATTAATAAAAGGAAACCTCTTTGACCTGGGATACGTCCCATCATGATGCCAAGGTCTGTCATGATTGTTTTAAGTGGCAATTAATTAAAGGAAACCTCTTTGACTGGGGATACGTCCCATGATGATGCCTTGGTCTGTCTTGATTGTTTTAAGTGGCAATTAATAAAAGAAAACCTCTTTGACCTGGGATACATACCATTATGATGCCAGTGTCTATTCTAAATGTTGTAAGAGACAACTAATGAAGGAAACCTATTTGACCTGGTATACATCCCATTATGATTCCAAGGTCTATCCTGAATGTTTTAAGAGGCAATTAATAAAAGGAAACCTTTTTTGACCTGGTATACGTCCCATTGTGATTCCAAGGTCTATCCAGAATGTTTTAAGAGGCAATTAGTAAAAGGAAACCTCTTTGACTGGGGATACATCCCATTATGATTCCAAGGTCTATCCTGAATGTTTTAAGAGGCAAGTAATAAAATGAAACCTTTTTTGATCCGGGATACATCCCATTATGATGCTAGTGTCTATTCTGAATGTTGTAAGAGACAACTAATGAAGGAAACCTCTTTGACCCGGTATACATCCAGTGATGTTGTTGCTGCCAAGGTCGATCAGAAATTGTATTTTTTTACCTTTATCTTTGTATTCTATTATTTTTTGGGATGCCTAAACTTTACTTGGCACTGTATTTATAGGTTACTGCATTTGTATGGGAAAATATGAATGAGTTTTGGGATGGAAATACTGCACTACCTTGGGAGTAGTATATCCTTCCGACAAAACGAGTACATATTTTCCCATTCAAATTCAGTAACCTTTTTATTACATGCACATTTTTAAAACTTCTACCTAAGGTGTAATTATATAACAAAATACACTACAAGAAACAACATAAATGAATGTATGCCGCATTCCAAACTAAATACACAAATGCATATTCATCATTACACAAATCAACATTATTACTGCGCACATAACTCCGCCCAGATAAATTTGAACTTAGTTGCGCGCTCGACATAGCGTTCGAAAGAAAATGGCGTGTCTAGTTAAAATTGAAATTTGGAGTCATATTGTGAATGAATGTGCATTGCAACAACTTTTCCATTTGATCTGGAATGAATAGATTTTGGTATTTTTCTCAATTCTAGGAAATTTTGTGATTATGGACTGGTCTTGTATGTGACGATTCCACATGAAATACATGAGATTTAATAAGCTGGGAAGAAGCGTGTTGACATCTGCAAATGTGTTTCTGTTTCTGTCATTGAATGTTTGAAATCATAATGTGGGGTAAATATGAAGTCTTTCAATTGCAATTATCAAAAAGACGCTATGGAATTTAATGCTTATTTCATTTTGAGTGCAGTAAGGAGGAAGCAATTGCACTTATCATCGAAATTACAGCACAATTTCAAAATGTGTAATCCAGATTAAAACCTATGACATGGCTCATGTAATTGGAATTTGCAGATATAAGAAAATACATTTTGAGGAAATTCAGGATGTAAAACTCAGTATATTTTATTTTGTCATTCTTATCACCAGCTAAAGAAGAGAGTAAATGACTTGTCACTTATATGTTATTTGTAAGGACATTATCTTGCTTCTGTTATATAATTTAGCTAGCCTAAATCTATCACATTGTATCAACGTGGAATGTGCCAAAGCAGCTGGTATGTGGCAGTCCACGAAACATCTGTTTTAGTTCATTCAGAAACAAATTTAAACAACCACAACGTCAAGAGCCTCTTAGGCGAGTGTACATGATTTGTGTACAAATCAAAAGTGCTGGCGTCTGCGTCCATTATTTGTTTACAGTAGAAAGTAATTCCTTTATACACATGAATGCTATATGTGTATTGTCGCGCGAGTTCATTATCGGGTTATACTGAACGATTCTGACAATGTAAAGTTAACAGGGAAAAAAATGAGCATGTAATAAAGTCATACAAATATATTTCTCTCCTTTATACTGGAATATGTTTTTGCTTCTACCAAGTCTCCATGAATTCACATTTAGAATTAACTGTAACATCTGTAATTGTTGTACACCTTTTTCAAGTTCTTATACATCTGCACAGGGCAGAGAACATAATGTTATAAATTGTTCCTTCTGTCTGAATCCAGATACCTTTCTACACTGAAAGCCTCCTTAGACATTAGTCTAACAATCTTTTACCATCCCAAATTTCAAAGAAACATTATTTTCTCATAAATCAGGAAAAACTCTTCTGTACTGTTGGCTGCCTAGCATCTTTGGTATTAAATGACAGGTAAAGCAGCCACAGCTACCTGGCAGTACCTATTCCAGAATGAAAGCTCTAATATTGTGACTCGGATATTATACATGTTTTATGATCTGGCAAAATATGTGGAATGAATATCAAACCCATCATTGCAGAGTGGCATCCCTCATTTTAGACTAATCACAGATCTGACGTATTGTGCTATTCATATAAAAGACAAACATAACCTGGTTCATTCATATCTATTGAAGGATGAACAAGATGATTTGTTTACCCTGCCATTATCCAATATTCATGGAACCCATTTTTGTTAAATGTTGACTTCCACCTTTGAGACAAAAGTTCTTTTTCAACATTTTTTACATTTTTTTAATGTCAGCTCTATTAGGAAGGATTTAATGGATGGATGGATGGATGGATGGGTGGGTGGGTGGATGGATGGATGGATTTAGTTTCTACCTTTACCAGACATTTTGGATGTCTTACACATGGGGAAGGATTAAGGTCATGATGTCTATATTTAGTACATCAGAATCAATTGTCAACACATTGTGTATATCAAACATAGAGAACTTGCAAATATTGGTATAGGGAAAAAGCCAAAGACTGTGCCACGACATGGATTATGTACAATAAGGAAACACAATTTGATTCCATAAGCAACTGTTCACAGTGTTAAGGCTATGATATTATGATGTGTTTGTGTGTGTGTATATATATATATATGCCATCGTGGCATGCAGTTCATACATAGTGCATGTAATTCCATTGAAAAATTGCACACAGATTTACAATATTCAAAGGTGGCCTAGTGGTTACAGCGTCTGCCTCGGATGCGGGAGGTTGTGGGTTCAATCCCCGGCCGAGTCATACCAAAGACGTACAAAAATGGTACTAACAGCTGCCTCGCGTGGCACTCAGCATTAAGAGTTAGTGTTATGACTGGTCAGCCTGGTGTCAGGATAATGTGACTGGGTGGGACAGCATGCAACATGTCTGCGGCATGATGCTCCATTGCTAGACATCACTATAAAACTGTCACACTGCAGACATCATAGCGATATGACTGAAAAATTGTTGAAGCTAAAAATCCAAATCACACAGACACAAACACAATATTCAATAATTTTGTCCCAGATCATTGTGTCTGAATTCAAAGTATAATATATAGCATGAACAGAATATTAACACTGTTTACTTGCTGTCTGATATTGTACCGTCAGGGCTTGCAATTAATCCATAATACATATAATTCCATTGCAAAAATTGCATGCATATTTAAACTATTCAATACTTTTGTCACAGATCATTATGTGTCTGAATTCAATGGGAAAAATTAACAGCAAAATTAGGTTAAGAAAGACAAAGCATGTGTACGGTTCATTATGTTCCAGGGTCTATGAACAGTGTCTGTACAATTTTCATGCTGCTAAAATTTTCTCATGCATTTCCATGTACATTTATCCATTGTAAATTTCCAATAATTATTGTTTTACACCTATTCGTTTGAACAACTACAGCAAGAATAATTAACACCCAACACATGCTTTCAGCGTGCATATAACTTTTACCTCAGATTTTGTGAATATTGAAAGAAATGTGTGAAAACAACTATACTAATCATTGCACAAAGTATAGAGAACAACTTGTGTTTGTAAACTTGCTTTTCCCTAATAATAAATTATTTTTAGAAAAAATAGGAAATAAATAACGAGTTCATAAGTAAACACAATACACATGTAAAACTCGAGAACTAAAGTGCAGGAGGCCTGCAATGGTCAAGAGTCACTTTTATAAAAATTTTTTTTTAGCTGAACACATGTACAATTTCATACCCTTACAACTTCCAGCTAATAAAGTGGACATTATTTACTGATCAACTGATTGCATCTAATAAGACTGCCAAGCCCCCAAACATGTTGCCGACTTTCGTTTTTTGATGTTATTAAATTGTGAAAATCTTTTATCAACCACCGCATTGTCTGCTGCTTGTTTGTGTATGCAGTTAAAGAAGAAACACATATTGGCTATTGTCTGAGCAATGATTGTATACAGAATTAATTGAAGACAATCACAAAGATGACTTCCTGGCTTTACTCATGGATCAGTAATTTGTTGTTGTTGTTGTAGTGTTTAACACCATTTTTCAGCACAGGATAGGCTATACATGGTGGCCAGTATAACTGGTGGAGGAAGAACCTTGGAAAACCCTGGGAAGAACCACCGACCCAAGAGAAGCTACTGGCAGGCTTTCTCACATACCCACGTTAGCCAGGCCTGAGACTCGAATGCACGAAGACAGGTGAGATGGCAGTGATCAGGAACGGTGAGCGCTTTAGACCACTCGGCCACTCGTGGTCCCTATAATAAGTAACATTTCCAATAATGTTTATTTTGGCATAACACTTCAAGAACCTGGTGAAATTGTTACATTTCAGAAGCTACACCACAATCATATTATATAAAAATTCATACACGATCTCTTCCCCAAAATGATAATAAACATTTTACACACTATATTTTTCCCAGTACAAGAAGAATACACATAAATGTACATGTATTTCAAATTTTAGGAACCACGCTGCCACGATCGTATTATATTGGAATTCATATGCGATCTCTTCCCCAAAATGATAATAAATTTTTTATACACTATTTCATCTACTTTGAACAAAAATATTTTTTCATGTGCGAATGAATATATGAACCATGCCACAACCGTCTTATATCCGAATTCATACGTGGCCTCTTCCCCAAAATGATAATACATTTTTTATACACTATTTCATCTACTTTGAACAAAAAAAAAATTTGTGTGCGAATGAATATAAAAAATTTCAGGAACCACATCACAATCGTCTTATATCCGAATTTGCTTTATCGCGGTGCGCACTATGGCGGGGTCCCACTGTGTATATATATATATATATATATATATATATATATATATATATATAAAATACTCAAAAGAAATATAGGCTTCCAGTCTATTTTTGCCTGGTGATAACACTTTCATTTTAGCATTGCAGAGAATGAAGAATGAACCCATTCTGTATCAATTATTTATTTAAAAATAAAATGTCCTTAATAAAAATATTTCAGTGGTAAGGCCATCCAGTTAAGGTGCCAAGGAATTTTTAAAAATCTTTTTCACTGTTGCTTTAGAGAGTTCTATGTTAGATATCTTACTACTTATAATATGTTTTCAGTTAATGTGACTCGATTGTTTTCTATATATTTTCAATTGGAATATCATCTAATTATTTTCACTAGAAAGCTTCACACAACAATTTTTTTTTTCTTTAAGAATATAGTTATTATTATTATTATTATTATTATTATTATTATTTCAGATTGTGCAAGAATATGAAAGAGCTGTTATCTTTAGACTGGGGCGTGTTGTCTCAGGTGGAGCAAAGGGGCCAGGTACGACAGGAATTTCTGCGTTCTTTAGGGGTCAAAAATATGTTCAAGCCCTAAAATAAAATGCTGCAGGGGTCAGGCTAGACTTGAATTTATGGGAGAAGTGACTTCTCCTTTTGGACAGAACAAGGAGAAGTGAGAGCTCAACATGGAGAAGCAAGAAACGCAGTATATATATATATATATATATATATATATATATATATATATATATATATAATATGTGTTCTCTTATTTGAATTATGCTCTCTAATTTTCTTTAATTATTTCATATTTTCTTAATAATGGTACTTTCAAAGATTTCTAAATGCGTTTGAAACAACCCCTGTACCATGTACATGAGGGCTAATGCAACTGTGTCTTCAAGGAGGGGTTTTCATAATGTGTAATCACTCACTTTGCTTCATTGCAACGGTCCATTGATAGGATTGCAAATTTATGGTTTATTTATTTGTCTACGTACTCATAGTAATTTTAGGCGTTGGTTGAATAGTATCTGCTTTGCTGCTGTTTTCCATATTTTCACAAATATGAGCCAAGTCAGAAAACAACTTTTACCTTACAACGCTTCTTGCGAATTCCACAACATAGCACTGTCCCATACATTTCTGACCTAAATAATGGGATTTTAAAGTTAAATCTTAAATAACATACTCCCTAGGCTTTGCTGTCTATGAATAGTATATTTTTCTGAATATATTTGCCTGATGGTTTATGAAAACAGACAATCTAATAAGTGATATCCGTCATTGTTTCCTGGTTAGGCCTAGTTCATTTACAGTTTCAAAGTTAGTTTATGACAAAGTAGTTTACAAGAGGTAGTTAAAATATCCAGATCACCGATTCTGATCTTAAAACACAAACTGTTATTGACATGCTATTGTTAAAGCTTTGAAAATGAGTTTGTATGTTTCGTCATCGAGGGATAACATGTGGAAATTGGGCTGTGATACTGCTGCTACCTTACTTGGGAAAGGATAAATGGTCAAGCAGTTATTAAAAAACACATGCCTGTAAATGTGCATATGTTTGTCAGCTTATTTTTTATAAAAGCAAAGGCCTTGCTACTGATGGCTTGATGAATACATTTTGCTACAATACAACACTAGAACCAACCTGGCTAAGGCGAGAGGGGCAACTCAAAATATATGGTCAATGTACCTCTTAAAAAAAGATAACGGGGCGAAGTCGTTTTCTCTTTCGTAACAGAAGAAGGCAAAGTGTAAAGTTTTTAGGCGACTTATTTGCCAATTTCGCCTGGTAGTGTGACCCCTGAATACTGTATATTTAATTTAATCTGAAACTTTTTGTTCCCTGCATGCACTATCTTAAGCAGTTTCCCCCAAATTAATCCCCAATCCCTATCATTAGTCACCCAGGGTAAATCACCCTGCATAATTACCAAATTTTAGTCATGTTTACTTGCAATCTGCATCAAGCTAAAGAGGATATCTTGCAACCAACGATTGGCCTTTATTCATTTTTTGTAATGTACTTAATATTATTAGTACAAGCTATGAGAATATTTATGTACCTGGTTTTAGTACAGTAAATACAGACCTGAAACCTATTTTATAATATTTATTTTTACTACTGTATTTTTCAGAATAAAATGCAGTGAAAAAGAATGATTTAATATTTTACATGTTTACATTTGATGGATTAAGGACTAAATTGTTTGCATTTGATTTTTTATGTTAAAGTAAGAATGGGCAGTGTGTAAAAGAATGTACTTGATATATTGTATTACAGGACAAGATCCAAGCTGAACTGATTGTTTCCCTCGGGTATGTTTTATTGGCATGTAAAGTCAGGGGCATTGCAGATTTGCACTGGATGAAACGGCACCTCAAGCAAGCATAACACCTTACACGCCTCCATTCAAAACAAACTACTGGTACAACAAATTTGGTGAAGTTGCCACATCACCCGCCCCTTATGATGGTCCAGTATATAGTTATTGCTATATCCATATACTTGTCCATACATGCCTTACATGAGTGGGAGATCAGGGTATATGTCATCGCTTGTTGAATCCTGTTTCGTCTTGGAATGGGATTGAAAATTACCCTTTATTATTTAATAATTTACATTTCCTCAACTCCTACTTTCTCTCACTGAGTCTGCCCATCTGCCAATCAGTGTACTGGGTATTTGGTTTCCCTATCACCTAGTGCATTTAATCACCTTCCACATTCAGAGGGTCAGCCGGCATCAAGATGTGGGAACCATGTTGTAATCACCATTCCTTATGTCAGGCTGTCTTCCTGTTCACACTTCCTGTAACTACCCAGCAACCCTTACACATAATTGGATGCCATTAAGCATATTATGATGTAATTTAATGTGAAAATTTTTGAATAAACCTAGATGTGTCATTTATTTGTTTTGTCTTCAACAATAATTTTGGACAGAGTTATGGCACATGATGATGAACTTTATATTTTCACAGGGGTTGTTGCTGATAACCAGCAAACTATTCATCAATTCAGATGCAGTTTGTTCATGAACAATTGACTGATATGTGCTTTTTATAATGTTGACTGATATGTGCTTTTTATAATGTGAGTCTTATGTACTTTGGAAACTTGTAATTTTTCTTATCATGAACATAGCTCAAGAACCATTGATTGTATTATGATGGAGTCTAGTAAATACACTCTTAGATCTAGTTATGCATTTTATGGAATTTATCTCATTGGCATCTTTTTCGACAGAGTTGCAGTCCTTGTAAGTCAACTTTCATTTCTTTATGTAGGATGTTGCTTGTAATCAGCATAGCTTAATGTGTCTTATCATCTCCAAGGTTATGGCCTTTGTTTAGTAGCTTTATATCTTTATCTTGAAATGGTTGTTGTTGTTGTTGGGTTTAACACCATCTTTCAGCACAAGACAGGCTAGACATGGTACCCAGTATAACTGGTGGAGGAAGAACCCTGGAAAACCCGGGGAAGAACCACTGATCCATGAGAAGCTACTGGCAAGCTTTCTCACATACCCATGTTAGCCGAGCCTGACTCGAACCCACGCAGACAGGTGAGATGGCAATGATCCGGAATGGTGAGTGCTTTAGACACTCACCCACTTGTGGCCCGATCTTGAAATAGAATGTTGCATATATTAACGAGACCTTAAAGGAGTTGGATTTCAAGCATTAAGGTGGTGCTGTACAATGTCATATCTTGCATAGGGTCCATTTTTAATGAAAGGAATTTCCCTGGTTTTCCTCACTGGTTATGCTGGCTATTTAAAAAAGACCTCGTATGTCTCAGGTATTGTTAAAAGAACTTTTAATTCCATTTAATTTGGTGTATGATTGAATGGTGTAATATGAGTTATAGAGTATACAGCTTGGCCTTACTTTACATGTGCCAATAGCTTTTTTACATTTGATATATTTGGTAATTCATGCATTGCACATTCAGAAGCTGATATTGTTTTGTCTGGAAAAATTTGTTTTCCCTATTTTAGCAACTGCTAAAGACAGCTTACTTTATATTAATTCAAGCTGATGTTTTCGAGTGCATGGGGGTAGTCATGTTGGTTAGCTGTGTGCTTAGAGCATGTAAACTTTTCACGAGAGCAATACAGAAAGAAGTTTTAGCCACAGTACATGAAAGTAACATAGAGGTATGCCAGTATTCTCTCCATTGTGCATGTTGCAAATGCAAATAACTTCACCCTACACCTGTTACTGTCTCAGAAGTTCATAATATCTGTAGTTATGATCCCAGAATGCCTGTCTTCTTATTTTGGTTTCCCAAAATATGTACTTCTATTTTTAAGGCATTAGGAGCAAACTGTAATTAAAATGGCTCCTTGCAATGGACTCATTGCTAATAGCTGTAGTTTTTATGTGGAAAGAGTTTCAAGAGTTTTGTGCAACAAGCTACTATAAATCTGCTGATAGTAGTACACATGTCTGTGCTCTTTGTTATTGATTACAAGTTTTGAATAGAAGTACTTGTTACTGCCTATCAATGTATTATATTTTTATTGCAGGATTATTCTTTCTTTTTCCTTGTGTTGATACCTTCAAAAGTGTTGATCTGAGGACTTTCTCTTATGATATTCCTCCACAGGAAGTAAGTAATATTGTGACAGTTGATTTAAAAGATTTTGTTTTGATTGATATTATAAATTGCATACTAAAATAAACACACAAATTTATGTTCATTCTTACCCCCAGTAGTAATCCTTACTGCATTTTATATTTGTTTCTGATAATTAACTAACAAAAATATCAAGTGATGATGACACAAAATATAGAGTTGTGACAATTAATAAAAATAATTGATGAATGGATTTTCAGTAATCAATTGTAAACAATGGGATTTAACTAATGCTGCTGGTGTGGTGGCCTTTCATATGTGATAGATAGGCATTAGACTTGAAACCAGATTCACCCATGTACATTGTGCATTTTTGGAGTAGTTGGATCCTGGTCTTTGAATGTTAAAGTCTAGGAATAATTGCTGTCTAGCTTTAATCATCTAAATTGTTAAATGGTGTATGAAACTGCAATATCTTCTATGTCCATATATGTATTGTTGTCACATTTGTCAGATATCAGAGGAATGGTGTGGTTCAAATGGTCAAAAGTTGAGGTCACAGTTTCATTTGTTCTTTTTGCTCTACTGGTCGTAGACCAGAAGAACTTCTGGGATGATCTGTTGTCTATCATCTATCATCTGCCTGTCCAGTATTATGTTATCACTACTTCTCATAAACTGCTTGGAAGATTTCCATGACATTTTTTACACACCTTCATCCTATGGTCAAGGTGGTCCTAAATGAATATGATGCTTCTCAGACATGCAGTATGGCTACCACAGTGACCATCTTGAAAATCTTGTTGCTACTCATCCTGAATGGATGGTCTTATCATAACAGTTTTCACTTCTTATGATCTCAAGTTAACCCTAACTTAAAATGGGGATGATGTGATGTCCAGTTTGAAAGTCTTGTTATCACTACTCCTTCTAAATGTAAAGTATGTCCAGTTTGAAAGTCTTGTTATCACTACTCCTTCTAAATGTAAAGTATGTCCAGTTTGAAAATCTTGTTATCACTACTCCTTCTAAATGTAAAGTATGTCCAGTTTAAAATTCTTGTTATCACTACTCCTTCTAAATGTAAAGTATGTCCAGTTTGAAAGTCTTGTTATCACTACTCCTTCTAAATGTAAAGTATGTCCAGTTTGAAAATCTTGTTATCGCTACTCCTTCTAAATGTAAAGTATGTCCAGTTTGAAAGTCTTGTTATCACTACTCCTTCTAAATGTAAAGTATGTCCAGTTTGAAAGTCTTGTTATCACTACTCCTTCTAAATGTAAAGTATGTCCAGTTTGAAAATCTTGTTATCACTACTCCTTCTAAATGTAAAGTATGTCCAGTTTGAAAGTCTTGTTATCACTACTCCTTCTAAATGTAAAGTATGTCCAGTTTGAAAATCTTGTTATCACTACTCCTTCTAAATGTAAAGTATGTCCAGTATTGAAAGTCTTGTTATCACTACTCCTTCTAAATGTAAAGTATGTCCAGTTTGAAAGTCTTGTTATCACTACTCCTTCTAAATGTAAAGTATGTCCAGTTTGAAAATCTTGTTATCACCACTCCTTCTAAATGTAAAGTATGTCCAGTTTGAAAACTTGTTATCGCTACTCCTTCTAAATGTAAAGTATGTCCAGTTTGAAAACTTGTTATCACTACTCCTTCTAAATGTAAAGTATGTCCAGTTTGAAAATCTTGTTATCACTACTCCTTCTAACTGTAAAGTATGTCCAGTATTGAAAGTCTTGTTATCACTACTCCTTCTAAATGTAAAGTATGTCCAGTTTGAAAACTTGTTATCACTACTCCTTCTAAATGTAAAGTATGTCCAGTTTGAAAGTCTTGTTATCACTACTCCTTCTAAATGTAAAGTATGTCCAGTTTGAAAATCTTGTTATCACTACTCCTTCTAAATGTAAAGTATGTCCAGTTTGAAAATTATGTTATCACTACTCCTTCTAAATGTAAAGTATGTCCAGTATTGAAAGTCTTGTTATCACTACTCCTTCTAAATGTAAAGTATGTCCAGTTTGAAAACTTGTTATCACTACTCCTTCTAAATGTAAAGTATGTCCAGTTTGAAAGTCTTGTTATCACTACTCCTTCTAAATGTAAAGTATGTCCAGTTTGAAAATCTTGTTATCACTACTCCTTCTAAATGTAAAGTATGTCCAGTATTGAAAACTTGTTATCGCTACTCCTTCTAAATGTAAAGTATGTCCAGTTTGAAAACTTGTTATCACTACTCCTTCTAAATGTAAAGTATGTCCAGTTTGAAAGTCTTGTTATCACTACTCCTTCTAAATGTAAAGTATGTCCAGTTTGAAAATCTTGTTATCACTACTCCTTCTAAATGTAAAGTATGTCCAGTTTGAAAACTTGTTATCACTACTCCTTCTAAATGTAAAGCATGTCCAGTTTGAAAATCTTGTTATCACTACTCCTTCTAAATGTAAAGTATGTCCAGTTTGAAAACTTGTTATCACTACTCCTTCTAAATGTAAAGTATGTCCAGTATTGAAAACTTGTTATCACTACTCCTTCTAAATGTAAAGCATGTCCAGTTTGAAAATCTTGTTATCACTACTCCTTCTAAATGTAAAGCATGTCCAGTTTGAAAATCTTGTTATCACTACTCCTTCTAAATGTAAAGTATGTCCAGTTTGAAAACTTGTTATCACTACTCCTTCTAAATGTAAAGTATGTCCAGTATTGAAAGTCTTGTTATCACTACTCCTTCTAAATGTAAAGTATGTCCAGTTTGAAAGTCTTGTTATCACTACTCCTTCTAAATGTAAAGTATGTCCAGTTTGAAAATCTTGTTATCACCACTCCTTCTAAATGTAAAGTATGTCCAGTTTGAAAACTTGTTATCGCTACTCCTTCTAAATGTAAAGTATGTCCAGTTTGAAAACTTGTTATCACTACTCCTTCTAAATGTAAAGTATGTCCAGTTTGAAAATCTTGTTATCACTACTCCTTCTAACTGTAAAGTATGTCCAGTATTGAAAGTCTTGTTATCACTACTCCTTCTAAATGTAAAGTATGTCCAGTTTGAAAACTTGTTATCACTACTCCTTCTAAATGTAAAGTATGTCCAGTTTGAAAGTCTTGTTATCACTACTCCTTCTAAATGTAAAGTATGTCCAGTTTGAAAATCTTGTTATCACTACTCCTTCTAAATGTAAAGTATGTCCAGTTTGAAAATTATGTTATCACTACTCCTTCTAAATGTAAAGTTTGTCCAGTATTGAAAGTCTTGTTATCACTACTCCTTCTAAATGTAAAGTATGTCCAGTTTGAAAACTTGTTATCACTACTCCTTCTAAATGTAAAGTATGTCCAGTTTGAAAGTCTTGTTATCACTACTCCTTCTAAATGTAAAGTATGTCCAGTTTGAAAATCTTGTTATCACTACTCCTTCTAAATGTAAAGTATGTCCAGTTTGAAAACTTGTTATCGCTACTCCTTCTAAATGTAAAGTATGTCCAGTTTGAAAATCTTGTTATCACTACTCCTTCTAAATGTAAAGTATGTCCAGTATTGAAAACTTGTTATCACTACTCCTTCTAAATGTAAAGTATGTCCAGTTTGAAAACTTGTTATCACTACTCCTTCTAAATGTAAAGCATGTCCAGTTTGAAAATCTTGTTATCACTACTCCTTCTAAATGTAAAGTATGTCCAGTTTGAAAACTTGTTATCACTACTCCTTCTAAATGTAAAGTATGTCCAGTATTGAAAACTTGTTATCACTACTCCTTCTAAATGTAAAGCATGTCCAGTTTGAAAATCTTGTTATCACTACTCCTTCTAAATGTAAAGCATGTCCAGTTTGAAAATCTTGTTATCACTACTCCTTCTAAATGTAAAGTATGTCCAGTTTGAAAACTTGTTATCACTACTCCTTCTAAATGTAAAGTATGTCCAGTTTGAAAGTCTTGTTATCACTACTCCTTCTAAATGTAAAGTATGTCCAGTTTGAAAATCTTGTTATCACTACTCCTTCTAAATGTAAAGTATGTCCAGTTTGAAAATCTTGTTATCACTACTCCTTCTAAATGTAAAGTATGTCCAGTTTGAAAACTTGTTATCGCTACTCCTTCTAAATGTAAAGTATGTCCAGTTTGAAAATCTTGTTATCACTACTCCTTCTAAATGTAAAGCATGTCCAGTTTGAAAACTTGTTATCACTACTCCTTCTAAATGTAAAGCATGTCCAGTTTGAAATCTTGTTATCACTACTCCTTCTAAATGTAAAGTATGTCCAGTATTGAAAACTTGTTATCACTACTCCTTCTAAATGTAAAGCGTGTCCAGTATTGAAATCTTGTTATCACTACTCCTTCTAAATGTAAAGCATGTCCAGTTTGAAAACTTGTTATCACTAATCCTTCTAAATGTAAAGTATGTCCAGTTTGAAAGTCATGTTATCACTACTCCTTCTAAATGTAAAGTATGTCCAGTATTGAAATCTTGTTATCACTACTCCTTCTAAATGTAAAGCATGTCCAGTATTGAAATCTTGTTATCACTACTCCTTCTAAATGTAAAGCATGTCCAGTTTGAAAACTTGTTATCACTACTCCTTCTAAATGTAAAGCATGTCCAGTTTGAAAACTTGTTATCACTACTCCTTCTAAATGTAAAGTATGTCCAGTATTGAAAACTTGTTATCACTACTCCTTCTAAATGTAAAGCATGTCCAGTATTGAAAATCTTGTTATCACTACTCCTTCTAAATGTAAAGTATGTCCAGTATTGAAAACTTGTTATCACTACTCCTTCTAAATGTAAAGCATGTCCAGTATTGAAATCTTGTTATCACTACTCCTTCTAAATGTAAAGTATGTCCAGTTTGAAAATCTTGTTATCACTACTCCTTCTAAATGTAAAGTATGTCCAGTTTGAAAATCTTGTTATCACTACTCCTTCTAAATGTAAAGTATGTCCAGTTTGAAAACTTGTTATCGCTACTCCTTCTAAATGTAAAGTATGTCCAGTTTGAAAATCTTGTTATCACTACTCCTTCTAAATGTAAAGCATGTCCAGTTTGAAAACTTGTTATCACTACTCCTTCTAAATGTAAAGCATGTCCAGTTTGAAATCTTGTTATCACTACTCCTTCTAAATGTAAAGTATGTCCAGTATTGAAAACTTGTTATCACTACTCCTTCTAAATGTAAAGCGTGTCCAGTATTGAAATCTTGTTATCACTACTCCTTCTAAATGTAAAGCATGTCCAGTTTGAAAACTTGTTATCACTAATCCTTCTAAATGTAAAGTATGTCCAGTTTGAAAGTCATGTTATCACTACTCCTTCTAAATGTAAAGTATGTCCAGTATTGAAATCTTGTTATCACTACTCCTTCTAAATGTAAAGCATGTCCAGTATTGAAATCTTGTTATCACTACTCCTTCTAAATGTAAAGCATGTCCAGTTTGAAAACTTGTTATCACTACTCCTTCTAAATGTAAAGCATGTCCAGTTTGAAAACTTGTTATCACTACTCCTTCTAAATGTAAAGTATGTCCAGTATTGAAAACTTGTTATCACTACTCCTTCTAAATGTAAAGCATGTCCAGTATTGAAAATCTTGTTATCACTACTCCTTCTAAATGTAAAGTATGTCCAGTATTGAAAACTTGTTATCACTACTCCTTCTAAATGTAAAGCATGTCCAGTATTGAAATCTTGTTATCACTACTCCTTCTAAATGTAAAGTATGTCCAGTTTGAAAACTTGTTATCACTACTCCTTCTAAATGTAAAGTATGTCCAGTTTGAAAATCTTGTTATCACTACTCCTTCTAAATGTAAAGTATGTCCAGTTTGAAAATCTTGTTATCACTACTCCTTCTAAATGTAAAGTATGTCCAGTATTGAAAGTCTTGTTATCACTACTCCTTCTAAATGTAAAGTATGTCCAGTTTGAAAGTCTTGTTATCACTACTCCTTCTAATTGTAAAGTATGTCCAGTTTGAAAACTTGTTATCGCTACTCCTTATAAATGTAAAGCATGTCCAGTTTGAAAATCTTGTTATCGCTACTCCTTCTAAATGTAAAGTATGTCCAGTTTGAAAATCTTGTTATCACTACTCCTTCTAAATGTAAAGTATATCCAGTTTGAAAGTCTTGTTATCACTACTCCTTCTAAATGTAAAGTATGTCCAGTTTGAAAATCTTGTTATCACTACTCCTTCTAAATGTAAAGTATGTCCAGTATTGAAAGTCTTGTTATCACTACTCCTTCTAAATGTAAAGTATGTCCAGTTTGAAAATCTTGTTATCACTACTCCTTCTAAATGTAAAGCATGTCCAGTTTGAAAACTTGTTATCACTACTCCTTCTAAATGTAAAGTATGTCCAGTATTGAAATCTTGTTATCACTACTCCTTCTAAATGTAAAGCATGTCCAGTATTGAAAACTTGTTATCGCTACTCCTTATAAATGTAAAGCATGTCCAGTTTGAAAATCTTGTTATCGCTACTCCTTCTAAATGTAAAGTATGTCCAGTTTGAAAATCTTGTTATCACTACTCCTTCTAAATGTAAAGTATATCCAGTTTGAAAGTCTTGTTATCACTACTCCTTCTAAATGTAAAGTATGTCCAGTTTGAAAATCTTGTTATCACTACTCCTTCTAAATGTAAAGTATGTCCAGTATTGAAAGTCTTGTTATCACTACTCCTTCTAAATGTAAAGTATGTCCAGTTTGAAAATCTTGTTATCACTACTCCTTCTAAATGTAAAGCATGTCCAGTTTGAAAACTTGTTATCACTACTCCTTCTAAATGTAAAGTATGTCCAGTATTGAAATCTTGTTATCACTACTCCTTCTAAATGTAAAGCATGTCCAGTATTGAAAACTTGTTATCACTACTCCTTCTAAATGTAAAGCATGTCCAGTATTGAAATCTTGTTATCACTACTCCTTCTAAATGTAAAGCATGTCCAGTATTGAAATCTTGTTATCACTACTCCTTCTAAATGTAAAGTATGTCCAGTTTGAAAACTTGTTATCACTACTCCTTCTAAATGTAAAGCATGTCCAGTTTGAAAACTTGTTATCACTACTCCTTCTAAATGTAAAGTATGTCCAGTTTGAAAATCTTGTTATCACTACTCCTTCTAAATGTAAAGTATGTCCAGTTTGAAAATCTTGTTATCACTACTCCTTCTAAATGTAAAGCATGTCCAGTTTGAAAACTTGTTATCACTACTCCTTCTAAATGTAAAGTATGTCCAGTATTGAAAACTTGTTATCACTACTCCTTCTAAATGTAAAGCATGTCCAGTATTGAAAATCTTGTTATCACTACTCCTTCTAAATGTAAAGCATGTCCAGTTTGAAAATCTTGTTATCACTACTCCTTCTAAATGTAAAGTATGTCCAGTATTGAAAACTTGTTATCACTACTCCTTCTAAATGTAAAGCATGTCCAGTATTGAAATCTTGTTATCACTACTCCTTCTAAATGTAAAGCATGTCCAGTTTGAAAACTTGTTATCACTACTCCTTCTAAATGTAAAGTATGTCCAGTTTGAAAATCTTGTTATCACTACTCCTTCTAAATGTAAAGTATGTCCAGTTTGAAAATCTTGTTATCACTACTCCTTCTAAATGTAAAGTATGTCCAGTATTGAAAGTCTTGTTATCACTACTCCTTCTAAATGTAAAGTATGTCCAGTTTGAAAGTCTTGTTATCACTACTCCTTCTAATTGTAAAGTATGTCCAGTTTGAAAACTTGTTATCGCTACTCCTTATAAATGTAAAGCATGTCCAGTTTGAAAATCTTGTTATCGCTACTCCTTCTAAATGTAAAGCATGTCCAGTTTGAAAATCTTGTTATCACTACTCCTTCTAAATGTAAAGTATATCCAGTTTGAAAGTCTTGTTATCACTACTCCTTCTAAATGTAAAGTATGTCCAGTTTGAAAATCTTGTTATCACTACTCCTTCTAAATGTAAAGTATGTCCAGTATTGAAAGTCTTGTTATCACTACTCCTTCTAAATGTAAAGTATGTCCAGTTTGAAAATCTTGTTATCACTACTCCTTCTAAATGTAAAGTATGTCCAGTTTGAAAATCTTGTTATCACTACTCCTTCTAAATGTAAAGTATGTCCAGTTTGAAAATCTTGTTATCACTACTCCTTCTAAATGTAAAGTATGTCCAGTATTGAAAATCTTGTTATCACTACTCCTTCTAAATGTAAAGTATGTCCAGTTTGAAAATCTTGTTATCACTACTCCTTCTAAATGTAAAGTATGTCCAGTATTGAAAACTTGTTATCCTACTCCTTCTAAATGTAAAGTATGTCCAGTTTGAAAATCTTGTTATCACTACTCCTTCTAAATGTAAAGTATGTCCAGTATTGAAAGTCTTGTTATCACTACTCCTTCTAAATGTAAAGTATGTCCAGTTTGAAAATCTTGTTATCACTACTCCTTCTAAATGTAAAGCATGTCCAGTTTGAAAACTTGTTATCACTACTCCTTCTAAATGTAAAGTATGTCCAGTATTGAAATCTTGTTATCACTACTCCTTCTAAATGTAAAGCATGTCCAGTATTGAAATCTTGTTATCACTACTCCTTCTAAATGTAAAGCATGTCCAGTATTGAAATCTTGTTATCACTACTCCTTCTAAATGTAAAGCATGTCCAGTTTGAAAACTTGTTATCACTACTCCTTCTAAATGTAAAGTATGTCCAGTATTGAAAACTTGTTATCACTACTCCTTCTAAATGTAAAGCATGTCCAGTATTGAAATCTTGTTATCACTACTCCTTCTAAATGTAAAGTATGTCCAGTTTGAAAACTTGTTATCACTACTCCTTCTAAATGTAAAGCATGTCCAGTTTGAAAACTTGTTATCACTACTCCTTCTAAATGTAAAGTATGTCCAGTTTGAAAATCTTGTTATCACTACTCCTTCTAAATGTAAAGTATGTCCAGTTTGAAAATCTTGTTATCACTACTCCTTCTAAATGTAAAGCATGTCCAGTTTGAAAACTTGTTATCACTACTCCTTCTAAATGTAAAGTATGTCCAGTATTGAAAACTTGTTATCACTACTCCTTCTAAATGTAAAGCATGTCCAGTATTGAAAATCTTGTTATCACTACTCCTTCTAAATGTAAAGCATGTCCAGTTTGAAAATCTTGTTATCACTACTCCTTCTAAATGTAAAGTATGTCCAGTATTGAAAACTTGTTATCACTACTCCTTCTAAATGTAAAGCATGTCCAGTATTGAAATCTTGTTATCACTACTCCTTCTAAATGTAAAGTATGTCCAGTTTGAAAACTTGTTATCACTACTCCTTCTAAATGTAAAGTATGTCCAGTTTGAAAATCTTGTTATCACTACTCCTTCTAAATGTAAAGTATGTCCAGTTTGAAAATCTTGTTATCACTACTCCTTCTAAATGTAAAGTATGTCCAGTATTGAAAGTCTTGTTATCACTACTCCTTCTAAATGTAAAGTATGTCCAGTATTGAAAGTCTTGTTATCACTACTCCTTCTAATTGTAAAGTATGTCCAGTTTGAAAACTTGTTATCGCTACTCCTTATAAATGTAAAGCATGTCCAGTTTGAAAATCTTGTTATCGCTACTCCTTCTAAATGTAAAGCATGTCCAGTTTGAAAATCTTGTTATCACTACTCCTTCTAAATGTAAAGTATATCCAGTTTGAAAGTCTTGTTATCACTACTCCTTCTAAATGTAAAGTATGTCCAGTTTGAAAATCTTGTTATCACTACTCCTTCTAAATGTAAAGTATGTCCAGTATTGAAAGTCTTGTTATCACTACTCCTTCTAAATGTAAAGTATGTCCAGTTTGAAAATCTTGTTATCACTACTCCTTCTAAATGTAAAGTATGTCCAGTTTGAAAATCTTGTTATCACTACTCCTTCTAAATGTAAAGTATGTCCAGTTTGAAAATCTTGTTATCACTACTCCTTCTAAATGTAAAGTATGTCCAGTATTGAAAATCTTGTTATCACTACTCCTTCTAAATGTAAAGTATGTCCAGTTTGAAAATCTTGTTATCACTACTCCTTCTAAATGTAAAGTATGTCCAGTATTGAAAACTTGTTATCCTACTCCTTCTAAATGTAAAGTATGTCCAGTATTGAAAGTCTTGTTATCACTACTCCTTCTAAATGTAAAGTATGTCCAGTTTGAAAACTTGTTATCGCTACTCCTTCTAAATGTAAAGCATGTCCAGTTTGAAAATCTTGTTATCGCTACTCCTTCTAAATGTAAAGCATGTCCAGTTTGAAAATCTTGTTATCACTACTCCTTCTAAATGTAAAGTATATCCAGTTTGAAAGTCTTGTTATCACTACTCCTTCTAAATGTAAAGTATGTCCAGTTTGAAAATCTTGTTATCACTACTCCTTCTAAATGTAAAGTATGTCCAGTTTGAAAGTCTTGTTATCACTACTCCTTCTAAATGTAAAGTATGTCCAGTTTGAAAATCTTGTTATCACTACTCCTTCTAAATGTAAAGTATGTCCAGTTTGAAAATCTTGTTATCACTAATTCTTCTGAATGTAAAGTCATAATGACATAGGACTTTCACCAAAAGACTTCTTATGATGGATAGTTGGTGGAAGATGAAAATGGTTTCACTCTGAAATCCAATATGGCAACCACAGTCACCATCTTGTAAATATTGTTATCAATTCTCCACCTGAATGGATGGTCATATCAATGGGGTTTCTACTATATCTAGTTGGTCCTAATACAGATTTTCAGTCTGCCTGTCTTGTTATTAGTGTTTTTCCTGAATGAATGATCATATCAGCATGGGTTTTTCAATGAAAACTTGTCATAATGTCTACTTGGTCATAAATGAAAATGGTGCTGGTCCGACTCTAATGTGTCACTGCCGCATCGGATGTCATCTTTTCAGTATTTCCGCCAGATGACTGGCCATATTTACATTGTACTTTCACGAAATGACTTTGTATGATGTCGTGTTGATACTTATAAATAGAAATGGTGTCAATCTGTTATTGAAATGTGGCCACCATGGCATACAACTTGAAAATCTTGTTATCATTTATCCTCCTTAATAGAAAGTCATATAAACATGGCGTTTACATCAGAATCATCTTGATACTTGGTCATAAATTTATATAGTGCTTTGGTCATAAATTTATATAGTGCTTTGGTCATAAATTTATATAGTGCTTTGGTCATAAATTTAAATAGTGCTTTGGTCATAAATTTATATAGTGCTTTGGTCATAAATTTATATAGTGCCAATCTGACATCCAATATGTCCACCACAGCATCTAATTTGAAAATCTTGTTACAGTTTTACATAAAAATATCAAACATGGTTTCAACACTTAGCAGTTAAAAGAAGAACTGGTCTTTATTTCAATTCCTGGAAATTCTTTTCAGGAAGCAGAGCATCAGTTCCTTCAATGGACTCTTACTACATCATGTGTTGCAAGGCTGCAGTGAGATCATTGCAGTAAACTTGAGTATTTTTTTATCTTGTTAAAATTCTTTCTTTATCTCTTATCTGCTTTATAATGTTGTTCTTTATTTCTTCACAGATTCTTACCAAAGATTCTGTGACTGTAGCAGTGGATGCTGTTATTTATGCACGAATATTTGATGCCACCATGTCCATTATTAACGTGGAAAATGCTCATCAATCAACAAAGCTTCTGGCTGCTACAACTCTCCGCAACATTCTGGGAACCAAAAACTTGAATGAGCTTCTGATGGACAGAGAGAGCATCAGTCATTCTATGCAGGTGTGTAAATTTGGATTGGATTCTAATGGTTAACACATGTAATGCAAGTGAATTGGTAGTGTCATACAGATTACCAATAAAGTACCCATAACACATGACTTTATACAAGTAGATAGATCTCACTGCATTAGTGATGTCTAGGGTGTTGTGTAATCTTGGTGTTTTATGCCAATATGATTGTAAAACTAGTGTTATATTTGCTGACCAGTGAAGGCCATCAGATTAAACCTGTCTTTGGAGACTTGAAGCTCAATACATGAATTAGTCTGATGTAGGGTAAATAGGTCATATTCCAACCGCTTTGGAGTCAACACTGCCCTGAATTATGTGGTATGTAGCCAAGGCTACTGATTGATGATGCTATTGAAAGGGCAAGCTCAGGCTGAGGACTTTCATATGGTGCTAATGGCAAGAAAGCAGACTGTGGTATAGCTGCTCTATTGATTGGGAAGAGACCAGTTCCTTTGAAGCCACTTATTATGTTGCTGAATGTGAATGCGTGTTTTCATGCCAGACAATAATCTTGGCCATGTGGCTTTATTGATAAGTAATCCAGTATTTTCTGTCAGGAACTCCATGCATACCCTGTTGTAGGCTTTACTGAAAGTCCGAAGACACTTCTATCTAAGGGCTGTAAGTAGTGGGTGGTGTGTGGCGGTAATGCTGAAATATGGATTTTGCCTCTTCTAGTAATCATTTGACTTCATGTGACCCATGAGAATCAAGGATCAAAAGCTGTGGTCACTCAGGGCCAAAATTCTTCAAGTAAACTCCCCATAACCATTCTTCACCTAAAATATTACACATCCAAGCTTTCTCCTGGTTACTAAGGTCCATACTGAACTGGATGGGGCATCCATGCAGTTAAATGACTGCAAACTCATCTTTGTCTTCCCCTTGACAATACACATAAGAGGCATTGCTGTTCCTGCTGCACTGACACAGATGAGGATTGTAACTTTTCTCTAGAGTTAGATGTTCTACCAATCACACTTCTGGCCTCTTTTCTGGCACGCTCTGTTCTTGGAGTGTGTTGAAACTGTTTGCCTGTCTCATGACAATTCCGTATCAAATGAGGACTGCCATGTAGATTTAAGTTTGTTACAATTTCTTGAAGATCTTGGAAAAAATTATCAAGAACTGTGGGGTTCATCATTTCAAGTTTCAGGATGTCGAGCCTTTAAACCTTTCTATCAATCTTCTCCTGGTATCCCGTTTTTACATGGTGTACAAATTTTCATTCTTTTGCATAATGTGGTGGTCTTCATCAACAGCTGCTTCTTGATAATCCCAAATCCTTTTGTCGATGCTTCCAGTGACTTTGCAACAATGCCTTCTTCAACCCTTGCTGGTATATCCTGAGGTCATCCTGGTTGGGACCCTGAAATATAATGACTAGTTACATGGTCCAATAAAGTCGTTTTTGGGATTCCATATTTCAAGCTGGCTTTCCTATAGCTCAACCCAGTTCTTATTATTGCTGATACAGCAGCTTCTAAATCTTGATATGCATACTTAATATTCTTTTTCCTTATCTGATTTGTTGCTGCAATCATGCAAGAGTTTAACCTTATAAAAAGACAGACACAGACCCATACATCCATATATACATGCGTGCTGTATACATAAGGCACATCTATTGATTACCTCTCATGAAATCAAAGACTGCTGGGCACATCTATCGATTATCTTTCATGAAATCAAAGACTGCTAGGCACATCTATTGATTATCTCATGAAATCAAAGACTGCTAGGCACATCTATTGATTATCTCATGAAATCAAAGACTGCTAGGCACATCTATTGATTATCTTTCATGAAATCAAAGACTGCTAGGCACATCTATTGATTATCTCTCATGAAATCAAAGACTGCTAGGCACATCTATTGATTATCTCTCATGAAATCAAAGACTACTAGGCACATCTATTGATTATCTTTTAGGCACATCTATAGATTATCATGAAATCAAAGACTGGTAGGCACATCTATTGATTATCTCTCATGAAATCAAAGACTTCTAGGCACATCTATTGATTATCTCTCATGAAATCAAAGACTACTAGGCACATCTATTGATTATCTTTTAGGCACATCTATAGATTATCATGAAATCAAAGACTGCTTGGCACATCTGCTGGTTATCCCTCATGAAATCAAAGACTGCTAGGCACATCTATTGATTATCTCATGAAATCAAAGACTGCTTGGCACATCTGCTGATTATCCCTCATGAAATCAAAGACTACTAGGCACATCTATTGATTATCTCTCATGAAATCAAAGACTGCTAGGCACATCTATTGATTATCTTTCATGAAATCAAAGACTGCTGGGCACATCTGTTGATTATTTCTCATGAAATCAAAGACTGCTAGGCACATCTATTGATTATCTTTCATGAAATCAAAGACTGCTAGGCACATCTATTATCTCTCATGTAATCAAAGACTACTAGGCACATCTATTGATTATCTTTTAGGCACATCTATTGATTATCTTTCATGAAATCAAAGACTGCTAGGCACATCTATTGATTATCCCTCATGAAATCAAAGACTGCTAGGCACATCTATTGATTATTTCTCATGAAATCAAAGACTGCTAGGCACATCTATAGATTATCTTTCATGAAATCAAAGACTGCTAGGCACATCTGTTGATTATCTTTCATGAAATCAAAGACTGCTAGGCACATCTATTGATTATCTCGCATGAAATCAAAGACTGCTAGGCACATCTATTGATTATTTCTCATGAAATCAAAGACTGCTCGGCACATCTATTGATTATCTTTCATGAAATCAAAGACTGCTAGGCACATCTATTGATTATCTCTCATGTAATCAAAGACTACTAGGCACATCTATTGATTATCTTTTAGGCACATCTATTGATTATCTTTCATGAAATCAAAGACTGCTAGGCACATCTATTGATTATCCCTCATGAAATCAAAGACTACTAGGCACATCTATTGATTATCTCTCATGAAATCAAAGACTGCTAGGCACATCTATAGATTATCTTTCATGAAATCAAAGACTGCTAGGCACATCTATAGATTATCTTTCATGAAATCAAAGACTGCTAGGCACATCTGTTGATTATCTTTCATGAAATCAAAGACTGCTAGGCACATCTATTGATTATCTCGCATGAAATCAAAGGCTGCTTGGCACATCTATTGATTATCTTTCATGAAATCAAAGACTGCAAGGCACATCTATTGATTATCTTTTAGGCACATCTATAGATTATCATGAAATCAAAGACTGCTGGGCACATCTATTGATTATCTCTCATGAAATCAAAGACTGCTAGGCACATCTATTGATTATCTTTCATGAAATCAAAGACTGCTAGGTACATCTATTGATTATCTCATGAAATCAAAGACTACTAGGCACATCTATTGATTATCTTTTAGGCACATCTATTGATTATCTTTCATGAAATCAAAGACTGCTAGGCACATCTATTGATTATCCCTCATGAAATCAAAGACTGCTAGGCACATCTATTGATTATCTCTCTTGAAATCAAAGACTGCTAGGCACATCTATAGATTATCTTTCATGAAATCAAAGACCGCTAGGCACATCTGTTGATTATCTTTCATGAAATCAAAGACTGTTAGGCACATCTATTGATTATCTTGCATGAAATCAAAGACTGCTAGGCACATCTATTGATTATCTTTCATGAAATCAAAGACTGCAAGGCACATCTATTGATTATCTTTCATGAAATCAAAGACTGCAAGGCACATCTATTGATTAATATCTCTCATGAAATCAAAGACTGCTAGTCACATAAATTGATTATCTCTCATGAAATCAAAGACTGGTAGGCACATCTATTGATTATCTCTTGTGAAATCAAAGACTGCTGGGCACATCTGTTGAATGTCTGTCATTCAATCAAAGACTGCTGGGCACATCTATTGAATATCTGTCATTCAATCAAAGACTACTGGGCACATCTATTGAATATCTGTCATTCAATCACCTGTTGGGCATATCTATTGAATATCTGTCATTCAATCAAAGACTGCTGGGCACATCTATTGATTATTTCTCATGAAATCAAAGACTGCTAGGCACATCTATTGATTATCTCTTGTGAAATCAAAGACTGCTGGGCACATCTATTGAATATCTGTCATTCAATCAAAGAGTGTTGGGCACATCTTCAGATCTTTCATTAAATTTTAGTGTTAAAATTGTTCAGTCTTCAAAAGATTTACGGTATTTTCAGCATGCCTTTAGACTGATTGTAATGTGATTAAAATTCTAAGACTTTTAGAAGAAAATCTGTAAACTATCCGTCATGAAATTCCAGTCTTTGAGTCTCTCTGTAGACTGTCCCACACAAAATTCCAGTCTTTGAGTCTCTCTGTAGACTGTCCTACACAAAATTCCAGTCTTTGAGTCTCTCAGTAGACTGTCCCACACAAAACTCCAGTCATTGAGTCTCTCTGTAGACTAAAGTCTAGCCTTTGAGTCTCTCTCTATACTACCCCTCATAAAATTCCAGCCTTTCAATATCTCTGTAAGCTATCCCCCATGAAAGTCCAGCCTTTGATTCTGTCTGTATACTACTCCCTATGGGGCCCTGAGTGGCCGAGTGGTCTAAAGTGCTCTCCAGTACGGATCACTGCCATCTGACCTTTGTCTGTGTGGGTTGGAGTCAAGGATTCGGCCAATGTTGGTATGTGAGAAAGCTTGCCAGTAGCTTCTCATGGGTCGGTGGTTCTTCCCGGGGTTTTGCTGGGTTCTTCCTCCACCATTAATACTGGCCGCCATGCATAGCCTATCGTGTGCTGAAAAATGATGTTAAACCCAACAACAACAACAACAGTTATTCCCAATGAAATTCCAGTCTTTGAGTGTCTCAGTAAACTATACCCCATGAAATTCTAGCCTTTGAGTCTCTCTGTAAACTATCCCTCATGAAATTCCAGCCTTTGAGTCTCTGTAAACTATTTCCCACAAAATTCCAGCCTTTGAGTCTCTCTGAAACAAATCCCCATGAAAGTCCAACCTTTGAGTCTCTTTCTAAACTTTCCCTCATTAAATTCCAATCTTTGAGTCTCTCTCTTTCTCTCTCAAAAGATTTATTGGAAAGTTATACAGCACAATGTACATGCATGTGTGCATTGACAGTTGCATCAAACTGTTGAGACACAACATTCTTAAAACTTTGAGCTAACTTCTTCAGCACTTTATATGTATTAAGTGGTTCACATGCATTAATTATTCACTTTTTCTCCAGGAAACCCTGGATGATGCCACTGACCCATGGGGAATTAAGGTTGAGAGAGTTGAAATGTAAGTACTGTAACAGTTACAGAATGGTAACCATATTTATGGTAAATAGTGCTGTTGCATATATATATATATATATATATATATATATATATATATAACTTTCACTGAAAGTTTAAAACTAAATATTTTACAGCATCAGAATTGAAGATCCTTTCTATTTTTTAAAATTCCTTAATGTCATGAATGTGATGCTATACAGTACTTTATTAATTAATACTTTGAACTGATATGTATTAATTAACACTTTGAACTGATATGTATTAATTAATACTTTGAACTGATATGTATTAAGTAATACTTTGAACTGATATGTATTAATTAATACTTTGAACTGATATGTATTAAGTAATACTTTGAACTGATATGTATTAAGTAATACTTTGAACTGATACGTAATAAGTAATACTTTGAACTGATATGTATTAATACTTTGAACTGATATGTATTAATTAATACTTTGAACTGATATGTATTAATTAATACTTTGAACTGATATGTAGTTAGTAATACTTTGAACTGATATGTAATAAGTAATACTTTGAACTGATATGTAATAAGTAATACTTTGAACTGATATGTATTAATACTTTGAACTGATATGTATTAATTAATACTTTGAACTGATATGTAGTTAGTAATACTTTGAACTGATATGTATTAATTAATACTTTGAACTGATATGTATTAATTAATACTTTGAACTGATATGTAGTTAGTAATACTTTGAACTGATATGTAATAAGTAATACTTTGAACTGATATGTATTAATTAATACTTTGAACTGATATGTAGTTAGTAATACTTTGAACTGATATGTAATAAGTAATACTTTGAACTGATATGTAATAAGTAATACTTTGAACTGATATGTATTAATACTTTGAACTGATATGTATTAAGTAATACTTTGAACTGATATGTATTAATTAATACTTTGAACTGATATGTAGTTAGTAATACTTTGAACTGATATGTATTAATTAATACTTTGAACTGATATGTATTAAGTAATACTTTGAACTGATATGTATTAATTAATACTTTGAACTGATATGTAGTTAGTAATACTTTGAACTGATATGTATTAATTAATACTTTGAACTGATATGTATTAATACTTTGAACTGATATGTATTAAGTAATACTTTGAACTGATATGTATTAATTAATACTTTGAACTGATATGTAGTTAGTAATACTTTGAACTGATATGTATTAATTAATACTTTGAACTGATATGTAATAAGTAATACTTTGAACTGATATGTAATAATTAATACTTTGAACTGATATGTAATAAGTAATACTTTGAACTGATATGTAATAATTAATACTTTGGACTGATATGCATTAATTAATACTTTGGAGTGATATGCACGATTTATAGATCCCATAGATTTAAGTTTGTGGTGCTGTCTTTGTGATTGTTAATTTTTAGATAGAAATATTGTATCTTGCAATTATCATTGCGTTGGATGAATGATATTTTCTTTTTGGAATTTCAGCAAAACAAGTATTACTTAACATGACTTTTTACCTTGTACATTTCCAATTTTAACATTTAATATTTTTCAGGAAAGATGTTCGTCTGCCAGTTCAGATGCAGAGAGCTATGGCTGCCGAGGCTGAGTCATCACGTGAAGCCAGGGCAAAAGTAAGTGTTCACAATATAGAAAACTCCAGAGTGTTTGTGTCCGAAGTATGTTGTATATCCATGTGTAATTCACACTTTACTATGCCAGTAGATCAGGGTGTCCGTCAGAACCTTGATACGTATCCTTGTGTACTGTGCACTTTACTGTGCCAATAGATCATGGCCTCTGTCAGAAGTAGGTTGTGTATCCATGTGTACAGCACACTTTACTGTGCCAGTAGATCTGGGTTTCTGTCCAAAAAATGGTATAAATCCACATGTAATGCACACCTTACTGTCAGAAGTGTACTATGTATCTATGTGTGTTACACACTTTACTGTGCTAGCAGACCAGGATCAGTGTCAGAAGTGTGCTATGTATCGATGTGTACAGAACACTTTACTGTGTCAAACGTGTGTTATGTATCCATGTAATGCACACCTTACTGCGCCAGTAGATTAGGGTCTATCCTATTCATTCTAGTATGTCAGTATGTTATATAACAGAAGATCTGAGTCTATAGAGTCCTTACAGTTTAGTGGGCATGGTGACTAGATGAATATGATAGGTGGAAATATATTCCATTCCAAGAACTCTCAGTGGTGTGAGTCTTTGCTTCCAGGACCACAATGTTTGGTCCTGGACTCTCAGTTTGAACACCTTGTTTAGTTTTTTTGTGTAGTGGAGTCAATACATCATTTATCCAATGATAAACCCACCTTTTGCAGCATTTTGGCAAATATTTAATTGTATACCTCTCCTTTGAAAACTTGCACACAACAGATTGTCCAAAAGAACAGACTGCAGCATAAACAATGGTACAGATTACCAAGGTACTTCTGAACAAATTAAGAAAGGGATGACATTGTTAGCAATAGAAAATAGAAGGCTGTTAAATGCTCGAGAACTCATTATATAATTGTGATTCTGTATAGAATACCTTTATTTTCAAGATAACCAATCTCTGAAAGATCGCTATAGAAACATTACCCTAAGACATTTCAATACACATCACATGAATGCCAACAAAAACATTGTGCATGCTTTATGTATGTGGATATGTTTTAGTGTTATTATTGATTTAGAATAGAACCAGATAATGTTTAAAAAAAGACTTTAAACAAATTGTTCTATCCAAAAAAAAATTGTACTGATTTCTTTGTTAGTATTTACAAAATCTCTGATCATCCTTGAGCACACCTCTGAGTGCCAGTTCACGAATTTACATTCATCAAATAATTTGTATCTCACTTCTCAATAAAGAATTCTGTTTGTGAAACTAAGCTTTATTTGATTGGTTCCAATGCTATCCTTGATCACAATTGTGAATAATTAGGATAAACGACTGATTAATGCCATATACTTTAATGAAGTTACTTGTATAATAATATTTAAAATTTGCCAGTTGAAATGAGATGACTTGACTCATGACCATGACCACTAGCTCTTACATGGGTAGGATTTGTATGCCTTTTAACATTTTTTTATATATTGCATCCTTTACTTGATTTGGTAAGAAAAGGCATAATTACATGGTATTGCAAAGCTGGTAAAGTTTAAATTGATCGTAACAATGCAGCACTTCTACAAGTTACATATCAAAGCATAGCTGGCACTTATTTAAGTTTTCACTGAAATGCACTTGGGTATCACTTTGATGGTTGATTGACACTTTTCATACTTGGATAATAATAATAATAATAATAACGAGGACTTTGTATAGCGCCTAATCTTTAGAAGCTCTAAGCGCTTTACAACATTAGACAACACCTGTAAGATAAAAAACATATAATGATATACAAGAGGGCATATCACATTGATGATTACATAGAAACTAATGTAAAAGATTAAACTAAAACATAAATTTCCTTTTTGACAAAACTTACTTGATTGGTATTTGTTAAAATGTTGCCACTAGTAGGCATGACTAGTGTTCTCATTGATTGTTATTTACAAGGCATTTAGATTTTTTTAAAAACTTTAAAAAAGATATGACTAATCAAAATGTGCAAATTCCTTGATATTGATTCCATTTCTGTCTCACTAGTCTCCATTATTAACAATAAAACAAATGATACATCAAGGTTTCATTTATCAATTTTGATGTAGATTTTATTCAGATTCATCATTTTGGGAAGTATTTTCCACAAGATTAAGTGGGATCCACACTAGCCTCTGTGTTATAAGTTATCAAGATGAGCTAAAATGAGGAAGCAGTGTAGTATTTTAGTCTGTCATTAGTCCATCTTCAGTTTTTTGACAAATGTATCAGTCTGGTTTCTGATCTTATCATGAGAGACATGCTGTATTTTGTTGGATTGTGTTTTTGCTGGACACCCAGAGAAAATCTGATTTTCATCTATCTCAGATTTTGGTTTATAATTTTGTTCTATGGCCAGAGTTAAGTCTTCCTCAGTCTAAGAGTGGAGCTCATTTTGGTTTCCATCACGTTATGTTATTTATTGATATAAACTGTTGTTAAATTTCCACAAACCTTTACCTCTGATGAAATTATTTGAATTCAAATACAATGTTACCATGGAGTGGCCAGACCTATAACTTGGTTCAGTGGTCACTTTTCCTACATTTGGCATAAGAAATCCAATCTTGCTTGTTTTAGGACTTTTCTTCTCTGTGTATATCTCTTTAATCCTGCATTTACTATTCTAAATAGATCCACAAGACAGAAAGTTTCTTTTCTATTAAACAATGCATTTCTAGAATTAAGGTTATTTAAATTTCTATTATTATATGAATCTAATTCTGGATCTTGTACCACATTATGTTATTTATTGATGTATAATGTACAGTTGTCTTTTGGAAATTGTAAGTAAAACAGCATATACCTTGATCTGCAAGTGTATTATATACAACGTCAAATCAGAGTCTGTGTCATTCACAGTCAGGTGCATGTTCGCCATATATACATTAACTTCAGACATGAAGTGGGAAACTTTAGATATTTATTTCAGGAATTTCAAAAACTCTGGTGGGGGTGGGGTGGTATGATGTGTTGTTGGTTTTCAAACTGTGTCCTAAGTATATCACAGCCAGTTTCTATAGTAGACTGTTTCAATTTGGCAGGTGTATTTGCAATAAAACATTGCAAAATATGTCCAACACCTATGTCCATCAGTAGTATCCTCTCTCTAATCAGTATAATATCACTAATCTTTTGTCACGTTTGCTGTTTCAAAGTTTTATGGATCACTGCCATGTCACATCTGTCTGTGTGGGTTCGAGTCTCAGATTCGGCCAATGTGGGTATCTGAGAAAGCTTGCCAGTAGCTTCTCATGGGTTGGTGGTTCTTTCGGGGGTTTTCCCGGGTTCTTCCTTTACCATTAATACTGGCCGCCATGTATAGCCTATCATGTGCTGAAAAATGGCGTTAAACCCCACAACAACAACAACATGAAAGTTTTAAGACATTTTTCCAAATGGCTGAACGATGTGTCCCATCACTCTTAAAGGTTTTTATTTCACTTTGCCTTACCTCCGTTCTTGATTCTCATGGCACCTAGGGGGTTGGAAGAGTGTCAATGGCACTTTTAACACAATTATAACTATATCATGCCAAAGAAATTGGAGCCGTTCCCAAGGACACACTGAGGCAGCAAACCCAGGTTGGCCTGGGTAGGTACTGAAATTCTCAAAACTAAATAAATAGTCTGGCTTAATAAATATAAAGGCTTCATGGAGTGTGAGTACTGCATTTGATTGATTTGAAAGTGAGTGGATGTAGCAGTTGATTGATGTGAAAGTACGTGGGTGTGTGTACAGCATTTGATTGTTCCGAATGTGAATGTGAATGCAGCTTTTGAGTGTTCAGGAAGTGGTAATGGTCGAGTTAAATAGGATTAGATAGAACAAGTTAGGCTAGACCACATCAACCAAAGTTAAAAAAGTAAGCTACTGGCAAGCTTTTCTTACATACCCACAGTGGCCAAGTCCAAGACTGGTCAGACCCACATGGACAGTTGTGAGATGGTAATGATCAATAAAGGTGAATGATTCAGACCACTTGACCACCTAGGTAAACTTTTTTATAAGGATGAAAAGTGTACAATTAAAACAAGAAAATTAAAGGGCATATTTTTGCACATAAATGAATTAGCAAGTTATGAATACATTTGATATTTTAATATAACAATAATCCTGAAATTATTGAACATTAATTTAAGATAGTTTACTGTAGTTTAAAAAAGCAAAGTGCATTCTTTGTTTCTCTATGGTCCAGGTTATTGCTGCGGAAGGAGAGATGAAGGCTTCTCGAGCTCTAAAAGAAGCTGCTGATATTCTATCTGACTCACCTTCGGCACTTCAGCTGCGATATCTCCAGACTCTGAACAGTATTGCAGCTGAGAAGAATTCCACCATCATCTTCCCAATTCCAATTGACTTGATCAGGTCATTCTCAAGGAAATAAACAACCGTATTGAAAGTATAGCACATGGGAGAAATGTCTTTTATGAAAGAATATTTGTAGAGATATTATATCTATTTATAGCAGTAGAAAGTAATAATGATTCTCATATTTTGTGATGTACAGAGATTTCTCTTTGACCTACTGATGTAAAATCTTTATAGTTATTAAGAAATTACTACAGGTATTTTTTCTAGTTGGTACTTCAGCAACACCTTTTTATATAGATATGCCCATTTGCACTTTTTAAAATGGACTTTTTCATACAACTACTCACCTGCTAGTAAACACTGTTCAACAACCTTTTTGAAAATGATAGAATATCATGTGGAATAAAACAGTATGTTGTAGGAACTTTTTAAAATTGTAGATGGCAGTCATTAGTATTTGGATAAAGTCATATACCATCATTATTCTAAATGCCAGGACCTTATAATTTTCTGGACACCATACTTTCAAAATTTGTAATAAATTTCAGTATTATGTTCAATGTCCAGACTCCTAGTGCATTTTTTAAGATGACAGAAGAGTATTCAGGTTGGAATATAAAGTGAAAAAAGAGCTGATTGTATTGAAAACCATCAAACTGTTCTAATTACCCTGATTCCTTGGCCCTTGTAGCTTTTTATATTTCTGCTGGCTGAGAGGCAGGAAAGCAAATCCTAAGAGGCATCATCCTATTTAAATTTTATTGCCACTAATGTAAAGAATTTCTAGTTGCTAATAAGTAGATAGGGGCCAAATAAATTTACTTTAAATATATACTAAATTTAGAATCAACTTTATTTTCCTGTGTTTGTTCCTTTGGTTTTTTTAAAGTTTTTTTTTATGCCATCAGATTCTCAGGAATTAAACCAATTGGTTCTTCACTGTCCCCATCGTTGGGACTCAGTGGGTGCATGCACAAAAAGGGGCATGTCACTCTATTTTCATTTTTACTACACAAGATAACTCTATTGGAACTGAGTATCTAATGCAGCTTGCAAACTCATCTCCAACAATAGTATATTTGCAACACCAACCAGTATTCTTTATTTTTAAAGCAAAACACCAAAACATTGTCATTTAAGTACTTTTAATTTGCAAACTAGGATACAATGCATTATAGTTTACATAGTTCACTTCTGATTAGCATGGATGCATTAATAAACAATAGAGAAATAAATGTTCTGGACACACACACACATACACAGACACACACTAGTACTAATCATAAGAGACTTAAGTCTATTCTTGCATGTGGCACTTTGAAAAACATTGTATTCTTTATTTGATCTTTGTGTTTCTTCTCCATCTTCACCTGCCAGTTTTCAATGTGATAACCCTATCTACACCTTGGCGTATCCAATCAAATTTAAGTAACTAAACTTTGAACACTGTTCCTAAATGATCGAGACAAGGGGAGCACACAACTTGAATGGACTGATAAATAAACGATTTTCCACTGCCAGTCTGTGTTTGTACAAATACCTATCACTGAGATACACCTATAATGGGCTCCATCTGGTATAGAGTCATACTTTTGATGTAAATCTTAAAAAGTATCCTTTTGAAGTAAATTGCCTCCACCATTTCCAACAGATGCACTATGCACCGCCATTACATACTGTTGGTTAGTTGACATTACATACTAAGGGAGGGAACAGATGTTGCCCAGGTGTAGTTGGGGTTGTATCAAAATCTTGGCTAGTGAAGATGGTTTCTACTCAGGAAATTTTAATTTATTAGAATGTAGTCATTTATCACAAATGTGCCTTTGTTCAATTTCCCTTTGTGAAATAAATGCTTTGGACATGAGCACAAACATTTTTATCAAGAAATGAATAAATTCTCTCATTTCAGGTTTATTTTTAAGAAAATATTACTCATCATATTTTCCTATTCATGTACTGGATGAAGATGTTAACTTTTTAAAACTAACAAGATTAAATTGCATTTTAACTAAGTCAGCTTGTGTTATAAATAAGTTAGCAATATCAGCTTTTATTATAAAGTTGCACAAAATTCATGTTGTAATGACGGTGAATGCAAAAATGTTGCAATTCACATTTGATAGGAAAAAGATATATCTTCAGCTTCTGGTATTTTTTTCTATGATTGTATTTGACATGCAAGGGTGGGTTATGTGTATTTAATTTTACTTTTTCTTTTCTATGTTTCTATATGTTAATGCATAATAAGTAAAACTGCATACAATAAAAATTAAGCACCCATTAAACCAATAGTTCATTCGATTCTAATTTGTTGGGGCGGGGGGGCTTGGAGGGATTGAAATCCCTCTGCATCTGTGCTATATTATCCATTATCTTTTACTAAATATATTTTCTTTTACTAATAATGATAATAAATTATATTGGTGTTTACTATAGTAACAACTTTAGTAGCAAACTATGGGTATCCTGGCCTTTAATGTGAATTTTTATGTGAAAGGAGGCAACTAAAATTTAGGCAAATGATTAGACTGGGTAGTAATGTCCCATGTATATTGTTCCAAAACTAGTAACATTTTAACAATATTAGTAAATGCTGTTAAAAGAAAATCACCAGAATAATTCTTAAAATAATATTTTACATGTTAATATAAGTTCTCTAGTGATGTATAAAGCAAAGTAGAATGATATAAATGTTACTTTGACTGGTTTATGGTAGCAAAATGAACCATGAACAGAAGTATCTTGGGAGTTATGTAGTGTCACTTCAACCCTCTGCATTTTCTATACTTGGATTAATATTTTTAGTATCTTAATAAAGTTAATTTCTAACTTGTCTACAAATCTTAGATGAGACACAGTCTCACAGTTACAAGAGTACTGTATTGTTGTTTTTGTTGCTATTTGCCGCGGCATGAGTATTAAGCAATTGAAACTTGATGGGTACATTCATTTTGAGTGAGACTTGGCTGAAATTTAATGATTAATGATTGATTCAATAGAACCAATCAACCATTTATTTTTATCAATTGGGTATTTTTTATTTTTTATGTTTTTCCTTGACAATCAGTTTTGATATTTGGTTAAGTTGCTTGTATTCTTATAAGGATCATTGTTTTCAATATATCTCTTGCTTTGGTTATACTGAACAACAGAGTTATTAATTTTAAGGTTGTTTTTTTTATATGTATTTACTTCTCTGCAAAGATTTTATTCAAGCTAGTTGAATACAGTATTTCTCCCATGATAAGCTTAGGTGCCAGCTACATAAAGTTGCCAAAAAATTAGGATGGGTTTATTATCAAAGACAGATAATATGTGCACAAAGCTTTACAAGTCGGGGAAATGTCTTAACATCAAAGATGGGCTTATCCTGTTATGACTCTAAGCTATTAATAAAATTTTGAGAGAAAACTTACAGTATTATGAAGTAAATCCCAAATAATCCTGATAATTTAAAAGCTCTTTGAAAGTCCAAAAGAATGAAAAGTTCCACATAAATTTCAAACCGAAAATGTATTGGGGAAATGTATTGGTCCACCAAGAATCATGACCTTGTCAAGATGGCATTGGCTTGAACTCCTTTGAAATATTCACAACAGTTCCAGAACAGAATAATATTATAGTCCAAATAGTGAGCACTTTCAGTTTCCACTGAACAGTCCAAATGAACGTTTTTCCTCTTGAATAAGATCTAAACACAACACAATACATGTCTGCAGACTTACAACAGGAACACAAGGAATGAGAATGACTCCAGAAATTGGAATGAACCCTGATTACTCAGTTCTTTCCTTATATACACCTTCTATTAAGACTATATTTCACAACATACCCCATGTGACAGACCTTACTACTCAATTTGTCTTAAAATCACTCTTCATGTGACCTAGCCCAACCAATGGGAAGTTACTGAATTCTATTAGAACCATCAAAACCCCATTATCCAATGAGAAATTAATCCAAAGGCATCATTAAGTCTTATTATTAAGACTATTATTAGTAATTGTCGGTAACTGTCAGCACATATGTAAGCATCTAATTATAGATCATATGTAATTTTATGCTCTTAAAAGACCCCATGTCATGTGGCAAAATCTAACTAAAAATAATCTGTACAATTTACAACCATGAATAAAAATTAAAATTTTTATTAAAAAATCATGAACCGGTACCAGGTGTTACAAAAAAAAAATGATCAAAACAACCATGAGATAAATACAGTGGTTTTAAAAGAAAACTTTGTTTTCTATTTGGTGACTGAAATTTATAGTCAAATGCGGTTTGTTTAACTTTTACAGTCGTTGATTATTTTGAATTGTCACACTCCTAATACCCACTGTTAACAAAAGTAGGTCTCAGTTATTTACTCTTTGAGCTCCAGTGAGGTCATATAATTTATATTCAATGCCTTTGCATTTCAAAACAAGTACTCATCTGCATTCTGTTTAGAGATGTACATGTGCATGAACAGTAATTTATTGGTTTCAGCTGGTATTAAATATTACCACATTGAAATGTACATATATCAGTATTTTATTTAAATTAAATAAGAAAAGTTCTGTCTTAGGCAGTTGTGCATTTATGTTTCACTATTAATATAATTTGTTCAGCCTTGTTTAAAAGGCTTGTATAGATCTTTTTCCTGTTTCTGTTTTTTCCATTTTTCCATTGATTTATTAAATTTGGTTTGAATAATGTTCCTAAAAAGAAATTAGTGATACCTCTCCAGCATAAAAACAGAGGTGGTAGTGGTAGTCAGATCAACATAGAAAAATGTCCCTAAACCAATCTCTTACCAGCAATGTAGCATATCGGTAACACGTACATTGATTTGTGGATGTGCATAAATTCCACAAATTTCCATAGTATATGATCATTTTTTTAATGTTATTTTTTTGGTAAGTGAGATCCTGATACAGTTCTTCTTAATTTGTAAGGAAATCAAAACTTTGACTGAAAACTAGAAATATGTTCATGGAACATATACATTCCACTGCTGTGCCCAAAATTGACCTAAATACAAAACTTAACCAAGATGTGATGGATAGTTCATTGGATGGATAATGGTAACACTATATACCCATATGACTGTCATAGTGAGCTGTAAAAAGAATACATGATATTTTGCAAGGTCAATTATCCAAAGGTTTCAGTTATAGGAAGCTGATCAGAATTATGTAACTCTTTCACATCTTCATATTTGTATTATTAGTTTACTGAAATTCAGATTGTTAAAAATTGCTCAGTACTATATTGTGTGTAATTTTTCATTCACTTAGTATTCATTTTTGGGGGTATTGTACCATTTATCGTATTTGCAAAATATTTACATTTTAGCCAGTCCCTTGGTAGTTGTTTGCTCAGTCTTAAAAATGCAAAGTGCTCTGTATGAAAAATAAAAGGACAAAAATTATAATCTGTATGGAATAATGCTGTATGGAAAAGTTGAAGGTATGAAAACTTGGAGACAGTTTGGTATTCTGTTTTCTGTACAGTACAGTTTAGTATCGTTTTTTTTGTTCAGTACAGTATTCTGTACATGTAATGTACAGTATTTTGTACATGTACTGTACAGTACAGTGTTCTCTCTATGTCCTTACAATACAGTACAGTATTCTGTGTCTAGCATGTTTTATGAATCAACTGAATCTAAGAAATCCATGATTTATGCAGCCATTTAAAAACTGTCACTTTGCTTTTTTTGACATTTGGAAGTGGGAATTTACATATGGCCAGTTTCAGTTGATTAGTTATTGATTCGAATTAGACAAAGTCACTTTTATCAAATGTTTGTGAGGAGAAGAGTAGGGTTGTTGGAATTTATTTGATTCTTTAGTTTTGAATCAGTTTAGAAAAATCTTGGGTCATTTATTGTCCAGATTTAGCTAAGTTTATGATATTCAAATAAGTTGAAGGCATAAATGTTGTTTCTTATTTCTTGCATGAGCATTTCTAAAACATTTAATTGTCTAAAAAGTCAATATTTATATTTTTGTTGCATGTTAATAAAGTATTTAAATTATTGCTATGCAGTTTTCTTCTTGCTTTATTGATTGATTTATTGTTTTGCTATAGCTGACTTTTCTTGATCCAAGGAACAGACAGAAAACAATGTAAGAACAGAATTTTCACCCTTTTATTGTCTTCCTTGTAAAACATTTGCAAGAATTCAGGATTAATTTCTTTTGGGGTTTGTTATTGGTGATGTGTTGATGAAGGTGTCAAAATTATGCTTTTCCAAATTTCAGAAACTGTTGTCTCTAGTTGTGTAACTTAAATGGTGCAATGATCTTGAAGACTCCTGCCAGTGTTAGCAAAAGTAGGTCACAGCATCAACCTTTTATGCTCTAGTTCAGCTCTGTAGACAGGGATGTAAAATAGGCTACATTATTTGCATGTCTCAAGAGTTGACTAATGGAGACCATCTTTTTGACCTAGAATGATATTCTAGCTGACGAAGGTCTTTGAATTTTTGAAAGAAAGCAGTTTATTTAAAAATGTTGACTTTGTATTATAAGTATTTTTCCTTCTTCACTTTTATCTGTTTTGTGTTCCTTTCTTACTTTGTAATATATAGCTATAATTCTGCTAAAAAAGCTTGTACATACATACATAAATAAACATACAAGCATACTCACATATATACCTACCTACCTACATATATACTCTTGTAATTGAATCATGTTTTTACAGTTAGAATTTAGTGAAAAGGATTTTTGAATAATTCATATTAAAATGGACAAACACGGCTAATGGTTGTGATGAATCGCATTGACATTAATTACACTGCAACCATCTGAATGTGTACATGCTATATCTCCTATAAAATCAATAATGCACCCAGTTTCTGTGCTGAGAAAATCAAATCTCCTGTTTTTCAAAATTTAGTTTACGATATTTAGTTACTGTATTATATTTTCCTTCACAAGACTTAAGACACCTGACAAAAACTTTTTCTTTCAAAAATAAATTGAGTTGATAGTGAAAATTTATTCTAAAAGGACAAATAATGAATGCATATGAGATTTAAGAAAGCTTTTATTTTTTTCAGTGATATTGCTATTGTCAAATAAAGCTAAGAAAAATGGACAGTTCACTCATTTAACAGAACAGGTATATGGAGGGTGTTCAGCTTGACAGATGAATAGTGGCAAAATAATGTTGATTACTAAACTTACATTGAAATTGAGTACAGTCCTACCCATTTATGTAGACATCCAAGGGCCCGAGGAAATATTGTCGACATAGGCAAATGTCGATATAAGTGTTGGGGGGGTCTGAAAAAAGATACAAGTTAAATTCTTCAATAAGGGGTGACCTGTCGTCATTGAGTAGCATTTACACTCTGAGAAAACAAACAATGGAAATTTTGAGTAGATGAAGACAAAACCAGTGTGAAATACACTTGTATATTGACAAATTACATTTTGGTTACCTTTGTGTAATAAAATCCACAATAAAATATTGCATCCATCACATCCTAATATGAAAAACATTCACTACGATATTCAATGTCTGCATTAGCACATGGTTGTATAGTTGTTATTTACATACTTCAAGTACATGTACTTAAATTGGCCTAGATTTTGGTCAGTCTGTTCCCATCTTATTGAGGCTACCAAGGTGATGGAGCCATTCACAGGGAAATGAAAACCTGTCAACAAGTTGGTTTAAACAGTACATGTATTTAGTTACAGAAATTATCATGAAAAGTACATAAAAGTGAACAAGAGATATGCAGCTGATATGATTAATGAAGGCATAATATTTGTATACATTGAAACATGCTAATTAGGTATTAAAAGAAAATGATTCTTACAATACAATATTGTAACAATGTCAGCTCAAGTGGTATACATTTAAAATATATCCCGGAGATAACAAGTTATGAATTCTCTCAAAGTAAAATACATGTAGCAGTAAAAGATTTATTTTTAAATTAGTGGAGGTAGTATGTGCTTATTTTTAAATCAGTGGAGGTAGTATGTGCTTATTTTTAAATTAGTAGAGACAGTATGTGCTTATTTTTAAATCAGTGGAGGTAGTATGTGCTTATTTTTAAATCAGTGGAGGTAGTATGTGCTTATTTTTAAATTAGTAGAGACAGTATGTGCTTATTTTTAATTCAGTGGAGGTAGTATGTGCTTATTTTTAAATCAGTGGAGGTAGTATGTGCTTATTTTGAAACAAGCAGAGGCAGCATGCACTAATTTTTAAATCAGTAGAGACAGTATGTACTTGTTTGTATAAATGCCTTTAAATACTGATTCTATACCAATTATTAAATAAATACGTTTATTCACTAGATTAAATGGGACATTGCTGATGGTTTAAAAGGAATGAAGATAACTAGAACAAAGAATCAGATACAATTTTATGCATAAAACAAAAAACTGATTAAACAGAAGCAACAGCAGGACTTTTTTTTAAATGCAAAGGTTTAAATGATTTATGTAGAATCATTCAAATGTAGGAAAAACATCTGGAAACAAAAACAATATTGCCAATTCTGCTATTTCACAATAGCTGATAAATCTGATTTGGCCGCAAGCATGGCCAAAAACTACTCAAAGGGGTAAAAACCAGGAAACATTGGTTTTATCAGTTGGTAACCAATTAAAGTTAATAAGTTTGTCATGATGTCTCAGCCGTTTACTCTTATGATTCACCATAGTGTCTGTAGAAAAGTCCCTTGAGGAAATTGATGGCTTCCTGTCCATGAAGAATTTCCAGGAATTCAAGACCATTTCTTCATTTTAACTACCAAGTGTTGAAACCATCTTTGATACTCTTAAATTGCAAGATTTTAAAATCAGCCCCTGTGTTAGCCAAGTTAGATGCAAGACTGTTACTATTTTCATATAGGACAAACCAGAAACAGCCCTGTTTATGTGACCATCCAAGTCAGGAGAGTTGGTGACAAGATTTTCATCATGTTCATTGTGACAGCCATATTTAAGATCAGATCAGCACCATCTTCATTCAGGACCAACTAGACATCATAACTATTCTGGTGAAAACCCCGTTTCCAAATAACGTTCCATTTAGGTGGAGTGGCAATAACAAGATTTTCAAGATGGCTGACATGTGGTCATACTGGATGTCAGTTTGGCACCATTTTTCATTTAGTACCAACTATGACATAAGCATTCTTGTGAGAACTCAGTGTTATAACTTTCCATCTAGGATTCATAATATTTAAGTTGGCCACTATGGCAGCCATGTTGAAATCAGATTAGCACAATTTTTATTTCAGACCAACAAGACACTATAGGAATCTTCTGGTGAGAACCTCGTGGTTATATAAATTTCCATTCTGAATGAGTAGCAAAAAGACTTTCAAGATGGATGCTGTGGTGGTCATAGTGGAAATCAGATCGGCAACATTTTCAATTATGACCAACTAGACATCATAAAAATCTTCTTGTGAAACCTCAAGTTGTTATGGCTATCAATTAAGGTGGAGTAGCAAATACATTGAAAAAAATGGAAGTACTGGGAGCAGCATTTCCATTGGTACTGACTGGACATGATAAGAAATCTTACTAACCATCAGATCAGCACAATTTTTCAATCAGGACCAAGCAGACATTATAAAAAGTCTTCTACTAAAACCCCATGTTGATATGACCATCCATTCAAGAGAAGCAGCAAAAAACCCCAAGATTTTCAAATGGCAATTATGGCAGCCATAGTGGATGGTTGAGTGAAACCATTATTAAGACCAAGCCAGATATCAAAAAGTCTTCTGGTCAAAATAACTTCCATTCAGGAGTAATGATATCAAGATTTTTTGCAGCCATATTGGATATCAGATCAACACCATTTTCATTCAGGAACAACCAGACATTCAAGTCATGAAGTTGTTAAGTACAACCCCATGTTATGTCCATCCATCCTGGAGGAGTAATATAGCGTATTTGGCATTAAAACCTTCAAACTATTAAATACTCTTGCTAAGAATGGTATACAGAGCACAAAAACCTTTCTGGAGCGGCTAGAAAAGTAGTCAATAACATTGACTATTTATTGGGTATGAGAGATACTGTGTGTGTGTGTGTATGATTTGGATTTTTAACGTAGCTTTAACAATTTTTCAGTCATATCGCTACGATGTCTGCAGTGTGGCAGTTTTTAGTGATGTCAAGCACTGGGGCATCATGCCACAGACATGTGGCATGATGTCCCACCCAGTCACATTATCCTGACACCGGGCCGACCAGTCCTAACACTAACCTCTTAATGCTGAGCGCCAAGCGAGGCAGCTGTTAGTACCATTTTTTTAAGTCTTTGGTATGACTCGACCGGGGATCGAACCCACGACCTCCCGCATCCGAGGCGGATGAGAGATACTAAAAAAAGAGGAGTAAAATAAGGTTGAATGGCTTCATTATTTATGTATTTCATTCACATTAGATTGCTCCGACATTGGTTTTCAATATTTGGAAGATTACTTAGCAATGAAAAAGTTTACTTTATAAAGAAAACCTACAAATCCACTTCACTCTATGTAAAAGTAAATGCGAGATACACCAGTCTAGCACCATATTCATGTATGATACAGCCCATTAAAACTAGGTCAGATCAGAATTTCCTTACTACTGCAATAAACTGAACCTCAACCAGGTCAAAGCTACCAAAATTATTTATATTGCAACAAACATGCATTGGAATATTAATAAAGGAGTCCAACATGGGTAAATAAACTTGGGAGAGCACGGTAAAACTGGGTTGAGTTCTCAGTTCTTATTAAGGTTACCAAAGAGGAATTTGGTGAGCAAACTACAGCACTCTATGTTCAATTAGCACTGTATACATACCAGACTGTTTTGGGGCCCCCGAGTGGCCGAGTGGTCTAAAGTGCTCTTCGTTACGGATCACTGCCATCTCACCCTGTCTGCGTGGGTTTGAGTCTAGGATTCGGCTAATGTGGGTATGTGAGAAAGCTTGCCAGTAGCTTCTCGTGGGTCAGTGGTTCTTTCCGGGGTTTTCCCGGGTTCTTCCTCCACCATTAATACTGGCTGCCATGTATAGCCTATCGTGTGCTGAAAAATGGCGTTAAACCCTACAACAACAACAACCACCAAACTGTTTTGAAATCTCCAACATGATGAATGAAGTTCACCAAAATTAACCAGGGTGATGATAGATTAGAAATATGTATTTACAGTATAAATGCTACAGGAAGCTCACCCCTACTCCCAAATGCAATAATATTCACTGCATTAACTCATTCAGCACTGTGTAACTCTAACAACAGCCCAAGAGCCAGTTGTTTCCATGTAATGTAGCTCCTCAGAAATGACCAGAGATGCAGAGAACACTGCTAATGTACATAATGCAACAAATAATAAAGATCTGCGATAAAATATGCATCAACTTCACTTGAAGTGGCCTCATAAGTTACATTAAAACATTACAAGTGTATATTAAGTAATAAAAATGAACAGCAAAATGGAAATGTGTGTTAATTCAGTGATGGAAGTGGAAATGTTACTATGCTTGACACATGGCTTCATTACCATGTTTTCTGGTTAAATAAAGAATAACAAATTCAACTTAAATTGTCAGAATAACATTTATTATTACAAAAAAGAAGAAGTCCTTTAACCAAAAGTTCATGCTGATCTGACTATCTACTCAAGCGGATTAGTGACAATATGACTTTCAATATGGCTGCTTTGGTGGAAGTTACAGCAGCACCATTTTCATTTAGGATCAACTGGAATGGGATGAATGTGTGTGTGTATGTTAAGTTTCATTGCAACCCTCCAAGTAGTTCAGTAGTAGTTATAGCAACGGATGAACAACTGGCCTTTTCTTAAGTTGTTCTCATCGAGCTAATAAGAACAGCTACAGTTCAAGTCATTAATTTTACTGGTCAACTCTTTTGCTGCAAAAATGTAGCATGTTAGAGTCCACTTAACATCTATCAAAGAAGCACTTTATTTTTCTGTAATGCAGGGCATGTAAGCATCCATGTTATTAAAAGACCAGCACATAACAAGCACAAGACTTTGGAGTTGTGATAAACTGTTGACAATTAAGTAAAGCAATTGGGTATATGATCAATATAATCAGCAGACCAAGATAATCTTAATAGAAATGTAGATAAACACTTTGAGTTATGGCCTTGCATCAGCTAATGCAAACTATGGTTGGTATTGAAGGGGGTGGGGATGGAAAGTTTAAATTAACAGAGGATCTGCAATGTCAGAACAACATAAGTACTGTGTGAGGCACTTTACAACTGTTGATAATACACCTGTTCTGTGTTAGGAAGGCTAATTATAGGCAGGTGACTAAAATTACAGATAGGACTTGGAGAAACTACTGATAGACATATGTGTTGATAAACAGGCATACCAGCATAATTACTTGTGAAAAATTCCTCATTTAAATATGCAACATGCATACAATATCAGCACAAAGCACAGACAAAACAAATTTAGGGAAAGAAAAAATCTGAAATATTATTTTAAAAATAGCAAATCTCTTCTCTCTCTGCCAGTTTTTTCAACAATTAAAGTCAGTTTTTGCAACAAATAAAATAAAAACAATGTGAATTTTACAAATAATTGCACTAACACATTTTGTTCTATGTAATATATGCAATGACCTCATTTATAAATCAAATTAATGACTGAAATTAACAAGGCTTGGAATATGGAGAGGAACTAGCATTATAAAAAATTTACATTATAACAATCTGAACATTAGTGTACTATAATACTATATTCATATCTGGTTGTATTAGAGAAGAAAAAGCTGAATCTAGCTATTTGCTATCAAATTTACATAAGTTGTGATACGAATGAAAGACTAAGTACTAGCACTAAATAGGCATCATCTACCCCTGATAAATACTAACACTAAACAGGAATCATCTAGCCCTGATAAATACTAACACTAAATAGGCATCATCTAGCCCTGATAAATACTAACAATAAATAGGCATCATCTAGCCCTGATAAATACTAACAATAAATAGGCATCATCTAGCCATGATAAGTACTAACACTAAATAGGCATCATCTAGCCCTGATAAGTACTAACACTAAATAGGAATCATCTAGCCATGATAAGTACTAACACTAAATAGGCATCATCTAGCCCTGATAAGTACTAACACTAAATAGGAATCATCTAGCCATGATAAGTACTAACACTAAACAGGCATCATCTAGCCCTGATAAGTACTAACACTAAATAGGAATCATCTAGCCCTGATAAGTACTAACACTAAATAGGAATCATCTAGCCATGATAAGTGCTAACACTAAACAGGAATCATCTAGCCCTGATAAGTACTAACACTAAATAGGCATCATCTAGCCCTGATAAGTGCTAACACTAAATAGGCATCATCTAGCCCTGATAAGTACTAACACTAAATAGGAATCATCTAGCCATGATAAGTGCTAACACTAAATAGGAATCATCGAATCATCTAGCCCTGATAAGAACTAACACTAAATAGGAATCATCTAGCCATGATAAGTGCTAACACTAAATAGGCATCATCTAGCCATGATAAGTACTAACACTAAATAGGAATCATCTAGCCCTGATAAGTAACACTAAATAGGAATCATCTAGCCATGATAAGTGCTAACACTAAATAGGCATCATCTAGCCCTGATAAATACTAACACTAAATAGGCATCATCTAGCCCTGATAAGTACTAACACTAAATAGGCATCATCTAGCCCTGATAAGTACTAACACTAAATAGGAATCAAGCTCCTCTGTCATGTACTACCACATTTTGTCATGTATAATATACTCCACTGGTGCATTAAAATAATATCTGCACTGCAAGTGAAAATTAAGGATAAATGATTTCCAAAAAGCACAAGTAAAATGTTACCACATTCCATAATCTAGTTCTTTTGAGGTTCAAAACAGAGCAGTTCCTATGCTGGGCAGGGATCACCAAAGAGCTGAGCCAGGATGGGTGGGTGGGGTGCAATGCCTCCTTAAAAAAAAGGCTAAGAATAACACTGCATTGTGACGAATCTCCCCGTTTATTGAACTGCTTTTGTGAAAAAAAAATTTCCTAATGAATTAACTTCCGTGTGTACTACCATATTTGATCATGTATGACGCATGTCCAAGAAATGACCCTTTGCATGATTGATTTAAGACAAACCAGACATCATAATAAGTCTTTTTGTGAAAACCTAACAGAATATAACTTTCTGTTCAGGAACCCATTTAGACATAATAAAAAGATTTTCAAGCTGGTCAGTGGCATTTGTTTAGTGGTTGTATTGGTGGATGTCCAAGCAGAACCATTTTCAGTTAGGACCAACCCGACCATGGGATGAATGTCTTTGTAACGTTTTGTGGCAATTTTCCAATTTCCAACAATGGGAAGCATTAACAAACTTGTGCAAATGGACGGGTGCAAGATGAACAGATGGATGATGACAGACAACAGGCCATCCAGCAAGATCTGGTTCTTGACCAGTAGAGCTTAAAAAAAGCCTTCAAAGATGCTGGATGATTTAAAGGAGATCAAATACATATTTAATATAATTTCTAGATAAATTACTGTCATTTTTTTCCCTTAAATGCTGCCAGTTATATTGTAACATTTCAAGATATAATCCACTGTCCTGTTTCATAAAAAAACATCCGCTCTTGTAATCTGTATCCATGGTAACTCTTCATACTCTTTCCCTTGAAAACTTTTTTAACTGGTTAGGCTATTGCGACTTTGTAGTCTTGGTAACTCATCTAATGTGTTAGCCACGATGATACATCAGGTTCTTGTTACTTGTGACTTAGTAACCATGGCAATTTGCATTCCTAGCTGTTTTGAAGACTAGATTTCATGCTGCAGCAATGAGAACTGGCTAGTTGGGCATCGGAAACTGCTTTGCATAGGACAGAGGCTGCACACTTGTCTTTCGAGGTTTCTCTTCTGGACATTTATCTTTGCTGTTCAAAAAGAGTCTTAAACATTAGTTACTGACCAGTTATGTATGCAGTATTTTAAAAAAAAAAAGTTTTTGTATATCTCTGAACAACGGAGATACTGTAATTGAATATAAGGAAATGCTACTGAATGTGTTAAATGGATTGTGTCAAAAGACTGACTAAATACACTGATTATATAACACTGTAAATCATTAAGTTTGATTATCATCAATTTTTATGGTTTTGCAAATATAGGATGTCATTACTGTTAATAATAATAATAATAAAAATAATAACAATAATAATGTGGACTTAGTACTGCACCTTACCTTTTGAAGCTCTAAGTACTTTACAATATTAGATAACACATAAAAACATACACAATGACAAGATTACAAAAACAAACACCATGAAATTACAGAACTAAAAATGTTGACAATGATTAAGGAAGGAAGTCTTTAAGTCTCTTATTGTAATTGAAATATGTGAGCTTGGTTTATAAGACTGTAATTGAAATATGTGAGTTTGGTTTATAACATTGTAATTGAAATATGTGAGTTTGGTTTATAACATTGTAATTGAAATATGCCAGTTTAGTTTATAACACTGTAATTGAAATATGTGAGTTTGGTTTATAACATTGTAATTAAAATATGCCAGTTTAGTTTTATAACACTGTAATTGAAATATGTGAGTTTGGTTTATAACACTGTAATTGAAATAAGTGAGTTTGGTTATATAATAATGTATTTGAAATATGTGAGTTTGGTTTATAACACTATGTGAAAGCTGTAAGCTGGTACATGGCTGTGCCACATGTTGTGCCATCACAACTGGACTCAAATAATAACTACCTTTGCTCCAGTGCACCAAAGAATGAATGTAAAAGGATGGCTGACTAAGAACAAAATGGGGTTCAATAGATATCATCCAAAGGGAGCAAATCAAGTAGGCCTACAATGTAGCAACAGTCCTCATGAAAGAAATACTCCACCTGATGAGGGACTGATAAGCTCTCAAGATAGTTAAGGCAATCCACCATGAAATGATGGCCTCAAAATATTCAAGGAACCCTTGAGAAGAAGACAGATGATTCTGACCTTTCCCTTTCGTTTTAGATCTTATCTTTATCATCATCAGCACAGACAAGACCAAGGCAAATAATCACAATAGGAACAGGAGCTAATGAAGGTAGCTATTCTTTGCCAGAAAGTTAGATTGGCACAGAAGAGAACACAATCATGGTTACCACTGAACAGTAAATAAACCTTTATCCTTAACAAGGCATGGATTTCACTCCTTTTCCTTGCTGTTGCTAAGGACAGCAAGAAAACTGCCTTAAGGGCAAGGTTCTTGAAGGAAGCTTCGCCCAAACGTTCACAGACAACGCACAACACAAGATAGATTCCATCTAGGCATTGATGAGTGAAAAACCAGTTTCTGAAGCTCAAAAATATCTCATGAGATCTGAGAGGCAAGGATCTGCCACAATGATGGAACATCTTGATTACTGAAGAGTATTAGAAAGAGCAACACCATAGACCTTAATGGTAGACTCTGAACATCCTCTTTCCTTGAAAAGGAAGAAAGTCTGCTACTGCAGTTAAGCGGGACAGATCAAAATCAACACAATTCCTACCACAACAGTTACATAAAATCATCCACTTTGCAGAGATTCAAATCATGCAAAATTTGTATGGATCACTGGACAGCAGCAGTGCACAAGAACAAAAACCCTGGTTTATGGTAAATTTTTTAATTTCTATTTTTGCATTTCATTGTCAACATTTTGAACAGACTGAATAAACTACAAAACAAAATCTGAAGATTTATTCCAAAATGTTAATGACACTGTTAATTTGAACAGTTATACAATATTCTGAATAGCAAATAGCAAGTTTTGAACAGTCAAGTTGGAAGAAAAAAATATCAAATTTGCACCTCTCTGCTTGTAAGCTGTATGACAGCCAATCCAAAGTTAACAAATGTTATCAACTGACAATTAAAGATTCACTGGCTTAGACAAAGCAGAGAAGTTTGTCATGTACCACTATAGGACTTGCTTGGCTTTGAAATAATAGAGAATGTTTTCCTATTAAACCATAAGACTTGCTTGTCTGACAAACAACCGAGAATTATTTCCCATACCACTGTAAGACTTGTTTGGTTTAGAGACAAAGAAATTTGTCCTGTACCATCACAGGCCTTGACTGACTAAGAAATAATAGAACATTTTGTCTTGTACAACCATGTTAGGTGAGACCTCCTAAACAAAGCAGCACCACATGGATTATTTTAAAAAATTTCCAACAAAACCGCCTCAAAGCAGAAGTTTACCAGGGGTGGGACAAACAAAACTAGTCAGGCAGAAAAAGAATAGTACCACTACAATGCACCTTATATGGGGGGGGGGGGCCTCTTAAATAATGTCCCAGTCATCATTTCATTTTTAACTGGTTTGTTAAAAACAGTAATAGTTATTAATAAATACCACCAGACAGTGTAAGGTCATAACCAAATATGTGGCATATTGTGAATTCTATTTTTCATGGAGTGCCAATATTTATGGCCTTTTGTGGCTGCTACACACAATTTAATGACCAAACATACAACCCTGTGAAAACAATAGGCCAATTCTGTGTAAACACTAGGTCCTTTATGTGTAGACACTAGGTCCTTTATGTGTAAACACTGGGTAATTTTTGTGTAAACACTAGGTCCTTTTTGTGTAAACACTAGGTCCTTTATGTGTAAACACTAGGTTCTTTATGTGTAGACACTAGATCCTTTATGTGTAAACACTGGGTCTTTTTTGTGTAAACACTAGGTCTTTTCTGTGTAAACACCAGGTCTTTTTTGTGTAAACACTAGGTCCTTTTTGTGTAAACACCAGGTCTTTTCTGTGTAAACACTAGGTTCTTTATGTGTAAACACTAGGTCTTTTATGTGTAAACAACAGACCCCTTCATTAATCCTTGAATTTATGTACCAATACACGTCATTTATCACAAAACTATGACTATTTATATGAAAATAAGGGACATGTGTGTGTGTGTGTGTGTGGTTTAATAGCACATCAGCACAATCCTGGCTATATAGTTCCCACCAAAGGTTATGTTTCCTGCAAGAGCACCATGAATATAACATGATAACCCTACACTATGTTGAATAGTCCTTCTTTCTGGAGAAATGCAGGTTCTATATATGAGTGGCACAATACCACCATATCTGTGTCATTTCTTCTATATATGACTGGTGCCTGCTCTGTGTGATTGTCAATATACAAGTGATGCCAATCTCCAGAAAGGAATTCAAACTCCATTGTGCACCTAGCAGTTATAACATTTACAGTCTGGTCAAAAATACGTTTAACTGCAAAACTGGAAATGGCCGATTTGATACCTGTCGATACTTAAGAGTCCTCTCTAAGATCAATAGTTTTTTTTATTACCCTAAGAGCAGGTCAAATTAAATATGCTTCTTCCTTACTATAAGTGCAAGTCATCCACAGTTTGGTCACACTCCCTGATTGAGAACTAATATTACTGTGCCAAAACAAGTTTTGTTCTTTCAGTAAGTGACCTTGAACTTTAATTTTTTAAACAGGCTTTTTCTTGTCCCTAAATGCAATCCATCAACAAGTTTGGTCACCGAGTGTGATGCAAAGCCAATGTTAATATGAAGAAACCATTTTTCTTCCTTCAGTTAGTGTCCTTGACCTCTGACATGCTGACATCAAAATTGTTAGGTTTCTTTCTTTCATCAAGAAGTACCTACCTGTAAAGTTTGGCAAAGGTAGGTGCTACAAAACTGAAGTCATCATGTGGGAAAGGAAAATTAAACAGATATGGACAGACAGGCCGGTCAAAAAATATTATGCTAAGCCAAAAGTTATCACATAAATATAGCATTGTACTTGAAACTTTTGTACATTTGACACAATAAATTCTTGTCAGTTGTTACTATATGAAGAATGAAGAGATGGTGTACTAAGTTTGGCGAATTTCTGAATATTCACCCAGCAGTTTAGGAGATAGAGTTTCAAAGAGACAGATGGATGGAATGGTTAACAATATCTGACACTAAATTGAGAGAATAACACAAGATAAATATGCTCTGGAAAACACCTACCTGCATGAATACTCTGCTGTGGAATCCTGAAGATTCAATGTTTCTGTCAATAACTCTACATTCCGCACACTGCCAAAGAAATCTGTAATTATGGTTTTCTTGGGGTCCCTTTGGAATAGATCAGTCCTGACACTCACTGTGGACTGACACTGGATCTTTGGGCACACTTTAAACTGTAATAATAAATAGAGGCTTTCAGGAACAGTACATTATGATACCAGCCATACCTGCTATACTGTCTCAAAACCAAGCTTCATGCGCTCTGTTCATACATAAATTGACACCTATTTACCTGTACATAAAGATAGCACCTGCTGTTAAAGATGGATCCCCAAGTATACCTTATACACAGGTTTGACTGTAATCATCAAATGTTATGTAAAACAGTTAAAAATTAGAGAACAGAGACATAACATCACCTGTAAATATTACATTTCAAGGAATATGGTTGCCATGGTACTGCATAGCTTTTAAACATTTGGCCCTGTTGTAAATCTGGTTTAGATGTATAATACTGACTGAGACTCCTTTTAAAAACCTGCAACTTCTGGCAGCATAAATATCAGGCACAACACAGTAACCAACTTTACCATCAATTCAAAACTGATGTAATGAAGTACCACAGAGCATATATTTCTGTAATAATAAATTCCTAACACTGACCTTGCAATGTGATCTTTGAAATTGGGGATGAAAATTCATTAGCCCAACTAAAATGACAAGATAAAATTTTCAGCAGTGAAGTAAATTGTCCACTACTCACCTGATTAGGTGAGTGCTAACTCAAGGCTATCAATATTTAACTTTAATGGAAATGATGTTCTGAAAAGAATATTTAGAACTTTGTTCACAGAAAGTGCAACATTTCCACAGAAAGTTCGTTTCTTTTCTATTTGGTTAGATCAAAGTTATGCAAGAGGTTCACTCTCTTTTATACTAATAAACACTTTTATATTAATAAATCAATTTTATACTAAAAACACTTACAACTGGGAAAACAGATTGGTCTCAGTCTGTGATTCTTACAATTAGTGTTGGATGGGAAAGTAAGAATAAGTTCTGGAAAACAACCTTTCACACAAATGAATTTTAATCAATAACATCATCAACTTTTATATTTCTTAAATAGATGGTTGAGTAAGAGTTTATTCTAGATGTGTATAAATTCTAAGTATTTGCCTCATTGGATGATTTTTAGAGACTTTTAAATCCTTTCCAAGTTTTGCAGATTAAGTTCATTATTTCTAGTCAAAACTCTGAAAATGATCGTTATCACATTTTTACAAACAAATATTTTAGTGTTGTTGCATGTTTGGTATCCAGCACTCTCAATTTTTAAACTACCTATGCCTATACCCCATTGTACAGTACTCTCAATTTTTAAACTACCTATGCCTATACCCCATTGTACAGTACTCTCAAGTTTTAAACTACCTATGCCTATACCCCATTGTTCAGCACTCTCAATTTTTAAACTACCTATGCCTATACCCCATTGTACAGTACTCTCAATTTTTAAACTACCTATGCCTATACCCCACTGTACAGTACTCTCAAGTTTTAAACTGCACTCTCAATTTTTTTAACTACCTATGCCTATACCCCATTGTACAGCACTCTCAATTTTTAAACTACCTATTCATATACCCCATTGTACAGCACTCTCAATTTTTAAACTACCTATGCCTATAGCCCATTGTTCAGCACTCTCAATTTTTAAACTACTTATGCCTATACCCCATTGTACAGTACTCTCAAGTTTATACTACCTATGCCTATACCCCATTGTACAGTACTCTCAATTTTATACTACCTATGCCTATACCACATTGTACAGTACTCTCAATTTTTAAACTACCCATGCCTATACCACATTGTACAGTACTCTCAATTTTTAACTACCTATGCATATACCCCATTGTACAGTACTCTCAAATTTATACTACTTATGCCTATACCCCACTGTACAGTACTCTCAATTTTATACTACCTATGCCTATACCACATTGTACAGTACTCTCAATTTTTAAACTACCTATGCCTATACCCCATTGTACAGTACTCTCAATTTTTAAACTACCTATTCATATACCCCATTGTAGGGGCCCCGAGTGGCCGAGTGGTCTAAAGCGCTCTCCATTACGGATCACTGCCATCTCACCTCTGTCTGCGCCGGTTCAAGTCTCGGATTCAGCCAATGTAGGTATGTGAGAAAGCTTGCCAGTAGCTTCTCGTGGGTCGGTGGTTCTTTCCAGGGTTTTCCCGGGTTCTTCCTCCACTACCTATGCCTATACCCCACAGTACAGTACTCAATTTTTTAACTACCTATTCCTATACCACATTGTACAGTACTCTCAATTTTATACTACATATGCCTATACCCCATTGTACAGTACCTTCAATTTGTATATTACCTATACCGGTACCATATTGTTCAATACTCTCAATTTTTATACTACCTATGCAACACTCTGTTTCCATACTAACACTAAAAATACTGAATGTGGAAAATTCAAAGTATCAAAAGGTACCTCCATGCAATTTACCCGACATATCTGGTTTGGTCAAAATATCTTGAGCAGTTTTGAGAGATATGCACTGGTAATGAAATCATATTGAAAATAATGTTTCCAATCAAATTAGTGTCAAGAATTAACCTCTATTATTGCCTGAATCCAGCCATTCCCAGAAAGACAAATTTTTTAAAAATGTATTTATAATATAATACTACAAAAAAACTAACAGTATCTATGGGATGTAACTCTTCAAAGATGCTTTTATAATTACCAACCCATGTAATTGCTATCGGACTACCAACATGCCAGGCGTTCTTCAGTTTAAGCTTGAGCAATAGATTAATGAGGATTTGCAACTTTTGCAAGGAGGTAGCTCTGTGTGTGTGTGTGTGTGTGTGTGTGTCTCAAATGTAATGTGGTCATGTAAGTATTCTCTGAGAAAGAATTTATGATAAAAGAATTCTTTCCCCGCTGAATCCCATCATAATAATGTATGAAGAATGGGAAATAGGTGGTGCAAGAAGAGGAGGAAATGCATGAATCTGTACCTTGGTCACCATTTGGGGTATGTTATGGTATTGGTCCTGATATAAATACTACTCTCTTAACACGAGACATTACAAATGACAGATAATTGCTAATGACACATGATTACTGCAAAGTGTTAAATAAAGAGTAAGGAGAAACATATAGCATGTCCTTAGAGAGTAAAATACTGGGTCAATCCAGTGACTCTTTAAACCTATGCCTGCTATGACAATGTTTTGTTGTTGGTTCTAACAGCACTTTTAACACATTTTGGCAAAAAATGGATCATGCCAAGGCAATGGGAGCTAAATGCATTTCTCATGGAAAAAAGTGATGAACCTACTACCTTTGGATTATGAGTCAAACACTCAACCAACTAAGCTACTAAAGCTCCCTTTATTAGGTGAAAGCAAAAGTCAGTGCAGCATGAAATACAGGTCACAGTGACTTGCTTTTGTAAAAAGGTTGTAGTTCTCATCAAACCAAATTCCCTTGCCATAATTCACGAATTTACGTATGACAGTTAATATACAGCAAAAAACCCTTATGTAATCATGACCTAAATGCAAAAGCTTAACCTAAGCCAGTAAAATGTGAAATGTAGGTCACATTGAGCTTTTTTTTGTTGTAAGAATGTGTTGTACTAATAGAGATGCATGTAATTACCTAGTTTCATGATTCTATCAGGAAGTGAGCTTGAGAAATAAATTTAAAACACCAATGTAACTAAAGCGTGTGAAATTTGAAATATAGCTCAGTGACCTACTTTCATGATATGGATGTTTGCATCCCCTCACCAAGTTTCACGATTCCAAATACAATAGTATTTATAAAGTATGCAAAAATCCTGAGTTAACTGCTTGGATATGCCTTTATCTGCAAGAACGCTGACACTACAAAAGCTAACATCTTCACGGAGGTGACCTAAAACCCCAAGATGGAATCATCAACCTCCCCTGCCCTGCTAAAATTGCTGCATTTACAAACTATATTTGGAAATGATAGGCAGCATGAGTTTTGTTCCAGGAAGGAAACTGCAAAGGAAGGATGGAGACTAAATTGACAAAGTGACCAAAACGTTAATTAATAACGCTAAAAATACTGAAACAAAAACTGTGAATAACAGGCGTTTTGCCCCAGAAACAAAAAAGTATAAAAGTGGATGGATGGATAATAAATTGACCAAAACATTAAAATATTGAAATTGAAAAAGTGTGAATTCCAAATGGCACAACTGGATTAGTCAAATATATTTACCAAGTTTCAAAGAGATCCCTTGAGTAATTTATGAGTTATGCTCCTGAAATGAGTGCTGCTGATGGATGGAGGGAGGGAGGGAGGGAAAGAAAAATAGATAAAAATAAAAATATTCAAACCTAAAGAAAGATGAACAAACAAAATCTGAACCAATACTCCAAATATTATTACTAAATTTCAATGAGATACCTTGAACAGTTTAAGAATTATGATGTAGAATCTCAAATCTTTATGAACAGACAGGATGAATAAAATGGACAGGATACAAATATATAGGAATATTTTACCTGTAAAAATGCAGAAAGTAAAAAATAGTCAAATATTACGTCACAAAAATGTTTGTTTTACAGAGGAGTATATAAATGTCCAAATTTAAGTACATTCCAAGCAAGACATAATTTGAAAACCCCACAACTAGCAAATGATTGCGGATAAACATGTAAAGGCAGGAATTCATCTAGAAGTGTCAATGAATTAGTAGATTTTTTTTATGTATGGAAAATCATTTATACTGTTTCAAAATGCATCTTGTATCTCTGTATCTACAGTATCATAGTATGGAAAATTTATTGTATATCACCATTTATACCATTTCAAAATGTAACTTTATGCTTACAGTATTACAGTATGGAAAATTTGTTGTATTACACCAGTTATACTGTTTCAAAATGCATCTTGTATCTTTATATCTACATCATCACAGTATGGTAAATGGGTTGTATTACACCAGTTACACTGTTTCAAAATGCATCCTGTGTCTTTATATCTACAGTATCATAGTATGGTAAATGTTTTGTATTATGTCATTTATACTGTTTCAAAATCAAGGTTCCTGGCACAAATTTAGAAAAAGATTTCAGACCTTTTCCAGACCAAAAAATTAACATTTCTGGACCTAACCATGTAACAAGTTTATTGACCCACTGAGGCTAAAATACTTAAGATTGCAAGTAAAATATGCAGAATGAAAAAAAAAAATTGATCTTGTACGATCTACTATTAATGATTTAGAAAGAACTCACAAACTGATCCATAGTTTTCTTGCTGCCTGGTTGCACATTTTCAAGGAACTCAAGGGCATAGTAGGTATATCTGTCGATAACATACACACCTATAGCTGGATCCACATGGTGCTGGAAAAGGAATCAATATATGGCATCCAATGGAATTTATTTAAGCTTTTCCAACAATATGATTGAAATAAAAAAAGCTATCATTGTATACACATACATGTTGTATACAAAATAACATCACACACCATTCATCAAGGCATTCCAACTACATGTGGGATACATCAATTACAATAAATTTAATTACTACAAAATGTGAAAATGCTAAATTCCATAATCAAGTACACATAATTCATGAATTGTCTGTTTTAGTTCAAAGTGCCTTACATTTGTATATATTTTTCTTGTGAAGAAGTGCATGAGCCACAGAATACCAAAAAGTCTCCCAAAAGTTCCAAATCATGTTAAAATACTAATTACTGCATGGATTGAAAATCTAAACTGGGTCATATATACATGTTAAATCAAATTTGGCTGAGTCATGCTGATAAAGAAGACAAGAACAGGTTTCTACTTGGTTGAAACCACATCACTGCTAGGGTTCCAACCCAAACAAATTCTGGGAAAAAACATGTCCTAAGAATCATTCCTAACAAGTTTTATCAAATTAACTCAGCTGTTCTGGAAAAGAAATCAAAAATATTTTTCCACCTGGTTGCTATGGAGACTATATTGCTGCTTGTAGAAGAACTTGTCCTATTAAAATACCTAATGAATTTGATGAGAAATGACTCAGCAGTTCAAAAGAAGCATTGACAATAAGTTTCTCCATCACGTTGCTATGAAAGTTACACAACTGCCAGGGAGCCACCATGGGGAAAAAAAATCTGGTAGAACATATTTATATGAATTTCTCTGACAAAAATTAATAAAAATTGAGCTCAAATGTTCAAGAAATGTTAAGAAAAAAATTCCCACATGAATTCTATAAAAACCACTGTTGCTAGGAGAACCACTCTGCATACAGATCTGATACTGCATGACATAAGAAACATTCATACTGAGTTTGATCAAATCAGTCCAAAGAATCTAAAAATAGGTTTTCATGTGGATGTTATGGAAGTCACACCTTTGCCAAAAAGCCATCCCAAAACCAGTTCAAAAGATCATATGCTATGAAATGTTCCTACCACGTGTGATAAAAATTGGCTCAACTTTTCTAAAGAAGTTGAAAATAGGTTTTTCACATGGTTGCCAAGGAAGCCACAATGTTGCTATGGAAAGAAATATTCCTACCATGTGTGATCAAAACTAGCTCCACTGTTCTGATAATTTTAAAACATGTTTTCCTTCTGTTTCCTATGGAAGCCAGAACATCTGAAGGGCATCCATCTGAAATACAATTCTGATCAAGCTTATGGCTTATGTTAAAAAAAAAAAAAAAACATTCCAAACTTAATTGACTAATATTGGCTCAACCATTCAAGAAAAGTTGAAAATGGATTTTTCACATAATTGTTCAGGATGCCAGTTGCTAGAGGACCCACAAGAGACAATATATTTTTATAGATTATTTTAAGAAATATCCCATCTAATTTTCACCAAAATTGATTCAGCTGATCAGAAGTTGAAAATAACTTTGCTATGGGAGCCATCCTAGAATATAATTTTGAAACAGCATGTCCCCAGAAACTTTCCAGTTGAATCAAAACTGTCTCAGTCTTATTGGAGTAGAGATTGAAAATAGTGGACACCAGCAATGCAACATGCCCCAAGTACTATTACAATTGGGGTAAGGCTTGGCTGACATCTGCCTTATAGTCAAATTCAAATGGGCACCAGCAATGCAACATGCCCAAAGTACTATTACAATAGGGGGTAAGGATTGGCTGACATCTGCCTAATACAGGGTTCATACGGAACTCTGAATGATAAATTCAAAGGCTTTTCCCAAACTTTCAAAGACCACAAATAAAGATTTCCAAGACCTATTTTCGCTAAAATTTTGTATACAGGTTATATGAGAAAACAATGAATGCAAAATACTACAATATTGTTTAATGATGTCAAAATTATAATTAATTTCCTAATGATCTGGAAGATAGGTTAACATTCATTGTTATTTCAGAAATATGTAACTTATGCATCAGATTTAATACAAAATAAATTGTTCTCGTACCAGACATCAGCACTACTTTATATGTATTATTATAGTTGCTGTTTTTTCTCTTCATTCATTTTGGAAAGAGAAGCCACCACTGTCATCTTTTCCTCTGCTCTTAAGAGCATTTGACTCTGTGACAAGCATAATGAGTCCTTTTAACTCTGCTTCTTCTGCCTTTTGAACAGAGGAAACATGTAGGCTAGCAATGTCAGCTTCAAGATGCAGCTTTCTACACAGTGTAAGCGCTTGTTCAAAATAACCAAAATTAAATTAGCTGAAGTCTTGTTAAAAAAAATCATGAATTAGTGTAATGAACATTTGATTGGCCAAAGCTGATGGACTAGTCCAATCAAATTGAACGATTCATCAAAAGTAAGAAGCCAGGAAAACCTACTACATCTGAATCTAACGACCTTAGGCAATTTGTAATAATATAAATAGTAATATAATAATAATAATAATAATAATGAGGACTTTGTATAGCACCTAATCTTTAGAAGCTCTAAGTGCTTTACAACATTAGATAACATTTAAAAACATATATAATGATAAGATTACGAAAAACAAACACCATGAAATTAGAAAACAACAAATGTGCTGAAAATAGTTACTGACTTCCTTTGACGAAGGGTGTTAGCCGGCTTGCTTTGATGAAAAGTGCACGTGTTATTGAAGTCATCACCAAGGCCAACTTTGGATAGCCAAACAAATGCTTGTTTGTTATTGCGGTGGCAATGAAACTGAACGGGTAATCAAAAGAAAAAAACCCAGGAAAACTTGACTCTAGTCTTGACTATACATCCCTGTTTGTACCCGAAATCCTAACGATTTCAATAAAAACATTTAATGTGATAAAAGTGAACAGAACTAAGTCAACTGAATCATTAATTTATAATTTATAACCTGAATCTGACCAGAATGGCACTAATACTGGCATCCCCATACACCTTTCATACTTAACGGACTTTCCATACTAACACAGCGCTATATTGTGTACACTATGGGCTACTTTATTTCCATCAGACAACATAATGACCTAATTCATCCTATTCAGTAACTGCTGGATAATTCCGTAAATTACAAATTACGTTGAGAGTTTGAAATTATAACCCTTTGCAAACATGAACACAGACATTAAACCACTTGTTAAATCCACATGAAAGGCAAATCTGTTGTTGTTGTTCTTTTCCTTTGCTTGATTCGACACTGTAAATATCAGAAGCAGACAACATATGTATATATATCTCTGTAGTCGTGCATACACCCCATTGCTGAAAACGGACTTGTCCAGGAACTGGAAATGGATCTCGAGCATGGCTGTCTATTATACTGAAAATTTATGTTAAACATGAAATGCACAGATGATGATGGTGTTAGGGTCACTCTACTCGGTCAGGTTAGAAATTATAAACCAAAGAATGAATTGATTAAGTTCCTTGCACCTTTTATCACATTAAAGGTTTCCATTATTGAAATCGGTAGGGGAATACAAGCAGGTTGGTATAGTCAGACAATAAATCTGAATCTAACAACCTTGGACAACTTTATTTGTGATTATGGAAAGAAATTAAAATTTTTGGGTTTATTTCAATTTTCAGAGACTTTTAAAGACCTCAGGGTAATCTGCTCGATTTCAAGGCCTTGAAAATGCTACCTCATTTTTTTCAAACTCTCAAAGACCTTTCAAGACCATATGAACCCTGAAACAGTCAAATGCAAGTGGACACCAGCAATGCAACATGCCCCAAGTACTATTACAACTGGGGTAAGGCTTGGCTGACATCTGCCTTATAGTCAAATGCAAGTGGACACCAGCAATGCAACATGCCCCAAGTACTATTACAATTGGGGTAAGGCTTGGCTGATATCTGCCTAATAGTCAAATTCAAGTGGACACCAGCAATGCAACATGCCCCAAGTACTATTACAATGGGGGTAAGGCTTGGCTGACATCTGCCTAACAGTCAAATGCAAGTGGACACCAGCAATGCAACATGCCCCAAGTACTATTACAATTGGGGTAAGGCTTGGCTGACATCTGCCTTACAGTCAAACTCAAGTGGACACCAGCAATGCAACATGCCCCAAGTACTATTACAATGGGGTTAAGGCTTGCATGACATCTGCCTGATAGTCAAACTCAAGTGGGCACCAGCAATGCAACATGCCCCAAGTACTATTACAATGGGGGTAAGGCTTGGCTGACATCTGCCTTGTAGTCAAACTCAAGTGGGCACCAGCAATGCAACATGCCCCAAGTACTATTACAATGGGGGTAAGGCTTGCATGACATCTGCCTAATAGTCAAATGCAAGTGGACACCAGTAATGCAACATGCCCCAAGTACTATTACAATGGGGGTAAGGCTTGCCTGACATCTGCCTAATAGTCAAATTCAAGCGGACACCAGCAATGCAACATGCCCCAAGTACTATTATAATGGGGGTAAGGCTTGCCTGACATCTGCCTAATAGTCAAACTCAAGTGGACACCAGTAATGCAACATGCCCCAAGTACTATTACAATTGGGGTAAGGCTTGGCTGACATCTGTATAATAGTCAAATTCAAGCGGACACCAGCAATGCAACATGCCCCATGTACTATTACAATGGGGGTATGGCTTGTCTGACATCTGCCTAATAGTCAAATGCAAGTGAACACAAGTAATGCAATATGCCCCAAGTACTATTACAATGGGGGTAAGGCTTGCCTGACATCTGTCTAATAGTCAAATTCAAGTGGACACCAGCAATGAAACATGCCCCAAGTACTATTAAAATGGGGGTAAGGCTTGCCTGACATCTGCCTAATAGTCAAATGCAAGTGGACACCAGCAATGCAACATGCCCCAAGTACTATTACAATGGGGGTAAGGCTTGCCTGACATCTGCCTAATAGTCAAACTCAAGTGGACACCAGTAATGCAACATGCCCCAAGTACTATTCCAATTGGGGTAAGGCTTGCCTGACATCTGTATAATAGTCAAATTCAAGTGGACACCAGCAATGCAACATGCCCCATGTACTATTACAATGGAGGTATGGCTTGTCTGACATCGGTCTAATAGTCAAATTCAAGTGGACACCAGCAATGCAACATGCCCCAAGTACTATTACAATGGGGGTAAGGGTTATCTGACATCGGTCTAATAGTCAAATTCATGTGGACATCAGCAATGCAACATGCCCCAAGTACTATTATAATGGGGGGTAAGGCCTGGCTGACATCTGCCTAACAGTCAAATACAAGTGGCAAAAAAAAATCCAACTCCGTGTTAAGGTTTGTGATAAAGTCTCATCCAATGCTGTTGATTTGTGGATGAAAACAACTGTTTCAAGGATTCTCAAGATTTGGTATTTTCATTCATATTTGATGGCATTTTAGAAATATTTGCCCAATACTATGCTATGATGCTTTGAAGAAAATGACATGTAATGGTTTTTCTAGTTTCAATAGGTGTGGCCCTATTTGATGGTCAAACAGCATCATTTGTAAACATTTTGAAAGGCCTCCATCCCATGATGCTTTGGAGAAGACATGTAACAGTTTTCCTAGTTTCAGTAGGTGTGATAGTCTATCATCATCATTTGTATAAATTCTGAAAGGTCTTCATGCCAGAAGCTTTCTCTGAAATGAGATCAAATTATGTTCATTGTTTTTTTTTGTTGGAAGAAGTTGTATAAAGGTTGTCAGTAATGGTGGCCACATTTGATGGCAATTCAACATTAGCTATACAAAACTTAAAGCCTTTTATGTCAGGATACTCTCTGGTAAATTTGGTCCAATTGTGGGGAGCTATGTTTGAGAAGTTGTTGATAGGTTTTACTGTTTTTAGCAATGGTGGCCATATCTGATGGTGGCTTGGCATAATTTGTATAAGCCTGAAAGGTCTTTATGCCAGGATGCTTTCTATTAAGTTTGGTCAAATTCAATTCAAAGGGCTCACATGCTTCCAATGAAGTAAAAACTTCAAGGACTTTTCTAGCACATTCTAAAGCTAAAAAAACAGATTTCTATGACCTCATATCAGGACAGTAAAAGTGAAAATTGATACAAAGCAAAACTCTGAAACATAAGACATCTGCAACACAAGAGAACAAGTCTGTTAATGAACCAGCCATGACAATATTCTGGGAACCAAATGTAAGAAAATGGTGTAAAATATGGTTCAGAATAATTTTAGTGGGAGCAAAAATGATTTTCAAGGATTTTATAATTAAAATATAAAATGTATATTTACACTGATTTTGATACTCTGAATTTTAAAAGCCAAAATTCATTACTTTTAAGGTTTTCATGGAAATGTACGAACCATATATTCAGTGGTTTTGGAAATTAAGTAATTTTAAGGTTTATCTATTTTCAGTAACTGTGGCAACATCTGATAGTGGATTAGTATCATGTGTACAAATCTGAATGGTCTTCATGGCAGGATGCTTTCTGTCAAGTTTGATCAGATTCTTTTTTGTGGTTAAAAATGTGGTTTTGGGAAAGTCATTCAAAGATTCTATTTTCAGCAACAGTTGATGTTTTATCTTTAGAAACAGTGGCCATATTTGAAGGCAGATCAGCATCATCTGAAGAAAATTTGAATAGTCTTCCAGACAGACAGGACACTTTCTGTCATACCTGATGAAATTTCCAGACAGACAGGACACTTTCTGTCACATCTGATCAAATTTTGATTGGCGAATTTTGTGAAGTAGTTCAAAGTTTTTACTATTTTTAGCAATGGCAGCCATTACTGATGGCAAACTGACATCATTGGTATAGATCCGATGCCCATCATGTCACAATACACTGTGCCCAATTTGGTTAAAATTGGTCCAGTGGTTTTTCTGAAATAAATATGAGCTGTTGACAGATGAAGGCAGGACCATACAACAAGCTCGCTTGGTCTTACAGTCAGGTGAGCTAAAATTAGTATTAAAAATCTTATTCTGATTGGTTGACCCCTATTTTTAGCATGAAACTGGAAACATTAATTTTTTGGAAATATTTTTTTTTTTTGGAAATATTTTACTTACTGACAATGAATCTTCCCCAACTTTGCTACTGGCAACTGCCAGAATATTTGGAGAATAAAACTTTTGGAACATAGATTCTGCCTGGCAAGTGTCAATCATGAAAAATATCTCATGATACCTGAAAAAGGCAATAATTTCATAGTGACAAGAAATTTCATGGTATCCTTCATATAATCCACAGTACAAAGACTAGTTAAAAGCAATATGAGAGATTTAAAATTACATGTCAGTATGTGAGTATTTCTGGAATATATCTACTCCAAAAGACAATGCATACGAGATTTCATGAAGATATCTTAAATGTTCTGGAAGATACAGTCAAAAGTAATGGACAGTTGGAAGGACAACTTTGCTTTTATAAAAAAAAGGAGAAAATTCATAAACTGATGATAAGCCAGAGCCCTTCTTTTATACAAGCCACAATGTCTACTCATAAAACACGAGTCTTCCAAGCTTCATAATGATATGCAAATAGTTAATCAGAAAATAAGTTTACATACAATTTTCAAGGTTGGGGAGACAACTCTAAAAGTATCAAACTGACAATACCAAATCTTGAATGGGACAAAAAATCTTTATGATACAAGAACATACCAAATTTCATGAAGATATCTCAAATGGTTCAGGTGATATCAACTGGTGGCTGTTCCATTAAAACATAAATGGGACAAACGGAAGGCACTTTTAAAATGGGGTACTCAACCGTAGATGCAATTTAGAATTTTCATATCATTTTAATAAGAACTCTGTGAAATCAAAGTACCCTGGCATATATTTTTTAAAAACTGCCTTCCCTGGGTATTATGTATGTTTAAGAGTGATGGACTGAAACAATTTAAAATAAAAATGCTCCTCACAGATTCCATACATATTACAGGGTAGTATCTAGTCATGATACACACACACATGATTTGTTTTACTGATAATGTCTCTGAGATCAGGTGATATTAAGCAAACAAGAGAGAGACAGATGGCTATAGGACAGAGACAGATAAGCTATCTCCAATATACCACAAAAACTTCATATCAAGGTGGGTGGGGTTCTAATAAGAAGCAATTGTTTCAGAGTATCAAATGTTCATATTTTGCCAATGTTACCTTGACAGCTAACAGTTTTGTTTTCCAATATCTTTCCTGTCTTCTTAAAACAATGTATTAAGTCTGGTGATAACGTTATGACTAAAACGGGAGATACTGCCCTACAATATACAAATACAGTGCCAAGGGTATGTCAAATAGAGTGCTGATGTGTCAAGTCTTTTGTTGAATCATAGTAATATAATTACAAGTCTGAATTCATTATAAATTCTAGTGAATGTCTTTTTATCCAAGAATATTATCTGAACACTTTTGCATTTTCAGAGAAAATAATCACTTGAATTTCAATAATTTCAATAAAATAAAATTCAGCCCAAACTGGTCACAACATAATACAACTTGAAAGTGCTAGATGTTAAAGCACGAATGACCAAGTCTGCACAATTACAAGATTATATAGTTCTCTACTTGACCTCAGTTCACAATTAGCATTTTCTAAAGAAAAACATTACCTAATGGAAAATAACCAACCAGAATGATCTAATGAGCCTTGTTTACTTACAACACAATAACCTGTAAAATTCACTAAGGAAATTTCAAAAACCTGACCCAAATAAATATATTTACTCCTTCTTGTCTACCTGAATAATAATCCTGATATTAAGCTCATACACATAGAGAGTAATTTAGCTAAGTATTAGTTGTTGACATAATATGAAATAATTTTTATTTTAAAAAGTCAATCAGGTCAAAAAGAAACGAGCTCAGTTTTGGACAAGGTCAAGTCCAGCATACAATGTTACATTACAATATCATGTAATGAAATATTATTCTGAAACTAACAAACAATTAAATTAAATACACATAACATCATGTAAGCACATTTACTGATATAATTTTTAAAAATAATTTTATTTTTAAAATTTAAATGTAAAATATAGTCATAACAAAGTTTATTCAATCGTGATTTTTGAGTGACCTACACATTAACTGTCGTAACAAAATTTCCAGAATTTTTTTTCTCAATCACTATGGACTTTTACAATGGCAGTTTGGCATTACACTGGGTCAAGAAAATTGATATTGGATTGAACAATTCCTAGTGCTTGGGGAATCAAGTGTATGATCATGTAAACTAACAAGTCGCATGCTTCTAAGTAAAATATATCTGAATTGACAGCCATCTTTCTAGTCATTTACGTGTATGAAACCACATATTTGTATGGGACAAAAAGGTATTATGTACAAACTGAAATAAAAAACGACATACCATACAGAAGATATATATGAAGTTACAAAATTACCTTCCATTTATTGGAGTTGTGTGCCGATTTTTTCCTGCCAGTGTTTCCACAGGCTTTGTTTATAATGACGACATTGTCGAATCTAAGTTATGTTTGAAGTACAAACTTTTCCCTACCGCAGACACGTTCTATCTTACGTCGCAGCATTCGACGAAACCAGTTTAAATGAGATCACCCCGCTTGCTTGACTATGCCAAAAAGGTTAAGTACATTATCAATGAATTAACCATTAAGCATTTTTAGAGGAATTTATACAATAATCTTCAATGGAATTTTGATGGACCAAGGTGCAAAATAAAGTAAATAAATGCCATTTAAAGGTATGTGTAATCGTATTGTCCAAAATGACACCTGTAGTGCAAAAAGTGACTTAGACCACGCACATGAGCTATGTGACTTGTACTATAGTCTTTTACTATGACGGATGATTTTAACTTCAGAATCACAGCTTATTTTATTTTTATATCATAAGGGCAAGATGTCTGCAATAATTGTTTAACCAATATGTTTTTGTTTCTTATGGTCGGAAATGAGTAATGTAATTATATGTGACAAACTTGCATAAAAATGAATGAAGCAATGTTGAGATCTATCAGCCAATGATAGTTATTTCAACCCAAGATTGACCTGCAAGCATCTAATGTGACGACAGATTTGGGGCTATCCTGTTTTTATAGCTGGGTGTGTCTTATATGGTAAAGAGTGTATTTATTGAATAGTATAATTTATAACGAGGTTTAAGGTAGTGATTGCAGTACCTCCGTTTCTGCCACATCTGCTGGAAGGCATCTGCCAGCTCCACACTAGAGATCTCCTCTGAATCCTGGAACTTGAGAAATCCGTCTCCACCATGACCTGCACATAAAGGACAGAAAAACTTCCATTATATGGACATCACTTTTTCAGACCATTTGATCGTGTGCTGAAAAATGGCGTTAAACCCAACAACAACAGCAAGATTCAACAAAGAATGTGAATAATTTCATCACAATGGTGAAGAAAAAATATGTAAATACAAGAGTATTACCGTAACCCTGGAGAAAATGCATACAATTACCTATTTCTCTCTCAGAGTAGAAGTGAAGACAGCATACTATGAGCATGTATAAACTTGGCATCAAAATCATTCTCCAGATGATCAAACAAAATCATTCCTATAAGAGATGCATATGCAAAACTTTTATTCAAGATTCATGTTAAAAATTGTTACTACAATTACTACTATCTGCATTTGAAACTGAGGTCCAAACTTTCCAACATGATGGGAATGGAAACAATAAAAGATTATGTATTATCTCCACACATAATGATATATGCAAATGCACCTTATACAAATATAAGCTGATAGGTAGTCAGGTTTATTTTTGATGTATGATACTTTTATGAAGTTTCCCCCCCTTTTTGTGTAACCATATACTAACATTTTTAGCCAACTACAAACAATGCAGATCATGATCTGCCTGCATAATGTGCAGAGACAGATTTGAGTCTAATCACACTTGTGTGCACATACATTAAACATGAGTAAATATTATATACAACCCTATCTCAAATTATTCATCAGGTTGACCAATTATGCAGGAAAAAAAATCTGTGAGATTTAGATTTTTAACATAGCTTTAAAATTTTTTCGGTCATATCACTACAGTCTCTGCAGTGTGGCAGTTTACTGTCATGTCTAGCAGTGAAGCATCATGCCACATACATGTAGCATGATGTCCCACCCTGAGTCACATTATCATTACACCAGGCTGACCAGTCCTAACATGGACCTCTTAAAGCTGAGCGCCTAGCAAGGCAACTGCAAGTACCATTTTTATAAGTCTTTGTCATGACTCGGCCGGGGTTCAAACCTGCGACCTCCCACATCTGAGGCAGACACTCTAACCACTAGGCCACTAGACTGGTCAGGAGAAAAAAATCTAACTCTTCCAATACATACTGATGATCAAGACTTCAAGGTATCTGTGCCAACTGCCACTATATTTATGTAATGGCTATGAATTCAGTTCAATCTACTGCAAATTCTTTATTTTTAAAATGGTACCAATTTTGGTGGATTTTATGGTTGCTATAAACCATGAATTGTATGTGTGGGTGTGTGTGGGTGTAATTTTTCATGTACCTTTAATAATTATAGTCATATCGCTACGATCTACGCAGTGTGGCAATTCGTAGTCATGCCTAGCACTGAAGCATCATGCCACAGACATGTAGCATCATGTCCCACCCAGTCACATTATCTTGATACCAGGCAGACCAGTCCTAACATTAAACTCTTAATGCTGAGTGCCAAGCAAGGTAACCGTTAGAACCATTTTTATATCCTTGTAAACCACGAATTGAGAGACACAATGAACTATAATGATTCTTTGGAAGCAATAGGATCATTTCAGTGAAAACAACAAGATCATTCTGACCCTTCTATGGAAACAATAGGATCCCCTCTGTTGAAACAACAGGACCCCTTTTGTGGAAACAATAGAACCCCTTCTGTGGAAACAATAGGACCCATTCTGTGGCAATATGATTCCTTCTGTGGAAACAACAGGATCCCTTCCCCAATCCATGATTTTAACTACTGATGTAAATGTAATTTTTTGGAAAAAACCATTAAAGCTTAGACCAGGGGTCTCAAACTCAAACCACCCTGAGGGCTGCATGAGGGCATTTTTGATGACCCATAGGCCACACCACCTTTGTTATCATTTTGCAGGCCACAGGATATGGTTTGGTGTGCGACATGCGGCCCGTGTGCCGCATGTTTGAGACCCATGGTTTAGACCCACAAAAAAAGCTCAATGTTTCAAGGCTAAAATATTGAAGATTTTGACATGGTAAAGTAAAACTTGAAACCAGCATTACATTTCTGTGTAAACAATATGATCCCTTCAGTGGAAACAATATGATCCTGTCTATGGAAATGATAAGCATGTCAACGCTAAGGCTTCATATCATATTTCTTGAATTCATGGTGCTATGAAATTACTGAACAACACTTTAATGGATAGATTAACTGAAAATAATAATCACAGATGTCATGAGGAGATATCTGAATGCCCTACCACAAGATTCACTACTACATGACTGGTGTAAATCTTTCAAGGTGAGTATGTCACAATTTGCAGCCGCTAGTTTTAATTAGATGGACAGGTACTAAATCATGTATCATCCAGTCAAAAAATTTACAGGACACAGTAATTTGTATTTTTGAACTAAAATGGTTTATAACAATTGTCTATATGACCTATCTAGGCCGATGGAAACCAGAATACAATGAAATCTGTCTTTAATTAGTGGACCAGTGTTTTATCTCATACCTGGTGTGTGGCATATGTCAATCAACTATTGCATAACAAACATTTCAATGAATATTACCACCTATATAACTTAAAATTTTAAATGTTGTAGAAATCCTAATTGTTTTGGTACAATTTTCATACAATTTTCACATCTTCCTTGGTCTTGTAGAGAAAATCTTCAAAGTTATATTTTAAGTTTTTTGTTGATCATCATGTTCAGATTAAAATTCCTTTTGTCTGGTAAAATTTACTCAAAAGTGAATTCCCTAAAATGTACCATGAAAATGAAGTGTTAAATTCTCCAAAAGACAGACTACATAACCTCCCTTGACTCTGCGTGGGTTCAAGTCTAGGATTCGGCTAATGTGGGCATGTGAGAAAGCTTGCCAGTAGCTTCTTGTGGGTCGGTGGTTCTTCCTGGGGTTTTCCTGGGTTCTTTCTCCATCATTAATACTGGCCGCCATGCATAGTCTATTGTATGCTGAAAAATGGCATTAAACCCCACAACAATAACCTCCCTTGACTAATAAATGTGGATATGTTGACTGAACAGTCATTACAAGTGGAAATAATGGATTTTGTGCAATGTGTGGTCACAAATTGTGATTAAAAAGAAAAGGCATAAAAGAGGCTTCTGTATCCCTTCTTCTAAATTCTAAAGGAATAAAGATGCTGACAGTTGGGATTTAGCAACTATAGTGTATCAAACCAGGAAGTATTGTGAAAAGCTTTCCAAGTAGATCCTATTTCTCATTCTAATTTTTATATTAGTGTATTCCAGCAATAAAACCATCACAAATCCTTCTAAATGTTGGGAAAATATTTAGATACATCGTTTACACCAGGTATGTGCGACTTTGTCCTGGGTGCAGGCTGGAGTGGATTTTACAGCCACACAGTAAATAGCTGTATAAAACCAGGTCACAGGCCTGATACATGTCACGGAATTGTATAAATACCTTTATTTATTAAATATATGTATTCGGGTTTCATTTTTTGTGTACAACGATACCCAGGGTGATTTATGTATAGTGTACAATATTTAAAAACTGTGAGTTCGGCTCATCCTATGCTGCACATGCGAAGTGCTTTCGATGGAAAAAACCAAATACTTCCAGCGCACAGACAATGTATGGCTGCATCGTCTGTGTATAACTGCCTCCCCGTAAGACTAAAATCTTCACATTGTAGAACTTCTTGTCAGTGAGCAGTCTACTTAAGGACTTGCACATCTTCAGCTGTCAAGGTATGTGAGTTATTTATTAATTTCTTGTTTATAAGTTATAAATATTGTACTACCACATTTATTTTTGTATATTTTCTATGCAGCTTCAGCTTACATAGTATAATGCAAATATTTTCTATTCTTGTTTGTGACTTAGCAAGAGATTTATATTAGCAATATCAAGTTGCATTTTTAAGAAACGTTTAGTACTGTAGGATTCTTATCGGGCATGAGTAGGTTCACTTCTGAACCTATTTATTGTTTTGTAATTACTGTGCCAATAATGTAATCTGTATAACTTACCTTATATAACAGCATTAAGTTTTATCGTATATGACCGTGTCATGCATAGTACATGGTGTCAGATGTATTTTCAGCTGATCGGAGTTGACGTGGTACCAGCTGTAGAGCTAACCATAGAAGCTGACCATAGCAGCAGTAAAGCTGAAACATAGCAGCCACAGAGCTGAGTGAACAGTGTTTCTGGTCAAGTAGCAGGTGATGGGGCATTGCTGACCGATTGGTGGATGCTGATTGCTTGACTGACCAAGAAATTGAATGGTAGTTGGTGACTACCTGGAAACTGACTGCTTGATTGACCAGTGTGACTGGTTGCCAAGTGTGTTGGTGACGGAGTGTGTTAACTCCATACAGGTAATCTTTTAGCTGTGGGCCAATTTTGGGGTTTGTAATACCCTGTGTTTTGGGATTGTAAAGATATTTTGTATATATGTCCCTTTGTTTTCATCATTTTACTATTTGAGTAAATTACCTCATTTTTCATGATTGAGTGAATTCATTTTTTTCATCGTGTGAAATTAGTGAATCATTCACCCTTGTCCTTGTACTGTGTAAGGTCATTTATTTGTATTTTCATTTGTTGTATTATAAGGTTCATGCAGATTATGTTAATTTGTCCAATATTTGGATCATATACATGCACATATTAATCATAATTCTTTTCTCATTCAAGTCATTCATCATTGTATTTGTATCATCATCAAAAGTGTTCTGTTATAAATCCAAAATCTAACCTGGTTATCTTGTTACAATGCAGGCTGTGGGCCACAGATTGCGCATGCCTGATTTACACAGTTATCAGTGGGAAAATAAGAGCAAGTGGGAGACAAACAGAAAGAAGAAGAATATTGAAAAATAAGTCATCTGCCTTCATAGTGTGGAGCAATTTGAACTACAGATACTTGGAGAAACAACAAATACATGTATCAAGTATAACACAGCAAAATGTTAGGTGATAGGGGCTTCTATTAAATGGGGGTGGGGTTTCCACGTACCATTTCAAAGAACTGCCGTTTATTTTCCAGGAGTTACTTTTGATAATTTTGATGATAAATAGGGATCAGATCATTTATTTTCTCAATATAATAATATATAATATTTTAAATCATACACAATACATAGGTTCAAAAGAAACTTTATTGTACATATAAAATAATCTTTGGCATAACGGGGGAAAATCCCATCACAGCATACTGCACATGACAAGCTCAGAATTTGTTCTATAGGAATGCCTCAGGAAGAGAGACTTGGGAGAGTCTGTAGGGTTGTGAAGAGTGTCCAACACCTGTATGTGGAGCCTCAAGGGGCTAATAAGAGGTATATAGAGACACTGATAACGGAAACTTGATAAGTCTGATCCTGAGGATTGCTATTATAACAAACATCACCCGATATTTCATACATGCACCGTAGGAAACAGGTATGAAGTATATGGCATAACAGTTGAGTACATTTAAGTACTGACACAAACTGGGGTCAAAACCAAAGTTATCAATGCAACAAACTTGGCAATGGCCCAAACAAAGTGAAGGGAGCTCTGTGTCGATGGTGTCAAAATCAGGCGATGCATTAGTTACATAATGTCAGGACTCTTAAAACTGCCTTTTTTATTACTGCAACTGTAGTCTCAGTGTCAGAATTAAATCAATTAAAAGTTAGAAAATATGCCAAGCTTCGACAGTTGAATGTACAGTATTTTCACAATTCTTTTCAATATTTGTCACAAACTGTTTTTTTTTGTCTTGATCCATCAATGACCATATTGACTGTAAATGTAGCATTAGTCTCATTACAAGTTATTAACTTTCCACAGGATAACTGCTCATTTCATAACCTATTGCAAATACCTTACATGATAATCTCAAAGTTAGAATTGCAATGACCCAATATGAAAATCTCAAAGTTAGCATTCCAATGATCCAACATAAAAATCTCAAAGTTAGCATTGCAATGACCCAACATGAAAAACTCAAAGTTAGCATTGCAATGACCCTACATGGTACTCTCAAAGTTAGCATTGTAATGACCCAACATGAAAATCTCAAAGTTAACATTGCAATGACCCAACATGAAAATCTTGAAGTTAGTATTGCAATGACCCTACATGATACTCTCAAAGTTAGCACTGCAATGACCCAACATGAAAATATGAAAGTTAGCATTGCAATGACCCTACATGATACTCTCAAAGTTAGCATTGCAATGACCCTACAACATAACTTCTAAGTCAGCACTGTAAATACCTCAAACGATAATCTCTAAATTAGTATTGCAAATACTACATGATAATCTCCAAGTTAACACTGTAAATATCCTACATGATAGTCCCTAAGTTACCATTGCAAATACCGCATATGATAATCTCTAAGACAGCACTGCAAATACTAAATGATAATCTCTAATTTTAACATTGTAAATATCCTAGATGATAGTCCCTAAGTTATCATTGCAAATACCACATATGATAATCTCTAAGACAGCACTGCAAATACCACATGATAATCTCTAAGTTAGCATTGCATATAACCTAATGATAAAAATCTCTTAAGTTTGCATTGCAAACACCACACATGAATATCTCTAGGCTAACATATTGAATAGTCTACGTGATAACTTTTATTTCAACATAAGGTACCACTGCAAATACCGTACATGATAATCTCTAAGTTAGCACTGTATATACCCTACATGATAATCTCTAAGTTAGCACTGTATATACCCCACATTATAATTTCTAAGTTATCAAGTACTTTGTTATAGTGATACCTCACTTTCACATATTTATCAAGGGCAGACGATACCTATGCCAACTTTTGTGCACATCATATTTTTAAAAACAACAAAATTCTACCATAACAATGATTCTGGGATTTTCCAGCATGGATGATAAAAAGTTTAAACAAAAACCTCCATATTTTACCTTTAAACACATTCAATCAATCATATTTTCCCCCCTTTTTCTGCAAGTGTACTGATGATTTTAACAAAAGCAATGCTTATGAGTCGAAGTTATCTTAAGTTCGTGAGATCAAGAGTAGTAATAGTAGTATATAGCTGCACATAGTACGCACTTGCTATGCACAGGCAAATTATACAAAAAATATGATAGATGTCATCAACAAGTGGTCACTAGAACATATTTAACAGTAATTTGCACTTTATTACCTGTCATGTAGACCAGAATGTTGCTCCTCTCATCTGACAGCAGTCTCTTAGATCTGGGTGTGCTGGGCGAAAGACGACCTGTGAGTACCCTGATAAAATTTTCTACAGTCACCTGGAAACAGCACAGAAACGTCAAATTACACAATATAACCAAGTACTATATTATACATTAAAATTTTACAACTGACCAAAGGATTAAGGATGAAAAATCTGTTTTTATGCAGTTTATGTTAATAAGTGATATCCCAATTTCCAAATATTAACTTGATCCAGGGGTCTCTGCTATTTTAACATTATAAAGTATTTTAAAGGGCATTGGGTTTAAAAAGTATAGAGAATAATATTGTGATTTTATAGGGAAAGCATAAAAAATAAAAGCATAATGAAATGCTAATATTAGCAAATGAAGCATCTGAAGACATACATTAACCTTTGGGGGGGTGTGTGAGGCCTGGGCCTGATGTCCTGCTCACCAAAGGAAAGTGAAGCATCTCTCACAGCCTCTTCTTTCCAGGTGTAGTGATCCCTGCGGGACCACTGTCTGGCTTGGCTGGGCAGGAGGTTACTAGCATATGGCCTCTCCTACACTATTGTGTCCACAGCAGCACCTTCACGTGGGACCCCGTTTACACAGAGCTTGCTGTGTGGCACGACAGAGTGCCTGGCGGTATAACTGGGTGGGCAGACAGGGCTCATTAGCCTTGGCAGGCAGTCTGTCTAGAAGAAGGAAAAGTTTGCCTCCAAACCCGGGCAGATGGAGCTCGTTAGCCTTGTCAGACAGTTCGTCTAGGAGAAGGAAACTCTGATTCCAAACCCACCAAGTCCCAGCCATTGGATGATGGCAGTGCTGCCTTCTGGATATCTTCAGGAGAAGGAAAGGCTATGAAAGTAAAACCAGACAGAAAATATGGAGTGGAGCCTCTAAGGCAACTGGGTGTCAACTACGACTTCCTTCCGGCAGCTCCTGCATCAGAACTGGTGCCAAATGTCATGCTCAGCATTCCTTTGGACCCCACCAGCAAGGATGAGAGGGGGATCCAGATGTCTGGGCAGTCCAGGCTCTCCATACTCCACGTGCAGGCTTGCACCCTGGAGAGGTCACGCCAGTCTCGCTACTGAGTGAGGAAACAACATGGAAGCTGGCAGTTTACGGGTTATAAGTCCCACCTGATTGGCGTACGGAAGGGGCACCATGGGTCAGCTTCAATGGTGGGAAGGATCATCGTGTCCCACTGGCTTACTACCACCCACCTCAGTCCGGGGTAAGGTGTTGACCCGCCATCATATGCCTGCTCCAATGGGAGTCTGGAGCTCAGCGTGGTGCTCAGCATGACAAGCAGACGGTAATTCCACACCAGACAAAAGAAACAATAAACCAATACGACTCCAGCTCTTTGATTCGCAAGCTGGAATGTGCGCACCATGTGCATAGGCATCTCAGTCGACCTCATGGAGGTGGACGACACCAGGAAGACGGCCATTATTGATAGGGAACTCACCAGGCTAAATATCAGCAAAGCTGCCCTCCAGGAAACCAGGCTCGTCTCTAGCGGCTCCCTCACAAAGGATCAGTTTTATGGGCAACTGGACGAACAGATCAATGGATGCCCCAAAAATGAACCATTATTCCTCCTTGGTGACTTTAATGCCAGAGTAGGTGCGGACCACGAGTCATGGCCTAAAAGCCTCAGACATCATGGCAATGGAAAGACCAATGAAAACAGTCAGAGACTGCTGGAGCAATGTACCTACCATGACCTGTGCATTACAAACACCTTCGTCAAGTGTAAGCCACAACATAAAGTGTCATGGAAACACCCCAGGTCTCATCGCTGGCACCAACTCGACTTGGTCATCACCAGGTGCTCTACCCTGAACAGCTTCCTCTCCACCAGAACCTACCACAGTGCAGACTGTGACTCTGACCATGCCCTCATGAGTAGCAGGGTTCGCCTACAGCCATACACACTACACCGCTCAAAACCAAAAGGATGCCCTCACAAAAACACTGCGAAGATGTCTGTCCCCTCTAAGATGGAGGAGCATGGGTCTGCCCTGGACCAGGCTCTCCAGGACCTGCTAGAGCACGATGCCACAGCCAGGTGGAATGCCAGTTAGGACTGGTTCAATGCACATCAATCAAGGATGGAACCAATAATCGAAGACAAATGAAGTCTTCATAGCTAACAAAAAATGCCCTAATGAATGCATGCTTGCTGCTCTCAGAAGTGCCAGAAGCACCCAACGCATCGCTAGACAGTGCGCAAATGAGTACTGGCAACAACTGTGTGAATCCAGCGCAGTGCCGAGTCTGGAAACATCCAAGGTATGTACAGTGGCATCAAGGCAGCTCTAGGCCCTACAGTGAAAGGGGTCGACCTCCTGAAATCTCTGATGGGAGAGAAGATTGCTGACTGTGAGCAACAGATGGCCAGATGGGTGGAGCACTACTCAGAGCTGTTCTCCTGAGAAATGTCAGTCACCGATGTGGCCCTTAGCAGCATAAAGAAACTGCCCACCATGGAGGAGTTTGACAAAGTGCCCACCTTTGAGGAGCTCAGCAAAGCAATTGACTCCCTCCCAAATGACAAAGCACAGGTAGTGACAACGTCCCGCCCAAAGCTATCAAACGTGGGAAACCAAAACTGCTTCAGTTGCTGCATGAGCTACTTTGCCTCTGTTGGGAGGAAACAGCAGTCCCCCAAGACATGCGTAATGCCATGATTGTGACCCTTTAAAAAAAAACAAGGGCAACCGCAGTTACTGCAATAATTACAGAGGGATTTCGCTCCTTAGCATTGTTGGCAAAATGTATGCTGGCGGACCATGTGTACCCGAATCCCAGTGCGGCTTCAGAGCAGGCAGGTCGATGACAGACATAATCTTCTCCCTACGCCAACTCCAAGAGAAGAGCAGAGAGCAAGGTCAACCACTCTACATGATGTTCATTGACCTCACCAAGGCCTTTGACCTGGTCAGCAGGAAGGGCCTTTTTGAACTTCTCAGTAAGATCGTTTGCCCCCCAAAACTCTGCAGCATGATAATCTTTTTACATGCCGATATGAAGGGAACAGTCCTGTATGATGGATCCTCCTCAACCTCCTTCCCAATCAACAGCGGCGTGAAGCAGGGCTGTGTGCTGGCGCCAACCCTTTTCAGGATCTTCTTATCCCTGCTCCTGTCCTACGCTTTCTACTCATGCACTGATGGCGTATATCTACACACCAGGTCTGATGGGAGGCTGTTCAACCTGGCACGACTGCGCTCGAAGACCAAAGCTGAGGTAAATGTATGTGAATTACATCCTTGAAATATCGAACCATCAAGGTCATGGGTCACAAACGAACAAAAATGGCATCCATAAGAACTTGATTTGATTGATGAAAAGTTTGTTTACCGCAAAACATGAACAACATGGAACTTCATATTTAATACACGTGTCGTGATGTTCCCATCAAACAACCACATAATGGAGAAAACACATTTGGTATTAAATGGGGTAATACAGGCATGTAATTTGAGCAAGAAATGGTGCTGAATGTAAAATGTCAAACCTTGACAAGCAAGTGTAACATAATGATCAACATGGTAAGAGCTAAAACTCACTGACAGAGATTTCCTACAGGCATAATAAATATGGGATTAGCCAACTGGTAATTCAGTATAATTTGACTCCATGGACCAAAGGAGGTCTCAGAACATGCCTATGAAATGGTGCATTATCTAAAATAGGGAGAAGCTATATGTTAAAAATTCATGTAACCACAAAACAACTAATTTGCCACAACTACATGTTCTTGCACTGCCCAAGGTACAATGAGCTAAACATGTAACACTAATATCTTAAAAGAAACATCTCTAATAACATACAGAGATTTCACATGCAGTAGTAAATATCCACCCCAACCCCAAGTAATCAGCTAGGACTCCGGTCCTAGATGTCCTTAATGAACCGTGTAATCGGCTAGGACTCCGGTCTCTTGCTAAATAAAGTATAAATAACATTCAATCTCTAAAAACATTATTAAATAAATAACTTAAAGAGGCAATATCTAAAAACTTATAAATAACATAACATAGGAAGCACCCTAAACACCTCGACTACTAATACCATAATACCCTTGAAAATCTCTCTTCATACATGATTTCTACTAACAACCTACATAAACAGCATAGAACCCACCCCCGTTTTTAGAACATTTTGAAGAAAAAAAACAAAACAAATAAATGCAAGAAACACCTGGCAAATGCAACAAGAAACCAGTGATGTGAAGCAACCAGGACCATTCCTGAGCTCTCCTTCCCACTAATGACAGCCAACCATTCAACTGTAAGGGACCTTTATGGACCCATAAATTGAGGCCAAACTATCAGGGTTCCTTGAACCCATAAAAGCCTGGGGAAGGTGGCACCATTCCCTTCCCAAGGAATAACTAGCAGGTTGCAGTGCAGTCAGAAAAAAGTGACACATGCACAATTGTGTGCACGCCACTATAATTAAAGTCAACAACAAGAAAAACCCCAACACCACAGCTGGTTAATCCTGAGTCTACGACACTATGCTATTGATAATGTAATATTGTATGTTGGACTTGACATTCTCCAAAATCAAGTTCAATGTCTACTTGACCTAAATCACTGATTTTTAAAAAATTGTTTAAACTAATACACACTGTAGGTAAAATAAAACAATTCTGTAGTGTACAGACAACAGGTTATGTCAAGGAACTGATTGTAACTTCAAAATGTTTTTGCATACAGGCAGTAGGTAACCTCAAGGAACTCATCCCAGCTTCAAATGTTGTTAGCACTGTAATTATTCCTCAGGTTAATTTAATGAATAGAGCTCTAATGAACATGTTTCTAAAGGTCAGCAATTTTCACTTCTGAAAAAGTACTGTATATAGTGCTGTGCAATACCTCATATCCTCTGTAGTCTACCTCCACATCATCTCCATATACATTTATATTCTGGTTGGCATTGTTGAACACAGTAGCTGAAAGAAAGGAGCACAAGTGGCATTGTTGAACAAAATGTTGGAAAGGAAAGAACGCATGTGGCATTGTTAAACAAGATAGCTGAAAATGAAAGAACACATGGTGGTTCAGGTTGTTATTGCTGAACACTGTAGATAAAAAAGAGGGTATATTATGGGTACTGCTGAAGGCTGTTCCAGTAAAATATACATGGGACCCAGCGAAAGGCACCGTTAATGTACAATAGTCACCCATAGCAATTTAGAATTTGTACTGTTGTATTGTTTTCAGATGAACTCTTTGGGTAATCTGAGTACCATGACATCTATTTTTTTTAAATTGCCTTCCCTGCGTACCATGTACACCGCTCCCTCGATAACTCGGGCCATGATAACTTGCGATCCCGCTTATAACACGGTGTCCGTCTTGGCTCCTGATTTTTTCCAGAGAAAATGTATTTAAAATATCTTTAAAATATGCTGAACATGAAAAAATTATGATAAGAATTGATAAATTAAACCTTGATACATTGCTCGTTTTATCATCAAAAATGGTGATTAATGCCTGTAAAAATATAATCCATATTTTCAAATTTGCAGGTTCTAAAGAAGAATTAATTTCAGAGATCTCGAAAACGCTTAATTACGCGCATTTGGACGCCAATTTTTGATCTGGAGTGCAGAAAATCACTGAGGCGGGAGTCCTCTGTACGCATGTAATAGGTGCGTGGGAAAATTCAAAGATCTGCCAGTCCTGTTTCAGCCACCTGCTTTGTGGGAAAATGTGTTGATCAGTTAACTGTGCTGATATTTACAACGACAGAATTCAGTGACTGAAAGACTCTTTGATGTACTGTTGCCATTTTATAAGAGTACATTAAAAAAAATAAAGAACATGATGCAACAGCTAGGCGGCTAGTTCAAAGGCTTTGACTGGCGGCCGAGTGAGAAAATGTACTGATATTTAATGATTGAATTCAGAGGCAGAAAGACCCAGTTTTAAAATCCTAGCGAGACCTCTGTTTAAAGATATCATATATTATGTAAGTTTTTATGATAAATAGTTGTCATTATACTGTAAATAAACAGTCTGGTGAAATAGCGATCAATGAAAACTTCTGGTAAATGCTAACAGGTGGCAACAGAGAATGAAATAAACACCAATTAAACGTCTTCCTGTGTGACAGTCACGTTCTAATCCTTTAATTCCGTTTCAGTGTAAACATTATAATCACAACATATTCTGTTCATTGAAAACATGAAAAGAGTCAATCGACCGTCACATCGAAACTCGTGAGTACTTCTGTGAGAACCTAATTACATGTACATGCTGGCTTTGTTTTGATCAACAACTTGGGGAAGTGTTTGTTGCATTAAAAAAAAAAATCGATTACAAGAGACCTCGGGTGCTGGATTAAGGGTCTTGGAGCTGCCTTTGATGTAAAGCAAAACAGTAACAGAGACAATGACGATGATAGTGACTTCGAATGTTTCAGTGAAACTGATGTCATTAATGCCGAGGCTGTTTGGGAGAAATTCATACAGACTCATGGTCCTGAGATGAGTGTTTCTCTTGATGATATGGAGGAGTGGATTTGTGCTGACAATGATTGCCCCACAGCTGAATACATGTCAGATGAAACTATAATTATTTCTATAGCGAACAAATTTGCAGCAGAAGGCGATTCTAACTGGAGTAACACAAGTGTTGAAAGTGATGCAGACGCAGATGTTGCACCCCCACCCCTCTGCACAGGAAGCAATCAAATATTTTGATATTGCCATAAGGTGGCTGGAGACCCAAAATGTTGACTACGTAAAGTTCATGCAGTTGAGAAATCTGAGGGATTTTGCTCGGTGGCAGAGAAACCAAGGAGTAACACACAAAAAAAAAATTAACGGATTTTTTCAAAAAGTGAATTGATATTTGTCAAGTGTGGCACAAACGGCAAGTATTAACTTGTTCTAATTTATGTTGTTTTAAATTTGTAGACCAATTAAATATGTTAGTACTGATTAACCCTTGTTTTTTTTTGTTTTCCATTTTACTTCTATCGCATTCAAATCTATCTATCTATCGTTCGATCAACACTGTTTCTCGAAAAGAGTCGATCTTTTCTATATAAAAAGACGTTTAATTTGGATCAAACAATAAAACTAGAATGTATCCAATTCAACATAAAAATTAGTGATGTAGTACACAATGTGTGAAGTGGTACACATGTTAAGCGAACGGAAACCACGTGGAATGTTTTTGATGATCGCCTCAATATACTGTAATTTATCCTGAAATTAATGTTGTCCTATGAGAAAATAATAAAGTACACCGTTATGAAGAGATATTTATTAACAGTTAATCTCAGAACGATTATAAAGTGAGTATTCAACAGTATAATCTCCCTACCCCCCCCCTTATTTTTCCGTTATGTCGTCAATCACTTTATTGGTTTTGGGCTTATTTTATAGGTCCCTCGATAACTCGCACCTCACTTATAGTGCGGTCAATGTTTCTGGACCCCCATGTGCGCGAGTTATCGAGGGAGTGGTGTATGTTTAAATGGAATAACCCTGAACAAACTGGCTACTGGAAAAGACCACATGCTTAATTTCATCACTGAATGCACAGGGTTACTTTAATGTTTAAAAATTGCATGGGTGATTCTAAGTTGAACATCTAGTGCTTGCAAAGTGGGTGGAGGGTAAGATCACTGGAGAAAAATGAAAATATGTTGTTCTGATTAGCTTTGCCTGAAATTCGCTATCGATACAATTTTGTTGAGCCAATTTTTCAAAATGTGATGCCTTTTGCATTTAACATATTTACTGTTCTCTGATTAGTCGAATGTTAAAAAAAGTGCAAATATTCTACTCTATGTACGAGGTTCTTCAAATCAAGGAATGCCAGATTATCTTGCAACAATATCCTTCATCTCGTGTCATCAAAACAATAATGATTTGGTACGTCTTTTTGTAAACTTGGTAAATTTTTTCTTCTTCCTATTCTTTATGTATGACTCCTTTTCAATACTCTCTTTTGAACTAAATCAAAAACACATAAAACACAGAGAGAGAGAGAGATTCTAAGTAGGGACTAATAATCAGTTACTGACATACCTGGTCGTGGATTTCTGGGATTACAAGCCATGTCATCTGCCACCATCAAGATAATATGACTGAAAATTAAATCAAGGTTATAAATATATACTGGCTTGAAAACCTGTCAGTGACTAGCATATGGCTGGACTGTGACGAGTTCAAGAATTAGACATTCAAATATGGGGGGGGGGGTCAGTGACCATCACATGGATGATCTGTGATATGTACAAGAATTATAAGCAAATCTGTGGGTTTTTTATTTGCAGATACAATTTCATAAAAGTACTGAATAGACCATTTTATTTAAAATTGAAAACTTTCATTTTTGTATTTTAACAAATATAATACCAGAATATTATTTGGCTTTAAGTTTTTTGTTGCCTATAAGTTGAAGAGTGATTCTCTGAATCAGGATCTGACTCCTCTGATTTAAGCCTGGTGGTCTTAGCCTGGCACCCTGAACTTCTATTGTGAAGTATCCAGGCTATATATAGTTTAAATTCTGCAATAAAATTTTTAAGATAATTTATAAAGATTGTCATCTGTATTTGTTTACACCATCAAGTCACACAAATCTGAATTTAAATACATTACTACTTTACACAGTAAGAATTTCCTATCTTAATACAGTGTGTGTGTGTGATTTGGATTTTTAACACTGCTTGAACAATTTTTCAGTCATATTGCTACGATGTCTGCATTGTGGTAGTTTATAGTGATGTCTAGCACTGAGGCATTATGCCGCAGACATGTCCCACCCAATCACATTATCCAGACACCAGGCCGACCAGTCCTAACACTAACCTCTTGATGCTTAGCGCCAAGCGAGGCAGCTGTTAGTACCATTTTTGTAAGTCTTTGATATGACATCAGCCAGGGATTGAACCAACGACCTCACACATCCGAGACAGACGCTCTTACCATTAGGCCACCAGAGTGGTTATTATAAAATAATAAGAATTTCCTGTCTTAACATAAATAGCAAGAATTTCATGTCTCTTAATTTAAACAGCAAAAATTTCCTGTATCTTAAAGGAGACCAGAAAATCCGTAAATTGCTGAGTTTTTCTGAGTTCTGATGAGACAACAGATCATGTGGTCCTGTGATGCAATACTAAACAGTCCTCGAATACAAACAGAAAAAAGGCAAGCGAGACAGACAGGAGACAAGATTGGGGTTGCACATTCAAAAGTTGAATCTGCTTCCAAGATATACTCATAACTATATCTGTTGAATTGTGTGTTAACAATGTATTAAGACCTGACAGCAGAAAAACACAACAGTAAAAAGGTGCTCATTTTTCATATTTTGGAATTTAAAAAAAAAGGCAATGTCATTTTAAAATAAATACTTGTACATCATGTGCTGTGCAAAAATGTAATAAGGGTTAAGTGATGGTGCCCAATGTAAAAAAAAAATATTTACACCAATGCAATAAGTTCATTTAAGGATGAGGTTCAATCGTATATGTAAATGACGTATTCATTACATACCCCCAACACACATACACACCACCTAAGGACTGATATCTTGAAAATATACATCCAACACTGAAACACTGAGAGATAATACTGAATTCTGGGCAAAGAGACTAGAACGGGGACTGACTTGTGTGTGAAACAATATTCGTTACTGGGGAGGTGTAAAATGCATTGAGAACGGTTTTCATTGGTCGTAACTTAAGCATGTTTTTTTCATACACAAAAAAACCACAAATAAATCTGCAAAGCAAAAATCATAAGTAAGTAATTTAAACATCAAGAAGCTTCCTTCTCATGATTCAGTTAGTGTATTTTACACGAAGACTACAGTTGGCATATTGACAATCTGATATTATATACATGTCTGATATAATAGTTTATGTACTGTACTGGTCAGTGCTCAAAAAAATTTTTTTTAGGTACAGGCCCCAGGCTAGTGACTTAAATAAACCCACTAGCCCTGACTGAAATTCCACAAGTCCAGACAGTTCATTCCTGTCAACTCTCAAGCCGGAAGAAAAACCTCCTGATTTTTGGGGTATTTCCACACCTACCTCCCAATCTCATAACATTTCCTGAGTTTTCAAAGAGAACTCCTGATTATTATATTATATCTGTCAATTTTAATTTCTCAGAAAAGAAAAACCAAACCATACATAAATATAACATATGCAATCCACAGATGCAATATTCTATTTATCACTTGTGAATACTGTAGTGACGAAATAATTAATATCACAGGACAGTTTTTTCTTCAGTAAATTGAATGTTAAGATCAAACATTATTATGTAAATTTTTTAAGATTTTTTAAAACCACAACAGTACTGTAGTAAAAAAAAATAATTAAAAAGATAAAGTTGTCGCCAATTAGCTTAAATCCCATGAATGATCAGTGTGAATGTTGTGTAATTTTCTCTGCAAACAAAACTGTATCTCCATTTCCGCCAAAGAAACACAGTCTTTTAACACCTGATATTCCTCTACCGTATATGTAAAGTTTAATTACCATGATTAAATTAAAAGGAATAAAACAAAATATACCATGCAGCATATGTGAACTCAAAGAACTAATTCAGAATAAATATTTTGTTCAGTAAACAGTGTTACATGCCTTCAGACTTTAACCGAAGGAAATAAGGTGGGATATAAAATGTGGGAAAAACAGTTTCCACATGTACGGTAACTTGTGACTGCAGATTTGAACTGTTAAAATGAAGTCCTAGGCATCGTAAGTTACAATAAAATAGGGCATCGTTTAACTTGCCAATCAATGGCTGGTGCTTACATACACACACTGTTGAACATGGTTACTTTAAAGTATGTCAGAATAGCAGTAATTTTCACAAGATAAATGCAAGGATAAGGATTAACTGTTAATTAGTCACACTGGCTATTTTTGTAACTCATATGTTTAACAATTTTCCCAGAATTTACAATATCCAACAGTATCTCTGGAACAGCATCAACGTTTAGTCTAGGCCTAGCATTTACATATCCTAGAGCTGCCATTTTTCAGCATCCCTCTCGAAACATTCCTTTGAGAAATGTAATGAGCACAGAGTGCTGTATTGTGTTTCTTTGAAATAGACTCACTTGTAATAATGTATCCATACTTTCTTTATGCCTTTATCTTTTGGAAAAGAAGAAAAAAATGTCCACAGCCTTTTCTTATTTTGCTATTATACCCAGTGCAATGCAAAATGGCATTGTCTTTTACTCTGGCAACTGCCAGTCAGGATGCTGGAGTCGCTACTATGATGTCACATCACAAAAGTAACCAAATAGGCATGGAAATTCAGCTTCTAGAACATATGCCAATATTTAAATATTGGCATTATGGTCGCAGATGATACTTTACAATAAGGTTTTCTTCTACAGTGCTTTTATTATTATTCTATATTTTCATTGATTTCCAGTCTCCTTTAATATAAATGGCAATAATTTCCTGTATCTAAATATAAACAGCAAGAATTTCTGTCTTAATTTAAATAGCAAAAATTTTCTGTATCTTAATATAAATAGCAAAATTTCCTGTATTTCAATATAAACATCAAGAATTTCCTGTATCTTAATATAAACAGCAAAAATTTCCTGTCTTAATTTAAATAGCAAGAATTTCTGTCTTAATTTAAATAGCAAGAATTTCTGTCTTAATACAAACAGCAAGAATTTCCTGTATCTTAATATAAATAGCAATTGTGATAATTTGCAATTTGTCTCTAGTTTATTTTAATAATATAAATAGCAAGAATTTCCTGTAACTCAACTGAAATAGCAAACTTTTCTACATCTTAATGTAAACAGTAAGCATTTCCTATATCAAAAATTAGATGAAGTTCTGAATGACCTGAAATTTTCAAATTTATCTGATCATAAATATAATCATCATAAATGTATTTTGAAAGAAAAGGAACATCAATACAGTAATTATATCTTTAACTTTCAGCTTCCAACATTAATAAATCAAAGTTAAAATATTAAGGATCTCTAATGATTCAATCATAATATGTAAATTTTCCAGGGATGACAACTCTGAATATAGGCAAATAATAGAAAATGTTATATGGAAAAAAATATTTACTCATGTAACCATTTCAACCTGAAATTATTATCAAACAAAAAATATTTTGAAAAAAGAAACTCCTGAAGAGTGTCCGCTTCCAAACACACTGTACCTATCTGGGATGCCCAGGCGTTTGACACTCCTGTATATAGACAAGACATTGGCCACATGCCGATAGTTAAACCAGAATCTTGAGGCGTCGACCAGCACTGCCCAATTATTGGTGTGGTTACTGGCAAAGAACTCCTCAACTGGAGGCTGAAATATATTATTTATCTGAATAACTTTCAGTAGTATAAAAAGTTCAGGATAATACCACTAAATCACATTAGTAGCTTTGCATGTACTTGTACATTTTATACAAGTTCTAGTCCTTTTGATATGAAATTCTTCACTTTGACATCTCAATTAAATTATATGTCATTATCATTTGTTTCAGCATTATATATTTAGGTTTGTATTCAATTCCAGTTTCAAACTTATTGTTCATTTTTATTTTTGTGTTTGTACGACGCAAATCTCCATGTCATTTACATATGGAGGACATCATCAGCTGTTTACTATTTAGGTTAGGTCCAAAACATGCTCCCGACTCCCTTGCACCAAACCCATTAATCTCTTATGGAGATTAAGTTTTCTTACAAACGATATAAACAATTTTAGAATTAGATTTTGCAACCAAAACATTCTTTTAACTTCAGTGAGTTTAGTGATTTATAGATACTGAAAGGACACAAATTGGTTGGCATGATTCTTTGCATATTTGTATTTTATGCAAATATACTGGGTAATAATTGCATAATGAAAGTTTTTAATGTGTTTAAAATATATCACACATTTAAATTTTAAGCAACAAACACCAGAGTATTAACCATATCTTGGCTTTATCACGAACAAAGAATAGTTTATGCTGAGGCAATTCATATCAATTGATCCACTAAATCATATTAACTCATTAGAAACAAAGAATAGTCTATGCTGATGCAAATTCATTAGTAGATCCACTTGTCTACATTCTAAAGAATCATTAGAAAACATACAATCAGAAAAAAGTTTTGCTGATGTCTGAAATCTGACATGTCAGATAACTCTTGAAATGCAACACTATGCATGATCTTGAAAGGCAACACTATGCATGCTGACTGTTTAAGTGATCAAAACTAGTAAATAATGAGTTTTCTTGTATAGCGTTCACAAAATATCCCCCTGTCACTTAACAAAAACAAAATACACGAAGTCCAAAACAAGACAATGCAATACGCACTTCATTAAAATCATATCTAATGCTTGGCAAACCGTAAGACATGAAGAATAAAATCTGTAATGAAGCATATGATGATTTTCCAAAAAGGGGTCTCAGTATAAACCAGCTCCTTTCCAAAGAATTAACATAAAACATGAATAACTCCCCCAATAAATTAATGTAGCTTCACAGTATGTAGACTCAGCATGTGCAACTACCTTTTGGGAACAGCACGGATAAGTAATTTTCAATCTAAGTCACAGGCTGGTAGTTTGCACACAGCTGATGTAGACAACTGACTACAAAGCAGAGCTAGCCATCCACAGCTGTAGACACATGGATTCATGGCATGAAGATCTCAAAAACGGCCAATAATATTCTCACATGATCCCTATTGTACCCACCCGCTTATTTTAAGAACAGAAAGCATCAAGGATAAACAAAATGCACAAAACTTAGTCATTTCATTTTTGTAAGTCTTTGGTAAGACTTGGCCAGGGATCGAACCCACAACCTCTTGCATCCAAGGCAGATGCTCTAACCACTAGGCCACCAGAGTGGTCAACCTTCAGATATGAAAAATACTCACAAATTTGGGTTGTGGTATAAAAACTGTTGCTATGACTTGTCAATACAAATCAGTGCCGGTTTACCCATGATGCACACTAAGCATGTGCTTAGAGAACCTGCCCAACAGCGGCACAAGAAAAAAATCAAACTGTTGATAAAATTGAATGAATTATATATCATTATGATTTGCATACAAAGAGTATTTTTACTTGGAATGATGTCAACACTGGTATTTTCCCACCTTTTTACCTTTCGATAGTTTTTTAGTTTCACATTTTGTTGTTGGGGGGGGGGGGGCACCAGAATATTTTAATGTTTAGGGCTCTGAATGAGTGAATAGTGTTATTTTACAATAGCTATCCAAAAATATAGATTTTCTTGATCTGACTTTTGTGTTTAACTTTTTTTTTTTTACTTTTTATTAGGCATGTGGATGCAGCATTAAATTTGTTCATCAAAACTATTCCTTGCACCCCAGGCTTATTTCCGGTACATAAGGTGAATCTCCAAGCCCGTTCTGCACCAAGTTCAGGACTGAACCTTGGTGAGGGTTTGTGTTTTTTTAAGTATCGTGGAATCTACTTAAAGTTCATGATTGAAACATTAATTTTAAAGGCATTTCCTTACATCAGCGGTGTTTACTGTCAGTACACTGGTGGATAAACTAAGAAGAATTGCGAAAATCATTTCTGGTCGTACGTTCCTCTGTAAACAACATTCAACGCCGTCACGATGGTTCCTCCTATGAGGAGCTACAAACTATAATCCCGTCAGGCAAACAGATAGAGAAACCAGACTAAATCTACCGGATGCGTTGCACTGTGACGTTCTTGTTACATTATGACGTCAGTTCACGCGCTACCTTATAACGTTGTCGGTTTTGTGTTCTATCGCCAAAAATAAATAATCCTATGATATATTTTGATCTCCGGAATTTTCTTAAATAACAAAAAAACTTCAACTTGTGCACCAAAAGCGCGTACAATTATAAGGGAGGTAACCCAAAGCATAACTGTAGGTTCCGTCAATTTACACCTTAAGGAGGCCGCCATATTGTACACATTTTTTGTATTTATGCGCCTTTGAATTTCCATTGAGTTTTTATTATATTAAGCTATAACATTTATTACTTTTCATTCAAGAATATATAAACAAGTTTATTTTCAAAGTAGAAACAAATCCATAAATTTCACGCTTTTTACCATAATTGAGAGATTTATATTTCTATAGCGAACTACTTTTATAATTGCCTAAACGGATATTGCTACGCAAATGTGTTTTCCTTAGATACAGACTAGCGGTGTAAATCATTGAAAGTAACCCTGTACTACGTTTCTGAAGAGTTCAGTGTTTCCCCTAAACCGCCAAAATTTCCACCCAGGAAGTAGCATTCATCAGATGCCACAACGGCAAAATGTCGACGGAGGAGGCTAAATCCTATTTAGCCAAGCGAGAAATTCCTCGCTTGTTTGAGGTAAGTTTTTAAGAGAAAACTTAGAAGCGTCCATGTCAACTGCAGTTTTGCATGGTGTCATCTGTATCACCTGTACTAATACGATATCTTTATTGTGGTTAAGTTTCATCTCTCTTTCGATAATGCTTGAATGAATATGAATTCTAGCATTCCCCGACATCATGCCAACTGTTTCAGACCTTGACTTATTCAGATCAAATTACATGCTGATTCGCACCAAAATGCCACTGATTTGGACCTAGCTACGATGTCGTAGCTTCGACGTAGTCACCGAAGTAGAGGTACTAATATTAGTACTAATTTGGATTATGTAAATATTATATAATAAAGACAAACGATGAAGCACAAATACGTGTTTTATTTTAGTACTTATTTTTATTTGCGCATACGAGACAAATGTTACAGTATTTTTCTTTTTCAGTTTATAAATTTACATAAAGTAGTTTTTATATGAATAACTACTAGTGGTTCTACAATGTCAATTCGAACTATTGTTCTCAGAAATCAGAATAAAATAGATATCAACTATCATGTTTAGTTTTTTTAAATGAACTTTTTAATGTTTACCATAAAGAAAACATGAAATTATTCTTTTTATTAATATCTACAAAAAACATATTGAAATGTTTTATGAATCAGTCCAGTATGGCCAAAGTTCAACACTTTCAAACAATAATGAATATAACCCATGATTCTTTTGTATTTCTCATGCAGTAATGTTTTTTCCAAATTTACTTACCAAAGAAATACTTCATAAAGAGTTATTTATGAGTAACATAATATTAAATGTACTTGACTGTTGTCATTCAGTTTTATCTTGTTAGTGAAATCTTGAACCAAAACACCACAGCTAATTTTAATTTCATTCAAACATTTCCAAATTTTGCAACACAAAAATTTAATGAAAAGCACATGCTAAATCTATCAAATGTTTGATTTCTGAATATATAAAGTTTTCAAAGTTATTTAAAATTTGCATTTTATTTTGTTTTCTTTAATGATAAAGAGTATGTGCTAATTATAGGAGCATTGATCAAACAAGTTTGCAAATTGCTGGTGCGATCATCTGACTATTATTGTTTGCATTAAGGGCATACTGATCAAGTTATAAAACAGACAACGTTAACATCATTAAGCAATTTTAATTGCTTAATTAAATTTTGCTAGTTATTATGTTTGGATCAGATTTCATCACTGGGCTTAGATTTCAGTAAATTGGAAATGTATAGTACTTTAAGTTATTATAAGAAGTAGATATATTACTTTATCAATGAAAATATTAGACAGAGATTAGCAAAGTATATTTCATCTTTCAACACAGATAACACCATCATTACATTATTATTTCTTTATTATAATTAACACAAGGTCCCAAAAATTTGCAGAACAAAGCTGTTATGATATTGTGTTGAATTAAATCTTAAATTTGTCAGGACTTCACTTTAGTTTAGTTTTTAGGAATATTACTGCCTAAGCCTTGATATTAGTACTTCTATTATTTTTTGATAAAATAAACTATTTCAGTGATGCACAAAGGCAGATGAATTGCTTTGTAAACATTTCACTGTTAAATTGACAACACTAAACATTCTTATATTATTTCATTTTATTTGTGTACAGAATATTGCCATTACCTCACATACAACTGTAGTTTTGTTGCATTAAATGCAGTTTTAAATTGCCCAGTGTACCTGAGAACAAATGAGAAATAAAATATTGTTTAAACAATTGTAAATGTCACATTTTACATTCAAGATGAAATTTGATAATACTTCATATGTTCCAAATCAGCATGGAAAATGGTTTGAATCAGGCTGCATCCTTGCACCCCAGAGTTCGGTTTTCCTGACTTTACTTTGTACTGCATTACTTTCTGATGACTTCGGTTTTATTTAGTACACAGTTTTATACTGATGAGCTCTTGAGTGAATTAGATTTCCACCATTACATAATATCCATTACAAGAGTTATGCCCTCTGATTACCCATCCTTCTGACTTCGGTTTCTGGTGGATCCAGTGCACTTGAAAGAACTGTTATTTGTCATATGATTTGTATTCTTTATATATATATATATATATATATATATATATATATATATATATATATATATATATATATATATATATATATATATATATCTGCAGTCGGATGTGACTTATACATCAGTCTATGTGGTATTGAAAATCTGAGCTGAGTTGATGAAGGCAGTGTTATTAAGTCTTTGACCTCTGTCAGTTACCAATCCACATTCTAATCAGACCATCTGCTCCTGATGATTTCACTAATAGCCTTTAGGAGACTTGTCATGGTGAGCTTTAAGAGATAATTATCAGATGCTTATTGATTTTTGATATTATCACAAAGAAAAATATCACAACAAATAGACTGACAACCTGTCTTTGCTTCATGTATACTGATTAGGACAGTACATTATGTACATGCACAGTTTATGTTTTAAAAAAATTCATGGGTTTGATAATCCCCAGATTTATCAAGATGATGAGAATAATAGAATCCATATATGTCTTAGTATGGAATAAATAAATCCCACCTAAAAGTCAAAAGATTTCCATATCCCATATCAAGACAAAATAATGAATTTCTTTCAATATTTTTCATATCTGATTAGGTAGGATCTTTTGTAGCAGAGTGGTCTAAGGTGCTCACCTGTACAGATCACTCACATCTGACCACAGTCCATATGGACTCGAGACTCAGTGCAGACAATGTGGGTATGTGAGAATTTGTTGTTGTTGTTATAGGGTTTAATTCCATTTTTCAGCACAAGATTGGCTATACATGGCGCCAGTATAAATGGTGGAGGGAGAACCAGGGAAGACCCTGGATAGAACCACCATCCCACAAGAAGCTACTGGCAAGCTTTCGCTTGTATTCACACTGGCCGAGACCAAGGCTCAAACTCACACAGACAGGTGAGATGGCAGTGATCCGTAATAGTGAGTGCTACACTCAGCCACTCATTGCCTTGGTATTTGAGAAAGCTTACCAATTACTTCTTGTGGGTTGTTGGTTCTTCCCTGGGTCTTCCTAGTTCTTTTTATTCCACTAAATATATTGGCTGCCATGTATAGCCTAGCATGTGCTCAAAAATAGTATTAAAGTCACAAAACAAACCCAAACCAATTGCTTCTCATTGGTAAAAAAAAACATCAAACAGTATCATCAGTGTAGATATAGCTTTGGAAATTTCTTACTTAATTGGAAAAATCATCCAAAGTTTACTTTATTTCAGAATTTGTCTTTTCAGTAATAAAAAGATGAGAAATAATGCATCTGTTCATGTTGTCATAAAAACATTTAGATCATCTACAGGATCAGACTCATGTGGGATAGGTATATTTCAACATGCCATTCTATATTGGGCAGATTGTATGTCACATTAGCAGGAATGACAGAAGATAATTTTCTTACATGGGCAAACTGTATCACACATTAGCAGGAAAGAGAGAAACTAATCTTCTCAAATGGGCAGACTATCTCACATTAGCATGAATAAGAAAGTAATCTTCTCAAATAGGTAGACTGCCTCACATAAATCTGAATGAGAGAACCTAATCTTCTCACATGGGCAAACTGTATCACACATATGTAGGAATGAGAAAAACTAATCTACTGACATAAGCAAATTGATCACACATTAGCAGGAATGAGAGATCTACTTCCTTTCCAGGGAGGTGGGACTTGGCCACATGTATGTCATACGCAGTGAAACCTTGTTAATCTGAAGTTCATTTACCCAAAGGTTTTGAAATCTGAACACCATTAATGATTGGGAACAAACTTGCTCATGATATTTACAAAGCCTTAATTAATCCAGTTTCCTCATCAATGTAGATTAAATGACTAGAATCTAAATTAACAGGTCTAATTGTATAAATAAATAGTTGGCAAAATGTTTGTCTCCTGGCGAGTTCTGAGACAATAAAATGCTACTTGACCAACTTGCTGCTTTTTGGATCTGATCGACCATTTCTCTGGATTTATAATGGCAAAGATCTATAAAGTGCATATTATAAATCCACTTGACATTGAATTTACCTTATCATTAGCAAGTGATTCTCAGCTTATTTTTTTCTTTTGATTCCTGGTTATTGATTTTTAGCATATTTATTTTTCAGACACCTTGTAATTGATTTTCATTACAATGTTTCTTTAGGATTATGATGTCATGCCAATAACATTTTATAACATAGAAAATTCCACGAAAAATTATATTTCTTTGTCAGTAAGTTTTTTCTTTCTTCAAAGAGCCATTATCTGATTGCTGAACAACCCACCCAATTCTGTAATTCTCAATGTTGATGTGACTGTTTCCCATTTTCTGTCTTTTAAATATAATAAGTTTTTGAGATTTTTGTATAAAATGTGTGTGTGTGTTTGTGTGTCTGCATATTGTTTGTGTGTTTAATAAAGTGTGCTAGTTTATTAGTTGTTTTTCGATAACATTTTGTGAAACCTTTGTGTCATTGTATTTGTTATTATGAATTCTTATAATTATTTCAATCAAAACTGAAGAATTTGAACTTAAAATGTAAAGTAACAATATGTGTCTGGAGTTTTAGAAATGTCATGGTCAACTTAATTGCCTTTTTCTTCCAGAGCCTGATGACAGGGTTGATGTATAATCGCCCTAGTGATCATGTTCAATATCTGATAGACTGCCTTGTGAAAGTGAAGGACAAAGGTCAGGAGAATATAACTTGGAGTTCATTTGTGGACATACGGAGATCAAAAACACCACTTCCACCAATCAGCAGTAATGACAAGAAAGGGCACAAGTCAAAGGGTGGATCAAGATCAGGTTCAAGAAATGGACAGAGGCCTATCTCTAGAGAGCGATCCAGAACTCCTGTTGGTAAGGAGCTGTATTGATGAACACAAGGGCAAGCAAAACTTGATCCTATTGTAAACAATGATATAGCTATTGTCAGAGCACATGAAACATTTTGGAATTATCTATTTGAACAACTTTTCTTATTTCTTATCTCCTATTTTGCTTTCAGTTTGAAATTTAAAGGCACCGGGAACATCAAATGACATAACAAAAACACTGTTTTAAAATGTAATTTGTATATCAGACATCTTGCATGCCATTTTGCTATGTCTTCTAAAACCACAATTTATTGGTTTAAACAAATTATTTGTAAAAATTAATTTCTGTATTCATTTTTATGCTAAATGTTTCCCTAAAATGAAAGCATAACCTGGAGAATCTCATTTTTCTTTAGGCAGATCCTGACAAACTCCATTAGCTTGATATATACAAAAATTCTGTAACAAAAACTTGGAAAAATAGCTGTATTGCCATTTGTCACAGTATCTATGTTACAAATAAAGTAATTTGTGGCATCTTAATTAATATATAAAAAGTGTATCTTATGTGCAATTCTTATTAAAAATAGTGGGAAGTGTGTACATAGGTGTATCATTTGAGAGCTTTAAAATGGGAAGGGTGGGCATGGGTGTATCATTGGAGAGTTTTAAAGTGGGAAGGGTGGGCATGGGTGTATCATTGGAGAGTTTTAAAGTGGGAAGGGTGGGCATGGGTGTATCATTGGAGAGTTTTAAAGTGAGAAGGATCAGCATGTGTATATCATTGGAGAGTTGTATAGTGGGAATGGTGGGTATGGTTTATCAATGCTGAATTAAAAAGTGGGAAGGGTGGGTATGGGTGTTTCATTGGAGAGTTTTGGTAAAAAAATAATGGCATAATCTTTGAATAGAACAACTTATGATGTGGTTTTTCAGTCAACTTCTTTCAAATTACCATCTCCACCCCTCTGTACTTCTGAATGGCCATGTTCTTACATATGACAACAGTTATACATATTTGTGTCATATTTTAAAATAACAATTAGTCAGATAAAGGTATGATGACTAATTACAGATCTGTGTGTACTTGAACATGTTTTTAAGTAAATTTAGAAATTGTTCTTTGAATGTCAAAAATAGATTACTCAAATATTTTTGCTGCACAGTATACTTCAGTCCTCTGTGGATAAACTTTAGTCAGTGTATGGAAAGAAAAAAATATTTTGGGTTATAATAATAGTTTTCATTTACTGTTAAACATTCCAAGATGGATCAGTGCCTCTACCATGTTTGTATTCAGTTTTGAAGAAGTAATGAGAAAGTATGTGTTTTCAGTGATGACAAGAATATATAATAGTAAGAATTGTATACTGAAATGTCTGTAGAACAATTCTATTCATTTAAAATCTCAGATTATAGATAGAAGGAACAAATTACTATAGACTTTGAATGTCTTACATAATTTTGTTTTTAACAATGCCAGATATTTTCAACATTTTTTGACAGAATCTACCTTAGTTATGGCCCTTGTTTGACTTTGACCTTTGCCTTTCAATGGCATCATATTTGCAGGGGCATCTGTATCTTTTGGATACATTTGTGGTTCAGATGATATAAGCATGTACTGTATGACTGTGTATTGATTTGATTTCAGCTCTAATAACAAAGCAAGAAAGAAACCACAGACATGGTATACATTGACACAAGACACAGAGTGATTTCAAATGTTCAACTCATTTGGTGTTAATCTAGTTATAATTGCTGCTCTGTAAGGTTTCCAATTCATTATAGATGATTAAACATGCCAAGCTGTTTCATCATTTAATTAGCGTCACTGTAATATTCCAATCCAATTTACAAATCAATACAAGGTTAAACCGGACTGATATATGCACAAGCATTTATGTTTCAACATTAATATATGTGTAGGGTTTTAAATTCCATATAGGGACAAAAGTTTCAAATGCAAAATGATTGAATCAAAACTTCCTAAAATTTTACATTATTATAAATGGTTTCTAATTTGCACCCTCCCCCTTTCTCCAATTTTTATGTTTTTATTTTGACAAACAAGAAGTTTTGTGCATGGAAATGACAAATAAAACACAATCTGTGCTTTCAGCAGAATAGAGTACAGGGACGATTTGGGGTGGGTGGAATTGGGATTGGGAGCTCTCTTCAGTGCACAAAATGAAGGTATTGCACCCTTTTATACCACTTGACAAATTTTTCTGGATACAGCCATACTAAATTATATTTGAATGTAAACATAATGTACTATTAGTTCCATAATAATCCTGACTGACTGTTCATTAAACAGATAAAGGACCAAAACGGTGTGCTTGAAAATACTTATATAGTTATAAATGAATAAGCTTGAACAATGCAATTTTATAATCCATTTGATTGGTACCAAAAGAGTTAAATTTGATGATCACATTTCACACACATTGTCAAAGGGTTTAATTGGTTGCCAAAACTCATACACACTTGTGACCTTCTGTGGCAAAAATAAAAGTTTGATAAGGTGATGGTGGTATTGTTGGGTAGCTGAAGATAAAAAGAACACAGATATGACAAATAGTGTTTGCTGTATGTGTGTGCAATTAGGAGTAATACTATTTGCTGTATGTGCCATTAGGAGAAATACTATTTGCTGTATGTGGAATTAGGAGAAATACTATTTGCTGTATTGGAAATTATGAGAAATAATATTTGCTGAATTGAGACTCTAAAGTTACAGACTGAAAAGTAAAAATTTACCAAACCTTTCTCCAATAAAGATCTTTTGATCCAAAAATTACAACTCATTATTGTATAATCAGACAGTTAATATTCGAGTTTATAGAGCTGTTGTGAAGTCAATATTAGCAGTTAGAAAATGAGAACACTGAATTTTATTTTGTTCAGGTATGTTTAATTTTCTTAAAGTCTATTTATAAGGCATGGCTATGTCTCAACCCTAAGAGTGTACAGTTAATATGAGATTTAATTTGGGTATACCAGTAACTTTGAATTTAATACACGGATCAGTGAAGTTTACTACTTGCAGTCTTGATTTTTTACTGTTTGTATAATTTGTAGTGAAGGATGAACAAATGTAGTTTCAGAGAATGTTGGGCTTAACTCAGCAACAAGATTTTGCTTAAGACAAGTCTGAGCTTTTAAATATATTTGGCCAGATTATTTGTCAGTCTAAATTGTATACAGTCAAGTCACTGGGTTCATTTGGTCTTTATGTCTAGGACATTTGACTTCTGGGTCTGTTATTTTAAAATATCCGTCAAAGCTTTGTTGGCTGATGCAGACCTTATTCATCACAATATGAAAACCTCTTCTTGAGAAATGTCTGAATTAGTTTAAATATTGTGTAGCTAATAGGAAAGTTGGAAAAATAATTGGACTCAGTGGTACACCTTCATTGTCATGGGGGTATTGTATGTACATATGTCCTACTATAATCATATTGGGATTTGTTATGTTTTGAGGGATACTGGCAGTTTAGGGTTGAATCAAAAATAAAAAAGTAATATTATTTCAAGATTTTATTTATCATTAATGTAATGGAAGTATGGGTTTATGTATCTAGAGTAAGCTACCTCTTTAAATAAACAAATACTGACTTCTGATTAGTTTATAGCAGTAATGAAGAAGATAGTAAAATTAACGATGTTAATGAATCGTGACCATGCTAATTTACAGTCCAGATATTTGATCCTTTGATCATTGATAATTTGTATTATTTTAAAGTCTCATTGAAATTTTTTGTGTGTAGTTTTTCTTTGTGGAAGTGAAATCACTTGGCTATTGTCTGTGCACTTGCATGGAGAGCTCATCACTGTGTATTGTTGTTAGGTCCTGGTCCATTTGTGAGAATACAGACGTATGTGGGATATGATAAACCCTCGGAAGGTGACATGCTTAGTTGGTCTGCAGTGAGAGCACTGAGTTGAATTGCACAATGGTTTTTTTGTATGGTGTTTTTTTGCAGCACTAATATCCAGCCTTTAAGGCTCTGGTTTGGGTATTTTTTTTCTTCTCTTGTCCTTTTGCGATTATTATTTCCACATCAACAGTACTAATAATATTATACACACTGGGGATGGTATATCATTTTTAAAGCATGATGTAATTTAGACCATTTGATCAAAAATTCTTTATATTTTGTGACACTTTACTTTCATCTCACTTAGATTTGTCTCTGTTGCTGTTATTACTATTGTACAAATAGTTATACAGTTATTGCCCTTGGCAAGGGGAGTTCATATTTATACATTTATTGCACTAGGTTTGGGGAAATCATAATTATACATTTATTGTCTTTGGTTTGAGTGGATATGAAGATTTGTTCACCCAAGGCAAGTCATATTCCATGAGGTTGAAGCCCATGTATAGCATGACTTGTCACAGGTAAACAATTCTTCAAATGTCCACCAAACAAGGACAATAAATCGTTTATTAAACCCCCCAAAATACAACCCAATAGTGTAAACATGATTACCTGAAGGTGACAATGTTTTGCTCCCTGACAAGTGACATTCTGTGAATCTGTCATTGATATTGTTACTTTTATGAGATATAATAACAGCTCATATAGCCCTGGAATAGGTCTATTTTGTACGTGCATTCATTTAGATGATTCACTAAGTCATCTAGTCCTGTTTTATTATTTTTTATGCTGTCATTGCTTGCCCCATTTAATTGTTTTCTTTAGTAAACCTTTTATTTGTTTTCTTTTTAAGAACTGATATGTCTGAAAACAAAAATACCAACCATTTAAGTCACCCTGCAGTGTTTTGTTGGAAAAGTGAGTCACATCATTTACCTGACAGTGGTATTTGCAACCTCAGCCATTAGGAAGACAATTCATTTGGCGACCTGTTCAATTGTTGGGTGGGGGGGCAGAAATTTTAAATTTATATTTGCTGATGTATTCTGATATCCATGAGGGATGAATATTTACATGGGGTAAATATTCATTAAGCAAACACAATTAATTGTGCAATATACTCATTTGCCCCTTTGACCTTTGTATCAAAGTCACTGTCACATACAGTTAAACTTCCCTAAACTGACTGCTCTGATATCTTGCCTCCTATTCAGACTGGGGACTCATTTGGGTCCTTGTGAGACCCTTTTAATATTTTTAATCATGGCTCTTTAAATATCTTCTGTATAGCAACCCAAATATGGGATCCATTAGTGTCTGATTTAGGGAAGTTTAAATAATTAAAATTAGTGGTTGCCCATCCAAGATCTCCAGTTTTCTCAAGTTTTTATTTGCATTTTGTGATAAAGACTAAGGCAATCTTATGATGTGATGTACCTTAACAGTTTACAAAAATGAGTTTGAGTGTTTAAATTTTGTTGGACCACTAACATTAAATGTGAAAATAACATTAACATTATTGAGAAATTTTTTAAATGTTCCACTGATTTCTCAGCTTTTTGTATTCTTCATGTATAAAATGGTTTTCTAATTATATGGCTTGGGACTTGGATATATGTTTATTACAATGTGTTTGTGCATATGTTTGCTTTTTTGCCAGTTGCATGACCACATGATGTTAGCACCATTAAATACAAATGTCTGGCATTCTTTTTAAACTGTATTATAAATAAATAATGATCCATTTATTTTTATTTCTAAGACTTTTTATTCTTCCTTTTTATTAAAGATTCATTAATTACTCATTTTTTCTTCTTTTGCTGTCAGGTATTATAGTCAGTAATAATATATAAGCTATTAGTTTGGTAAAATACTGGATGAAATGTCTAGGTATCTTACATTATATTAGTTAGTAATACACAATCTATTAGTTTAGTTAAAATAACACATGAGACTTCTAGGTATCTCATTATATTAATCAATAATAATAAAGTTATTAGTTTAGTAAAATTTAATGCATGAGAAATTTCAGACCATCACAACACAAACAAATGACTATAAATTAAATACTGATAAAAAGGACTTTTTATTCTGTAGAACCAGTAGTTTTCTGAAAACCACTAAAATGAATGAATTTTAAGATGGTAGAACAGAATTTTTTTAAGGTAAATTCCTACAGTGCAGTACTGTGACTTAACAAGTTCTTTGACAAGATTATGTACAAAAGTGAAGTTACACTAGGTTACTGCTGTATTGCTGCTTGCATTAAAATGTTTTTTGCTTGTATTGGGATCTTAGGTGAAGTAATTCAGCATTGGAATTTGTGTGATAGGAAAGATTCTTGACAGGACTGACATTGAGCTATCATGCATGTATTTACCCAAGTAGAACAAACACATGTTGGTGAGCAGCTTAGACCCAGATCTACCATCCCATAATGCACCAGCAGATCAGGGTCTATACTCTTCACTTTAAATCATAAATAAAACAAATATCACAGATAGTGATCTGACCAGAAGAGATACAGATCAGAGATTAAGTTTATGTTATCATCCAATCAGAAACAAGCAGTCAAAAGTAATGTCATTTGTGATTGGTCAAAACAGTGTCAGAAACTCAAGTGTTTCATAATTTCAAGACCAGGTGGCGCATTAAGCAGCTACTGATCTGTGTCAATGCTGTTTGCAGTCATTGTGTTTTATACATGAATATATACCAAATTTTAGAGCTAAAGTCAAAATGGTATGAACAATCAATGGGTAATGTAATTATAATATAAAAAAGATAGGTAGGCAGTTGATATCCACTTGCTGTGTTTTCAAATACTTCAGTTCCAGTGTCATTCCGGCTCACTACTTTGTGAACACATTGTCACACCTTGTCACATATTGTCAAAACTTTCTGAACAGGTAGCTCAAGCTGAAAGTCATCAAACTTTGAGAGTCTATTGTTTGAATTAGATCCTTTCATCCGACTGTTATAGTTCAATGATACACCCATGTATCATAATATGTGGGCCAGATAAATGGATGTCAGCTGCCTGTCATAGCATTGAGTGTTTACATAATCTTTTTAATTTGGTTTTAATCAATGGTAAAATATATGTATGTTTGGATAAGTGTAGATATCTCTCTGATATACTGATTGTTACAACTATTGTTAAGGTTTTCTTTAGCTTTCAAATGGATTGCTATAAATAAGGACCATTTGTCTCAAGAGAAAAAGATATCCATTTATTTAATTGTAAATTGCTGGATTAGAGATTAATAGTACTATACATGTATTTGTATCAGAAATTAGTATCCTTATTGCATGTCATTATAACCTATTATTACAAGTGTTAATTATTAATATATACTATTAATACATATCATTACAGCATATTATTACATATATTATTCATAAATATGTATTACAACATACCATGATATGCATTAATCACTGATACATAACATTACATCCTACTATTACATGTATTACTTATTATTATGGTACATTACTATCACATCTGTTAATCAGTATTACACATTACAACATGCTATGACATGCATTGATCACTAATAAATTCCAAGATCTTATTGCATGTATTAATCATTAATTATTAAACAGTACAATTTATTTAATTCCAGTTTTGCTGGTCAATGCTTATCATAATCATGTTGTAATGTGGAATAAAAGCTTAAAATAGAATAAATATGTAAAAATTACATCAGCAACAATAGGTTTGTTTACATTAGTGTAAAAACATTTTAGTTTCCAGTATTTTGTTTATTTATTAGCATGTAAAAGACATTTTAAAAATTAATGAATGTAATAATTGTTTTTCTATTACTTATATATATATATACATGTGTGTGTGTGTGTGAGTAATATGGTATTAGTACTAAAAGGAGAGAAAACTGGTCATTACATGTTATGTATTACAGTATATTTACTTATAACAAATTTCTTGTCTCCTAAAGTATAAATTTTATTTTTCAGATGAATTTAAGAGGGAAAAAACAACATCACCACTTCCACCTATCCCAAGTGCCCGTAAAGATATCCCAGAATGTCCAATCGTCTTTATCATGGGTATGTAGATTCTAGCATTGCCATGAACAATTACTTTACTCTTATTTTTGCAGGACAGGCTTTCATCAATCAACATGTTAATTCTTTTTGGTTTAAATTGTGGCTTGAATAATGCAGAGTGCTGGAAATAGATTTGGTATATAGGTAGCTGCTTCTTTCATTGATGTGGTTAGAAATGAATGGAATTCAGCATCTTTTGCATTTCTCTTTCCACCAAGCTATTATTACATAAATGTTTTGTTCTCAGTTGTTAACAATGCAATTTTTATTTAATTTCAGTGTAATTCAAATATAGGAATAGATATGATACTGGATAGCAGAGTTTATTTAATCTGTCATGACTGGTCTGGTGGATTGTTTGTTTGTGGGTTTACTGACATTTTTTAGCACATGATAGCTATTCATGGTGGCAAGTATGTTTCAAGGAGGAATAACCGAGGAAAACCCAGGCAAGAACATCCAACCCACATTAAACTACTGGCAAGTTTTCTCACATACCCACACTGGCTAAGCCAAGATCAAACCCATGCAGACAGAGGTGACACTTGAGTGAGCTGTAAAGTCAGGTACATGAGACAACTCATTCACCTGTGGTACTGGTCTGGTGACATATGAGGAAAAAAGAGGGGTTCATTCAACCTAATACTTACATGTGGTTTTAACAGAGATGCTATAGTATGAACATATTGGAGGTTTTTTGGAACTAGAAAGAAGACACAACAGTATATATGCTTGTATTTTGTTATGATTTTTGATGATGAAAATAATAATAATAATCATAATAATAATAGTCATAATAATGATAATAATAATCATAATAATATTTTTTTGTAGCAGCACTGTAAATGTTCTTATTGAATTATCATGACAGGTGGTCCAGGCAGTGGCAAGTTGACCCAGGTACAGAGGTTGATCAGCATATATGAGGGCTGGGTTCACCTGTCCATGGGAGACATCCTGCGAGCTGAAATTGCCAAACATGGTACAGCAGATGAGAAGTGGGAAATGCTGACAGATCTCATGAGCAAAGGAGAGATGGCACCTGAGGTAATGTGTAAAGTTATTATGATTCAGACATACTTTGGGAAAAACAATATTTTTATGTAAATAATGTTCTAATATTGGTCGGCAGGAAAACCAAGAACTAGTTGTTGACAAAAGTTGAATAATGGTAAAGATGTTGGATTATACTAACACAATGCAGCTCAGAATGTTTGCTATGAACACACACACACACACACACACACATAAAAGGCAAGATTGTTTATTGAGAAACTGTATATCTAAATTCATCAGTTAATCTTCAAAACTGTTCATGTACATGTCCATGTTGAAGATGCTGGACATACATGTAGTAAACAATTTATACAGTGTGACCCTGCTATAACACGCTCACTTTGAACAACAATTCGGATAAAACAGTAGCGGTGTGTCTCCCAAAATTTTATATGCATGTATCTTTCTTGTACATGAAAAAATTCTTTCTTAAAATTACGAACAAAAACATAAAATGTTTATTATCATTTTGAGGATGCATTTATGCATGAATATTACAAGACGATTGTGGCAGGGCTCCTGAAGTTTTATATGTATTTTTCTCATACAAAAAAAATAGTTTTTTCTTCTTAAAAGTACAAAAAATAACGTGTAACAAGTTTATTCTGGGATCGCGTAGGGCTTTGCCATTATTTTTTTAATTGACAACATTTTTGGCTGTTTAAACTTTTATATACAACCATTGGTTTGGAGTGGAGAAATTCAGAGGCCCTATGAAAGGAAGCCGCAAACTTGATATAATGCACTGAAATTTATCTATTGGTACATAAACAATTTCTTTTTCCATATTGACAAACTGTCTTAGCAGTGTATTGTTATATCATAATCCACTTACATTGACACTGAACATGAGTACTGTATGTTGTGAGATATCAGCTTTTTTGTTGTTGACGTTTCTGGTAACGGAGATCAACCAGACAAGGCATTATCTCATCTTTCATCAGATTTTCAACTGCTCACTAGTAATTAATATATTTACAAAGACTGACATTTGTATGTGGATGGTAAGTAAAATTCCTCTTTTTTTCACTCAGAATTAAATCATTCAGAGCACTCACATTTTCTGTACAGATCCTTGTCATCAGACCAGAACACCTGCGTCTATATTGTCCTTTAACCCTTTGTTAAATTTCTGATGCATGCATGGAAGGCAGCATCACTCTGCTACCACAAATGTAAAAAAAAACCCATCTTACTTGTTGGTCTATTCAGTAGGCAGGGAGAAACAGTAACAACAAATGACCAAATGATGGCCAATTCCTTTTTTAAAAATGTACCCTGATAAAATAGTTTGCTGAAATTTCAAAGAAAATAGATTACCTTTGAAGCACCGATTGTTATGAAAATGTACTAAGCAAATGGAAAAAAATCAGTCTCAATCATGCAATACAGATATTTGATGTTGCTTCCACAATAAGAAAAGGCATTTGTTTGGTTCTCCAAAGCTGTCCTTTAGTGGTGACTTGAATAATGCACACACCTTCATCAAAGAAAGCTGACTACAATGTTCAGTAAAAACAAAGAACTTCTTGAAAGGAAGTCAGTACCAAACTTAAATAAAAGCAATGGAATCTGATGGATTTTTTAATTTTCCAATGTGACTGGAACACGTTTACTGTAGTGAAAGTTTCCTTTTTGCAGGGAAAAAGTTTATGCCTACGAATGCTACCAATGGCAGCTTAAAACACAAACTAACTTTTACCGACTTGGGACTTACTGAAAAGTAAATGTGTTTCATCATTCATTATGTGATCATGCTATGTTTATCCACTAAATTCAGATCTATATGACCTGTGACAAAATTATTGAATATTTTAAATCGGTGTGTGTGTATATTTTCGATGGAATTTTGTGGATTCAATGTATGCAATGAGATTCATGGGTGAGTATACGGTTTTGATATTCTATTCATGCTATACATTAGACATGTATACATAAACAGTATACACATATATGTATCAATTGATGGTTCTCTAAATAAAGTAAAATATTATATATGCCTTCTCTGTTTTCACTACAGGTGTATTTCCCATTTAATATGCATCAATTTAAGATAGTAACTGTGCCAATGAAGCCTTATTTTACCGCCAGCATTTATTACCAACCACCCCCCACTCCCGCATTTATTTTTGGGTACATGCATCATTTTCTTCAGCTAACTGACCTGGTTGCCTATAACATGGTTCATTCTATAACACGGTCAGGTTCTATGGCGCACAACTGCCATATTATAGCAGGGTCACACAGTACTAGTATAATTACTGTCACACAAATTTTATTTGAACTCATATGTAATGGTAATTAAATTATTTAACAATATACATAAATACATGTTTTCATCAACAAAATGACAAAGAAGTAAGTTTTATTATATGCTGAAAGTGTCAGCATACATGTACATATACCAGTATGTAAATTAAAATCACTTTTATGCAGAAATGTTTCTGTTATTAGTCCTCTGTTTATTTGTTAAGAAATTATTAGTAGTCCCTTTTTAAAAATCTGAGACTTTTTGTTTATTTACTTTTTCATTGACTTGCAAATGCTTATTTGCAATATCAGGTGTGTCACAGTGAGGTTGTAGATACAGTCCTATGTCCACTATGCTATCTAGAACCTCAAAGAGTCTGTCTACAACAGCTGGTACTGAGTCCTCATAACTTACATTAGCAGAAACATTGATTTCTTTCTGGCAATAATGAATTTAACAAACAGTATCTTCACTTGTTGGTGCTGCAGATGTGACAATGTTGCAATAAACATAATTTCATTTGTATAGCATCCTCATTATCATTCCCAAGTAAATATAACCTGTCATACTGTCCGTCATACACTGTAGCAATGGAAACATAATCATCATTATCTCTATTACTGGTAATGACAGGTATAGAATGGCAGCTAAAAGGATATTTTTTAAATCATTTGGTCAGAAAGGTTAAAAACAAAAATATTTATTTTCATACTTTATTGCCATTGAACCAGCAATGCATGATTTTAAATTAGATTATGAATGATGTGTGATTATCACACCTTTGTTATTCCAGTGACTGCCATTGCTAACCTGACTTTAGCACTTCAGGTGATGAAAACATTATGACTGACATAATTTTCTCTGTCAGCCCACATAAATTAAATGCTATAAGCAATTAAATTTTGTAACAAAGAGCATTAGAATATAGCCTTTGGAATATATAGTAATTTGATATTTGAGTGAAGAAATTAAACTCCAACATTCTAGTATAAAAAAAGAACAGTTATAAGGGAGGAGCTTATTTATTTTGGCATCAAAAAAGGTTCAGGTCACTGCCTTAAGGAAGAAAATGATTTCTAAACAAAAGTTTCAGTTTTTGACCATGTATCTTCCCCAAAAGTCTGTGAATGACCTGCATGAAGGGTAATTATGAAGCCTAGGGACTTGGGGTTCAGAACATCAAAGTCAATGTCATTCAAAACAAAAAGAAAACTGGTTTTTGCATAATAACTTTAGTTCTAGAGCGCATACTTTGTCCACACTTTGTGTGGAGGTTTTGCACTTAAGGTATGGAAGAGGTCTGCTGATTTTGGTGTCAAAAGATCAAAGGTCAAGGTCATTGTGGCTTAAAGAAAAACTGAATTTTGTAGAATAACTTTTGTTATAAAGTAAGTTTCTTGATCAAACTTTGTAGGAGGAGTGCAAGTAGGTCTGGTTTCACACATTTATTTTCTTATTAGTATTATCATTTTTATAATTATTACTGAAGCTACAAGAAAAAAGTGCAAGCAATATTTTTTGTGTTTGTTTACTCATCACAATTTATTTTAATTTAATATTAGGATATGCTGGCAGATGTTTTCATAGAGCATCTGAAGAAACACAAAAATGCCAAGGGCATCATCATTGAAGGTTACCCACGTGACTTGAGACAAGTGGAGGAATATGACAGAATTGTAAGTGTTACACATAGGTAAAACTGTTGTTGTAGTAGTAAATTTGCTTCCTGGTTCATGATTTTGCTTCCTGATTTAAAATGTCTACCAAGAATTTAGAAGAAAGAGGAAACACCCAGTGACACAAGGTCTGAATTTAGCATTAAAAACACCTTTCTTCCTACAAGGATTAAGGATGAAATTCCCATAGTTTACATCATTAGGACAATGTCAGTGTTTCTCCTGCAATTTAATAGCAACTTCCTTCACAAGGATGGGGAAGATGAGCATGTGTATGTGAAAATATTATTGTTTTAAAAGCGCCAGTAAGACACAGATCAGTTGGATGCATATCATAAAGCTTTTAAAGGACCTGAGTCTGAATATGTGTTAGGTATATGTATTGGGCAAGACCTTTTGTTTCTTGGTAAGCCATTTTTTCTCCAGATTAATGATTAATTCTTACCCTGTCTTACACAGTTCTTAGCAACTAAACTATAACCAATTGTGTTGAATAAGTAATAAAAATGTTCTCAATATCTTGCACAAATCCAGTTGAATGCATCTTATATCATCAGTGGGTATAATTCCATGCTGGGTTGCCATAATATGTCACATCTTTATAATTGATATGAAATATTAATTTCTTTCTGATACTGATATGAATTAGTATTGCTCAACAGACTGGTCCTTGCCCCTTTTTTCATTGCATGAAGTGAATGTAAGTACATGATTGTACCTAGATTGAAGATCAGTCTGTTGCAGGTTAACTTCCCAACATACTCGTCACATTGTGTTACCTCTCCTTACAGCTAGGATAACACCACTAGTACCAGAAATTTGAATCTGCTACAAGCTTACGGAAAGGCCCGTTTTAATTAAATCTTACTTTTGAAAATATATTGCCAGTGGTAAAAAGGAACATTGAAAGTATACTGCTCAAGCTAGTGGATCTAGTGATGCTAAAATAGCAAAAATGGTGGTTCAAGACAATCAAGACCCTGGAGTCAATGGTTTGTGAGGGTGGTTCAGTATTTAGACATCATGTGGGGAGCAGATTGACATTACAAGAAATGCTGGTACCCATATACAAATGGGTCGACAGAATCAGTTGAGTTTAAGGCATCAATCATTTTTATTGTGGGACAGGTGGGAATCTTATCTGGTTAGCTCATGTACTCATGAACAATATAATATAATATTTTTATATCTTCTCCAGATTTGTAGCTTTTTAATGCTCCCCTGGCAACAAATGCTTTCCCAAGCAACACAAATTTAAACTTGTTTTTTACATCTCCAAAATCATTAAACCAGTTTTAATCAAACCTAGTTGAATTGTCATATCTCCCCCTCTAAATGTTGACTTGTATAATAATATTTGTGTCTCTCGATCTTTCCAATCATGCAGCCCTTGTTGATACAACTAGTCCTGCAGTTTTTGATGGATTGCCATGAACCTGGTAAGTATAATGGACCTGAAGATGTGCATATCAATGAAATCATTTTGCTCCTGCACACTTGTTGTTAGAGTTATTTTCCCTTTTGTCTTCTGGCTTAATGCAATGTATGACACAGTCATATAACTAGTCCCACAGACTTTTATGGATTGCCATAAACTTGGTAAATATAATGGCCATCATCTAAAGATGCACATATCAATAAATCACTTTGTTTCCAGAATAATTGCTGGAGTTATTGCCCTTGTTGTATTATATATTTATGCAGTGGATGACACAATCTTGTTAGTACAACTAGTCAAACAGTTTTTGATGGATTGCCATGAAACTTCTTGGTTACTATGGTCATCATCTGAAGATGTGTGTTTCATCAAATCATTTTGCTTCCACAAGTTGTGTTGGAGTTATTGCCCTTTTTGTCTTTTAACTTAATGCAGCATATGACACAATCTCATTAATGCAGATAGTTCATCATTTTTTATTTGCAGTTTTATTATTGATTGCTGTGAATATGAATGTTATTTAAAGATGTATCTAGTGACAAGTTTTGGTGCTCACACAATTTTTGTCAGATCTGTTGCCCTGTTTAACTTACAGCCATGAAACTTAGTACAGATTATGGTCATCAGCAGAAGATATGCATGTTGACAAATCACTTGCAAAATTTTCAGAAGAGTTATGTGCTTTTCTTTATAGATTTATCTCCATCATTAGGTTGGAATGGGATGTAGAGGAGGTGGAGATATATTTAAAGGAACAAATTGATTACCATTCCTCTAGATCATTCAGCAATGGACAACAATCTTTTTAGATTAATCTGGCAGTTAAGAATAATAGTATGTAAGGTGAAATTTCATTAAATACCCCAGTTTGTACAATGAAAAAAATCTGAGTTTCAAGATGATTTCCTCCACATTATCACTGCTGGCTAGCAGGTGAAAACTGGATTTGTTGACTATGCATTTTCATTAAGGGAGGGGATAGGTGCCATAGCTAGCAAACTTAGTTTTTATACAGCTGTATAGAACATTTTTCTCTGACATGTTCTATCAGTGCTGGGGGAGGGTGCATATCCACTAACCATTTGGTTACCATACCATACAAAAGCAATTTTTTTCCTCAACAATTCCATTTTTGAATCAGTCTTGGTAGAAATGTTCTTTCAGACATGTTAAACTCTCAATGTTGGATTCCCTGGCTACCATTTGGTAGGGAGGGAGATACTATCACATGGCCATGGTGGGACTGGGAGTCCTGGTTCTGCATTGGGTGTGCCAACTATTAACCCTTAATGCTTTTCCTACCAGCATTAAGATAAATTTCCTTTTCCATTAGGTTGGACGAGTCGACATGGTATTCCTGCTTGACTGTGATGAGTATTACTGTACACAAAGGTTACTCAGCAGGGGGAACAAGAGCGGACATCTGGATGATAACTTGGCAGCTATCTCACGCCGAATCAGCTTCTTCAAGAATAACACACTCCCAGTCATCAAACACTATGATGACATGGGCAAAGTTGTTGTGGTTAGTATTCAAGAAAATCTATATGCCTCTAACTTGTTGTAAAAGCTAAAGTTACCAAATATAGAGGGGTAAACAGGGAGTCTCCACACCCTACACCACCAGCAGAGTTGTCAATTTCATTTTAATTCATCAGTGATGGCTTCCATCTTCTATACTGAGATGAACTTATGACCCCCACCCCATCATGATTCACCTGAATTAACTTGGTACAATGCATAATTGGTTTCAAAGTTTTAAGGATAGTGGAGAATTGTCAGGTAATTGACAGTATTAAATTGAATATTTTTCATTTATCTCACAACTGTTTTAAATGTGATAAAAATGTTGCTGGCAGCAGTTTTGATGACTGTTTTCAGCTTTTGAAGTTTGCTTGTTGAAGATAAGACTTATCTCAGACCATATTCTTTGAATTTTTTTTGTAACTTCAATTTTCCCTCACTATCAAAAAATGCAGTTCAAGGAACATGCAAAAGTATTCTGCATCTTAGGCAAGGTTGATTTATATTGGCTGTACATTACATCACATTATTATTCCATAATATAATGGGATCCAAGAAAGTACAAAACCTATAAAAGAGACATCTATATACTGTGACAAATTTTTATGGAACTAGTTTCTACTAAAATTATGTGAATATATTTGTAACAGATGTATAAAGTGAGGAAACTTATTGAACCTGGCCACATCAAAGATATTCCTAATGAAAACATTATGGATTTATTTGTGCCTGAGTATATAGATGATCCTTATCTCTTATGTTTTTTTCTTTTTCTTGCAGCTTGATGGAGACAGGGATGCAACAGAAATTGCTTTTGACCTGTCTCAACTCTTTGAGTCACAGTTTACCAATCATATAAAAAAAAGGAAAGGTAAGCATTTGATTGTCAAGCATTCTGGAATGATACACCAGTTACATGAAAGGTCAGTTAGTCTCAGCAGAAGAAATTGGATTTTTCTGAAAACTGAATTTAGATATGTTTAAAAAGTTCAGAATGTTTGTGCACTGCAGAGAATAGTTCTGGTTAGTGAACAGTAGTAGTACATCGGTGCATTCTCACAAGTATAACCCATGCACCTCTACACACTTTCTCAGTTTGATTATCCAATTATTAATGCCTTTTGGTATTCACTTTTTGGTATTTTCATACACTGGAAAATGGCACTTCCAACTGCATGGCAGCTTTGAATCATCTGCTCCTCAGTAAATGTTTAAAAATGGGATTCATCCAAAAATTAGTTCGATCTTAATCAAGACTGTATGGAAGATGTGGCAAAGTTTGGAGTACATTGAGTAGATGGATACCTCAAGTATCAATGTGCAGATGGATGGGTTGTTAGTGTTCCACAATTTTGACAACACTTTGGATGCAAAAACATGTCCCGTGACACTAGTACTGGCAGGCACAGGTACCTGGATGACCAGACGTTTTGATAAAAAAGATACATATAAAATTCACTTGGCAGTCTGACCACTGCTCATTTTCTCCACTCCAAACTTTATTATTTTCTCTTAAGTTTGGTTCAGGAAGACAATTCCATATTTCATCACTTTTGACAATCTCATTCAATTGTCTCTGGTCACTCTTGCTGTTTGGTGATTTCATCCTGTCTGTCTTGGCTTACTTTCCTACCAAAACCTTCAGTTGCATTTTTCCCCCCACAAAATTAGTACTTTCACATATAAAATGGTATGTCTCTGATAGATATGCAATAGCCGTTGCCCTCAGTATGCTTTTCTATGCTATTTTTATAGACACAAGAGAGCATTGGTCATAATCTAAACCATTCCATTTACAAAAAGTTATGAACGTTTTTCCTAAATAACTGTTTTAATGATCAGAATGGTATTTCAATACTGCATCCCTCATGTTTGTTTTGGACATAGCTAATATCACATTCATTCATTTCTTGTTTGAAAGTTTTATTTGTGACTCAGTAAACTCATCCACATTGTTCCTTTTATCATCTCTACTTTCAAATAGACAAAACATCTGCTTTAGTTCATCCACAAACAAATCTAATAAATTAAAACTTAAAGTCTACTACATGAGCATACATGGTTTGTTTGCAGAGTATTTCCTAATAAACCATACTATTTTTAGGCACATATTCTGCACATGCATTCAATGTCAGGGTGTTTAGTGTCACAGAATACTGCATGATTCTGACAATGTAAAGTTAACAGATAAAATAGGAGTAATAATTGTTATAATTTTTCTTTACAGTCTTGTAGCATTTGTACATTACAAACCTTTCCCATTACATATGTTAGATTAATCCAATGTTAGTTAAGCAGCTCAGTTTTTAAATGAGTTTTGCAAAGTATTTTTTTCTTGAAATTTTAATTTCATATGGTTCATATTTTATTAACGTGTAAAATCTTTCATTATATAAAGCAGTGTCACCATGTACCCTTTGACCAAGTTCAACCATTGTACTTGAATTGGTCTGCCAAATCAGTCATAATATGGGTTGAAAGAAACCAACATAAAGCTTATTGTCTTGTTTTTAGTTCCTTTTTAAAAACATTATTTTACAAAAATGAAATGCCCAAATATGATAAAGTGAAAAACTGAAATGAAATTTGTTAAATTAAAATAATTACTCTAAATCTGATTAGCATTTGTTTATTCCACCCTCCTCCTACACACATTAAAAACAAACACATTCATCAAATTAATTATCATTTCCACTATACTTCACTTTGGTGCATGGCATGGTTAACAGTTATGAAACTCAACCACTGGGTTATAATAATAGACAGCTGTATGTATTGTACATGTTTAACTTTTGCATAGCCTAAGTTTTACATCTCTCATTGGGATCAAAATGTCAAAAGGTGAAGGTCACTTTCACCTAACAAAGCATGCTTTTCACATTATATTATCGTTCAGTATGTATAGTAGCTATAAGGTTATATTAACCCATAGGTCATCTATAAAAAAAAAATAGATAAAAAGAATCATACCACTCCAGGTGGCATTTTTACCACCAAATTTAAAGTGCTGTGGCAGTGGGTTTTTAAAAATCCTGCTCAAGGGAGGTAACCCACTGTTAAAGATAAGCAAAAGAAGACTGTTGGTTTCTGCACAATAACATGATTTCTACATCACATACCTGGACCAAACTCTGCAAATAGCTTGCATCTGTGGCAAAGACACAGTCTATAAATTTGGTGGTCAAAGGTGCAGGTCACTAACTGAAGAAAAAAAAATGGTTTGTGCAAAAAAGATCCATTTTTCGACCACGTACCTGAACTAAAATTTGTCACTGATTTATACATTGTAAGATAAAAGCCTATTTAATTTGGGGTCTAAGGGTCAAAGGTTAAGATCATTATGAAACAAGAAGATATTTTTTGCACAATTTATAGAGTTCTGCATCACAGACATGGATCATACTCTTTGGATGGCTTGCACATGGAGTGAGAAAGAAGTCTATAAATTTTGGGGTCCAAAAGGTCAAAGATCAAGGTTACTGTGACTGAAAAGAAGAAATAAATTTTGCATCATAACTTTAGTTTAGACTATGTACTTTAACCATAGTTTGAGGAGGGCTTTCACTTTAGGTATGGAAGAGGGTTATGGATTTGGAGGTCCAAAGGTCAATGTCATTGTGACTCAGAGAAAAATAGGTTTGGCAAAATAACTTTCATTCAGGAGTAAGTTTCTTGACCCAACTTTCTGGATGGATTTCTCTTAGGGTAATAAAGCATCTTACAGATTCTGGGGTCAACAAGTCAGTGGCTACACTGTACGCTTAAATAGAAAGTAAGTGTTTCTGCAGAGTATCTTTAGTTCAAGACTTCATACCTTGATGAAAGGTCCAGGTCACTGAGACCCATTAGTCAATAATCTCCGGAATGAACCATGCTCTAATAGTTCCTACATGGAGAACTATTAAATGCATAGCTGGCATACAATGCACTTTGGACAGTACTCTTACTGTATTTATACATTTTACATTTTTATATTTATATTTTCATTTTGTTCAGTTTATTGCTTTTATTAGTATGAACTTTATGTCTGTCATGGTATTATATAGTCTACATTGTGCTGACTTGCTGTTAAATGACATACATTAAATCAATCAAGCAGTGCATTCATTTGTCCTTATAAGGTAACAGAGATCAATTTTCATACAGTTGCCATATTTTTTAAGTACTTTTCTTTGCGTGTCTGATCTTCAACCATATGACCTTGTGATCACTTCAAGTATATGACCTAGAGATCACTTCTAATATATGACCGTGAGATCACTTCAGATATTGACCTAGAGATCACTTCAAATATATGACCTAGAGATCACTTCTGATATATGACCTAGAGATCACTTCAAATATTGACCTTGAGATCACTTCATTGCTGGCTGCAATGAATGCAGCATCACATCCGGTTAAGTTCTCTATCAATCTGAAGTTAAGATATCTGCATTAATTACCTGTGTATGTGCACATTGATGTGAAATCCTAATTCTAACATAAATCTAGTGGCAGATTTACCACCTGGCCCGACAGAAAAATTGTAATCTGTATGAAAATCTACCGGATGCAAACTACCAATCATTCTAATGCACTAGACTGACTGGTACATGTTGAAGTGACACATTCCAGCCCCTTAGATATCTGCCATTTTTCTCTGCTTTCTGGCACTGGCATAGGGATAGAAAATTCTTAGATAAATCTACATGGAGAGTCTTGGGTCCACATTGTGTGCTATGTTTGTCAAGTAGTGTATTATAGCTTTCCGTCGAAGAGACCATTGATGGGTAGAATTATCTTTCTGTTAGTGTCTGTTGTTCTGTGTTCCCATCTCTAATTAAGCTTTTAACTCTGATACATTGCCAAGTAGCTCTTTATAACCCTAATGGAATTGTGAAAGGTAATGTTATCTTTGATAATCACTTCTGTTGAATCATTCCCTTCCTTAATATGTAACAGATGGCCTATACATAATCACTTAAATGGTCTTTAGTCAATATTAATCACTGTAGCCAAGGAAAGACCAGTTACTTAAGTTATGCACTTTGTGCAATGGCTGTGCAAATCATGTTTTCAAAATGGACCAGTTGAAGATTTGCATGCACACTGAGGAAAATATCTAAATTTTAATTGTAAAATCCCCCAATCTAACACTAGAGTAATAAGTCTCTCATTATAATTAGGCAGTTTTAAAAAAAATAGATACCAAGGTACTCTGATTACTCAATGAATTCCTGTGAAAATAATACAAGATTAAAAATAGTAAATGACACCAATGGGTGACTACTCCACATTGAAAGTGCCTTCCCTTGGTCCCAAGTATATTTTATTGGAACAACCCTCACTTCTAATTCTGATAATGCACTGAAATGTGGATAGGACAATATCAGTAGATATAATCTTCATTGTACTTATTTATATTCCGATGTATTATGTTATGATGTTGTCCCATCTGTCTGCCAATTTAGTCTGCAAGCAATAACTCATAGTCTCCATCATCGTTAGTTACCAAACATTGTGAATGGCTTGCACTTAGGGTAAAGATTGGAACCCTGTTCATTTCAGGGTGAAAGGTCATAGTCACTGCAAATGAACAATTAAAAATTCTTTCTGCACAATTACATTAGTTCCACATCACATGCATGGACTAGTTGGCATGCACTTGTGGTAAGGAAGAAACCTATTGATTTCAGGGTCAAAAAGTAAACAGCCAAAGTCACTGAATTCAAAAAGAAAAATTGTTCCTGCACAATAACATTAGTTCTACATCACATGACTTAACCAAACTTTGTGGATGGCTTGCACATGAGGTAAGGAAAAGGTCTATTGATTTGGGGGTCAAAATGAGAAAGATCAGTATGTCACTGTGACTGAAAGAAGAAAGTAGTTTCCACATAATAACATTATTTGTACACAACAGACCTGGGCAAAACTTTGTGGATGGTTTGTGCTTGGGGTATGCAAAAAGGATGTAGATGTTGGGGTGAAAAGATCAAAGGTCTCAGTGACTTAAAGAAGAAACAATACATGAACATTAGTTCATGATCATGGACCTGGACAAAATTCACGGATGACTTGCAGTTGGGGTAATTAAATGTCTATTGATTCTGAGTTTAAAGGTCAAGAACTGAAAGTAGAAAAGTTGTTTCTGCATGCAAATTTCAGATCTTAACCAGGTAGCTTCAAAGTATGTGTGTGACTTGTGAGTAAGGAAGAAGCCTGTTGATTTGTACAGTCTTGAGGTCAGTGGTCAAGGTCACTGACTTAAGGATGAAATCTATAACATAACCTTAGTTCTTGACACATGCCTTTACAAAGGTGGCTTATGGGCGGCTTACACTTAAGGTATGGAAGAGGCTTATTGATTTACTGTTCAAAAGTCAAGGGTCATTGTCATTGCATCTCAAAGAAAAATGGGTTTTGCAGAATAACTTTTACACCTGAGTTAATAAAACAGCATATAGATTTGTGGGTCAAGTTTTCAAAGGTTATGGTCATGATAAGTCTAATAAAAAAAGGTTTCTGTACAACAAAATTTAATTCAGTACCTCATACCTTGACCAAACTTCACGCCATTGAGACACATTGGTCATTAATTAACCTCCAAAATGTTCTAACTAGTGTCTGCATAGTCCCTAGTAAACTGGGACAGGTGTGTTATGCACAGTTCATGTTACTTTTGTCCATCATATGACATAAGTTAATTTACATTTGGTAAACCCATTACATATTTATTTTACAGTTGTAATATCCCATCATTGTGAAATATAAGTTAAGTGGCAACCAAATGTAGTTTGAATTATTTCAAATCTTTTTTTAATTCTTTGTTAAATAGAAATGAAATATTTTTGTCTTGTGATAAATATAGATGTAATATTTTTGCTGCTTTGTCTGAAATATTTGGAAATTTTAAAATAATTTAAATATTTGGCTTTTCCAACACTCGGAAATTATTGAGATTATTGCTCTTGTATCAACTGTTCTGTGAAAAAGCATTAATGTACAATGATACCTAAATTCTTCCTCATTTTGTAGACGTTCCTCCAATGGCTAAGACAGATAATTCTGTGGACCTAATTCCACCAGCTTCAGTCTACAAGGCTAGAAGAGAGGAGAGGGAGGAATCAAAGACAGAACTTAAACAAGAAACACACACCAGTGTTATTCCTCCCCCAACCATTACTGTCAAAGATGAGGGCAGGAAATCAGGTCTACCTCAGTGCCCTATTATTTTTGTTGCTGGTAAGTCCATAAGTTGGTAAACCAAGTACTTCAGTTATGAGTTGAGTGGTATAATTATTAGGCTCAACAATGCATGCCTTATTTCCAGTCAGTTTGGGTGTTTTGAAGACTCAAAATGTTTATTTTTGAGGTCATGGGGTGGAATAGGGTGGATGAAGCTGAAAAACAATGTCATCCAATTGAGAATAAGTTATCTTTCTTATAAGCTTATAGACAATTAGTGGAAATTCATCCCTGCAGTTTTGTCTTTAAAATCCACTGGATGTGGAAATGGATCCCTGCAGTTTGTATTTGAATCCAGCATACAAGCAAGTACATGTATATTTAGCATGTGTAAATTTTACGTTGCCAAGTAAAAGTAGGATTTATTATTGGATTGTGGTGTTTAAATATTGCTCACTATATGTTTCTTTCAAGGTGGCCCAGGCAGTGGTAAAGGTACACAGTGTAAAATGATTGTGGACAGATATAAAACCTTTGTTCACAATGTCTATAAGCTTATAAGAAAAATAACTTATTCTCAATTGCATGACATTGCTTTTTAGCTTCATCCACTCTATTCCACCCCATGACCTCAAAAATAAATATTTTGAGTCTTCAAAACACCCAAACTGACTGGAAATATGATCTGGGTGTTGGTATCCCACTCAAAGTTTCCCTGGCTAGAGTAGCTAGTAAATTGTAGGCTTCAGTTAATTTAAGTTATAATGTTTTATTTTCTTTTGCATCAAGATAATTAATTTTTAATATTATTAAATAGATATAATATGTTGTTATTATGCTATAATCAGACAAATCGGTAGTTTTTCCAGCTATTGACAGACATAATTTTTTTTAAAGTGTCAGGACCCTGCCTCAGAAAAATGAAATTCTTGGTCCCTAATGTAACTGCAGCATACCTTTGTATATTCAGAAATACTGTGGTACAAATATGTATGATGGTAGTTCTAATACACAGAGGATATTTGCTTGAAACGAGTGAATAACGGATATATATCATCGAGTGGATGAAATACTAGAGTTTATCACCCACGAGATGAAATGTATCCGTTATTCACTCGTTTCAAGCAAATATTCTTTTTATTTTATGCTCACATACGTTGGCTACCTAAAGTTTGTGACACAGTGAAATAGCAGATTTCTTACGGTAATGTCATATGTTTACCGTACATGTTCTGCTGTGCTATGTGTACCTCCGCACAAAATTAGTTCCACATCAGATTGATAAAAATTAAATGATACTTCCAGAATAACAAACTACAAGTTTCAAGGATAACAGACAGGGATTATTGATAAGAAAACAACCACAAGTAATTCATCAATGTATAATGTATAAGTATGTTCTGACCCAAAAACTAGTTCCTATAGTGAAAAAATATTGTTATTTTTTCACTACAGTGAAATATTAATATTATTTTAATTAGAAAATCAAGTAATTCACTGCTTAGCATAAATAAATATATATATGTTTCTTTCAAGGTGGCCCAGGCAGTGGTAAAGGTACACAGTGTAAAATGATTGTGGACAGATATAAAACCTTTGTTCACCTGTCCATGGGTGATATCCTCAGGACTGAGATAGCCACAAAGGGCACAGCAGACAAAAAGTGGGGAATGGTCAGCTCACTTGTTCAAAAAGGAGAAATGGCACCACAAGTATTACACACTTAATTATATTTATAGGTCAATATATCTATATCACTGAGTCAAATTTTATGTTTGGTTTGCACACTGACCCGGCATTGTGCATATTTATTCATAATTTATTACCTGCTGTGTGTGGCGGTATATGTATTACCATATTTCTTCTATGATAAGTCAAATATTGATGATTATAGTTCATCACCAGCTTTTACAAAATTTTGACATATTTACCTTAAAAAGATATTTCCATTCATAAGCCCATGTGTCATTTAATTATCATATTTACCAAGCCATACTAGAACATACTGTTTCTTTCATTTTATATGTATTTTTTAGACAATTTATTTCTTATAATTCTTGCTACCATGTGTCAGATGTCTAAATTTATTTGCAATAAATAATTTCACAATTATTACCTTCAGAGACGACTGTATTTGTCTGGGTTTTAAAGATTATATATTTATTTATTTATTTATTTATTTATTTATTTATAAGACAATTAAACATTGTCATCATAAAATCTTATAAAATACCTGAGTTGTTAAAAAATGGGGAGATTTGGTCTCTTGTGGATAAACCAGGAGTTTTACAGATTTTCTGGGAGATTTCTGGAAATTCAAGGAGATATCACATGTATATAAGTTTATTTGATAAAATTTGATGGATATGATTTAAATATTCATGGTTCATGAGAAACTTTAATACATTACAGCCCTTATTAATCTAAATTGTTTTCTTTCCACCTATTTTGTATGAATTTAAAAGGAATATAAATAAACAAAATAGATTTTGAAAAATAACATGGGAAGGATATCTTTTCCCAGAAACAACTGTTTTACAAATATCACATTATTTTGGATAAACAAATTTGGGATGAAAAGGCTTCTGTGTATTCTTAATTCTGTTTATTTAATTTGTTCCACAACATTATTAAGAAAAACTGTTACTTTATTAATGGATACTTTATTGAAACTATTCATGATTACATGAACAATTCTTGGCATTATTGTAATTGATATTCATGCAGTTTAGGTTGGATTAATTATTGTGTCAAGATTACTGATCTTAGATTTCTTATTTTTCCATGTCCCTGAGAATTCTGATGTATGGCATAATAAATAAAAGTATAAAAATGAATGCATTAAGCATTTCATCATATCAAGAACCATATAAAGAATTTTATCACCTACCACTACTTCTGCTACTACTACTGCCGCTGATGCTGTTATTTACTATATACTGTTTCTACTGTCTTCATTTCCACAACATCCAGGTAAATATCAGTTTTCAATGCTAGTTTTTTAAAATTGTGATAATTGTTTGTTTCAGGAAATGACAATAGACCTTTTAACCAGAAGTCTAAAACAATATCCTGATGCAAAAGCATTTATTATAGAAGGTTATCCCAGGGACAAACACCAAGTGGAAGAATTCAATAAACATGTAAGTATGGAAATCAGTGGAGTTAAATGGACAACACATTGTAATCACTTTGGTGTAAAAGTAAGGCTCAGTGATCAAGCTAAACAAAATGTAACTAATAAAGAATTAAACATAGAAATGGTGATAGAAAATTTTACAAAGAATTTCTGACCAAGGTAATTTGAATTTTACCTGTTGGAGTATGATTAACGTCTTATGTAATAGGTTTACATGTGAGGTCCACAGTATTTGCTATGAAATGTAGTGAAATTGTATACAATACACACTTCAGTTTGTTCCATGATATACATTAAGGACATAAGTTACCAATAAAAACTTTTATGTCCTAGGTGGACAAAATTTGCCCTAAGATTCTGCTTAAAATTGAATTTTTTAGTTCTAGTTTGTCTTGGTATGAAAATTCTGTAACCTCTAATATACAAGTAAACCATTCTGAGCTCTGCATTGCATGTGCAGATGATTACAACTGAATTTTTATGCACAATAATAGTTAGTTTGCTTATATTTTATCCCTTGAATTAGCCATCCAAAATTATACTCAACACTTCTATCATATAATGGTGGAAATTCAAGAATGAAGTTTTCAGATTTGTGCCATTGAGTTGGCAAGAGAAGCAAGTTATATTGTTCATTAGAGAAAAAAAAGAATTGTTTTGATGCTTAACTTCAGACTAAATTCTAAAAAAATTATCTTTAGAGAATGCTTTGCCAAGTTAATCAACTTTGGATGACTCAAGGGAGGTAATTTGTCTATGTCTCTGCCTATCAAATATGGTTTAAGAAATGAAACTCATACTTGAAATGTTTCAGTGGGAGCGATTTGTAGGTGACTAAAGTAATTTGAATTGTAAAGAACTATGCCTGCCCATTAAACTACATTTACTTTTGCTTAAAAAAGAATGTCTTTGTGGAAAAAGTGTGTAAGTTTATGTTATAGAATTCAATATACAACACTTCTATTGCAGATTGGTGGCTTGAATTTTGTTTTATTATTGGATTGTGAAGAATACTACATGCAGAAAAGACTGGTTGACAGAGGCAGGAATGAGGACAGGGTGGATGATAACCTGAATGCAATAGCAAACAGACTCAATTTTTACAAGAACAACACTCTTCCGATTCTCAAACATTATGAGGACAACGGCCAGCTGGTTGTGGTTAGTAAATACTCTTTGATTTTTTTTAGGAGAGAGAGAGAGATTTTTCTTTTGTGATGAAAGTTTCTTCATCAGTATATGTTTGTCATTTTGTATTTATTTGGCTTCTCAGCACCTTGTACTGTAAATATATTGCATTGGAATATCATTGTTTGCAAGCCCAACCATTTATGTAATGACTTTGAAAACTCTAAGTATATCTTTACCTTTATATGGAGAATATAAAATGTCAATTTATTGAAGTGGACTTTGCATTTTTGCCCAAACAACTCTAAGACATGTATATCATAATGCATTTTTGGATGGTTTTTTAAAGTTAGGATTATATCACACTCCCTTTTTATAATATTTGTTCAATTTCAGCTAAATGGTGACAGAGACCTGAAGGAAATTTTCTATGACATTTGTCAGCTAATTGAGTTTGCTTTCTTTGGGAAAAAAACTGGGTCAGATGTAAGTATATTTATGTATGAATTGTTTAATTTTTATGTCACTCCTGAAAGGCAGAACAACATGGATGCTTCTGTCTAGATTTCAATAGTAGAACTTAAGCCTGGGTCTAAAGTTTAGTCTAGATTCTGATTGAGTGAAAATTAAGTCCAATGTAATATTTCTTAAAGTTCATTGTTTGAAGCTCAAAGAATGTAATTGACATCGGAAAAAAATAAGTGAGGACTTTATTCTGTATAGAATTATTATCACAATAGATGACATTTAATACTTTTCATGTACATGTAGTTGATGTTAATATCTCATACACTCTTTAGAGAGATGACTTTATTGGATATAAATATCTCATGTAGTCTGTGGAGAGATTCCTTTCTTGTCATAACAATCAACATGTTATTTTCTCTCGTAGGCATTTTGCAATATTTCCCATATGACAAGCTGGTATAGGGTTGGGATGGAAGCCATATAATCTGTTGTTTAAACTGGGGCAGACTTGTCTATAGGAAAAGCTTTTGTAAAGTCAGATTTGACAAAAACTTTGTATTAAAGATGGATAGGCTGATAATCAGACAGATTGTGGTTTAGATGAGAGAATTGTGGATTACACTTGGATTATTCATGAAAATGTTGCATGTATTTGTGCAAAAACACAAATCACAAATTCCTTATGTGTGCAGATATGTCACTATGCCTTTAAAACAAAGTTTAACAAGTGCAAATGCCATCACATCTTAACACATGACTAGTTTGTATGCATGGTCTGCAAACACAACAGACCACTATTTGAAGGTGATGAGATGACAATAATAGGCCTCACAGCCATTTCTAAATAATGTTTTCTAAATACCTGTAATATCCCTGTTAATTCTGAGGAAGAAGCACATGTAATATCCCTGTACATTCTGTGGGATAAACACATGTCATATCCCTGTTAGTTCAGTGGGATAAACACATGTCATATCCCTGTTAATTATGTGGGAGAAGCACATGTAATATCCCTGTACATTCTGTGGGATAAGCACATGTCATATCCCTGTTAGTTCAGTGGGATAAACACATGTCATATCCCTGTTAATTATGTGGAAGAAGCACATGTAATATCCCTGTTAATTATGTGGAAGAAGCACATGTAATATCCCTGTAAATTCTGTGGGATAAGCACACATGATATCCCTGTGAAAAGTTTTTTTTCTTCCATTTATCTCAAAAGTTGCCTAAAATTCATACTGAGCAACAAACCGTACATTCACCCAGTAATGAAAGTGACATACCATGACAATATTTTTAGCAAATGAATAAGAAGTAAGAGAACAAAAACATCTTCAGGTCAGCTTTGCTTTAGTATAGAAACTCAGATCATATATGCCCAGATGATCGATACTATTATTTGGAAACAAAGTTTGAAAATGTTATTTGTGATTTCATCTAAATTAATGTCAAGCATTTTTTAAAGTTAAGAATATTACTGAAAGTGCAACATGAGCTGTGTAGGGAATTCTCTTTATGGTAACAGGATATGTTTCCAAAAGTATGTACATTTAATTTCTATCAAAGGATTAATTTTTGTTTTCAAGGGAAAGGCTGATAAAGTTAAAAGCATAAAGCCTACACATATAAACTTGGATGATCCACAAATCAGTGAAGCTGCCACCAGAATCCAAGCAGGGGTTCGAGGTCATTTAGTGCGTAAAGAGGTGAAACCAAAGGAAGTGAAAAAGGAGAGCACCAATGTATGCATAAAACACACATATATGTATCTAAAAACCAACCTATATCCTGTTATTTCTGCATCTATCAACATTGTAACTAACCTTTAATTGGGAACTTTGCTTCTGTCAAAATCTGTTTTGTGTATTCTTTGCATAACGTAGAAACTTCACATGCCTAAATCTTGCTTTGTGTATTCTTTGCATCACATAGAAACTTCACATTGAATCTGGTTTGGTTATTTAATAACTTCAGAATGTATTAACATTATAATAACAGCTCAGTTTTTATGAGTTTTGTACTGTTTTTATCTTGCTTTTGTTTGTAATATAGCATCTATAACTTTAGGAAGCCATGTCTTCTTGCAGTAACTGAGATAACTACGTTAAGTCAAGCAGTGTTATGCTTTAGTGTTGCAAGCTTGCAGCCTGACTTTTTTGCCTTATTCATAGATAATAGGTCTTTTCCAGTCATTATTTTTCTATTATTTTGTTGATTTTTTTCTTTAGCTTAGACCTTTTTATTATACTGAATAGTTTTGTAAGATCAGGAAGGCATTATTGGGTAGTATTTGTATATATATAAGAAATCTGGAATTAATTTGTACTGGCAATATATCTAAGAGATCTGGCATTATTGGCTACTGTTGATATCTCTAAGAGATCTGGTGTTATTGGCTACTGTTGATATCTCTAAAAGATCTGGCATTATTGGGTACTAGTGATATATCTATGAAACATGGCATTATTGGGTACAGTTGATATATCTAAGAGACCTGGCATTATTGGGTACTGGTGATATATCTATGAAATCTGGCATTATTGGGTACTGGTGATATATCTAAGAGATCTTTTCAATTTCCTGACATAATGGCAATGACTATAAGGGATCTTACATGGGTATTCATTTTACATAAAACATATGACACATGTTGATTAATATTATGTGTCAGGAGGTGCTAGCAGCAAGTTTCATTTTGAGTTTGATTAATTTCATGTTGTATGAAAATAAATTCGAATCTTTATTTTTGTTATAACAGCAAAGACTTTGCATTAGTGATGGTGCTATGTAACATTTCTATATATTCTGTCACAATCTGACATAAAATTTTGTGATACGATGTCATGTCCATAATAAATAGGAAAATAATGTGACAAAACATAAGTGTAGACACTAGAAACTGAAATTCATTTGTTACTATCATCTGTCACTGGTTATGCCAATGTGAAAGCTTATGCTGTTGCAATTCCTTTCAAGGAATCACCAGACAATAAATTTGAGGTTCTGCACTGGATATGGGAACATCTTAATTTGGATGACACAAATGTGGTACATGCTGAAGTAAAAATTCAGATTGGGGTCAGGGGCTTATAGTTAGGAAGCAGATATCAAAACAAATCCAGATAAAGAATATACAGTTGTGTCTGAAGTTGTGATATTTAACTTTTTCTGTGATAAAGTGGTACATATATTATCATGGTGGTGGCACAGAAGAAAATACCTTGCTTTTATAGTTGAACACAGCTCAGATAACTGTATAAGATGGGAGTGGTTTTTTTGGTATCAGAGTATGGTTTTATGCCTCTTTGGAACACATTAAACATGTCTTTGTAATTGCTGCTTTATTTGCTCATTTTTAAAAAAATCTTTCTTGTGGTCCATTGTGAATGTGGACGGGGCATAATACAATTACATTTTTATTATCCCACCTCAATAATAGAAGAGGGCTTATATAGTTTTACTGCAGGTATGTGTTGGTAAGTCTATGCATTTTTAATGGCCTACAAAAAAGGTGAAAACTGTTGCTGGGGAAAAGTAATGGTCTGTAATGGAGTCATATATGTTTTATAGACACAGATTTAGTTATCTGTCAGAGTTGGTTAATTTTGCTCTGAAGTCATTGTCTTGTGCATGATGGGTTGCATGGTCGTGGGCTTTTGTGTGGTTGGACCTTGGAGAATAGAATACTTTTCTGCTACAAGTAAGTCGCTGTGATTTCATGCTTCATTAGTCTTTATGCACTGATACCCATTGGGTATATACATTACCATCTTATCAAAATTAGGTCACTTAGATCCTTATGTTTGCATTTAGTAGAGTTTTTATGTACATATACAATAGCATTACTTCTATCTATACAACAATGGATGCTTCCTGGAAAAGACAACACACTTGTAATAGAATAATCTGTTGTAAAGCAGGAGTTTAAAAAAGGAGTGACATGGCATGTATATCTTTAGGAGTGGAACATTCATGAGCCATTAGAACATTTTGAACTTGAATTGAAAAGGACACATTTGTTACTTCCATTGGCACAGTATAGTTGTTTAAACTGTTATAACGAAAGTATCATATCTAAATGCCTTCCTGCTGATATTCACAAATACACACACATTGTGACTGATGATAATCCATACATACCTTCAACAGCAACCTCCATATCCAGCCAGTTGTTTTCTTTATTTCTATTTGATGATTTTTCCAAGTCATAGATAAATGCATGCACGCACGCATACGCGCAAACAAGTATATATATGCATAAATACATGCGTCATATGAAGAAAAGAAACTACATATAGAATTACACTGTTATAAGTTTTACATTTCATTTTCGTTGCTATCTCGGACTTAATGTTAAGCACATAACACTATAGACGTATTAACTTTTCGAAATATTATCATCATCAAGCAACTGTTAAAAGATCAGTGCCATGCTCCGCCAAATGATTGCAGATTTGCATAATTGCTGGTATTGAGATATTTCGTTTTGTCAATACGGTAGCTTACACAGTATTACAATTGTATTACTACTGTATCTTTGTCACTTTTCTGTTCTATTTTATGATCTTGTATTATTCTGAATTTGTTTAATCTGATGTAATCTCTTTTTAAAGAGGAAATAAAGTCAGTCAGTCAGTCAGTCAGTCAGTCAGTCATACATACAGTAAATCAACTTCCTCATTGCATTGACAATAAAATATAATATACAAGAACAACAAAGATCTATGTTATTTTTATGTGTGAATAGTTATCAATTCTTCAACATGTCTAATAGCGGCACATTTTTGCAATACCTTTCAAGGCATCGCCAGCTTATAAATCCATAGTTCAGAGCAAGACGCCAGATAATTCTGATTCAGATGATCTGCAAGTGATAAGTGCCACAGTAAAAAGTCAGACTAATGTCAGGCATCATTTCATCAGAAAACAAACAGTTCATGAAGCTGATGCTGAGACAGTAAGATTATGAAGTTCTGAAGTTTGATTCTTTGGTCTTTGATGGTTGAACATAGAAAAGATTTCACATCTTCTAGAGTAGCAGTTTACGCAGACTTTTAGATTTTTCTCAGATGGTAGTGTTGGAATGGGTTGGACATCTGATGTAAAGTCATTTTTAAGTGCTTTCATTAGTTTGTCTGCTTGCATCATTTGATGACAATTTTTGTCAAGGATCTCTTTCTACTAAAATCTCTTACACCAAGCATATGTCATATTTTTGTCAGCATTTCTTCTTTTAATTATTCATTATAAGATAGTATTTTCTTCCACTAACAGTATTTGCATGCCTTTCTGTCACAAGGGAATGAGTATTGTTAAAAGGACATGATATTGCTGTGATATCAACCATTGGTATGGGATGAACTTTTGATTGGCCTTCATTTATTAAAAATGTGAAGGTCAAATATGCTTTGAAGTTTTTTCATGTGCAGTATGGATTAGGTTATTCTTTAATTATTCAAGTTCATCCCCATCACTGTATTTTCTTTAACATACTGCTTGTCCATAATAACATTTAAAACATAATGTTTGAGTCTTTATAATAATAGTATTATTATTATTGTTATTGTTGTTATTATCATTATTGTTTTTATTATTATTATTATTAATAATACAACAATAATGCAGTTTAATAGATCTTTTATTGCATGCATTTCCTGAGCCGCCTTGTATATTTTTTATATTGTATTAGTTTTAGATTGATCTTTATTTTACTAGCTTCATCTTTAAAGGTCTTTAAGGGTTGGGAGCCCTGGTGGTTCAGTGGTAATCATGCCAGACTCACAACAAAAGGGTACAGGTTCAAATGCTTTCATTGGACCACCCATGGGTCAGCTACCAGTGTGTGTCATTGGGCAAGGCACTTTATTCCCTTTGCGTTGTAAATATTGAAATCCCTGCGCGTAAATGTATAATCATGGTCAAGCAGTTTATCACTCTACCTCATTGGTTATGGGTGTCACAGTAAAATGGTGGAGGGATCTGCAAGACATTCTGCCATACATACAATGGCAGATTTGTTTTAAAACCCAGGCAAGAATTAGTGAGGTTGTTCCTTTATTTACTAACTTCATTTTTCATAAATCTCAATCCTGGCAGTATTACTTCTATATGCTTCCATAAAGGCTAAATACCATATATAATCACATGTAAGGGAAGTCCAATTCAAACATCATAGATCCAGATCTGCCAGTGCATAATGTGCAAGATCAGGGTCTGTTTTGTTTGTTCTACTGGTTACTCTTTTTAAAAAAATCCATAGACCCAGATCTTCTAGCACATTATGCAATGGCAGTTCTGGGTCTGTGCTGTTTATAGTTGGACATACGTTATAAGCGAGTATATATGAGATACCTTTTTCATCCATATAAAATGTAAATTTTGTTCAGATTTTTTTTCTCCAGAAGTGTAGGTAATGACTAATCTGTACTAATATATTTTCTGAAACCACAGCAACACATGAGCATTGTTAATAATTACTAACATATTTTGTTAGTAAATATTTAAATATCAAATGGCATATGAAATGAAATTCTGAATTTAATCCTAATTTTTTTTAAATGAAAACTAGCAGAAATAAGATAATTCTTTTAAATATGCATTACTTAACATTTGAAAAGACAAGGCTAAACTGAATGAACTTTTGTCCCAACTGTGGTAGGTTTTTGAACCCCAGAAATATAGATATAATATGTTATTCATCCAAAAGTTTTCAAAATAAAGTGAGAGTGCAGATATTACTGAAATTCAGAATGAAACATCAGCTAACATAAATTGTTTTCTTTAATTTCTTAAATATTGGGGGTGGAGGAGAGGTGTTCCCCAACTTTTAAGCAACATTTATCATACAGTCAGTATACATAATTTTGCTGATAAATTGCAGAGGTACTTAGCTAGGTACTGTACATTATTAAACCTTTTTTTGATCTTCATAAAATGCAGAATTCAAATTCAGACTTGGAATGTTTTTATTGTCATAATAATGGCATACATTGTTTTCCAGATAGCTCATTGGTTACGGCATATGGACAGTGTATTATTTTGTGTAAGGATTATCACCCCAAAACATCTTTTTAATTTTACAGTGTTTCTATCCTGTCATAATTAGCTTTCAATTTACACATATCGACTAGTGATTCCAAATGAATGAAAATGGGGTTATAATATATATACATTACAGATGAGATGAATATGACTAGTGTATATCTGTATCGGGGTCAAATCCTCATGTAACATGACATTTTCTTCATAGTTATCATTTTGAAATTCTGTTTTGATCTCAACTTTTACTTATCTTGAGATGAAAGCTTTATTAAATACAGCTGAGGTTTTTTGAATGGCTTCCAATGTGTCTCATGCATGGTTATGTTTATAAAACCATGCGGGCAGACTTTTGGGTTATGTATGAGAGGGAGTACAAATGCAAACAGTGTGGTGCAGTGGTTCCTAACCTCTTTTGGCCATGACCCTAAAAATAATTTTTCTGAGCCTCATGACCCAGTTTCCACATTTTGGTAAGTTTTGCCATCCTCAAAAGAAATCCTGGCAACCCTTCAAAACATCCTTGCGACCTTGAGGTTGGGAACCACTGACATTGAGGGTTGTCTAGTTTAAACAGGCTTTTCTCTTCAGTAATGTAAAGTTTCAAAGTCTGAGAATGTGATTTGACCAACTATTAACTTTAGTTGAGTTCTTTGTCTTAAATCTGTTTTACAGTTTTGAAAAATTGTTGCTTTTAAAAATACACCATTATCTGGTGAATGAAAATCATATGCATATATGCATTTTGTACATTTTTGTGTTTTTTTCAAAGAAAGAGAAGAAATGGACAGGTTGAATCACATTCTTCAGAAGTTTTTTAAAACAACATCATGCATAAAACAGATGTTTGTTTTAACTAGCTGGCCCCCTATATTGTTGTGTTTCCATTATTACATAACATGAAATGTACCTCATGGTTTTATTGACATATTCTATCACCATGCAATAGAGAATGATTGGTACTGTATTTTTATACAGTAATTAATTTGGAATTAATGAAGTACAAGATATAATTAAGTCATGATTGAGGTATTCCGTTTCAAATGCCAGTGACCTCTGTATGAACCCCATTTTCCAATCAAATTTGTCTAAACATAAATATTTTCACTGATTCCAAGATCTTTGCTACAAAAGAGATTTTCACTACATATTTCTGCATTTAGTAACTTCAGTGCAACAATTAAGTTCTAGCAAGACATATAATGAATTGTTTACATTCACGTTATGAAGGGTTAAAGTTCAGGAAAATAATCTTCAGGAGTAAGAGAAGATTTTTTTTAAAGATTCTGTTATTTTGTAAATTTCCTTTTGATGATTTTAATTTCTTTACAGAATGGTTGATTATGACTTTTTCATTCCATTTTAATGCTTTTTTTCCTTTTTCAGGCAAGGAAGAGTGATAGAAAAGGTAGGTGTATTTCATTTTGTCCTCTTTGCTTTTCATTTTCTTTTGGATTTTTTGCTTTGAATGACCTGTTTCTTTGTAATTAAGTTTGCTATTATTTATACTTTCTGCTTCTGTTTGCATCATGCATGCCTATAAAGAAAGGTGTTGAATTAACTCACTATTTATTTTACTGATTTATTGAATGGAATCTGTAGCCATGTATCATGATAGCACAATTTCTGCATGTTTTTTTCCCCACAACATTAGCAGTCAAGTTGAAAATCAAAAGGAGGTCAAACAATTTTTGCAACAAAATGTCAACATTGCAAAATTCAACATCTCCAATATTTCTTAATAGTAAATCCATGAAAATTTAACAACACAGTAAAAACTATACAGTAATCAAAGCAATAAAATACTACATACATTTGTGTAAAAAAAGTCAAAAGTGGATACAGCAAAAAATCCTTGCTGTTGGTAGTTTTTTGAATTTTAATCACCTTGAAAATTATTCATTCACACAGACTTCATATAGTGAACATAACAAGTTAATCTTCTCACCAAGGGGCCCGAGTGGCCGAGTGGTCTAAAGCGCTCTCCGTTATGGATCAATGCCATCTCACCTGTCTGCGTGGGTTCGAGTCTCAGATTCAGCCGATGTTGGTATGTGAGAAAGCTTGCCGGTAGCTTCTCATGGGTAGGTGGTTCTTTCCAGGGTTTTCCCGGGTTCTTCCTCAACCGTTGATACTGGCTGCCATATATAGCCTAACATGTGCTGAAATATGGCGTTAAACCCTACAACAACAACAACAACAACAAAAATCTTCTCACCAGGTTTGGGGGGTGGGGGCTTTCATTTGATACGGACCCAATACTGGATGAGAGTTGCATGTTATGACAGTTTATAAATAGAAGCTCATGTTCATTTTGTATGTCTGACATTTTGAGACTTGAAATTTCCATGTGTAAGAACTACATTTGTTCCAGTATGTTCAATTTATGAATTATGAGGATGAAACAAATGACAAAATGATGTTAGCATTTTGAAAGAATACATATTGTGCATTAAACCAGCCAGTACTTCAAGAGGGTATGATACATTTGTTATTCCAGATGGGGAAAAAAATAATATCATTCCTTAAAAAGATATATTAACAAAGAAATGCAGGAACAAATATTCAGATTTAACAAGTTTAGTTTTTGGCTCTACTGGGCATACACCAGATGAGTTCATGCAAAGTCCTGATGTGTATCAACTATTGTCCAATGTCCATCTGTTGGTTATCAAAGGTTTTGATTGCTACTCCTCCACTGATGACTACTTGGTCCTGAATGAATGTAGTGTTGATCTCCTCCACTGATGTATGATTGGTCCTAAATGAATGTAGTGTTGATCTCCTCCAATCATGTCTACTTGGTCCTGAATGAACGTAGTGTTGATCTCCTCCAATGATGTCTACTTGGTCCTGAATGAATGTAGTGTTGATCTCCTTCACTGATAACTACTTGGTCCTGAATGAATGTAGTTTTGATCTCCTCCACTGATGACTGCTTGGTCCTGAATGAATGTAGTGTTGATCTCCTCCACTGATGTCTGCTTGGTCCTGAATGAATGTAGTGTTGATCTTCTCCACTGATGTCTGCTTGGTCCTGAATGAATGTAGTGTTGATCTCCTCCACTGATGTCTGCTTGGTCCTGAATGAATGTAGTGTTGATCTCCTCCACTGATATCTGCTTGGTCCTGAATGAATGTAGTGTTGATCTCCTCCACTGATGACTGCTTGGTCCTGAATGAATGTAGTGTTGATCTTCTCCACTGATGTCTGCTTGGTCCTGAATGAATGTAGTGTTGATCTCCTCCACTGATGTCTGCTTGGTCCTGAATGAATGTAGTGTTGATCTCCTCCACTGATGTCTACTTGGTTCTGAATGAATGTAGTGTTGATCTCCTCCACTGATGACTGCTTGGTCATGAATAAATGTAGTGTTGATCTCCTCCAGTAATGTCTACTTGGTCCTGAATGAATGTAGTGTTGATCTCCTCCACTAATGTCTACTTGGTCCTGAATGAATGTAGTGTTGATCTCCTCCACTGATGTGTGCTTGGTCCTGAATGAATGTAGTGTTCATCTCCTCCACTGAAGTATGATTGGTCCTGAATGAATGTAGTGTTGATCTCCTCCACTGATGTCTACTTAGTCCTGAATGAATGTAGTGTTGATCTCCTCCACTGATGTCTACTTGGTCCTGAATGAATGTAGTATTGATCTCCTTCACTGATAACTACTTGGTCCTGAATGAATGTAGTGTTGATCTCCACCACTGATGACTACTTGGTCCCTGAATGAGTGTAGTGTTGATCTCCTCCACTGATGTCTGCTTGGTCCTGAATGAGTGTAGTGTTGATCTCCTCCACTGATGTATGATTGGTCCTGAATAAAAGTAGTGTTGATCTCCTCCACTGATAACTACTTGGTCCTGGATGAATATAGTGTTGATATCCTCCACTAATGTCTACCTGGTCCTGAATGAATGTAGTGTTGATCTCCTCCACTGATGACTGCTTGGTCCTGAATGAATGTAGTGTTGATCTCTTCCACTAATGTCTACTGGTCCTGAATGGATGTAGTGTTAATTTCCTCCACTAATGTCTACTTGGTCCTGAATGAATATAGTGTTTATCTCCTCCACTAATGTCTACTTAGTCCTGAATGAATGTAGTGTTGATCTCCTCCACTGATGTATGCTTGGTCCTGAATGAATGTAGTGTTGATCTCCTCCACTGATGTATGCTTGGTCCTGAATGAATGTAGTGTTGATATCCTCCACTGATATATGATTGGTCCTGAATGAAAGTAGTGTTGATCTCCCCCACTGATGACTACTTGGTCCTGAATGAATGTAGTGTTGATATCCTCCTCTAATGACTACTTGGTCCTGAATGAATGTAGTGTTGATCTGACATCTAACAGGAACAATCTTAATGTGGCTACTCCTAAACTGAAAGTCATATCAGCATGGATTATTCACCAGAAGACTTCTGAAGATATTTAGTTGGTACTAGATAAAAATGGTACCAACTTGACATCCAGTATAAACATCATGTAATCCATCTTGAAAATATTGGTATTGCTACCAAATGGACAATAATGACATGGGTTTTACATCAGAATACTAATTATTTCAGCAAGTTAGCAATGAATGAAAAAGCTGCTGATCTTACTGTCAATATGGCTGCCAAAATGATTGTATTGAAAATCTTGTTACTATTTCTCCTGAATGGATGGTCATATCAACATGGGATTGAAAATGATGCCAATCTTCTTTCAAATATGGCTGCCACAGTGGTTAATTTGAAAATCTTATCACTTAAGATTATCAGAGATAGTTTTGACCCTCAAAAGATACAAAGAAGAAATGATCCAATCTTGAAATCCTGTGCATTCTTTTTGTATAGTAGACCCTCAGTCACTTTGAAGGACTCTTGTTCTTTCTTCAGTTCTCTGTAAAGATGCATCATTATTTGGATCTTTACAATGCATTGACATTAAATATGATACAATGCATCTTTGAATGCACTTCTTTGCATCTTGATATATAAAACTGATTACAATTCAAACAAAATCAAGTTAGTTAAAAGAAGGTGACATTAAAATGCAGACAAGATAAAGTAGCACAAATTGCTTCCTAATTTTAGTATGAATTAAGAATCTCTTTTGCTAAAATGTGAATTGTAGGAAGTTTTTCAGAGTAAATATGCTTGTGTTCCCAAGGTTCTATATAATATTTGCAATTTGAAACTTTATCACTCAGACATTTTTCATAAAATTTTGTTGAAATTTTCCCCATTACTCATAAGATCCATGTCACTTTTTTAAATGTTGATTTTAAATGACTGTGTGTGCTAATGAGTAGATTGGGCATTCTACATTCCTTTTTGAGTAGCACTGGAACAGAATAAAAGTTGTAACCTCTCTAATAAATACCTAACCATGAAATAGTTCTGTCTTAATTTTAAACATGTTTTGCCACTAATGGCATCAATTATTGTTTGTAAAAGCTTTTAGATGCACAAAATCTGCATTGGTGTACTACATATTTCCTCAGGGATAAGACTGTGATTGATGATAAGTGTAAAACATTTAGGGAAATTGTTTATTTTTATTTTAAGCCTTTTTCTCATGATAACACCTAAACCCTTTCCTAAGAGTGAACAATGTATGTTCCCTGGGTTATCATACAATAAATACTGCATCTTGCATAATATGCATTAAATTGGAAAAATAGGTATATCTGTCATATACACTGTGTCAGCACTAAGCAAAATAAAACCTGTGAGTAGATGATTTAAAGCAATATTAAAACCTGTATCCTTCCATTGTGATTTATACTATCATGTCAGATTTAGTAATGGCTCTGTATTCTTCCATTGTGATTTATACTATCATGTCAGATTTAGTAATTGCTCTGTGTTCTTCCACTGTGATTTATACTATCATGTCAGATTTAGTAATGGCTCTGTATTTCTTCCATTGTGATTTATACTATCATATCAGATTTAGTAGTGGCTCTGTATTCTTCCATTGTGATTTATACTATCATGTCAGATTTAGTAATGGCTCTGTATTCTTCCATTGTGATTTATACTATCATGTCAGATTTAGTAATGGCTCTGTATTCTTCCATTGTGATTTATACTATCATGTCAGATTTAGTAATGGCTCAGTATTCTTCCATTGTGATTTATACTATCATGTCAGATTTAGTAATGGCTCTGTGTTCTTCCATTGTGATTTTTACTATCATGTCAGATTTAGTCATGGCTCTGTATTCTTCCATTGTGATTTATACAATCATGTCAGATTTAGTAATGGCTCTGTATTCTTCCATTGTGATTTATACTATCATGTCAGATTTAGTAATGGCTCTGTATTCTTCCATTGTGATTTATACTATCATGTCAGATTTAGTAATGGCTCTGTATTCTTCCATTGTGATTTATACTATCATGTCAGATTTAGTAATGGCTCTGTATTCTTCCATTGTGATTTATACTATCATGTCAGATTTAGTAATGGCTCTGTATTCTTCCATTGTGATTTATACTATCATGTCAGATTTAGTAATGGCTCTGTATTCTTCCATTGTGATTTATACTATCATGTCAGATTTAGTTATGGCTCTGTATTCTTCCATTGTGATTTATACTATCATGTCTGATTAAGTAATGGCTCTGTATTCTTCCATTGTGATTTATACTATCATGTCAGATTTAGTAATGGCTCTGTGTTCTTCCATTGTGATTTATACTATCATGTCAGATTTAGTAATGGCTCTGTATTCTTCCATTGTGATTTATACTATCATGTCAGATTTAGTAATGGCTCTGTGTTCTTCCTTTGTGATTTATACTATCATGTCAGATTTAGTCATGGCTCTGTATTCTTCCATTGTGATTTATACAATCATGTCAGATTTAGTAATGGCTCTGTATTCTTCCATTGTGATTTATACTATCATGTCAGATTTAGTAATGGCTCTGTATTCTTCCATTGTGATTTATACTATCATGTCAGATTTAGTAATGGCTCTGTATTCTTCCATTGTGATTTATACTATCATGTCAGATTTAGTAATGGCTCTGTATTCTTCCATTGTGATTTATACTATCATGTCAGATTTAGTTATGGCTCTGTATTCTTCCATTGTGATTTATACTATCATGTCTGATTAAGTAATGGCTCTGTATTCTTCCATTGTGATTTATACTATCATGTCAGATTTAGTAATGGCTCTGTGTTCTTCCATTGTGATTTATACTATCATGTCAGATTTAGTCATGGCTCTGTATTCTTCCATTGTGATTTATACAATCATGTCAGATTTAGTAATGGCTCTGTATTCTTCCATTGTGATTTATACTATCATGTCAGATTTAGTAATGGCTCTGTGTTCTTCCATTGTGATTTATACTATCATGTCAGATTTAGTAATGGCTCTGTATTCTTCCATTGTGATTTATACTGTCATATCAGATTTAGTAATGGCTCTGTATTCTTCCATTGTGATTTATACTATCATATCAGATTTAGTAATGACTCTGTACACTAGGATGCATGCAGTTATTTTGCTTAGTATTACATTCTCACAAAATGACTGAGTGCATGAAAAGAGAATTTGGCCTTCATACCCATATGCATTTGCTGTGTTATTTTGTTTTTATTTCCTTTGACTGTGGTAAAATTTCACTGGTTTATTTTAGTGTTTATGTGTCTTCTGTTCAAATAATTCACTAAACTGCAATTATGCAAAGTTAGAGAAAATTTCTGTACTATACAACAACAAAAATGGCTTTCTGTTTAAAGCTACATGTACTTGGTTAAAAGTGAAATACAAGATCTGATTCTTTACTGTAATTTTGCAGTTCAAGCTATATTCAGTATTGTCTTAACCTGTTTACGTCTTTTGGAAGTCAGATGTTGAGCACAGAATATTTTATCTTGAGTATGCACCAGTTCATTTGCAGTGTACATGAGTCATATGCAGTGTGCACCAGCTCATGTACAGTTTGCACCAGTTCATATGCAGTTTGTGCCAGTTCATATGCAGTGTGCTAGTTAATATGCAGTACAGTAAATTCAGGCATGCATCTTGGTTGGTATTATGTGTGCTACAGTTCATACGCAATGCATTTGGGCATGCAATTTTGTCATGTACATGTAAATTGTAAAAATTGATATTTAACATTTATGAATTAACAGAAAGAGGGTTGTTGAATTAATTTGTATGACATAAGTGAGACTTTATGAGTTGCTACTTACCAACAGCCTGCAATTTTGTTTCTGTTATTGCTACAGTATTGTATCATCTTCAGAAAAATTGCCAATATCCTGGACAACAAAATAATTTAATCTTTGATGTACATACTTGTGTGTAATGTAGAACTTACTTCCTTATTAATTTTGCAAAACTAGATGCTTGTGTTACATTTAACACTGAGAATGAGAGAAGAAGTTAAATTACTGTTGTTTGTCAAAACATCCAAACAAACCACAGCTAATAACATAAAACCGTGCATCACTGGGTTTCTTGTTAGCAATATCACCCAAACTCTTCTAAGTATAATGATGGCATTATAAGATTTGGTCTTATAACCTTCCTCTGAAATATGATGATGGCACATGAAGGTAGATCTTGTTCCTATAACCTTCCTCTGAAACATGATGATGGCACATGGGGCTGTGTCTTGTTCCTATAACATTCCTCTGAAATATGATGATGGCACATGAGGCTAGATCTTGTTCCTATAACCTTTCTCTGAAATATGATGATGGCACATGGGGCTATGTCTTGTTCCTATTACCTTCCTCTGAAATATGATGATGGCACATGGGGCTGTGTCTTGTTCCTATAACATTCCTCTGAAATATGATGATGGCACATGAGACTAGATCTTATTCATATAACCTTCCTCTGAAATATGATGAAGTCACATGAGGCTATGTCTTGTTCCTATAACCTTCCACTGAAATATGATGATGGCACATAAGACTATGTCTTGTTCCTATAACATTCCTCTGAAATATGATAATGACACATGAGGCTAGATCTTGATCCTATAACCTTCCTCTGAAATATGATGATGGCACATGAGGCTAGATCTTATTCCTATAACCATCCTCTGAAATATGATAATGGCACATGGGGCTATGCCTTGTTCTTATAACCTTCCTCTGAAATATGATGATGACCAATGAGACTAGATCCTTTTCCTATAACCTTCCTCTGACATATGATGATGGCCCATGAGGCTTTGTCTTGTTCCTATAACCTTCCTCTGAAATATGATGATGGCACATGGGGCTATGTATTGTTCCTATAACCTTCATCTGAAATATGATGATGGCACATGGGGCTTTGTCTTGTTCCTATAACCTTCCTCTGAAATATGATGATGTCACAAGAGGCTGTGTCTTGTTCCTATAACCTTACTCTGACATATGATGATGGCACATGAGGCTAGATCTTATTCCTATAACCATCCTCTGAAATATGATGATGACACATGAGGCTTTGTCTTGTTCCTATAACCTTCCTCTGAAATATGATGATGGCACATGAGGCTATAACTTTTCCTATAACCTTCCTCTGAAATATGATGATGACACATGGGGCTGGATCTTGTTCATGTAACATTCCTCTAAAATATGGTAATGGCACATGAGGCTAGATCTTGTTCCTATACCCTTCCTCTGAAATATGATAATGGCACATGAGGCTAGATCTTATTCCTATAACCTTTCTCTGAAATATAATGATGACACATGGGGCTGGATCTTGTTCATGTAACATTCTTCTGAAATATGATGATGGCACATGAGGTTATGTATTGTTCTTATAACCTTCCTCTGAAATGTGATGATGACCATTGAGACTAGATCGTTTTCCTATAACCTTCATTTGAAATATGATGGCACATGAGGCTGGATCTTATTCATGTAACCTTCCTCTGAAATATGATGAGGGCACATGAGTCTAGATCTTGTTCATAGAATCTTTCTCAGAAATATGATGATGGCACATGAGGCTAGATCTTGTTCCTATTACCTGCCTCTGGAATATGATGATGACACATGAGGCTAGATCATGTTCCTATAACATTCCTCTGAAAGATGATATTGACAATACGAAACCAGGTCTTATTGTTTTGAGTATTTTCTGACATTTTCTGTCATACTGTGTAGTGCATTTTCAATTTCAGTTTTGTTATAGTATTCTTTTCAGCGTAACAATTGATTATTCTCTTACCAACTGTTGTTTCAAGCAATTAAATAAAGCTTTGCTTTGAATTCATCGCTCCCGTTTTAATCTCTTCAAACCTACTTGATGCTTTTCAAAACAGTTTTTTTTTTTATAAAGTTGTCAGTAAAATAGCCCACATGGTTCATATGGAGCCAAAAATACGTCCTTGAAAGAAAACACCTAACGTTTCCAAATCTGAACTTAATTTTAAAAAAAAAATCTATAATAGAAATGACTTTCATGATTGATTCTTCAAAACTATCATGGAGGCGATCCGAAGCATGATATTCTTTCCACCCGAAAGATGCGAATTCCAAGTGAATAACTTTTTCAGATGAACCCCTTTGGCCATAACTGACTTTCTGAATGATGTTCCAGAAAGAAAGAAAAAAATCATCAGTGACATTAACTTGTATTCACTTTTGCCTTCCTGGCTACAAGCAAACTTACGTTACCGTAGTATGCAGAAGTGCAAACTGTTTGACAAACTTTCCAGAACGACTATTCAGTCTTAGATGAAACTTATTTTGAATATACCAAACTGTACATTCATTTAAGATTTTCAGACGGGTGCTCGACGCAAGCTTAATGTTAAGAAAGGAAATTTTTTCACTCGGTATTATTTCTTTCCCTTCATATTATTGCTTTTTCTAACATTAAGTTCTTGTCGAGCACTTGTACATTTTCAGTGCTTTCCAAGGCATTTTCATTTTCTACAAAGTCTACCACTTGTCTCTCATGGGATCTCCATAGAGACGGCATTGAGAAACTTTTTGCAGATGGTATCCCTAAAAACATACAGTGGCTTGCGATTTACCGGCAACAAGCATTATATAATGCAATAAAAGTACCGAAAGACTTTTAACTAGCGCCCATTCGTGCAGTGTAGTAACGACTGTCAGTCTGATTAAAATCAGTTCTCCTTCGCCCATAATTGCTAATTGTATCCGTCAATCAGACGAAGTCTTATATCTTCGTTTGGATACTGATCAGTATGACTGCAGAGCATTAGTGTGTGCCGAACGATTTGATTCACTTTCAGAATTTCTGAAAGCTGCATTTCTATTGTCTTATTCAAACGTCAAGAAAACATGACCCCTACGCTGTCGCTGTCAGATCTTCACCTAGGACAGTGGATATCTGGTTTTAATTACATTGGAACAATTGCCAGTTGCCTGCCAATGGCGTGGCTTTGTAATCGCATCACGCACTTGCTGTACTTTTTAATCGCTGCATATTTTTCAATCGCAACAGTATTACGTTAATATTTGCAAGATGTGATTTTATTTGTTTCCTAATGCAGCTAAATGGTAACATGTTTAATTTATTTGAAAGATAGTCTACCTTGAAGAGACACCTCACGCCATTCCTCTTTCACATTGAACGTCCACATCATTCAGAGTTGGATAATATACTTTGGCGAAGACAGTAAGAACATGGTGCAATTAAGTCTATTCTAAACACTATACGGACATGTAACCACTAGCATCAATACGAACAATCAACCATGCATGGTGAAATCAAGCCAAACAACAAACGAAACGAAAATAAGTTCTATGGAGATGCCACGAGAACCAAAGTTGCTGCAACAATAATATATCAAAAATGTGTGGCATAGTTTCAAAAATGATTATTATACACATTCGTTATATTCGCAGTAGGATGGTCTCGGAATCTTGTTTTCACTTGAGCTTGGTTTTAGGACCATTGCTACGAAATTTCATCAAACTGATGATGAGGCAATTAAATTGAGACAAACCTAACTATTATGGAAAATAAACTGCTGATCATCAGTCAAAGAAAAACAAATTGAAATGAACAGTTCTTATAATTCTTTGTACAGAATTTTAGTACTGCGAAGTGAGTAATAGTTTTAAACAAAGGGTGGTCTAAATCTCTCGACAGTGGTATATGGATCAAATAATGTTTGCAGTCTGACTGCTAAATAAGTTTCCCACACGGAGGCGTTAAGTTGACTGCTGAACACAAAATGTTTTCAGTTTTTTTTTAAGATCATTCTTATTAACTTTCCAAACTGACTCTTTAAGTATAGTAATAGAGTGGAAGTTAGGTTGCCACTCTTTGTTGGGGAGGCCATTGGGAAAACGTTTTGTGGCGTATTTAAAGATTGGCCAACCTCCATTCTGATGATGGAGATGCCATTAGTTCTAGGTTTGCTGTTACTCACAAACAGTGGTTGCTTATAATACTCATCATGCCATTAGTGACATTCTTAATAGGCTTCATCAAACTTTGTCCTGCAGGTCTGAAGAAATGATGACACACTTGTAAGCTATTTGGCGCACGAAGCTCAATGGTTGGTGTATAAACAAGTACTAATACTCATTGGTAAAATATGCCACTAGAAATATTTTAATCGACATCCACTAAACAGATCTTTAAGAAAAAGCTGAAAATAATTCTTGATAATAATGTTGTGATGGTTAAATATACAGCAATTACTGAGAATAAATAGTGTCTGACGCAATCACAATGCCAAACCAATGGCAGGCACTTGACAGTAGCTCCCACGACTTATAAACAATACAACCCGTTTGAAACTGTACTCGTGATTGACTCTCAGTATCTACAAGGACACTTAAACACGCATTCTTGCTGATACCTAAGAATGAAAATGGTAAATCGTTTGAAAATACAACCAGCTTGCCAATCGTTTGAAAATCCAGCCAGTCTCTAAATCGTTGACACCCTAAAAAAAATAATAAAAAAATAAAAAATTTACTAACAGTTTAACGGTAGTCTGCTCTACATTTTCTAATGGATGACATTGATTTTGATGCAGTAATCAAACGAAAAGTCTGAAACTTGCCTAACTTGGAATGTTTAATTCATATGTTGACGTTGTAGGCCAATATTAGTTGTACATTCACCTTGCGCTTTTATCTGTTTAAAGACTCATTAAGCGTAATAATATTTGATACCTTCGACTACAACTCGATGGTGTAATGCAAACTTTCTGTCGCATAACTGGTCTTTTGGGGTTTCTTGCTTTTAGTATATATTCTGCTTGTAAACTCCTTTTATGGTGACTGTCGGTATTATGCATGTCACCAGTTTGTCATATGGCATAAGTATTTGTTGATTGTATTTCTTTGTATTTTTTTTTCGTGCTGTTATTTCACTAAAGAACGTTTCTTGAACTATCAATTTTAATTTTTTATCTTTGCATATAACTCTGTCCATACATGTTTGTATGAAGTTTGCTTGTATTTGGCATGTTGGTATATGATTTTGTTATTATCATTCCATGAACATTTCTTTCTACGAGTCTTAATTGGGGAGGGGGTAAGAGTAAATTCTCTTCGCAGCTGCGGGTTTCAGTTTTATCTTGTTTTCATTTTAAATAGGTCATACATTTAGCGATCGATTAGCATTCACGCATTATTTTTGGTAGATTTTGTTCTTGTTGTAAACAGAATTTTAAAATATCTTTGTTGTAGTCTTTTGTTTTCATTGTTCAAGCAGCCATCTTTTCATTTCGTGCTTCGTTTTGCTGGCAGCGCGAAAAGGAACTAAACACTGTTGGAATATTATTGAATAAAACGTTAATTAGGAACCATTTGAATGATAAAGATAAACGAGGAAATTTCGAACATCAACTACACAAATTCCCCAATGCAAATACAAGAGTATGTATGTATGTGTGTATGTGTGCATGTATGTATGTATGTATGTATGTACGTATGCATTAACGTTTAACGGAATGTCAGCAAAAAATGGTTATAACGTTCAGATTAAAAACAAAATTCAAAAATATAAATATAGAGATTGCCCAAACAAATCTTGTGGAATACAAACCCTTCCTGATGAAATTAAACATGTAGTACTACAAGATTATTGATAAAGGTAAATATGCTAACATTCTGTAAAATGTTTATAAAAGAAAACCTGAAGTTACAAATATAAAATCTTTTAAATGTAGGATCAACATTTATAATATAAACCGCATTCCGTCCAAAAATTCCAAGATTTTATCTGGTGGCACATCATTAAAAAAATCTTTAATTGAGTTCACATCAGAAAACTTCAATGCTTGCCTGAATAGTGCATGCCGTGGAAGTGAATTTCGAGTGGGAAGGAGCATTTGTAGTAAAGTGTTTCTGAATATAATTACTAGAGGGGGATTAAATGGCTACATATTCAGATAGATGCGTGTTCTACCTAGATCATGAGAGATTATCTACCCGTTGTGTCAGCATTAATTTGGAATATGAAACTAGCTTGTCATTTTACCAGTATTAATGTAGATTACTCTATGAGACAAGTATGAGAAATTAGCTTGCCATTTTACCAGTATTAATGTAGATTACTCAGTGAGAAAAGTATGAGAAATTAACTTGCCATTTTACCAGTATTAATGTAGATTACTCTATGAGAAAAGTATGAGACATTAGCTTGCCATTTTACCAGTATTAATGTAGATTACTCTATGAGAAAAGTATGAGAAATTAGCTTGCCGTTGTACGAGAATTAATGTAGACTATGAGAGACTCATTTTCCTTCGTACGAGAAATAATGATGTGAGAGAATAGCTACCCATTTTATCATTATTTACGTCGATTTTGAGCAACCATATCATTTTATATGTATTATGTATGGTATCATGCAAAATTATAGGCCACGCTTTCTGATTTGGTTACGTGTACAATTTTGACAAAGTATTACTTTCACGACATAATGCTTACTGTTTGGCAGAGTTTCTGTCAATTCTACCGTTTTATGTCGACCAAGAACAGTTTACA